>CM072536.1:14344909-14965363 GCA_036898165.1 Silybum marianum | reverse complement strand
CATAGTACCACCACTGTTGAAGATAAGAAGTAGGAACAGAGAGTTTTCTTGAGAGAAGAGTACGTAATGGATGATTCTTCAGAATTTCGATCAAAATCATTTGATCATCAGCAAAGTCTGTCGATTTGAAGTTCAAAGCACAGTTATTTTTCTTGATTTCAAGCAGTTTCTCAGTAGGGACATAGAGTTTTGACAAATCACTGCTTTCAGCACGAGTCTGAGATTCACTATCACTAGCATTTGATTCAGAAACAACCTCAATAGGTTCAACTTGTGTTTCCCCAATTTTATCAGTTCGCAGGTTAGGGTTAGGGTTAGGGTTTGAAGGTTCGGCTTGATTAATAGCAGTTGTGGTTGTGTCTTGGACCATTTGATCATCATTCAGTGGGATTTCCATTGTTCCAACCATCAATTTTTGAGGCACGATCTTGAATGAACCATCACTCGATGATCCATTGTTGTCATTGAAGCTCGAGGAAGCAGAAACCATGGCATTTGAAGTAGAAATTATATTTGAAGAACAAGGATTCGAAATGGAATGAAGATTAATGAAAACAGATATATTTCTCAGAGTAAAATCACTAAAAAATGAAGACGATTAAGAATTCATTGATTTATAAGACTGGATAAGCTCTGATGAACACGTGGCCAAAAAGTAAATGTGATTAGACCATTAATCATCATTTATTTGGATAAATGAACCGTTTAATCGACGTGTTTAAAAAATGTCCAATGAAATTAAAACACGTGGCACACGCTTAAGCGATACTTAAGAAAAACAACGGGAAGTGAAGTTCTGAGAACAAATTCAAAAACTTCAGAAATTGTTCAGAACTTCTGAGAATAAGTTCATAAGTCTGAAAGAAAGAATTCAAAAGAACTGCAGAACTTTTAAGTTTAGTTCAGAACTAAACTTGTATCACTTTAGAAGATCAAAAATTATTTAAAAATACAAACTTTTGAAAAACATAAATCATTTTGAGAATTCAGAAATAGGTTTGAACAATGAAAAATTATTTTATCTAAGAAAGTTTGTTCATACTTCTTAAATATGAAGTGTAAGATTTGATTTCAGTATTTCAGATCTGTTTTGTAGGAAAGAGCAATTCAGAATTTTGAATTTAATATCACTCTTCCTTGAATCATTAGCAACTATGATTCTCCCTCTTAAACAGTGCAATTTTATCAAAGAAACAAGAAAATATTAGAGAAATGAAAAAAAATAGTAATAAACAATCAACCTAGATAAAAAAGGATTATACTTCTGAGTTTGAAAAGAAGCAAAGATCTTAATATAAAACTTCAGAAAATTTCTGAAGGGCAAACGATTCAGAATTTGAGATAAGAACCTCATAATATAACTTCTAAAGTTTAGTTGATGTTTAATACTTACATAGACATATTCATCATGCCCAATTTACTTACCAAGAAGTTAAATCGTTTTTCATCAAGTGCTTTGGTAAATAAATCAGCTAATTGATAATCTGTCTGACCAAAAAACATTTCAATATTACATTTTTCAACATTATCTTTGATAAAATGATATCTGACATCAATGTGTTTTGTCTTGGAATGCTGAACAGGATTGGCAGTGATAGCTATGGCACTCTTTGAATCACAATATAAGGGAATCTTTTTGAAAGTGTAATCATAGTCTTTGAGTTGAATTTGCATCCAGATCACTTTTGAGCAACATATTGCAGCTGCTACATACTCAACTTCCGCTGTAGAGGTAGAAACACAATTTTGTTTCTTTGAAGACCAATTTACCAGTCTATCACCCAGAAACTGACATGATCCAGAAGTGCTTTTCCTGTCTAATTTGCATCCACCATGATCTGCATCTGTAAATGCTGTTAGTTCAAAACTAGAATCCTTAAGATACCAAAGCCCCAATGAAGGAGAACCTTTTAGATATCTAAGGATTCTTTTTGCAGCTAGAAGGTGTGATTCCTTAGGATTTGCTTGATATCTGGCACAAATACATGTAGCAAACATTATATCTGGTCTACTAGCAGTTAAGTAAAGCAAAGATCCAATTATGCCTCTGTACTTTTTCTGATCAACAAATTTTCCATTCAGATCAGGTTCTAACTTAGTTGCAGTGGCCATTGGAGTTTGAATACTTGAACAATCAGTCATGTCAAACTTCTTAAGTAAGTCTGAGAATACTTGGATTGATTAATGAATATGCCAGTGGGAAGTTGTTTAACTTGAAGACCAAGAAAAAATGTCAACTCTCCCATCATACTCATTTCAAATTCAGTTTGCATGATTTCCTCAAAATTTCTACAAAATTTTGGATTTGTAGAGGCAAATATAATATCATCTACATATATTTGTATCAATATCATATCATCACCTTCCTTTTTCAGAAATAAAGTCGTATCAACAGTACCTCTTTTGAATTCAGAATTCAGAAGAAAAAGTGTAAGAGTATCATACCATGCTCTTGATGCTTGTTTAAGTCCATATAAGGCTTTGTCCAAAATGTAGACATGATCTGGAAACTCTTTGTTTACAAAGCCTTCTGGTTGTTCAACATACACTTCTTCATGTAAAATACCATTCAGAAATGCACACTTCACATCCATTTGAAACACCTTCATGTTTTTGTGAGCAGCATATGCAAGAAACATTCTAATGGATTCTAATTTAGCAACAGGAGCAAAGGTTTCATCATAACTAATCCCTTCTTGTTGACAATACCCCTTAGCTACAAGCCTTGCCTTGTTTCTTACAACAATACCATTTTCATCCTTTTTATTTCTGAAGACCCATTTTGTGCCAATGATAGATTTACCTTTTGGTTTTGGTATTAATCTCCAGAACTTGTTTCTTTCAAATTGATTTAACTCATCCTGCATGGCTAAAATCCAGTCTGGATCTTGAAGTGCTTCATATGGCTTTTGGGGTTCCATGCTACTTAAGAAATTTACATACAGACACTCATTTGCAGTTGTAGATCTTGTTTGAACACCTTTTGATGCATCTCCAATAATTTGTTGCACTAGATGACTTGATGTCCATTTGTTCACATTTGGCAATGGTTGAACAGATGAAACATTGTTCAGAGAATCATAATCATCAACAATTGCTTGAGTTTTAGTATCATGATTGATAACTGAATGTAAATCTGAAGTCTCCCCCTCAAATGGATCATTTGGAAATGGTTCAGAATTTTGATGTACATGCTCAGAAACAGGAATAACTTGTTCAGAATGGACTTGAACTTGTTAAGAATTGATTTGAACTTGTTCAGAAATATCCTGAATTTCGGAAGTTTGAAGTTCTGAATTTGAGGTTGAGAGTTGTGGTGCTGATATACTTGATATTTGTATTTCTGAAATGTTTTGATCATTTGTGCTTCTGATAAGAGAAGAATTTTGATAATCTGCAGAAATATTTACAGAAATATCAAATAAGTCTTGACATAAATTGTCTAAATTGGATTTAAGTAAAGTTTGAGATTCAGAAGTAGATGTTGTCTGTTTATGTTCTGAGTCCAAACTTTCAGAAATTGATTTATGTGCGAGTTCTGAACTGTCTTGTTCAGAAGTCAATGTTGGCTCATGAAATCTGACATTTGTAGTCTCAATGATCCTTTGAGTTCTTTTAATGAGTACTCTGTAAGCTTTGGATCTTTGAGAATAGCCAACAAAGATACCAGCTACACCTTTTGGTGCAAATTTGTCGAGAAGCTGAGTATCATTCTTTAGAAAACACCTGCAACCAAAGATTTTAAAATAATCAATAGAGGATTTGCTTTGTTTTAGCATTTCATAAAGAGTTTTAAGAAATATTGTGTTTAGAATGGTCCTGTTCTGAGTAAAACATGCAGTAGCAATAGCTTCTGCCCAAAGAGAAAGAGGAAGTTCTGAATATGCCAGCATGGTTCTTGCAGCCTCTACCAAAGTTTGATTCTTTCTTTCAACCACCCCATTCTGGTTAGGAGTTCTTGCAGCGGAAAAATTATGTGAAATACCAACAGATTCCAAAAAATTTTGAAGTGTAGAATTTGTAAATTCTGTTCCATTGTCAATTCTGATCTTTTGGATTTGGAGTTGAAGAAGAACTTGAATTTTCTTCAGAAAGGGTATCAATCTTTCAGAAGTATCAGATTTGTGTCTCAGAAATTCAATCCATGTGTATCTTGTGTACTCATCTACTATGACAAGAATGTATTTCTTTCCCCCCATGCTTTGAGTCTTCATTGGTCCACACCAATCCATATGTAGCATTTCTAGTGGAGCTTTGCATGAAGATAGCATTTTCAGAGGATGAGAACTTCTTTTTATCTTCCCTAGTTCACATGCAGAACAAAGAGAGTTCTTTTCAAATCTGATCTTTGGTAGTCCTCTTACAGATTGTTGTTTGCCTAGTTCAGAAATGGCTTTGAAGTTCAGATGTGACATTCTTTTGTGCCAAAGCCAGTTATCATTTCTCATTGTTGTAGACATATAACATACACCTTGTACTTGACCAGTTGCAGTGAATGTTGCTGTGTAGATATCTCCATCTCTATAAGCAGTTAATTCATTTTTGTTTGCTGTACTCAGAACATGACAGTAATCAATGTCAAAATTAACCTTCCAGTATTTGTCACAGAATTGACTAATACTCAAAAGATTATGTCTTAGTCCCTCAACATAGAAAACTTTCAATACTGTCACATCTCCTTTAATGAAAGTGCCATATCCTCTTACATATCCCTTTGCATTGTTTCCGAAGCTAACTGTTCCTCCATATCTTTCATGATAATCAGTTAGTAGTTCTTTGAAAGGTGTCATGTGTCTTGAACATCAGAATCTAAGACCCACACATGACATATCTGCAAAAAAGATTATTAAGTTTTAGGTACCCATTTCAGAGTGGGTCCTTTGAGATTAGTAATAAAATTTGAAGTTCTGAAATTTTTCTTCAGATTTTTCAATTCAGAAGTTTGTTCAGAACTTTGAAATTTATCTTTCTTAGTTTTATTTTTATTTTTATTTTTTCTTTTAACTGAATCTGTCACTATAGCTGAACATTTCTGAATAGATTTCATCAAATTTTTCTTGTTTGTTTTGGAGTTAAGATGAAAATTATGATGACCACAATTAATACAGTCAATATGATTCTTTAAAGTATTTACAACAGCATTAGACATGTAAGAATCAACAGCATTTGATTTTTCAACAAAGATTTTTTTATTCACTATCTTTGATTTAGGTACATCACTTTTATTTGAAAATGAAAAACTATCTAATTTGTCGTTCTTTGACAGTCTTTCATCTTTCTTTCTCCATACTAGAGTGGATAGCTCTGTAAAGATAAGAAATGAGGATTAGTATAAGAAATTCTTTTTTAGGTTTAACCTCAGAATTTGAGTTAATTTTCTAAACTTCAGAGAGAGAATTTCAGGATTGTCCTTGTTCAAAGTTTTTAACTCTGGTGTTGAAGTCAGAAGATGTTACTGAACATGGTGATGAAGTCAATGAAGTTTTTGTAGTAGTAGGAGAAAAGTCTGAAGAAGTAAAATTTTAAGATTTCTAAGATTCTGGTTTTAAAAACACAGAACCAAACATTTCTAAAGGTTTCTTTGAAGCTTCAGATTTTAGCATTTCTCCTTCAGTCATACAAGATTGTAATTTCTAAACCAAATAGCCATTTTTATCAATAACTTGCACCATATGATCATCATCATCTTCTGAATCAGAAGCATTAATTAGTTCTGAAAATTTATTTTGAGTCATACTTGTTGCAAAAATATTTGAATTTTTTGTTGTTGTAGACTCATCATCAGAATTATCAAAAAATATATTGGGATTCTCATCAACATCTTCTAAAGAGTCAATTTCTGAGATTTCATCATATTTTTCTTCATGTTCTGATTTATTATCAGAAGTATCTTCTGAAATGACTTCAGAATTGAATTCAGAAGTTATCTCAGAAGTAACTTCATAAATTATTTCAGACTTAATAATTACTTTAGATTTTTCTTCAGAAATACTATTTGATTCAGAAGATTCACAAATGTTTGAACTTATATTTATTTCTTCTGTTTCAGAAATTATCTATAGTTCACTAGTTTTAAGAGGTGTTTCTTCTGAAAACAAAGTCTCTGATTTTACAAACGGTATTCTTTCAGGAAAAGAATAGTTCACAGGTTTAGAAATGACACCTCTATTTGATTCATTGAAAATTTTCATTTTAGAATAATCATACAGATTTGGAGGTGCCTTTTCAGTATTTGACTGTCATTATATCATAAACCTGCTTTTATGTTGTAAAATTTTGAATTTTGAGCCTGACTAGTTAAAATGTTCAGTGTTTGTTCAGTTTGTCCTCTTTTAAAATTTAAATCTTCTAATTCCTTAATCTTTTTATAAAGATAAAGTCTCTCTTGATTCAGAAAATTTATTTTAACATTCAGAATTTCTTTTTCAGACTTCTCATTAATAATTTCCTTTTGTAAGTTGTCCATTTTTTCTTTTAAAACAAGTTTTTCTTCAGAAACTTTTTCAAGACTCTGTTCAGCTTCTTGACAATTTTCTTTATATATTTGACTTTCAGACCTGAATTGATTGACCAAAATTCTTTCACCTTTGATTTTGTTTCTGAGAGTTTCAAATTCAGAAAACATGTTTTGAAATTGATTTTTCATTTTAGAATCTACAGTGTTATGTTCAGAATTATGTTCAGAAGAGTAATTTATTTCAGAATTTAATTCAGAAGATGAAGAAGATACCTCAGTGTCAAGTTTGTCTTTTTCTGGATCCATTTGACACATATAGCAATTGGTTGCATAGTGAGCAACAACTTCATCATCATCTCCACCATTCCAGTTTAACCAGTCCTCTTCATACTTGGTCACTAAAGCAGGATTGAGCTCCTTTTTCTTAGCTAACAGATGCTTCTTCTCATAGTAGCCTGAATTCTTGACTTTTGGCATCTTGCATTGTGTTGCATAATGTCTAGGCTTTCCACAGTTGAAGCACCTTGTTGGTTCAGATGTTTCAGATTGACCAGCTTCTTGACCTTTCTTAGGTCCACTTTCAGATCTAGGTTTATTCTGATATTTTTGATTGTTTCTTTGAGTAAATTGGCTTGTCATAAAAACAATATTATCAGAAATCCTTTTCAGCTCCTCATCTGATTCATCCCCATCACAAACTATTGTCTCTAGGATCTCACACACCTTCTTAGCAGAAATAGTCAGAGAGTTGTTATATTTCTTGCTCGGTAGGGCAACTTCACTTGCCTTCTTTTGTTCATATTGTCTAACTTTGATCTTGTCTTCTTGTTGTAACAAGATGCCATAGACATCATGAATTGTCTTTCTAGACAAGTTCCTAGTTACCATATTATCTGAAAAACTTAACGATTCGTTTCCCAGGTTGTTCAGAAATTTGTTATTTATCTCAGAATTTGATTTCTGAACACCATTTCTTCTCAGATCATTCAGAATGTGGTTGAATCTATGATATGTATAAGTGATAGATTCATTTTCTTTGTATCTGAAGTTTTCTTATGTACCTACATAGATATTTAATCTCTGTGCTTGAGCCTTTGTGCTTCCTTGCATCTAGGCTTCTATTTCATCCCACATAGCTTTGGCTGAAGTTAAACTATCAACCCTATTGAATATTTCATTAGGAATTGCGATGGTGAGTAAAGTCAACGCTCTTCTATCAACTCTCATTTGAGCCTTTTCTGCTGCATTGTACATTCCAGGACTCTTCTTGATTCTTGACGCCGGTATTTCAGGAGTAGATTCAGTTCTAGGAACAGCTGGAATTTCAACAAAGACCTCTAGTGGGCCATTTGTGATCGATTGCATTAAAGCTTCATCTATGTTGTCCAAGAATTGAATCATCCTGATTCTCCATTGATGGTATTCTCCCAAGAAAAGAGTTGGTGGTTTTGTTTCAGATCCGATTGAGACTATTTCTTTAGACATCTTTGATTGTTAGAAGATCGAGAATTCACCAGATTTGAATTTGAAATTTATCGATCAAGAACACCAAGAACTGTCAGATCTGACAATTCTTTCACAAATCTTCAAGAACAGATGAATTGGCTCTGATACCAATTGTTAAGACCCAAGCAATCAAGATATCAATATATGGAAAGATTAGAACAGAAATATGATAGCCAAATGTCGTATGTATTGATTGGATGAACAGGATTACAAAATATGTCTTTTCAAAGCTTATAGAAACGTTACTTCTAACAATCTAACAAACTAGCTATTTATACACAAAAGGAAAGACTAAAGTAACAGTACATTTATGACAGACAAGTTCAGAACAAGTTCTGAACTCCTTCAGAAGTGCTTCAGAAGAGTCTTCAGAACTCCTTCAGAACCTCTTCAAAATATCTTCAGAACTTCTGAAGTTGGCACTTCAGAAGTTATGCCTTAGGCTTTTCTTTATCTTTTTTTCAGATCTTTACATCTTCAGAACCCAATACCTTTTGAAGCTATTATGATATCTCTATCATATATATTTTCAACTCTTTTACCTGTTAAGGCAAGCTTATCATTGCAGTCAGTGACAGCACATCTATTCCTTAGGAATAAACTTTGAAATCTTTGTCACATAGCTTACTAATGCTTAAGAGATTGTGCTTTAGTCCTTCAACGTAGGCAACTCGACTAAACAAGGTGGCTCCGCTGGACAAGATTCCATAGCCTTTAGTGTATCCTTTTTCATTTCCACCAAAGGTCACTGATGGACCAGCTTCTTCTTTGTAGTCATAGATCAGAGATTTTCTACCAGTCATGTGCCTTGAGCATCTGCTATCGAGATACCAGATACCTTTAGCACTCTGCATGCAACAAAGAGATTAATTGTTTGAAGGTACCCATATTACTATGGGTCCTGCTTTGTTAGTGAGAGGAGTGGCGGAGGAGCTACTTGCTGAAGAACTTTCTTAAGTGGATATCTTCACCTTTGTTGGTTTTGGAACCTTGGTGGATTTCACTCTTGCTGATTTATCAGCTTGAGCTACTTTCTTTCCATGAGCTAGTTTATCAACTTTAGTAGCATTAGGGCACTTACTTGCAATGTGGGTAGTTTCACCACAATGATAACACTTCCTATATTTATAAGGTTTGGAATTCAAAGATTTCAGAGAGATAGAAGGGACTTTGTCAGGGATAGGACAAAGAATTCCTTTATCCATTGTTCTTGGAGGTATGGCAACTTCTTCAAGGACAGGAGTGAGGTCAATCTTAATTCTGGGGGTTGACCTCTAAAAGATTCAGAGATTTTTCTCCCAGGTTTAAGATTGCCCTCTAAGGAATTAGAGGATTTCTCTTTCTTCTTCTGAACGTTTTTCTTTCTAGGAAACTGGTTAAGAACCTCGTTCTTGATCACTTTCTTAGAATCGAAAGATTTTAGCACAAGAATCTTCTCAATAAAGTGAGGTCTCTGAGAAGAAGAGGAAGGATCAGGGATAGAGGAGACAAATATTCCAAATTTAAGCATGGAACGGTCTTTCTCCGATTCTTCCTTTTCAAGGTTAAAGCCTAACCCACTTCTTACTTTCATAGGGATCTACGCATTGATGACCTCATTTACCTTATCAGAGGCTTTGCACCATCCTTCAATGGTAGCCTTCTCAGATTTAAGATTAGCGATGGCCTTTTCTCTTTCAGCGATAGCTTGCTGTTTCTCAATGCTAATCGTTTGATTTAAAAAGACTTGGTCCTTTAAGGTTTCCTCAATCTTTGAAAGTTCTTTGATTTTTAGATGACAATTTTTTAATTGTTCAGATATATCAGTGTTAATTTAGAGCATTGTAAAAATCAACAGTCATAGCATCGAGCGCAGATAAGTTATCATTTTCAGATATTAAGGAGATAGAAGGAATGGATACCTGAGTAGAAGGAGACTCAGAGGAAGAAGTTCCAGATACTTCTTCAGCGTTTTCTATTCTTGCCATAAGACATAAGAAGGAAAGATCTTCTTCATCTGTGCCTGACTCATCAGAGGTCTTGGCCCAGTCACCTTCATCATCCCAATCAACTTCTTCAGCGACAAGACCTTTTGCCTTTTGGCTGGTTTTTCTTCAGATCTTTGTATTTGTTTTTTAATTTCAAATACTTCTCTTTCTTATTAGAGGTATGCGAGGTAGTGCGGGCTGCAACTTTCTTGGATCTACTTCACTAGCGAAGTGACCCTTTCGCTGACAATTGTAGCATATGGCTGAGGCTATCTCAGCGGGCATATTCTTTAATTTATCAGAGTCAGCAAGAGTCGGTGTTCTTCTAAAGTTGCTCTTTCTGGCGAATCTTTTAAAGTTATTAGTTAACAGAGCCAGAGAGTTATCGAACTCAGATATGTCAGCATCAGTGAGTTGATCTTCTGAATCAGTTTTACCTAATTCAGTGATAGAAGTAATAGTGGAAGAGGAAGTATTTTTTAAAGGATTTACCTTTGAAGACACGAGTGCCAAAGAAGTACTTTTGGCACCCTTGAGTTCATTGATGAGGTTTTCCCTCAAAACTTGGGATTGCTCTTCATTTAAAAGCATTCCGTACAAAGCACTTAAGATTCTGTGACAATTTCAGATATGTAGTGTACACTGCCCATTGTTCGAGTAGTGCCACCATGAACTTCGTTAGGATTTCAGCATTTGAATAGTGTTTGTTGACTGTTTTTAGATCAATCAACAGGCAGTTAAAATGTTGGTGAAGTTGGGAAAGAGTTTCACCTTTATGATGCATTAAGCTTTCATACTGTCTTACTAGATTAATACTTCTAGTGACTTGTACTTTAGAGGTTCCTTCATATAGAATACATAAAGTGTCCCACATGGATTTAGAAGTCCTCATTTTCATTACTGTGTGATAGACTTCATCAGGGTGGGACATTGCTATTATAGATCTGGCTTTTGAGTCAATAGCAACTTTTTTCTTATCTTCTTCAGTCGATCGATTAGGAGTCTGTTGGTTCCAGATTCCTTTAAACCGATTGTTAATTGAGAGTATTGAATCTGAGTGAATTGCGGAAGCAGATCAATTAACAATTTAAATCAATAGAACTGTAAACAGAATGAAGAACAAAGATTATGAAATGAATTACGCACAGTATTCTTCAAAATGTAAATGTATTAATCGACTCTTTTTACTAACACAATACAATGCTATTTATACAGATACAAAGACAGAAAGTCAAAATGCTAACCAATTACAAAGTGCCATGTGTCATAAAGGGAGCGTCTAACAACAATTAGTTATAACAAGAAGTGTGTGTTGACATTTGTATACATCTCTTCTTTGACTCATACTTTAATATCTAACATTCTCCCCCTAAGTATGAAGTCAAAAAAAAAAATTTCTTCAGAGAGGATCAACAGCAGCGATGATACTTGAAATATTATTGATAAGCTCTCTGTTCTTCTGAAGTCCATCAAGTCTTTTCTCTATTTTCTTTGCAACACGGATTTGTCGTGTCTAAGCCGGACAAAGCACTTGATGATGTAGACTACCTCAGAAGAGTATTTGTGAGCTTCTTTGATGCGAAAGAAGCTCTTTCCATTTGGTCTTTTGAAGATGATTCCCTCTTCTGGTTCAGTAAGAAGTCTACCCACTCTGAATTTGCTTATCCCTTCAAGTTCCTCATTTGGTGCAGAGATAGCCAGATTATCCATTTTGAAATTTAATCCAATACGGAAGTCGACACCTTTTGTATCTAATGTATGATTTCATACACGGAATAATTCTAGTGTAGGCAACTTGGTCTTGTGGATCTTTGCGTTCGGAAAATTTGAGTCTTCATAAATTCTTCCGGAAAAATGAGATCGAATTTGGATGGATGGACAACAGATCATTATCACATATGTAATAACTTTTGTTGTTTGATGCCGACTATCTCGTAGATTGTGTACCAAATGGGTGTATCTTGAAGCGCTTATGTTTCATGGGTTATCTTTGTAATTGGAACAAGAGTGAAAACCGTCTTTCTGTCTTGTTTATGAGCCATGAAGTTATCTTTAACTTCACTGCTGACATTGTATTGGTTGGCGAAGTTAGGCATCATGAGATAAATCTTCTGATCTGTTGGAGCATACATGTGCCTTTTCTCAACTTCAAGTGTTGGAAGTTCAATGTTTCCAACAATGTTTCCAACTTTATTTAATTTTTCTTCAAATTCTTCTCTTCTGATCTCCTTCTCGCACGAGCGGCCTCTGCTACGACTCTTGCTCTTTCTTCTTCACTTCAAAATTTTGTCTGCGTAGTTCTTCTTTAAGTCTAGCCTTTTCTCTTTCCGAGATTCTCTTTTTCGGCCCTCTCTATCTCTATTTGTTCTTCAACTATTAGCCTCTGGCGTATTATCTCTTCTTCTCTCTCTTTTTCAGCTCTGAACACTTCCTCATCCTCCTCTCTGGCCCTTTTAGCTCTTTCCTTTGCAGCTTTAGCTCGTTCTCGTTCTTCGTGAGCTCTGACTACTTCAGCCCTTTCAGCCGGAGAGCTCGGGATTCTGCTTTTTCCCATAAGATCCAGAATAAACTTAGCTAGCTCTGGATCTCTGGGTAGAGGACCAGAATGCGTAGCCAGAGGTGTTGGAGTGAGTGGCACTTGTTTTGAAGAAGAGGGTTGCTGTGATGGTGTTGGCGTTGAAGAGTCAGCAGTGGTCGTGTTTGTTTCTGGTGGTGTTTGTTTGGCTTGCTTAGGCTCAGAACCTTTCTCCCCCTTCTGAGAATCAGGATCCTGATCCTCAGAACGTTTTCTTTTAAGTTCTGCCTTTCTGCAAGCCCTTTCTTCCTTGGCTTTCTTCTTGGAAGTAAACGCCTCAGCAAGAGAAGAAACCAGAGGCACAAGTTGAGAGATAGTAGTTTCGAGAGCAGCAAGTTTCTGGTCGGTTGAAGATGTGGAGGGCTTGGAAGAGTACTTTGAAGCGATGGTCGACATTCGCTCAAGAATAATCTTCTGGAAAGAGGCGAGATCAGATTTCTTGACAAGCGTAGACACAGAGGGATCATCAGAAGTTATGATGGTCTTGACAATCTTCTGTATATCGGCCACCAGAGAGCTGTAGTCTACAGAGGCACGTAGAGATTCTGGAAGTTGAGATATTGCCTCTGTATTTGCTTGAAGACCATTATTCAAGAGCAAAAGTTGTTCAGCAAGATAGGCCTTCTGATCTTCTTGAGAGGTACTCATTTGTCGCTGAAGATCTGCTAAAAGGGAGTTCTGCCTTTCAATTTGAAATTGAAGGCTCAGAAGAAGAGAATGATTAGTTGTGACGGATAATTTTAGATCTTCCACAGATCTCTGAATTTGATCAGCAAATGCCAAGAACGCTGCATTAGTGACAAAATCAGAAGATGTAACCGGTGCATCTCCAACACATGGAGCCCCTTTACCCTCGCGTTCAGAGGGGCCTTCTACACCTGTTTTGACGTTGAGTGTAGAAGGACTTCCAACCAGTCCTTGAGGGCTGTTATGCACAGGCTCCTCTTCGGTTGTTCTGACTGTTTCAACAGTATCCTCATCATCAGAGGATGAGGTGCTGAAGACAGTATGCTTACCTTGATGAAGTGTAAACACTCCGGTAAGGGGTGCATTCCTAGGCTGTAACCCCTCTGATGGGAATTCATCAGCATCTATCCTAGGAGAGGATGTGGACGCATCCTCTGTGCTTATTGGTATGTCAGTCACGGAGACATGAACATGTGGTGAAGGAAGTGGCGAGTTCTGGGGCGAATGAACTCTTATATTGTCATCATCATCCTTTTGGGAGGATGATGAAGTGGAGGTGCTTTCCCCAGATGAATTTGATTCAGAAGAAGAAGAAGTATCCTGCGAGCAGTTTGGTTTCGGGTGGTTTGAAGGGGTTTGTTCTAAGTCAATGAGTGGAGACGTGGTGACGTCAACCTCAGAAGTTGTGGTTGCCCTTTGGGGAATTGGAGAGGAACACTCATATGTGTCTCTGAGGACATCTTCTGTACCTTCATTTAATAGAAGGTCGGCATGGGTAGAAGCACTCGGATGTTCACTCCTAGTTTTTTCAAGCTCATGCTCACCAGACCCACGACCACCTACACACGGCTCTAAGTGCTGCGGGGTAGGAATTCTCTGTTACGAGAAAACCATAGAGCTTCTATAGATTTGGAGATTAGAAGAGCTAGATGGGATTAGGTTTAGCATGTACCTGGATAGTTCTGCGGGTGCGGAAGTAGCCGATCTTTGTCAATGGTTGATCGATGGGAGCTCATTGATGCAATTTTGCGGAATGGTGAATCGGGGAGCTTCGATTGCCCCAATTGCGGGATGAGTGATGAGAGATAGAAATCGTGGGAACATGAGTCTTGGTAGTGGCTTCCACGACTTTGATGGAGCACCTTAGTATGCACGGCGGCTTTGATCTCTTGGAAGATGAGACTTGCATAGTCCAAGGGTCGATTGTAGAACATCCCATACATAATCGTCAGAATGTTTCGGCTAGCTTGATCCAGAGAACCTATTTTGCAGGTTAGGCTCTTGTTGAGTATGGAGACGAGTAGATTCCACATTGGGGGTAACTTCTTCCTTTTGAATTCGGACGACTGGTAAGAGGTTCATTGTAACCCGAGAAGATTGATGAAGGCTAGGAGGGCTTCGTGGAAGGGTTTTCTTCTAGGGCGGATTGGGAATGGTTTGCCCGTCGACTTCGATCAACGATAGGGGAAGATGAAAATATTTGGCGAGTTTTCTTTTGGTGATTGGGATTTGAACGACAATTTCCACTTGTTCGGGATGGGTGACGGAACCTGCGAGTGTTTCATCATTTTTGATGATCATTGTTTGCCACGAGTTCTTGGACATAGATTTCGGGGATGTTTGGGTTGGTTAGGGTTAGGGCTCGATTCAACTCGGTGTTTGTTGTAGAAACTCGATCATGATGCGAAATTCCGGTTGATAAGTGTTAGGGTTGAAAGCGCACTCGCACATTGTTCGCCTTCAATGGCGGTTTACAATGGGAGTACTATCGGCGGTGGAATCGATGATTGTCTTCATCATTATTGGTAGGATGGGCACAGTTGGAAGCCATTTTGAAATTTTGAATGCTTGACAGTAGAACACTTTGTCTTTGCAATGAGAATAAACACTGATTTAGGGAATATTTGCGAGGAAGAAGATGAAGGTTGAAATTGGGGGTTTTATGTGAGAGAGAAACTGTAGAATGGGAAGGGGTTATTCAGTTTGGGGAGAAACAAAAAACGGTTCATTTGAGCTGAGGTAAGCACGCGGGTATACACATGCAGGGTGTCGATTGGAGACACGTGTACGACGAGACACATGTGTGATGATGATTTAGTAGCAGATGCGATTTTTCTTAAAAGCAGAAATAAACAAAATTAAAAAAAAATCTGTTTAATTTAATCAATTAATTTTGAATTAATTGAATAAACACAGAATTTAATCTTAATTTTATTTATTTAATTTTAAAAATCAGTCAAGTGAGAACAAAAATCACATGAGAGTTTAGTTTCTATAAAAGAATAATAAAGAAGAATTTGCATTAAACATATAGATTTAAACAACCTTGGAGGCAAGAGTTGATTGAATTTATATATTTAATGGAAATTATAAGAATTATCAATTTATAGAAAATTTAGTTGAAAAACATGTCGACTTGATTTATATTTAAAAAAAAAAAATTTGAAATGAATCAAAAGTCTAAGAGACCTTGGCGGCAAGAGAAACTCAGAGCAGATAGATTCAAATAAAATTTAAGTAAAATAGTAAATCAGAAGACAGCTAACCAGAGTTAGACTTAGACGAATATCTTCTTCATTGTGAAACTCCCCCGTGAATGGTAAACTCCCCCTTGAATGGTAAACTCCCCCTTGAATGGTAAACTCCCCCTTGAATGATGAACTCCCCCTGTAGTAGCTTCTTTACCTCGTTTCTCAATCTGTACTTTATGATATATCTTGAAAGAAGAATATTATTATGAAACAGAAAATCAGAGTAATTCAGAGGCTTCTGAAGTGTTCTGAAGAGTTCAGACAGCATCAGAGACTTCTGATGACTTCTGAAGTATCGTCAGAATAGTTCAGAGGCTTCTGGATGCTTTTGAAGAAATCATTGTTACATATTAAGCATTCCCAACTTGCTAATTAAGAAGTTAAAACGACTCTCATCAAGAGCTTTTGTGAAAATATCAGCAAGTTGATAATCAGTAGAAACAAAATACATTTCGATTGTACCCTTTTCGACATGATCCTTGATGAAATGATACCGACATCGATATGCTTTGTTTTGGAATGCTTGGATTTTACGTAATGGCGATAGCACTTTTAGAATCACATAGGATGGGAATCTTATCGTATATCGACCATAATCTACGAGTTGGGTCTTCATCCAAATAACTTGTGAACAACAACTAGCGGCGGCAACAAATTCGGCTCTGCTGTAGATGTGGATACGCCGGTTTGTTTCTTGGATGTCCAACTTATAAGTCGATTTCCCGAAGTTGACACTACCGATGTACTTTTTCCGTCAAGCTTACAACTGCATGATCGAATCAGTATACGCCATTAAATCAAATCCAGAATTTTTAGGATACCAAAGGCCCAACGATGGTGAACCTTTTAAGTACCTAAAAATTCTTTTACGACAGCCAAATGAGACTCTTTAGGATTGGCTTGATAACGAGCACAAAGACAAGTGACAAACATAATATCGGGTCTACTTCTTGTTAAATATAAAAGAGAACCAATCATTCCTCTGTAGTGGTAATATCAACGGATTTACCGGAGGAGTCGAGTCCTAATTTCATACCGGGAGAGATGGGTGTTTTCATGGATGATGAGTTTTGAAGATGAAACTTTTTAAGCATGTCAGAAACATATTTTGCCTGATTTATAAAGATACCGGAGGTACTTTGTTTAACTTGAAGTCCTAGGAAGAAAGTTAATTCTCCCATCATACTCATTTCAAATTCAGTTTCCATCAACTTAGAAAACAAATCAACTTCTGTTTGATGAGTAGAACCAAATATTATGTCATCCACGTAAATTTGAACTATAGTTAACATACCTTTGCCTCTTTTGATGAACGAGTTGTATCGATTTTACCTTTTTCATATCCTTTGCTGATCAGAAACTTCGATAGTCGTTCATACCAGGCTCTTGGGGCTTGCTTTAGACCATACAAAGCTTTGTCAAGAAGATAAACATATTGGATATTTTGCATCTTTGAAACCATCGGGTTGTTCGACATACACTTCTTCTTTTAGACATCCATTAAGAAATGCACATTTAACATCCATTTGGTAGACTTTGAAGTTTTTGTATGCAGAGAAAGCCAAGAATAATCTTATTGCTTCTAGTCTTGCAACAGGAGCAAAGGTTTCATCATAATCGATACCTTCCTCTTGACAGTAGCCTTTAGCCACCAAACGAGCTTTATTTCTGACAACAATTCCATCTTCATCCTTTTTGTTCCTAAATACCCATTTTGTGCCAATAGCAATTTTGCCTTTTGGTAAAGGAACAAGACGCCAAACTTTATTTCTTTCGAATTGAAGTAGTTCTTCCTGCATAGCATCCACCCAGCTTGGTTCAACTAAGGCTTCATGTATACGTTTAGGTTCGATCATACTAAGAAAATTAACAAAGAATGCTTCATTTGCGATGGCAGAGATCGTGTTCGACCCCTCGGAAGGACTACCAATTATAAGATCTGGTGTGTGAGATTTAGTCCATTTCGTCATTACGGGTTGAGAAATTGAATGGGTTGTTTCATTTGACGAAATGATTTCATACGGAAACACAAAATCTTCTTTATTTTCTTACGTAAGTCCTTCGGTATCCGTTTTGTCACTGTCCTTGTGTCTCCCCCTCGGATGATGGAACGAAGTAGCGTCTTGAGCGCGGATGTAGTAGTGGGAACACGGAAAAATAGACGTGTCGGAGGAAACGAAGAAGCGGGACCGAGAGAGAGTAATGCACGAGGCTTGGAGAATATCCGGTATCCGCAAATGTGGAGGTGACATAGCTTCGACACAACTTCGTCGCCCGAGAAAATCATGAAAAATAGCATCAATCTCGGATTCTGCGGAACCCGAAAGATAGTCGAAGTAACGGTATTAAGCTTGAGTTACGAAGTAGAGTGTTCGGAAGTCGGTTGAGTGTTATCATCGAAGTCAATGTTGATGCTTTCCATAACGAGTTTTTGTTCGTAAGTTAAAAACTCGGAAAGCTCTTGAATTTAACGAGTAGCCTAAAAATTTAGCTTCATCGGACTTCGGATCAAATTTGCCAAGATTATCTCTGTCGTTTAAGATAAAACATACGCGACCAAAGATATGAAAAAATTTTACGGATGGTTTTCTTTTGTTAATCGGCTCATAAGAGGTTTTGAGATGCCTCTTGACAATAATTGAACGGTTTTGAGTGAAACAAGCGGTAGCAACGACTTCGGCCCGAAGTGAATTGGGAGACCGGAAAGGCTGCGAGCATCGTTACGGCCGCTTCAACCAAGGTTCTGTTGCGACGTTCAACTACACCGTTTTGTTGTGGAGTGCGAACAGCAGAGAAGTTTTGAGTAATTCCTTGTTCAACAAGATACGATTCAAGCTTGGCGTTCTTGAATTTTGTACCATTATCACTTCGAAGCTGCTGAATCTTCTGATGTAGAAGAACTT
This sequence comes from Silybum marianum, assembly GCA_036898165.1. Lineage (NCBI taxonomy): Eukaryota > Viridiplantae > Streptophyta > Magnoliopsida > Asterales > Asteraceae > Silybum > Silybum marianum. The sequence goes on along the minus strand of CM072536.1, from coordinate 14,946,737 downwards.
GAATTCGGTCATCATATTCCGTAGTACCACCGGGACTTCGACTTTTGACGAACGAAAGCAAGCCAAGTATATACGGAAAATTCATCAATTAGTACCGGAATATACTTTTTCCGGATAGACTACGAATTGCAATTGGACCACGAGAGATCCACATGTAATAATTGCGAGAGGTCTAGTACAAGAATGATCACTTTTTGTTTTATGAGATGCTCGTTTAATTTTGCCCATTTCACATGCGGGGCGAGAGGTGATCTTTTTGAAAATGAATATACGGAAGTCCGGATACCGGTTTGTTTTTAACAAGCATCTCAAGATTATTAAAATTTAAGTGAGACATTTTATGATGCCAGAGCCACGCAACTTCACTCTTTTTGGAGATGAGACATAAAGTTTCCTTACCATCCTTAGAGGTAAAATTCATCATATACAAGTTACCTTTCCTGTCTGCTCTCCAAAGTTCTTCACCTGCCTTAGAGAATAAATAACAATGTTTTTCATCAAATACTACTAGTATTTTAGAATCACAAAGTTGACTTACACTGAGGAGGTTATGTTTCAAGCCAGAAACATGAGCTACCTTTGATAAGGTGATATTACCTTCTTGTAGAGTACCGTAGCCTTTTATTTGACCCTTACCATTATCACCAAAAGTTACTACTCCACCTGATTTGTCCTTGAATTGGGATAGTAAATTTTGGGATCCAGTCATGTGCCTCGAGCATCCAGAGTCAAGATACCAGATATGCACACGCTGTTTCTGCAATCAAAAATCAGAATTTCTTAGGTACCCATCGCATAATGGGTCCTTTTATGTTAGCTTTTGGAGTATGCTCGTTTTTTGATTTAACAGAAGGTAAAGACTTTATTTTTGGTTTTTGGTGTTTTTGAGTTTTATTCTTTTTGTGATAATCACTCTTGTGAATTGGAATGATCGAGAGGTTTGCGAGAAAAATTGTTTTAACTTTAAGAACGAGTGAAAAACATTCGGAAAATCGAAACATAGAAGATTGAATTGAATTGTCATTGCGAGAATGGTAATTACAATTATTCTTTCTAAAGTCTTTTCTAGTATCGGTTGTTCTAGAGAACCTATCTAGACTAGACTTTTGTTTTAGTTACGCTTTTTCTTCTCTCGTGTTCTTCCTCGACCTACTTTTGCGAAGCTGCGTTATTTCTTGAAAAAGGAACATAAGTATTAGAGGATTTCCATTTGCCTTTTTGAATATCGGTAAACTTCGGAAGAGTAGAGTTTAAAATCTTTTGATTTTGCACTTTGTTTTTGAGTTACGCCTCTTTCTCAAGTTCAAGACATGTTTTGGCTTTGAGACACATATCGAAGAAGTACGGATGTATAGATGCCGATTTTCTCGGTTACGGAACGAGAAACGGGAAGAATAGGTATACCACTTGAAAGTTTAGCACAATCTCTATCGAAGCTCGATTTCTTGAGATTTATCGGTATACAAATAATCATCCTTTTTATCAATAATTTACGAATTATTTGTGATAACTTTTGATGATTTAAAAGAATTAATTTCTAAATTTGAAAGGTAATTTTCGAGTTATCAAAAAATTCTTCATCATTATTGTCATTTTCCCATGGATACGTAATCTCGGCAAAGCTTTCTTGTGTTTCGTAGAAGATGTAAATCTTCAAATGAACGGGGAGTGATCTCTGGATGATTCTCACAAAGAGTTTCATTTCTAAAACACTTATCCGAGTAGAGAGAATATCGTTTTCAAACATAAGTCGTAGATCTTCTTACGCGACTTGGAACAAAAATATCGACCTACGGATTCAAAATTGTATGTTTATTTGAACCAAAATTGAAAATATCATCTTTCTTCTCGAACTTTATTTAGATCAACATTTGTTTTACAACAATATTCAATATTTTCGAATTGAAGTTTGCTTGTTTTATTATGATTTTCATATCTAGATTTTTTAAAAATAGATTTTTCATACAAAATTGGAAACTTTGGCTTCGTATTTGTCCAACACAAAAAAACGATTTCGGATACGACCTTTTCTTACACGTGTAGGGATCTAGGTCCTCGAAACCAAGTCCGGATCTTCCTACTTGTGTGTTAATTTTGTCATGAACCTTGTGCATCCGGATATGTTATAATCGTAGCTTTTTCCGTTGAAGTTCAATGTGTAAAAATTCTCTCTCTTTACGAAAATAGTTTTTAAGTGCTACGAGTTGAGTCTATCACTCTCTTTGTCTACGATTTCTTTCCTTTTTTCTTCCGAAGTTTATTGAGATTCAAAATTTCCTTTTTAAGTTTTTCTTGAAAGTTTTAAACTCATGGAAATTGTTTCCTTTGCGTATTTAATTCGAGTTTTTCTTCGTAAGTAAATCCATTTCTCTTTTGAAAATATCTCTTTCCCTTTTGATTGTAGAAAGAGTTTTCTCGGTACTTTTTCGTAATTTCTTTTCGATTGTGAGTTTCGAGTTTTAGTTCCTCAAAATTGTTTGATAACATCACAATCGTTTGTTCAAGCTCGGATGATCCAGAGAAATTACTAACCGGTGACTCGGAGGGTTGATCCTGCGATTCGTTTGTGTTTGCCATTCCACGAACATGGCTTCATCACCGCCGGATTCATCTTGCACCCGAGTTTTCTTTTTACGCAAAGTGTGCTCTTTCGGTGACATTGTACTTATATTTGTTTTTGTAATAAGTCTTATCCTTTTCCGAGCTCCTCTGCAATCTCTCGAGTAATGTCGGGTTTGCCACATCCGTAGCGAGACATCTTTCTTCCTTTTTAATTCTTCTTCTTTCTTTTCTTCTTCGTTTTCTCTACTCTCTTGTACTTCTTGTTTAGGAACATAGGGACGATCAAATCGTTTATTTCCTTTCAAAGACCTATTTCCAAAACGATTAGTAAATTGCTTGATTATTAAAGCCGGAGAGTCGACAAACGCTTTAATTTCATCATCCGATTCGAGTCATCTTCTCGGAGCGATCTCGATATGAAGGCCTTCGATTTCTTCTGTCATCACTTCGTCTTCTCGATTCCTTTTGTTTCGAGATCAAAGCCGAGAGGACCTCCGATGTTTGTTCTTTTACGAACAACTTCTTTTTCATGAGCTTGCGGTGTACCGAATACATCATGCGGCGACCATTGTTCAAGATCTGATTGGCTTGTAGTGACATGGATAGATTTGACCATTCGGGGTTTAACCTTTTGAGAAATAGAACATTGTTGTCTTCCTTTGATCTAACAATGTCACATCTCTTGCGAGAGATTAATCGGATTGTTGAATCGATGGAATGTTTGTTGCAGAGATTCATCAGTCAGTGCTTGAACGCTATTATATTCATTTAGAGCTTGGGCTCTTCACGTTCTTTTTCATTTTCGCACCACCTTCTAAGAGATTCTCCGATTGATCCCATAAATCTTTTGCTTTGTGTCACATGAGTCCGAGAGATTGAAAAATCTCATTTGGAATGGCCATTATCAACGGAGACTTAGCTTTCTTAGCTAATTCCACCTTAGCTTTTTCTTCATCGGTCCGATTATTCCTTGACTTCCGAACCGATCTTGGCCGGTACCTCATACGAATTTGCGGTGGCTGGAGATTACGGGAATAGTAGTGGTGGGAACAAATGGACCGTTTTGAATAATTGGATATAACTCGGCATCCAATCCCTCATAGAAGTTAACCATTCGAATCTTCCATTGTGGGTATTCATCACGTACAAGAGTTGGAGGTTTAGTCAGGGACCCAGACGTATAAACAGCATTCAAGCTCGAATTTGTCATTTGAGTATGATAGAAGAGAAAATTTTGAAGATTTGAAAAAAAATTTAGAACAATTAAATCTCAAGAAGAACAGGTCGATAATATCACTGTTTCTTGCATTACAAAATGAATGACTCAATTTAAGAGAAGATTGTTAACGATTCAACAAAATTTCGTAAAACGAGTGGATTGATAAACAAATTTTGAATGCGAGAAAATGCTTGTTCGATTGAAAGGAATTCTTTCAATGGAAGAGATCTAATAATCAATAGATTGATTAGAAGGCTCTGATACCAATTGTTGGTTCCAGATTCCTTTAAACCGATTGTTAATTGAGAGTATTGAATCTGAGTGAATTGCGGAAGCAGATCAATTAACAATTTAAATCAATAGAACTGTAAACAGAATGAAGAACAAAGATTATGAAATGAATTACGCACAGTATTCTTCAAAATGTAAATGTATTAATCGACTCTTTTTACTAACACAATACAATGCTATTTATACAGATACAAAGACAGAAAGTCAAAATGCTAACCAATTACAAAGTGCCATGTGTCATAAAGGGAGCGTCTAACAACAATTAGTTATAACAAGAAGTGTGTGTTGACATTTGTATACATCTCTTCTTTGACTCATACTTTAATATCTAACAGAGTCTTAATGATACTCCTTTCAGGGATGGCTGGAGTAGTAGTGGTGGCAGGAACACCAGCTACTATAGTTGTTGGAACAAATGGTCCGTTTTCTATATAGTAAGGGATCTTTGGGTCTGATCCTTCTTGAAACAATGACATTCTTTCCTTCCACAATTGAAAATTATCATTGCTAAATCTTGGAGGTTTAGCTAAAGATCCATTGTCATTATAGTTTGTATTAGGATTTGACATTTTTAAAATAGTTTTGAAAGAAAGTATTTTAAAGATAGAAAACACACTGCTCTGATACCACTTGTTGGTCCCTAAGGAGTCTACAAGAGTTCTCGGATATAGAAACAATTTGTAGAAGGGGGGGGGGGGGGGGGGGGGGTTGAATACAAACACACAGATTTTTAGTTTTTAAATAAGTTTATATTGCATAAACAAATTTACAGTTACAAGCGGAATTAGAACAAGTTTTAACCTATTCTATTGTAACTAAGAAATCACTAAGATTGATGCACAAGAAAGAAGTAAGAGGGAATACAGAAGGTTGAAGAAAGAAACCAGCATGCACACAGATGAAGAAGATATCTTCATCTTATTTATACCCGTTTGCATTTAATGCAAGACAAAAGGTATATGCTACGTGGCAAGCATCCATAGGAGACTTGTCCTTTGCTCAAAATACAGCCATGTTTTTTGCCGCATTTGAACAGTACCATATCAGATGTGATGGGGACATAAGAGACAATCCGTACGTCCTTCTCTGACACAGTATAGGGTTTGTCTTTTGTGCATCGAGGATAAGGTCAACGTTGATCTTATATGAAAAGCTTCACTTGATCGCTGAGACTGAATCTTCAAGGATGAACTTTCAGTATCGCTGAGGCTTCACAAGACTTCACACTTGGATAGATAATCTTTGCTATCGCTGAACCGCTTCAGGTCACGTAGCTGATTATCTCGTTCTTCATCTTGGTCTTCGACTTTTGCTGAATGGTCATTTGGTGTGATCGCTGATCTTCAGATCTTCAGATCTTCAGAGATAAGCTGAAGGTTCCTTGATTTTTGACGGTCGCTGATGGCAGTCAGCGTATGCTTATCACTGAATTTGAACTTAAACTTAAACAAGGAATTTAACTAAGTGTAAAAAGGAATCATATTCAAATCACTGAGAGGAGTTATGATCAACATTATATTCTGACCACTCTTCATCACTAAAGTTTTTTGGTCTTCTCTTTTGTCTTTTTACTAACCTTTCATTAATGGCCAGTAGAGTACCATTAAAACATTTATGTATCTCTTCAAATCTTACAAACAACATCCTATCTTTTTCCTTGCACACAAAGCCAGGAGGATGAACAATGAGAGTTCCTTTCTTCATATCGTTTTCAGACCATGTAGCTCAAAGTTGGGTCTGCTTAGATGAACTTTATCCTATCCAAGTACATAAGCTACTTGAAAATCTATCTTTGTAGCCCAAATAAACTCTCGGTAAATACCATATTTCAAGAGTGGAAATACATTTCTGAACTTTGAAATTCGATCTGAAATGGATTAAGTCTGTTGTACACCTTCACCAAATCTCTTAGATGCACATTTTGGAAATCAGCTTCAGTAAAAATACTTATCTCTCCATTTGCCCTTTCCACCTTGAAAAATGAATACCTGTATCCCAATTTTCTCTTTTGATCAACATCAATTAATTTTACAATTGGACTTTCTGTTCTGGCGTCAGAAACATGTAACTTTAACTTATGAACAATTCTGCTATACCATTGCTTCCATACAAACTCCTTATTAAGCCAACGATCAATATAATTGAACCTATTTTCTTGTTCCATGAACATTTCAGGATGAAAGTATTCAAGAAACTGAGTATAGGCATGCTCTTGAATCCTTTCTTGTTGAAGTATTTCTGCCTCAGACATCCTTCTTGTTTGAACTTGCTCTTCAACAACTTCTTGATTTTCTTCTCTTTCAATCCTTTCAGAAGTTTCCCCAACCTTTTCAGAAGCAAAAACTTCTTAACTTTGCACATTTTGAACTTCTTCTAATACTTCAAATTCAATTTTCTGTTGTTTAGGATGAACATGAAAATCATAGCAGTTATTCACCAAATAATCTGCATGTCTAACTGTGTTTAGCTTGGAATGCCCAACATTTGAGCTTCTTCGGATAAGCACTCTAAAGTGAATTCTCTCGTTATTCAGGTAAATAATTTCATCTTTTACTCCTTACTTCTAGGAATCCATGACACTTGTTCAGAAAGCCATTTCAGAGTAGAAGTTGAGTACTCTAGGATGTCAGAAATTATGAAAGTACGTTCACTTGAGCCCTCTGCTCTGTATTGAAAACCAAGTTCTGGATTAGTAAATACTTTTAAGATTCCAGCAATTTCAACCATGACTGGTTCCAATAAGTTCACCTTCTTCAATCATCTTTCCAAAGCAAGTTGAAAATCATGTTTTGCAAGATTTCTGAGATAGATACTGTTTGGGAAAAAATCTCAAACCCTCGACCGTTGACTGAAACATTCGACCCAAGACTTCATATGACCTCCCAATACTAGCCAAAAACCCAAAGAGCAATGGTCGAGTAAAACGTTCAACGACAGATATAAACGTTCGACTAAGAATGCTTCACGTTGGATAAAATATCACGAACGAACGGTCGACCAAGAGCTTCAAACGAAGTCTTCGACGTATGACAGACCTGAAAAAACTCGACGAAGGCAGTTACTTTCGGGTTTATTATGAGTTAACAGTTATCTTTCTTAGCAGGACCGTTGAACGGTTACAATCAGACGTCATCAAGAGCATTTATGAAGGAAAATCAATGTCAATCAAGCGTTATAAATCCCTACGAGTATAAAAGCAACACTCGAGCTATCAAACAAGGCCCAAAAACTAATCACATCAGCATTCTCGAAACCAAAGAACTCATACTAGCTCTCTAAACTTCATACGCTACTATAGGCTTTAAATACGTTCTTTTCACTTGTAATCGTACGACCTCTGTTCTAACGGACGATGCCCCTGTTTGACATCATTTTCCATAGTGCATCGACGATATTAGCCTATCGTTCGCGGTGTTTTCCCTCGTCCAAGAGTTTTTCCACGTCACCAAATCTCTTGCCTTTGTTTACTTTTTGTTTTTATTTACGTCCGGTGGGAGACTCCTTCCTTTGATCGATCAGGTCCGCAAGCACCTAAAGTTCATTTTTGTTAAGTTACTATTTGGCATCAACATTTTGGCGCCATCTGTGGGACCCAATTAGAGGAATTCTCCAAACGAACCCCGTGTTACTAACAATTTTCTTTTGTTTTTGTCAATGGCATACCACGGAGGTAACCCCACTGAAGCAAACCTGAGAGCTGAGCTGAAGGCAACAAACCTGCGAATTTAACAACTAGAAGCCCAAAGATTCAACCACGGGAATCCGGGTCAGGTACCCCTTCCTCGGGCCCCGCCCGGTCCACCATCACAAGGAGCGCAGCACGTCGGGTTCCGACCCCAGAACAACAACTTCCAGCATCAGAATAACAGCACAATAATCAGAATCAACACGCTGTGTCGTGGACACAACACAATAATCAGAATCAACATCCGAACAATTTGAACTCCGGTTAAAATCAAGGGACTCAGCCATTGCAAACAGGGTCTCAATAATTCGTTTAACAGCAGAACACCTTTTCAGGAAATACGGCAGACCAGGGATTCGAACGAAATAGTGCATTCGACACCGCTGCCGTAGAACCTGTCTCGCAACACATCAAGCTTCTGGAAGAATAGAAAGAGAGAGTTTTGGCTCTATTGTCCAAGTTGCCTAGGGCAGCCGTACTGGTCGATATCGAACCTCCCACTAGATTCTAGACTTCTCCGTTTTCTGATGCGGCAGCACTAGTCGAAGTCCCCAAGAAATACAATATCTTAGCATTTACACCAAAGTATTCCGGACTGACGGATCCTAATGAACACATCGCTGAATATAAGCAACTGATGTGGACGGTGTCGATACCCCTACAGTTTCAGGAAGTTTGCATGTGCAAGAGCTTTGGGGCGACGCTCACCGGAGCTGTTTTGCAGTTGCTGATAAATCTGAAACCAAAATCAATCAATTCATTCACAGATCTTGCTAACCAGTTCTTCCAGTAGTTTGCCAGCAGCCGCAAGATGGAGAAACAAACAGGAGATTTATGTTACGTCATTCAAAATCTGGTGAATCCATTCGAAGTTACTTTAACCGTTTTAATTCTGAAATGATAGGCATAAGGAACTGCGACATCCGGACGACGATCGAGGCATATAAAAGAGGGTTGGACGACGACGATCGAGGCATATATCAAACATTCGGTTCGATAAAAAGAAGGAAACATCAACCTCCCGCCACGTCCAGCATCCTAAGATTTCGTCCTATGATTTCAGGGGAATGACCGTTACCTGATTATAGCCTTAAAAGTTGTGCCGACAATCGTACGATGGTCTAAGAAAGCGATCGACCGGACGAAAAAAAGGATACGACGAAATGGTGTGACTTCCATGACGATCGTGGTCATACGACGGATGATTGTGTCACACTAAGAAAAGAAGTCGCTTGGGTCCTATCCAAAGGACATCTGCAAGACCTCCTGCCCAGTGACAGCTCAAGTACGATCCCTAAACCCTCGTCTCTGAACACCACTAAAATGGTAAATTGTATTACAGGTGGGTCAGATGTCTGTGGACTCACTTACTCGGCCGCCTAATGACACGCCATGCAATGGACAGACAACCCTACGGTTCCACGAGCACACCGGCCAAAAGAAAAAGTTGACTTGGAGAGCATGCCGATCCCTTTCGACGATCACGACTTAGACTGTCTATACCATGAGCACCACGACAGTCTTATAATCCAACCGACGATCAGGAACTGCTCTACGAAAAGGGTGTTGATCGATGGGGGCAGTTCAGCCAACGTGATCTTTCTAAACTCCCTATAAGCATTGGGGATAAGTGGAACAGAAATTATACGATGCTCCATGGTCTTGATAGGCTTCAAAGAAGCCACGGCCCACACCGTCGGGGAAATCAGCCTTCCCATCTACGCCAAGGGAGTCAACAAGTCGACCAGGTTCAACGTTGTTGATTGCTCCTTCGCATACAACGTTATCCTCGGACGTCCATGGATCCATGAAATGAAAGTTATCCCCTCAACGTACCACCAGGTGATCAAATTCCCAACACCATGGGGAGTCCAGGAGATCAGGAGGGAACAAAGGACGGCGCGTGAGTGCTACAAAAAGTTTCGACTTTTCGATCTTTCTTCCCTTAGCGCACAAGCACTAAGCAAGTAAACTACCTTTTTTCTTCTCTTTCGTAAACCGCAATGAAACCTTAGAAAGTATACGTTTAGCAGCTACCGCCCCAAGTCAAGAGCTAGGTCCAGCTTGGACCGCCCCGACCATGGGCTCTACTAAGAAGTGATCACTGAAAGGTAAGATATCGGGACCTGGTCTTCATCACTGAAAGGTACTTATCCGACAAAACGACCGAACGCCTACGAGCGGTAGCAAATCTCTGTCGTTTTAACTATTTTACGTGCTAATTACGTTTTGTTTCCGCAGTGATTTTTTCTTCAAAACCCTTACTAACTTAAATATCGGAGGGTCGTTGGTCAAACAAACGACCACCCCTAATAATATATATCGCAGCTACGCACGATCAAAAAAATCACTAAAACGCGTGACTCGCTGAAAGCGACTCTATCGTCTGAAATTGGCCTTTCAAAACTTAGGCAAATTATATGGGTGGCTCAATCCCCAGAAATGTGACTATTTCCTTTCTCTCGTAATTACGATTCATGTTATGTGATCGCATTCATGTTATTTATCTTTTAGACATCTAAAGTCGACTGATACGTACGGTAAATAAACGACTGTGAAATAGAAACGTTTCATTATTTAAAAAAAAGAGGGAGTACAAAAAGGGCACGATCATAACAGATCGCCCTAAGGAAAAAAGACCTAAGTGTCTAAAAGATGCTAGGGCACAGAAGGACCGACGACGTGAATGCCCTCCCTCTCATCATCGGAATCCAAATCCGCGTCAGTACCCCCGACAGCGGAAAGGAATTGATCAACGATCAGTTGGGCATTTTTCAGAGGATCTTGCCCTCTTACTTGACGTCGGGCAATGGCCGCCCTGACGTTCGCCCGACCAAAGGAGTCCAGGGCCTCTAGTTGATCATTAAGATCAACAATCCTCCCCTGGCCTCGCCCAGCTGAGCCCTCAAAGAGGTGATCTCCCGGACGGAAGCCTCCTTCGTCGCCGTCACCTCGGCCTCCAAGGCCGCAACTCGATCTTTAGAAGAACACTAAGCTGATTGGCCCTCTCCGACGCCTTCGCTCCTTAGCCAAAGCGGCAGCCTCACAATCTGAATCTCTCTTCTCGCTTGCCTGAAGCATCCTCACCGCATGAGTGGCTTGGTCAATCTTGACCTACCTACCAAGAGACGCCTGGAAGGCCTGTTAAGAAAAAAAATATATGTACGTCAGTATGATTAATGGCATAAAATCGCACGATCGCTTGAATGCATGAAAACGCACGACGCACGATGCATGATCGCCAGAATATAAAATCGCACAATCGCATGGTCGCATGGTTATGCCTGACGCACGACACACGAAAAATCATATAACGCACGACAAAATGCTAAAACGTACAGTTATAATACCCCAAGACTCACCTGGAAAAGGTGCTCGGTCAGCGTGTTATTGGCGTCAGCCAAAACTACCACATCGAAACGACCTTGAAAACGTTAAAGTTTTCTACAATGCCGAAAAGGATCTTACGATCCGTGGGCACATCCTTCAGAAAATTCGGAGGAACCTTAGGTTGGGAAGCAAGCACCACTGTGACTTTCTTCCCTTTCTCCTGGTCGTCCGTTGCGGCCGTCAACACCGCCGCCATCGGCACCGCCGATATTGGTATCGACGCCGATGCCTTCACCCTCTTGGGATCGCTAACCCGAAAAGGCGGCTCCCTCGAATCTGGCCCCCTGGCCTCTTGCTCCCAGATCGAGCCTCAACCTTCTTCCTCCGCAACTCTAAACCCTGACGCGCCAGGAGCACTTGTCGGTCCGCCCCGAGGGCAGAAGGATCAATCCTCTTTAAAGATGGGGAAGACCCCGCCTCGCCTACCAGTACCGCCCCTCCTCGAGGGGTTGAAGACACCACACCCTTCGAGAGTGTAACGGCCAACGGAAAATTCCCGGAATAGGACGCCCCGACTCCACTCTGATCGACAGCCTCGCCTGGACAGATATTAATCGATCAAGAAAGGGAAAATGTACGAGTCGAACGTATGACAGAGATACTTACCGGTCATCTATCTCCTCCACCTTCTTCACTCTCCTCCGTGCCCTGAGGAGTTTCCCCGACGTCCCGTGCAGCAACGTTCTCGACCTCACCTTCGACCTCGTCCAAGGCTTGATAAACGATCGCCCTGAAAGTACGGTCCAGGATTTGCAGAAAGCGGGTAACCTTGGCCTCCGTATCCGGACGAGAACCAATCCCGTGGGAATCAACGACTGCAGAAGAATGCGGAGCGAATAAGACCGAAAGACAAAAAAAACTTAAAAAGCATAACATCACGGAATACAACTTACCATGGGTAGGCCAACCCAAAATCAACTACCGTTCATCATCTTCGAAAGACAACGCACGACCAAAAACATAGCGTTCCTTCCAACCACGGTCATTCACCTCAGTCCCTTGGATCAAAATCCGCTCCTTATGGAAGCGATTAAAAGGACTGTACCGATGATTTAACTCCGCCTTTACCGAATACGCCAGTATAAATTCGTGAATGGTAAAGGCCGAATCCCAGTCAAACGTCAGCCGTTCAATTGTCGCTATAATCCTCCAGAATTGGGGCATCATTTGCCCCGGCAACAGCTCGTAATGTTCTAAAAACTCTCTGGCAAAACGAGAGAAAGGCCATCAGATTCCAATCCTAAAAGGGTACTCATACAGGACGAAATGCCCCGCGAGACATTCGTACGACCTCATTTCTCCGGGACTCTCAAGATGAATGCGGTCCGGCAGGCGGTAAGCTCCCTAAAAGCCGGGAGATCGGCGTCAACGATAGTACTCTTCGGATCTAGCATTTCCCTACAGTCCCCTAAATTATTTAACGCTTTAGAGAATGAAATCTCTTCCCAATCTTTGGCCGGTTTTTTGGCTACAGAGTTTTTACGCATAAAAAAGAAAGAGAATCGTACCTTAAGAAGGTCTAAAAACTCGAAAACGGAATGAACAAAATCACGAGGATTGGGGAAATTCGCTCGCTCAAAAATCGGGATTGACCAGGGGGAAGAGAGTAAAAGCAAAAGCCACCCTTTTATGACCTCTCCAAATGTTGCCCCATCCTCCTGTGATAACACCTGTCCGCATCTCTCTACATTCGCTCGACAGATGAACGACACTTGTCCGTGACAGCTACCCACGCGCGCTCATACGATCGCATGACATCATCAAGGTATATCATCTTCCAAACAGATATCATCCCCTCGTCAGCCGACATTAATTGGATAAGTTAAAGCTCTAAAAATTCCCGCCTGAAACCAAACGACTCCGTTCCCCTCGGCGAACCAGCGACGCATGTTTCGACAAAGTTCAAAATATATAGCTGCCGCTTAAATTTCAAATTTGGGGGTAAACTATTTGGGTAAAAATCTCAAACCGTTGACAGAAACGTTCGACCCAACGATTTCCTATGACCTCCGAATACTAGCCAAAGACCCAAAGAGAAATGGTCAAGTAAAACGTTCGACGACAGATGTAAACGTTCGACCAAGAATGTTTCACGCTGGATAAAACATCACGAACGAACGATCGACCAAGAGCTTCAAACGAAGTCTCTGACGCACGATAAACCTGCAAACACTCGACGTAGGCAATTACTTTCAGGTTTATTATGAGTTATCCATTATCTTTCTTAGCAGGACCATTGGACGTTTACAATCAGACGTCATCAAGAGCATTTATGAAGAAAAATCAATGTCAATCAACCGTTATAAATAGTTACGAGTATAAAAGCAACACTCGAGCTATCAAACTAGCTTGGAAACTAATCACATCAGCATTCTCGAAACCAAAGAACTCATAATAGTTCTCTAAACTTCATACGCTAGCATAGTCTTTATATACGTCTTTTTCACTTGTAATCGTACGACCTCTATTCTAAAGGACGATGCCCCTGTTTGGCGTCATTTTCAATAGTGCATCGACGATATTAGCCTATCGTCCGCGGTTTTTTCCTTCGTCTAAGGGTTTTTCCGCATCACCAAATCTCTTGTCTTTGTTTACCTTTTGTTTTTATTTACGTTCGTTGGGAGAAATCTTCGTTTAATCGATCAGGTCCACAAGCACCTTAAGTTGACTTTTGTTAAGTTAATTTTTGGCATCAACATCTACCAAGTATTATTCTAACTTCTGGAACAAGCTCCAAATCATTTCTTTTAACACAAAAAATTAGAAAAGACCATCTCTTGAGTAAACTCAATTAGAGTAGCATCTCTTCTTTCAGCTCCAAGTCTTATAATCTCCAAATCATCTTCAATCTGTCTACTAATGCTTCTGAATTGCTTTATACGAGTAGAATCAAGCATGTCTTGAAAACCATGTCTTTGATAATAAGTTCTAACTTCACTTGCATATTCCTCACTCTATCCATCACTTAGAAAGCTTTCTAAAGTAGCATTTCTTAGACTTCCTTTATACATATGAATATAAGTTTCTTCAGGAAAGACAACCCTTTCTTGATTTGTTTGATTGAATATGGTTTCTTTTGTAAACACTTGATCCAAAACCGATTCTTCAAGAATTGGATGAGAAATTCTTGATACATTCTATATTCTTCACTAAATATCTTTTGTGAATTCCATCAAAATATCATCAGTAAGGTCAATTGCATCCACATGACTTAAATCAATCTGAATATACACATCTTTAGATGGTTGATTATAAAAATCTTGAAATACTGACAATCTTTCATCTATGAAACTGCACTTCAAATTCCAAACATCATTCATAAAATCAGAATTCCATTTTATTAGATTCATTAACCAGTTGAAAATATGCAGAAGATCTTCTTCTTCTCTTCTGATAAGATTATGTATAACGTTTGGTCTCCATACAACTATATCTCTGAATTCATTAATTTCCTCCTCGTCATCAAATTGAATTACATTTGACAAATCACCTGGTTCACCAACCTCTTCTTCAAATTCCAGTATTCATTTACCATTTTGGCATTAGAATCAGGAATGACATTTGTATCATCTGTGTTGTTTCCACCATCTGAATTAAATGACAACTTCTCAGTTTCATAACCATCATCTTCATAAATAAGAACATTTGCATCTTCAAGAACTTCAGAAAATTGAACTTCTGGAGCAATGACCTTAGCAACAATAATATCTTCAGAAATAGGGACTTCTGTCAATTTAGGTTCAAAAATTTGAAGGTCTTCACTTGCTTCTGAAGGATTTTCAGCACCAGAATCTTTCTAAACATATTTAGAAGATCTTTCAGAAGATTGAGCTAACACTGGTTGTACATCTTCAGCACTAGAAACTCTTCTCCTTTTCTCCCCCTCATGATCATCAGCACCCTGATCATCATGTTTTCTCTTTAGGGTTTCTGCTTGAGGCCTGCATTCCAATGCCTTAATTCGTTGATCAACGTCAACCTGTGTAGTTTACACAATTGTCAACTTATCAAGAATTAACTTGATATCATCCTTGGTAGCCAAATTTGATATGCTATATTGTTCAGAAGTTGTTGGCAGATATGTTTTTAAACTTGATACATATGAAATTGTTTGTCCCAATAAGGGTCTACAAGAGTTCAATAAATAGTAAACAGTTTGTAGAGGGGAGGGGGGGGGGGTTGAATACAAACACACAGATTTTGGTTTTTAAATGAGTTTATTTGACATAAACAAATTTACAGTTAAAAGCGGAATAAGAGCAAGTTTAAAACCTATTCTATTGTAACTCAGAAATACTAAGTTTGATGCACAAGAGGAAGGAAGGAAGAACTCAAGAGGGTTTAGGCTAGAAGGAAGTATGCATTAAGATGAAGAAGATATCTTCATCTTATTTATGCCCGTTTGCATTTAATGCAAGACAAAAGGTACATGCCACGTGTCAAGCTTGGATAGGAAGTTTATCCTTGCAAATAAGACAACCATGCTTTTGGCCGAATATGAACAGTACCGTATCAGATATGATGGGGACATAAGAGACAAATCGTACGTCCTTTTCTGACATGGTTCTAGGTTTGACTTTTGTGCATCGAGGATAAGATCAATCTTTTGTCTTGTTAAGGAAGCTTCATTTGATCGCTGATTCTGAATCTTCAAAGAGGAATCTTCAGTATCGCTGAGGCTTCACAAGACTTCACACTTTGATTAGATAATCGTTGCTATCGCTGAACCGCTTCAGTTCACTTAGCTGATTATCTCTCTCTTCAGCTAAGGTCTTCGACTTTCGCTGAATGGTCTTCTGGTGTGATAGCTGATCTTCAGGACTTCATAGATAAGCTTGTTGTTCCTTGATCTTCAGCGATCGCTGATGGTAATCAGCGTGCGCTATCGCTGAATATTAACAGAAGCTTATACAATGGAATTTCACTAAGTATACAATAGGAATCATATTCAAATAATCGAGAGGAGTTATGATCAACAATCTCCCCCTATTTAATTATGATTAAACAACATAGGAAATTTGCTTTTAGAGACTAGTAAGGACTTAGGAAACGTTTAAAGTAAAATTTCTAAGTACTAATCTGTAAAGTCTTTTTCAGCTAGTCTATTTATCTGAATTGAGCTTCATTTATAAGGACATGAAAGTACAATTTTTACAAGTAAATAAGCATAAAGTACATTCACTGATGAATTCTTCAAAGTGAAGAATCAGTGAGTAAAGATAGTTTAAAGAAAATAGAACTCTTATGTTCATTGTCCTTTTTACTGTTTTCAGGGATCATTTCAGTACTAGGATGGAGTAAAGTACTCTGATTGAATTTCATTAAGTATAATCTGAAGAAATTACAGGGAAATGAAATTACAATAATAAAAGTAAAGTACTTATACACTGAAGGAATATTACAAAGGGAATAGAAATCTATAACTAGTCAGAGATATTCTCGTTTCGTCTTTGTAACTCATTCTCATAAAGCGTCTTCTGTCGATTCATCAAAGGGGTATCTGACCAGCACCGCCAAAGCATGATCTTTATGAGAGAGGATGGAGCCTTGCGAATATATTGGTTTCTGAAGAGTCCTAAGAACCTTTCATTATCCAAGAATACCATACCAGGTTCAGGCAGTGAGATGATTTCATCTTCTTCATATCTTCGGTCTTGAGGGAGAGAGATACAAAACATTGTTATATCAGGGAGCTCAAGATGACCAAGAATGCTTTGATAATCCAATTTAGTTTCATGTTCATTCTTAGAACTTGAACTACCTTCAGCAGTTGATTTTTTCTTCTTAGATGATTCAGGGAGAGGGGGAACTTGCACATGTTGTGACATTCTTTGCAGCAACTGATCCAGTAGTCTGTCCACCACATCCTTGAATTTGGATTTGGAACCCTGAATGGCGTCTCTGATTTCTAACCATTCAGTGTATCCATAAATCCTTAAGAACTTGGCTTCTTCTCTCTCCGTTCTGTTCATCCTTGTCATTCTTACATATACCTTTGGACCACCTCTGTTGGAGTGTCGCCCTTGGATAGTTGCATGAATGATTTTGGCTTCAGATCTTCGAAATTTCAGTCTGTCAGTGCACCAGCCAAGCTCTTTGTCTTTCTGCATTGTGGCTTCAGCGGACAGTGCACTTAGAATCTTCTGTTGAGCAAGGATTGGATCTACATTCAAATTTTCTTGTGCAAGTTCTCTCTGTACAAGAGCTTCAACGACCCTTTCACTCTTTTTCAGTTGTTCCTTGGCCGCCTTGTCTTTTGCAGAGTCTTCCCTGAGCAATTTTCTTGCTAAAGCAAGATCATTCTCAGTTTGCTTTATTTCCTCGTATTTGATTAGTTGTGCTTCCAATGCTTGTTCTCTCTCTTCGCTCGACAGAAAGTAGAATTCATCTATCATCCTTATTGGTACAGCGTCAATGGGTTCAACTTGAGGCACCCTTATTCTTCTAGCTTCGAATTCCCTAAGGAATTTATTCGCCTTTCTTCTTCTTCAGGCTCGCTTATTATTGGCTTTTGAATATGACGCCTGGGAATAAGGTCCTCTTCTTCTTCAGAGTCAATTTCTATTATGTACATAAACTGCTCTTCGGAGGAAGGTTCCTTCCATGAAGTAGACTCCTTTGGGGGACGTGGATCACTGAGGGAAGGAGAGGAGGAAAAATAATTGTCAGAGAGAGTTTTTGTAGGAGGAGGGGTGGGGGTTTCAGAGAGAGGTGTTATAAGAGGGATAAGAAGAAGAGATACCTCAAGAGTGGTCTCCCCCTCAGATATTGGGATAGTGGCATCCAGATCTACCACTTCTTTTCCTTTGCCTGAGGGAATAGATTGTCCCTGAGAGGGATGTGGTCCGTCCCCCAAAGGCTCTTGATGAGCGACTCCAGGCCTTGACAATCTGAAGTGCTCTAAGGCACTTCCAATGTCATAGTCTTCATCATCATCCATTCCCCCATAATGAGGGATATGGTTTTCTTCTTCTTCTTCTTCTTCTTCTTCATCATCATCATCTTTATCTTCAGCAGTCATCCCTTCAGGGAGGGATGATCCCGTCTGCTGGATGTAGGGAGAAATCTTCTCTCTAGGGAACCTCTGGTTATGCTCCGAGATGATTTCATCTGCAAACTCTTTGGTACATCTCACCCCCTCGTTGTTATCAGGAGGTAGACAATGCACCATCAGAGTGCGAACATTGGTCTGAACGTCCTTGAGCTTCGTTTCATTCTCTTGAAGCATAGTCCGATCCGCAGCAGTGAAGAAGGAACTTGCCACAGAGATCTTGGAGAGCACCTGCATCATGTCGGATTGAGTCTTTTGAATAGACTCAAGAACGTTCGCTTGAGCAGCGACCTTCTGCTCCAGGCTGGTCAGGGTCTGATGAAGGGCCCTGTTGTCTTCCTTCAGAGAGAAAACGTCAGTGATGAGGTTTCTGACGTTGGTCAGGATCGCTGGTGTCCCAATATGCGTTTGAAGATGAGTTCAACGGACGTCTGAAAGTTGTCCACCTTGGCCCTAGTGAGAGCACATTCCCTGAACAAATAGTCAACTGCAGGGAATGTAGGGTTGGTAAGGACAATTAGAGGTAGCTCAGTGACTGGAGTGGGAAGCTTGGGAGCCGCCATCTCGGTCTTGACCTTTCTGAGCTTTGCAGCCCTGGGATGGCCCTGAGTAGACTTTCCCATGTCCTTGCTGATGGGAGGAGCACTGGTGGTGGTGGTTGTCGCTGTCGCTGAGGATAAGAGAGGAGCGACACCTGATGATGACATAGACAAAGTAGCCAAAAATACATCTGGATTAGATGATGGATGAAAAAATTTATTTTTCACCTTGAGAGTGTCATGAGGATCACTCTCAGGGACTACATTTTCTGAGGTAGTGTCTTGAGGATCACTGACAGTGTCTTAGAGTATCTGAGAGAGACACTCTGAGGTCTTTTTAAATTGGCCTTCTAAAACTCAGATTGCCTAAACAATATTGAGGTTTGGACTGCGTGCATTTCAGCATTGTCAGGGATAGGGAAAACTATCGCTGAGTCATGTGCTGAGGTGAGGACCAAAGAAGAGGAGATAGAAGAAGATGAGAAGGCTGTGAGAGTACTACCTGATCCAGCTTCAGCAGAGCTGGCTATAACACCCTCAGTGACCATAGTCCCTAAAGATGGAGGTAGTGCTGATGAAGCAACAACGGATGTAAAAACCTTTGAAGTGGTTGCGGCTGCAGTTGGTGTTGGTAGTACACCGAAATCAGAGAGGGTGGTCTTTTGAGAGACCAACTTCTTTGGCTTCTTGGATGCGATGGTCTTTTTATGACCATCAGAAGGTTGTTTCCTCTTGGTAGCAGCTGTAGCAGCAGTGTCCGGGATGCTCGTTGTTGGGTTGGGCAGCGAGGTAGACACAAAGAGATGGGCCCCAATCACTTTCAGCATATAGGGGGTGAAAGGAGCATCACCTGGACGTTCTTCAATGTCCAGGGACTTCTTCCCCACTACGGAGAAGGAGTGATCGCCGACCTTCAGGTATTCTTCCCCGAAGGCAACCTCCATAATGGTTGCGAAGAAGCGAGGGTAGGGGATGACAGGGTGTCTGGTTGCGGCGCTGATGCGACTGACCATGTCGCTTAAGATGTAGTCAGCGTAGTTTAGGTTGTGGCCAGTGCAGAGGGAATAGGAAAGATCTTGAAAGTGCTTGCTTGCTTGGTCATGCGAGCCGATCTTCGACCCAAGGCAATGGATCACCTGGGTGAAGATATATTGCCAGCGAGCAGGTAGCCTTTTCTTTTCTACCTTGGAGCCCACTGTCTTCAGAGAAGGATTCTCCCAAGCATATCCAATAGAATCCAAGAATGTGTCGATTTGCATTTTGGTGGGTTCAGCGCCCCATTGTTGATTCTTTACGCGTACAGGGAGACGAAGAGCCTTCCTGACAAACCCAGCAGTGAAGGAAAAGAAACCAAGATCTGGAATCTTGAAACCAATAGCAGGGAGCTCGGTTCCCTTGTCCGTCGTCAGCGTGGTACAGTGAGCCGTGTACCAGAGAGCTTGGAGATGAGAGGAGATGCCCACTGGGTTGTGGACGAAAGCGTACATCAGTGGGCACGCTTTGATGAAGGTAGCTCCTTCAGCGAAGTGAGGGCGGTCAGCAGGGATATCCACCACTGCAATGTAATTGCATGACTTGAAGACGGCTTTTTCCATGGGAAAGTGGCAGGTTGGTGCAGCGACCAAAGTGTTGTCTTCAGCAGCAGAGGTTGCAGCCGTCTTACTTGCAGAGGCCATTTCTATAGTTAAAATGGGAACACCAAAGAGATAAATCATGGTTTTATACATGAATGTATAAACCAAAGTTTGGTATAAAGAGTACAAAATGAAAGATTCAAAGAAACAAGTATTTTGATGAACAAGATCAAAATGCTTGTTATAAAAGCAATAATAAAAAATAGAAGATTAAAAAAAATGAGAAGATAAATAAAAATGGATAAACTTTTAAGAATAAAGTCTTCCGTTCTAAGGAAAGAACTTAGAACAGGGTTTTTGATAATAGAAAACTTTTTAAAGTTTAATCCAGATTAGTTTTATTTTCCTTTTTTTAAAACATGTTTTTACACCATATTAGAAGATTTAAGGAGAAGAGAATGTGAAACAAGAAAAGTTTCCAGTCTTAAGTAAAGGTTTAGATCAAACCTTAGTTGATTTCGAGAAGGAAAAACACAAATGCGTGTTCTTGGTGTTCTTGGTGAAAACTTGAAGATTCAAAGGTTCTTTTGCCTTTTTGGAGAGTTATGAAAGCGGAAGGAATTAAGTAAGGCAATTGAATTACTTAAATAGCAAGAGGAGAGAGAAAGAAGGAGTGCTAAACGACGGTTTTAGCTTTTTGAAAAAGAAATGATGACCTGGCGCACGTTCCAAGAAAGGAGTTGGATTGGAAACGTCGCGGTCCATCATGTGTCAGAAAAAGGTCTGACGTGTCCTTTTATTATTTTTAAAAGATTATAATGATAATTATCCATAAGGAAGGTTAATCATTATTAATTTAAAAAAAATCTTCATCATTGATAATAAAGGATTGTTAGTGAAGAGTTTTAGTTTTCAGAGATTCATTCTTTGATGAGAAAAGATATCAAAGAGTGATAAAGATTGGAAGATAATACCTGAGGAGATAACACAGATATCGCTGAATCAGAGTTCAGTGAATGGAGAGTTTGAAGTCTTTATTTGTATCCCTTGTTGTTAGTCACTGAATAAGAAATTATTCAGCCTTCAACATACCAAGTTCGCTGATAAGTAGATTGAATCTAGTTTCATCAAGAGGCTTGGTGACAAGATCAGCGAGCTGATATTCAGTGGGCACAAAATGAAGCTCAACTTCACCATTCATCACATGATCTCTGATAAAGTGATATCGGATCTCAATGTGCTTGGTTTTGGAATGAAGTACAGGGTTGTTAGAAATTGCAATAGCACTAGTACTATCACAATAGATAGGAATTTTAGAGAGCTTGAGATCATAGTCTCTGAGTTGATTTCTCATCCAAAGGATTTGAGCACAACAACTACCAGCGGCTACATATTCAGCTTCAGTGGTGGAGGTGGACACTAAGTTTTGCTTTTTACTTGTCCAACTAATTAACTTTCCACCTAGAAGCTGACACCCACCAGTGCTGCTCTTTCTATCTATCCTACAGCCTGCAAAATCACTGTCAGAATAACCAATAAGATGAAATCCTGAGCCTTTGGGATACCAAATACCTAGATTTGGAGTTCCTTTCAGATATCTGAAGATTTGCTTTACAGCGATTAGATGGGATTCCTTCGGTTCAGCGTGATACCGAGCATAGAGACATGTAGAATACATGATGTCTGGCCTGCTCGCTGTAAGGTACAGTAGAGATCCAATCATCCCTCGATAGGCAGTAACATTGACTGGTTTCCCATTGGGATCTTTGTTCAACGTCAGAGGAGGCGCCATAAGGGTCTTCATCGCTGACCGTTGATTCATGTCGAATTTATTCAGCATGTATTTAACATATTTGCTTTGACAAATAAACATTCTTTTGTCAGATTGCTTAATCTGCAAACCTAGAAAATATGTTAGTTCACCCATCATACTCATTTTATATTTTTTTTGCATTCTTGCAGCGAAGCGAGTACACAGTTTGGGTCTTGTGGAACCAAAGATAATGTCATCAACATATATCTGAGCGAGTATAGTATGACCTTTATATTTTCTTAAAAACAGGGTTTGGTCAATTTTTCCACGAACAAATTTTTCTTTAAGAAGAAATTTAGAAAGGGTATCGTACCAAGCTCTAGGAGATTGTTTTAACCCGTAAAGAGCTTTTTCAAGTTCATAAACATAACCAGGATGGTTAGGGTCTGAGAAACCAGGGGGCTGTTCAACATAAACTTCCTCGCTGAGTTTTCCATTTAGAAAAGCACTTTTAACATCCATTTGAAAAACTTTGAAGTCTTTATGGGCAGCATAAGCTAAAAAGAGTCTTATGCCTTCTAAACGAGCAACAGGTGCAAATGTTTC
Organism: Silybum marianum; assembly: GCA_036898165.1. Lineage (NCBI taxonomy): Eukaryota > Viridiplantae > Streptophyta > Magnoliopsida > Asterales > Asteraceae > Silybum > Silybum marianum. Next base: position 14,924,067 of record CM072536.1, on the reverse strand, counting down.
ATCATAGTCAATTCCTTCTTCCTATCTATATCCTTGAGCAACAAGTCTAGCCTTATTGCGAATTATAGTCCCGTTTTCATCTAGCTTATTTCTGAAAACCCATTTGGTTCCCATGACAGTTTTATCAGAGGGTCTAGGAACAAGATTCCAAACTTTATTTCTACGAAATTCAGTTAGTTCTTCTTGCATAGCTGAAACCCAGCTAGGATCAGAGATAGCTTGATCTATCTTTTTAGGTTCAGAGAGAGAAATGAAGTTAACATAAAGACAGATATTACCTATGCCTCTACGTGTTTTGATACCTGCATTGGGATCACCAATAATTTGATTTATTGGATGATTTGCAGTCCATCACTGAGCTGGTGGTTGAGGAGAGAGATCAACAGCAGATTCAGCGACTTGTTCTTCAGTTTCTGGAATAGGACTTGTTGTTTCAGTAACAGGTACTTCATTTAGAATCAATTCAGGGGATTGATTTTCAGATATAGTTGGTCTGAGATTGTCCATAGTAAATTTTTTAACATTTAGATCATTTGAAAGTCTTGGAATTCTATGCTCTGTGTGTAATGCACCTTCAACAAATATTTGCAAGAATCTTTGAAATGGTATATCATTAGGCTTCTTTGTGGTTGTCAATCCAAGTCTTAACTCATCAAACAGCAAAGATGCATAATCATAGTGCATGTTGTAAGCAATCCCATGAAAGATAATTCTGATATTTGCAGATGCTTGATCAAGGCTAGATGTTTTACCAGATAAACATGTATTGACAATAGTGAAAAGAGAATACCAAATTAGTGGAAGATGTTTCCTCCGAATGCACTTAAAGTTGGTAGTTCTTCATAATAGCCCAAGTTCATGAAGTCAGCAATGATTTCAGAATTGCTCTTTATTGAATTATACCCTTATTTACCCATAGAGTTATCTGCAGGAAGTTCCAAGATTTCTCTAAAATCTTTAGGCTGAATATTGAAAGGAAAACCGACCAAAAATGAAGTAATAATCCAGTATTCATTTACCATTTTGTCATTAGAATCAGGAATGACATTTGTATCATCTGTGTTGTTTCCACCATCTGAATTAAATGACAACTTCTCAGTTTCATAACCATCATCTTCATAAATAAGAACATTTGCATCTTCAAGAACTTCAGAAAATTGAACTTCTGGAGCAATGACCTTAGCAACAATAATATCTTCAGAAATAGGGACTTTTGTCAATTCAGGTTCAAAAATTTGAAGGTCTTCACTTGCTTCTGAAGGATTTTCAGCACCAGAATCTTTCTAAACATATTTAGAAGATCTTTCAGAAGATTGAGCTAACACTGGTTGTACATCTTCAGCACTAGAAACTCTTCTCCTTTTCTCCCCCTCATGATCATCAGCACCCTGATCATCATGTTTTCTCTTTAGGGTTTCTGCTTGAGGCCTGCATTCCAATGCCTTAATTCGTTGATCAACGTCAACCTGTGTAGTTTACACAATTGTCAACTTATCAAGAATTAACTTGATATCATCCTTGGTAGCCAAATTTGATATGCTATAATGTTCAGACGTTGTTGGCAGAGATGTTTTTAAACTTGATACATATGAAATTGTTTGTCCCAATAAGGGTCTACAAGAGTTCAATAAATAGTAAACAGTTTGTAGAGGGGGGGGGGGGGGTTGAATACAAACACACAGATTTTGGTTTTTTAAATGAATTTATTTGACATAAACAAATTTACAGTTAAAAGCGGAATGAGAACAAGTTTAAAACCTATTCTATTGTAACTCAGAAATACTAAGTTTGATGCACAAGAAGAAGGAAGGAAGAACTCAAGAGGGTTTAGGCTAGAAGGAAGTATGCATTAAGATGAAGAAGATATCTTCATCTTATTTATGCCCGTTTGCATTTAATGCAAGACAAAAGGTACATGCCACGTGTCAAGCTTGGATAGGAAGCTTATCCTTGCAAATAAGACAACCATGCTTTTGGCCGAATATGAACAGTACCGTATCAGATATGATGGGGACATAAGAGACAAATCGTACGTCCTTTTCTGACAAGGTTCTAGGTTTGACTTTTGTGCATCGAGGATAAGATCAATCTTTTGTCTTGTTAAGGAAGCATCATTTGATCGCTGATTCTGAATCTTCAAGGAGGAATCTTCAGTATCGTTGAGGCTTCACAAGACTTCACACTTTGATTAGATAATCGTTGCTATCGCTGAACCGCTTCAGTTCACTTAGCTGATTATCTCTCTCTTCAGCTAATGTCTTCGATTTTCGCTGAATGGTCTTCTGGTGTGATAGCTGATCTTCAGGACTTCATAGATAAGCTTGTTGTTCCTTGATCTTCAGCTATCGCTGATGGTAATCAGCGTGTGCTATCGCTGAATATTAACAGAAGCTTATACAATGGAATTTCACTAAGTATACAATAGGAATCATATTCAAATAATCGAGAGGAGTTATGATCAACAATCTCCCCCTATTTAATTATGATTAAACAACATAGGAAATTTGCTTTTAGAGACTAGTAAGGACTTAGGAAACATTTAAAGTAAAATTTCTAAGTACTAATCTGTAAAGTCTTTTTCAGCTAGTCTATTTATCTGAATTGAGCTTCATTAATAAGGATATGAAAGTACAATTTTTACAAGGAAATAATCATAAAGTACATTCACTGATGAATTCTTCAAAGTGAAGAATCAGTGAGTAAAGATAGTTTAAAGAAAATAGAACTCTTATGTTCATTGTCCTTTTTACTGTTTTCAGGGATCCTTTCAGTACTAGGATGGAGTAAAGTACTCTGATTGAATTTCATTAACTATAATCTGAAGAAATTACAGGGAAATGAAATTACAATAATAAAAGTAAAGTACTTATACACTGAAGGAATATTACAAAGGAAATAGAAATCTATAACTAGTCAGAGATATTCTCGTTTCGTCTTTGTAACTCATTCTCATAAAGCGTCTTCTGTCGATTCATCAGAGGGGTATCTGACCAGCACCGCCAAAGCATGATCTTTATGAGAGAGGATGGAGCCTTGCGAATATCTTGGTTTCTGAAGAGTCCTAAGAACCCTTCATTATCCAAGAATACCATACCAGGTTCAGGCAGTGAGATGATTTCATCTTCTTCATATCTTCGGTCTTGAGGGAGAGAGATACAAAGCATTGTTATATCAGGGAGCTCAAGATGACCAAGAATGCTTTGATAATCCAATTTAGTTTCATGTTCATTCTTAGAACTTAAACTACCTTCAGCAGTTGATCTTTTCTTCTTAGATGATTCAGGGAGAGGGGGAACTTGCACATGTTGTGACATTCTTTGCAACAGAATCGATCCGATGAGTCCGTCCACCACATCCTTGAATTTGGATTTGGAACCCTGAATGGCGTCTCTGATTTCTAACCATTCAGTGTATCCATAAATCCTTAAGAACTTGGCTTCTTCTCTCTCTGTTCTATTCATCCTTGTCATTCTTACATATACCTTTGGACCACCTCTGTTGGAGTGTCGCCCTTGGATAGTTGCATGAATGATTTTGGCTTCAGATCTTCGAAATTTCAGTCTGTCAGTGCACCAGCCAAGCTCTTTGTCTTTCTGCATTGTGGCTTCAGCGGACAGTGCACTTAGAATCTTCTGTTGAGCAAGGATTGGATCTACATTCAAATTTTCTTGTGCAAGTTCTCTCTGTACAAGAGCTTCAGCGACCCTTTCACTCTTTTTCAGTTGTTCCTTGGCCGCCTTGTCTTTTGCAGAGTCTTCCCTGAGCAATTTTCTTGCTAAAGCAAGATCATTCTCAGTTTGCTTTATTTCCTCATCCCTGATTCGTTGTGCTTCCAATGCTTGTTCTCTCTCTTCGCTCGACAGAAAGTAGAATTCATCTACCATCCTTATTGGTACAGCGTCAATGGGTTCAACTTGAGGCACCCTTATTCTTCTAGCTTCGAATTCCCTAAGGAATTTATTCGCCTTTCTTCTTCTTCAGGCTCGCTTATTATTGGCTTTTGAATATGACGCCTGGGAATAAGGCCCTCTTCTTCTTCAGAGTCAATTTCTATTATGTACATAAACTGCTCTTCGGAGGAAGGTTCCTTCCATGAAGTAGACTCCTTTGGGGGACGTGGATCACTGAGGGAAGGAGAGGAGGAAAAATAATTGTCAGAGAGAGTTTTTGTAGGAGGAGGTGTGGGGGTTTCAGAGAGAGGTGTTATATAAGGGATAAGAAGAAGAGATACCTCAAGAGTGGTCTCCCCCTCAGATATTGGGATAGTGGCATCCAGATCTACCACTTCTTTTCCTTTGCCTGAGGGACCAGATTGTCCCTGAGAGGGATGTGGTCCGTCCCCCAAAGGCTCTTGATGAGCGACTCCAGGCCTTGACAATCTGAAGTGCTCTAAGGCACTTCCAATGTCATCGTCTTCATCATCATCCATTCCCCCATAATGAGGGATATGGTCTTCTTCTTCTTCGTCTTCTTCTTCTTCTTCTTCTTCTTCATCATCATCATCTTTATCTTCAGCAGTCATCCCTTCAGGGAGGGATGATCCCGTCTGCTGGATGTAGGGAGAAATCTTCTCTCTAGGGAACCTCTGGTTATGCTCCGAGATGATTTCATCTGCAAACTCTTTGGCACATCTCACCCCCTCGATGTTATCAGGAGGTAGACAATGCACCATCAAAGTGCGAAAATTGGTCTGAACGTCCTTGAGCTTCATTTCATTCTCTTGAAGCATAGTCCGATCCGCAGCAGTGAAGAAAGAACTTGCCACAGAGATCTTGGAGAGCACCTGCATCAAGTCGGATTGAGTCTTTTGAATAGACTCAAGAACGTTCGCTTGAGCAGCGACCTTCTGCTCCAGGCTGGTCAGGGTCTGATGAAGGGCCCTGTTGTCTTCCTTCAGAGAGAAAACGTCAGTGATGAGGTTTCTGACGTTGGTCAGGATCGCTGGTGTCCCAATATGCGTTTGAAGATGAGTTCAACGGACGTCTGAAAGTTGTCCACCCTGGCCCTAGTGAGAGCACATTCCCTGAACAAATAGTCAACTGCAGGGAATGTAGGGTTGGTAAGGATAATTGGAGGTAGCTCAGTGACTGGAGTGGGAAGCTTGGGAGCCGCCATCTCGGTCTTGACCTTTCTGAGCTTTGCAGCACTGGGATGGCCGTGAGTAGACTTTCCCATGTCCTTGCTGATGGGATGAGCACTGGTGGTGGTGGTTGTCGCTGTCGCTGAGGATAAGAGAGGAGCGACACCTGATGATGACATAGACAAAGTAGCCAAAAATACATCTGGATTAGATGATGGATGAAAAAATTTATTTTTCACCTTGAGAGTGTCATGAGGATCACTCTCAGGGACTACATTTTCTGAGGTAGTGTCTTGAGGATCACTGACAGTGTCTTAGAGTATCTGAGAGAGACACTCTGAGGTCTTTTTAAATTGGCCTTCTAAAACTCAGATTGCCTAAACAATATTGAGGTTTGGACTGCGTGCATTTCAACATTGTCAGGGATAGGGAAAACTATCGCTGAGTCATGTGATGAGGTGAGGACCAAAGAAGAGGAGATAGAAGAAGATGAGAAGGCTGTGAGAGTACTACCTGATCTAGCTTCAGCAGAGCTGGCTATAACACCCTCAGTGACCGTAGTCCCTAAAGATGGAGGTAGTGCTGATGAAGCAACAACGGATGTAAAAACCTTTGAAGTGGTTGCGGCTGCAGTTGGTGTTGGTAGTACACCGAAATCAGAGAGGGTGGTCTTTTGAGAGACCAACTTCTTTGGCTTCTTGGATGCAATGGTCTTTTTATGACCATCTTGGTAGCAGCTGCAGCAGCAGTGTCCGCGATGCTCGTTGTTGGGTTGGGCAGCGAGGTAGACACAAAGAGATGGGCCCCAATCACTTTCAGCATATAGGGGGTGAAAGGAGCATCACCTGGACGTTCTTCAATGTCCAGGGACTGCTTCCCCACTACGGAGAAGGAGTGATCGCCGACCTTCAGGTATTCTTCCCCGAAGGCAACCTCCATAATGGTTGCGAAGAAGCGAGGGTAGGGGATGACAGGGTGTCTGGTTGCGGCGCTGATGCGACTGACCATGTCGCTTAAGATGTAGTCAGCGTAGTTTAGGTTGTGGCCAGTGCAGAGGGAATAGGAAAGATCTTGAAAGTGCTTGCTTGCTTGGTCATGCGAGCCGATCTTCGACCCAAGACATTGGATCACCTGGGTGAAGATATATTGCCAGCGAGCAGGTAGCCTTTTCTTTTCTACCTTGGAGCCCACTGTCTTCAGAGAAGGATTCTCCCAAGCATATCCAATAGAATCCAAGAATGTGTCGATTTGCATTTTGGTGGGTTCAGCGCCCCATTGTTGATTCTTTACGCGTACAGGGAGACGAAGAGCCTTCCTGACAAACCCAGCAGTGAAGGAAAAGAAACCAAGATCTGGAATCTTGAAACCAATAGCAGGGAGCTCGGTTCCCTTGTCCGTCGTCAGCGTGGTACAGTGAGCCGTGTACCAGAGAGCTTGGAGATGAGAGGAGATGCCCACTGGGTTGTGGACGAAAGCGTACATCAGTGGACACACTTTGATGAAGGTAGCTCCTTCAGCAAAGTGAGGGCGGTCAGCAGGGATATCCACCACTGCAATGTAATTGCATGACTTGAAGACGGCTTTTTCCATGGGAAAGTGGCAGGTTGGTGCAGCGACCAAAGTGTTGTCTTCAACAGCAGAGGTTGCAGCCGTCTTACTTGCAGAGGCCATTTCTATAGTTAAAATGGGAACACCAAAGAGATAAATCATGGTTTTATACATGAATGTATAAACCAAAGTTTGGTATAAAGAGTACAAAATGAAAGATTCAAAGAAACAAGTATTTTGATGAACAAGATCAAAATGCTTGTTATAAAAGCAATAATAAAAAATAGAAGATTAAAAAAAATGAGAAGATAAATAAAAATGGATAAACTTTTAAGAATAAAGTCTTCCGTTCTAAGGAAACAACTTAGAACAGGGTTTTTGATAATAGAAAACTTTTTAAAGTTTAATCCAGATTAGTTTTATTTTCCTTTTTTTAAAACATGTTTTTACACCATATTAGAAGATTTAAGGAGAAGAGAATGTGAAACAAGAAAAGTTTCCAGTCTTAAGTAAAGGTTTAGATCAAACCTTAGTTGATTTCGAGAAGGAAAAACTCAAATGCGTGTTCTTGGTGTTCTTGGTGAAAACTTGATGATTCAAAGGTTCTTTTGCCTTTTTGGAGAGTTATGAAAGCGGAAGGAATTAAGTAAGGCAATTGAATTACTTAAATAGCAAGAGGAGAGAGAAAGAAGGAGTGCTAAACGACGGTTTTAGCTTTTTGAAAAAGAAATGATGACCTGGCGCACGTTCCAAAAAAGGAGTTGGATTGGAAACGTCGCGGTCCATCATGTGTCAGAAAAAGGTCTGACGTGTCCTTTTATTGTTTTTAAAAGATTATAATGATAATTATCCATAAGGAAGGTTAATCATTATTAATTTAAAAAAAATCTTCATCACTGATAATAAAGGATTGTCAGCGAAGGGTTTTAGTTTTCAGAGATTCATTCTTTGATGAGAAAAGATATCAAAGAGTGATAAAGATTGGAAGATAATACCTGAGGAGATAACACAGATATCGCTGAATCAGAGTTCAGTGAATGGAGAGTTTGAAGGCTTTATTTGTATCCCTTGTTGTTAGTCACTGAATAAGAAATTGCCTTCAACATACCAAGTTCGCTGATAAGTAGATTGAATCTAGTTTCATCAAGAGGCTTGGTGACAAGACCAGCGAGCTGATATTCAGTGGGCACAAAATGAAGCTCAACTTCACCATTCATCACATGATCTCTGATAAAGTGATATCGGATCTCAATGTGCTTGGTTTTGTAGTGAAGTACAGGGTTGTTAGAAATTGCAATAACACTGGTACTATCACAATAGATAGGAATTTTAGAGAGCTTGAGATCATAGTCTCTGAGTTGATTTCTCATCCAAAGGATTTGAGCACAACAACTACCAGCGGCTACATATTCAGCTTCAGTGGTGGAGGTGGACACTAAGTTTTGCTTTTTACTTGTCTAACTAATTAACTTTCCACCTAGAAGCTGACACCCACCAGTGCTGCTCTTTCTATCTACAGTAGAGATCCAATCATCCCTCGATACGCAGTGACATTGACTGGTTTCCCATTGGGATCTTTGTTCAACTTCAGAGGAGGCGCCATAAGGGTCTTCATCGCTGAGCATTGATTCATGTCGAATTTATTCAACATGTATTTAACATATTTGCTTTGACAAATAAAAATTCTATTGTCAGATTGCTTAATCTGCAAACCTAGAAAATATGTTAGTTCACCCATCATACTCATTTTATATTTTTTTTGCATTCTTGCAGCGAAGCGAGTACACAGTTTGGGTCTTGTGGAACCAAAGATAATGTCATCAACATATATCTGAGCGAGTATAGTATGACCTTTATATTTTCTTAAAAACAGGGTTTGGTCAATTTTTCCACGAACAAATTTTTCTTTAAGAAGAAATTTAGAAAGGGTATCGTACCAAGCTCTAGGAGATTGTTTTAACCCGTAAAGAGCTTTTTCAAGTTCATAAACATAACCAGGATGGTTAGGGTCTGAGAAACCAGGGGGTTGTTCAACATAAACTTCCTCGCTGAGTTTTCCATTTAGAAAAGCACTTTTAACATCCATTTGAAAAACTTTGAAGTCTTTATGGGCAGCATAAGCTAAAAAGAGTCTTATGCCTTCTAAACGAGCAACAGGTGCAAAGGTTTCATCATAGTCAATTCCTTCTTCCTATCTATATCCTTGAGCAACAAGTCTAGCCTTATTGCGAATTATAGTCCCGTTTTCATCTAGCTTATTTCTGAAAACCCATTTGGTTCCCATGACAGTTTTATCAGAGGGTCTAGGAACAAGATTCCAAACTCTATTTCTACGAAATTCAGTTAGTTCTTCTTGCATAGCTGAAACCCAGCTAGGATCAGAGATAGCTTGATCTATCTTTTTAGGTTCAGAGAGAGAAATGAAGTTAACATAAAGACAGATATTACCTATGCCTCTACGTGTTTTGATACCTGCATTGGGATCACCAATAATTTGATTTATTGGATGATTTGCAGTCCATCATTGAGCTGGTGGTTGAGGAGAGAGATCAACAGCAGATTCAGCGACTTGTTCTTCAGTTTCTGGAATAGGACTTGTTGTTTCAGTAACAGGTACTTCATTTAGAATCAATTCAGGGGATTGATTTTCAGATATAGTTGGTCTGAGATTGTCCATAGTAAATTTTTGAACATTTAGATCATTTGAAAGTCTTGGAATTCTATGCTCTGTGTGTAATGCACCTTCAACAAATATTTGCAAGAATCTTTGAAATGGTATATCATTAGGCTTCTTTGTGGTTGTCAATCCAAGTCTTAACTCATCAAACAGCAAAGATGCATAATCATAGTGCATGTTGTAAGCAATCCCATGAAAGATAATTCTGATATTTGCAGATGCTAGATCAAGGCTAGATGTTTTACCAGATAAACATGTATTGACAATAGTGAAAAGAGAATACCAAATTGGTGGAAGATGTTTCCTCCGAATGCACTTAAAGTTGGTAGTTCTTCATAATAGCCCAAGTTCATGAAGTCAGCAATGATTTCAGAATTGCTCTTTATTGAATTATACCCTTATTTACCCATAGAGTTATCTACAGGAAGTTCCAAGATTTCTCTAAAATCTTTAGGCTGAATATTGAAAGGAAAACCGACCAAAAATGAAGTAATAATCTCAGTTTCTTCAGGATACTCCATAAAATACCACCATTGTTGAAGATAAATTTCAGGAACTTGAAAATTACGAACAAACATCTGTCTCAATGGATGCTTTCGGATGATTTCGATTAGTGTTAGAACTCATTTTGGGAAAGTATGAAACAAAATTAAGCAACTACTAAGATCAGATGACGTGGCAAGAGCATCCTTCGCATGTCTATTAGTTAGTTACTTTCTTGCTTACATGTCTAATTGTAATAGGTCCGGTAGTTGACTTTTATTGTTGTATTCGTATAAATAGCTCTATTCACTGATTGTAAAACTATCGATTGAGAATACGAAATATAGAGCTGTTGTTGTGAGCATACTATTGTCAATCATTCAAGCATATTTCAATATCAATTACGACTGTTCTTCGTACTTTCTGCTACTAATCTTACTGTTAATCTTAGATCTATTTGCTTCCATTCATTATTACTTATTTGATCTATAGATTGCTAATAGAAAGAGATCTGGTCTCAAACAATTGGTATCAGAGCTTGATAATCAATCTATTGATTATTAGATCTCTTCCATTTGGAGAAATCTCTTTTCTATTCGACAGTATTTTCCATTTTTAAGCACATGTTCTTCATTCTACCCTGTTTTACGAGATTTTGTAAAATTCATTACAATTTTCTCTAAATCTGTGGTAATTCCTGATTAAAATTGAGTTTAGTAAGTATGTTGTCTCATTTCGATAATTTTTGAAATTAATTTGGTTCAAATTTCAACAAATCTTCAATCATTTTCAAAATCTCTATTTCTGACAATATGGTGAATTCAAATCTGAACGTTGTATACACATCTGGTTCTCTGACTAAACCTCCCACACTAATACTTGATGAATATCCACAATGGAAAATTCGAATGATCAACTTTTTTGAAGGATTAGATGCTGATCTATATCCTATTGTTCAAAATGGTCCATTCGTTCCAATGACAACTATCCCAAGGGTACCTGCGACAGCAGTTTCTGATGAAGCCCCTGCTAGGAGTATTCCAAAATCATGGGATAATTGGACGGATCCAGAGAAAGCTAAAGTTGAATTGCCTAGAAATGCTAAAAATCTGTTAATCATGGCTATTCCGAATGATATATTTCAATCTCTGGACTCCTGTGATAGTGCCAAGGAACTATGGGATCAGTTGGAAAACATACTGGAAGGTGGGGCAAAGATGAAGAAAAACAGAAGAGCCCAAGCTCTAAATGAATACAATAGTTTCCAAGCCATCCCTGAAGAATCTCTGGAACAGACTTTTCATAGATTTAATACTCTGATAAATCTATGTAAAAGGTGCGACATCATCAGATCCAGATAAGACAATAATGTCTTATTTCTCAAAAGACTAAATCCTGAATGGTCAAATCTCTCTATGTCTTTACAAGCAAATCAGGATCTAGAACAATGGTCTCTTCATGATATCTTTGGAACTCTTCAAGCCCATGAAAAAGAAGTTGTTCAGAAGGAAAGCACTATCGGTGGACCTCTGGCTTTAATTTCTGAGTCCAGAGGATCAATCAGAAGGAGTAAGGAAGAAAAGAAAGGGAAAAACAAGGCTCTCATGTCAGAAGAAATCTTCGAGGATGATTATGAGTCTGATGACGATATCAAAGCTTTTGCTGATTCATTGGCACTTATTACCAAACAATTTACAAAAAGGTTTGGTAATAGAAATATTCAAGGAAGCAAAAAGTTTGATCGCCCTGTTCCCAATTATGCACCTCAACAAGAGATCCAGAGGTCTGAAAAAACAGAGGCAGAGAAGAAGGATGAAGAATTGCAGAGAAAGAAAGATGAGTGCTACAGATGTGGCAAGCCAGGGCACTACTCAAAGAACTGCAGAGAGCCTCTGAACAAAGACAATATATATTACAAGAATAAATACAAGTACAACGTTGATGAAAGAGCTCACTCTCACTTTGCAGAAAAGGAAAACTGGTTGGGAGATGAATCAAGTGGTGATGAAGCTATGTTCTGTAGAATGGCCAAAACAAATGAATCAGAAGATCAGACACATCTGAACTTGAAAACACCATTTTTGAAATATCAAAGAATTTTGAAAAACTTAAGCAAAAGCTTACAGTCAAAAAGAAATTGAGAAAACAAATTGAAAAAACTCTCGTCGAGACTCAAAGAGAGAGAAAGAGAGATTTATAAAAGAGAAATGAATCTTCTAACTAGAGAAAAACTGGAACTAAATGTTGAAAATGAAAAGATTTCTGAAAATTTAAGAAATACAGAAGTCAAGTTTAAAGAAGAGAAATTGAGATTAAACAAACTTCTGGAAAACAAAGAAAATGAGATCACTACTAAGGAAAGTGACAGATTAAATTATGTTGCACTTAAAAATTATTTTCAGAAGGAAAGAGAGTTTTTGCATATTGAACTTCAAAAGACAAAGCCACAAATCAAAACATACCTGGATGCTCAAAAAGTTCATGACAAGATAAATACACAAGTAGGGAGATCTGGACTTGGTTTTGAGCATCTGGATCCCTACACGTGTGAAAAACGATCAACTCTGAATTCTGTTTTCTGTCTAGGACTAAAACAAAAGTCTGTGTTTCCAAGTTTATATGAACAATCAATCTTTAAAAAACCAAAACTTGAAAATAATTGTCGTCAACGAAAACTCAAATTCAAAAACATTGAATATTGTTCTGGAAAAACAAAAGTTAATTTGAACAAAATTTAGAAGAAGGACAACATTTTCAGATTTGGATCAAAAACTCATATTACTTTGAATCCAAAGGCAGATGTTTTTATACCTTTATATGCAGAAGAAGAGCTACGTCTAAGCTTTGAAAAAGATATTTTATCCACTCTGGATAAATATTTTGAACTTGAAAATATACAAAAACGTTCTTCAGAAAATAAGCCTGAAATAGTTCCATGTTCCTTTGTAGACTTAAATCCTTCTAAGTCTCAAGACTATTTTGAAACTATTACATATCCTTAGGAGAACAATACTCAGGATGATGACTTCTTTAACTCAGAAAAATATCTTTCAAATCTAGAAAATCCTTTTCCCTCAGAATACAAAAAGATTCCAGAATTAACTAAGAATAAGGAAGCTCCTTTCTTATTTACTAATGAATCTCTGGAAGTTAAAGCTTCTGATTCACATACCGAAAGACATCCTAGTGGAATACCTACTTTCTCTGTTCCCTCTACAGGACAAAGAAAACCTGTGATCATCCATCCAGATTTTATTAAGATGTGTCTTAAAGCCAAATCTTGTCTTGAACTTAAAAAGGAAGAAAGTCTTAGAAAGAACTGTTCTGATCAGACAAAATCATCTCAATCTTATTATCCAAAGTTTACCTCTGTTCAGAAAGGAAAATGGAAATCTAGTCTTTCTACTTTTTTTTCAGTAAGTCAGAAATCTCCAGAGAAGGTTTATCGGAGGAAGCCTCAACAGAAGAACACTTATGATTCTAAGCATAAGTCTAGCCTAGCTAAGAAGTTCAACAGAACTACTGATACTAGTATAGACAGGAATAAGAAGAATTGTAATTATCATTATTCTAATGAAAATTCAATGAAATCTTTTATGTCTCAGAATTCTGAATGTTTTTCTCTGTTTTTAAAACTAAAAAAAAATTTCTCGAGGTCCTCTGATCATTCTTATAATAATTTCTCATTTAAAACTAAACCAAAGAAAATCAACAGTATAACAAACAAAACTGTCAGATCTTTAAATTCTACACTATCCAGTCATGCTCAAATTAAAGAGAATGAAAAGAGTAAAACTAACACTAAAGGACCCCTAATGAGATGGGTACCTAAAACAATCTGATTGTGATTGCAGAAGCAGCGTGTGCATATCTGGTATCTTGACTCTGGATGCTCGAGGCACATGACTGGCTCGAAAAACTTACTCTCCCAATTCAAAGACAAATCTGGTGGAGCTGTAATGTTTGGAGACAACGATAAGGGTCAAATAAAAGGCTACGGTACTTTATAGGAAGGTAATATTACCTTATCAAAAGTAGCTCGTGTTTCTGGACTGAAACATAATCTATTAAGTGTAAGTCAACTTTGTGATTCTAAGATACTTGTAGTATTTGATGAAAAACACTGTTACTTATTTTCTAAGGCACGAGAAGAACTCTGGAGAGCAGACAGAAAAGGTAATCTGTATATGATGAACTTCACATCAAAGGACGGTAAAGAATGCCTCTGTCTTATCTCCAAAAAGAGTGAAATTGCTTGGGTATGGCATCATAAAATGTCTCACTTAAATTTTGAAAATCTTGGGATACTTGTTAAACATAAACTGGTGACTGGCCTTCTAGAAGTCCAATTCCAAAAAGATCTCCTCTGCCCCGCATGTGAAATGGGAAAAATAAAGCGAGCATCTCATAAAAGAAAAAGTGATCATTCTTCTATACGACCTCAGCAACTATTACATGTTGATCTCTGTGGTCCTATCGCAACTCAAAGCTTGTCTGGCAAAAAGTATATATTGGTACTCATTGACGAATTTTCCAGGTATACATGGCTTGCATTTGTCAGACAAAAATCAGAGGTACCCATCGTACTGCAAATATGATGACCAGAATTCAAGTTCTTCTAAATCAACAGATTCAACAACTAAGGAGTGACAATGGTACTGAATTCAAGAATGCCAAGCGTGAAGCATACCTTGTTGAAAATGGAATTACACAGAACTTCTCTGCTGTACGAACTCCTCAACAAAATGGGGTTGTCGATCGGCGCAACAGAACCTTGGTCGAAGCTGCCAAAACAATGTTTGCTGCCTCTGGACTACCCATCCACTTCTGGGCTGAAGTTGTTGCCATTACCTGTTTCACCCAGAATCGTTTGATAATTGTCAAGAGGCGTCTCAAAACCTCTTATGAGCTAATTAATAATTGAAAACCTTGTGTTAAATTCTTTTACATTTTTGGATGCAGGTGTTTTATTTTAAATGACAAAGACAGACTTGGCAAGTTTGACAAGAAATCAGATGAAGCTTAATTCTTGTGATATTCGTTAAATTCAAGGGCTTTTCGAGTTTTTAACTTACGTACTAAGACTGTTATGGAAAGCATTAACATCGATTTTGATGATCAAACTCAATTAACTTCTGAGTATTCTACTTCTGAACTTAAACTTAACACAGTTACTTCTGACTATCTTTCAGGAAGCAGAGAAGCTGAAATAGATGCTATTTTTCAAGATTTTATGGGTGAAGAGATATTCACATAACCAAGTTCACTCCCTCAATCTCCAAGTATTTCCGTAGTTCTTCAATCTTCTGGCATTTCCCTGTCTGGCCCTGAATCGACTGCTGAGAGCACTACAGAACCCTTTGTTCTTCCTGATTTCACAAGTGAATGTCCAAAAGCTACTCATATGCCTTCTGTTTCTAACTCTCTTCCAGCAGATGCAATTCCCTCCTCCGAAATAGAAGTACATGCTCAACCAGTACCACATTCTCGGATGACAAAATGGACCAAGTCTCACACTCCAGACCTCATTATTGGCAATCCTTTTGAAAGTGTTAAGACTAGATCTGCTACTACAAATGAAGCATTCTTTGAAAATTTTCTTAGCATGATCGAACCAAAACATGTTCATGAAGCTTTACAAGAACCTAGTTGGGTATTCGCTATGCAAGAAGAATTGCTACAATTTGAAAGAAACAAAGTCTGGAATCTTGTTTCTCTGCCAAAGAACAAAGTTGCTATTGGAACTAATTGGGTTTTTCGAAACAAAAAAGATGAAGATGGCATCGTGATCAGAAATAAGGATTGGCTGGTTCCCAAGGGGTATTGTCAAGAAGAAGGGATAGATTACGATGAAACCTTTGCCCCTGTAGCAAGACTGGAGGCGATAAGACTATTTCTGGCTTTTTCTGCTTACAAAAACTTTAAAGTCTATCAAATTGATGTTAAATGTGCATTTCTAAATGGATATCTAAAAGAAGAAGTGTATGTTGAACAGCCTGCTGGATTTAAAGATGTTAAACATGCAGAGTATGTCTATCTCCTTGATAAAGCTTTATATGGTCTAAAACAAGTACCCAGAGCATGGTACGAACGCCTATCTACGTTTCTGATCAGTAAAGGCTATGAGAAAGGTAAAATCGATACAACTTTGTTTATCAAAAGAGGCAAAGGTATGTTAACTGTTGTTCAAATTTATGTGGATGACATAATATTTGGTTCTACTCTCCAATCAGAAATTGATCTGTTTTCTAAGTTAATTGAACAAGAATTTGAAATGAGTATGATAGGAGAACTAACATTCTTTCTAGGACTCCAGGTTAAACAAAATGCCTTTGGAATTTTCATCAATCAAGCTAAGTATGTGTCTGATATGCTTAAATAATTTCATCTTCAAAATTCCTCTCCAATGAAAACTCCTATCTCTACTAACGCGAAACTAGGATCTGATCCTTCTGGAAATTCAGTGGATGTTAAGAGTTATCGAGGTATGATCGGATCACTTCTATACTTAACTGCCAGTAGACCAGATATTATGTTTGCCACTTGTCTTTGTGCTCGCTATCAAGCAAATCCCAAAGAATCTCATTTGGCTACTGTTAAAACGAATTTTTTGTTATCTCAAGGGATCTCCATCACTTGGTCTCTGGTATCCAAACAATTCTGAATTTGATTTAATGGCATACACAGATTCTGATCAGGCAGGTTGCAAATTGGATCGCAAAAGCACTTCTGGAAGCTGTCAACTTCTAGCTAACAAACTTATAAGCTGGACCTCTAAGAAGCAGAACTGTGTCAACATCCACAGCAGAAGCTGAGTATGTTGCCGCTGCCAGTTGCTGCTCACAGGTTATCTGGATGAAAACTCAGCTCAGAGACTATGGCCTCATATACGACAAAATTCCAATTTTGTGTGACTCAGAAAGTGCAATTGCCATTACTGAAAATCCAGTTCAGCACTCCAAAACAAAGCACATTGATGTCAGGTATCATTTCATCAAAGATCATGTAGAGAAAGGCACAATTGAGATGTATTTTGTCCCTACTGACTTTCAGCTGACTGATATCTTCACGAAAGCTTTGGATGAAACTCGTTTTAATTTCATAATTAGCAAATTGGGCATGGTTAATGTAATTCTACTCAATTCTTTGCTTCTCTTAGAATTTTGTTAAAATTATATTTTTGTCTTGGTCTCAATTTTTTGTTCGATGTATCTCAGAATCAGCCAGAAGTCTCTGGTTGCTTCTGTAGATTTCTCAGAGGCACTCAGAAGGCTCTGAACTCCTCTGTATATATTTTTACCTTGATTGATCCAAGTAATTACAGAAAGGTCCATCTCTCACACTGGCCAGGGGGAGAATAGTGTTATCTTCAAGGGGGAGCACTATGCAACTTTTTATGGGGAGCACATCTTACGAACTCCATGGGGAGCTTATCAAGTGTAACTTCTGTTAGCTATCTTCTGAACCTCTCTTTACTTAACAATTTTACTTGAACTTGTTTCTTCTGACTAACTCTTGCCGTCAAGGTTACAAAGATATTTCAGATTCAACTTAAATTCTTATGAAAAAAATATTCAAGATATTTCAGATCTTTCCATGACCAAATATTCTTTATCTCTGTGTTTCTTTTTAAAAAAAATTCTTTAATAAGCCTATTTTAATTAACTCTTGCCTTCAAAGTTACTTAAAATTTTCTTATTACTGTTTCATTTTTTAAATAAATACTCGGTTTCGAATATTAAACTTTCATTTCGTAAAAACCGATTTCTATCCAAATGTCTGATTTTTAAATACAATTTTAATTGGAATTAATTACTCTAAAGTTTTTTTTTTAATCAACAGATTATCTGTCTTAAAAATTGATTTTATTTTAATTAATTTCCTTTATTAATTTTCTTTTTGAGGGAACACTTAATCGTCGTTGAGCGCCAAAACCTTTCGCCTGTCAGTTCTATTTTACACGTGTCACTCATCGTGCCCTTGCATGTTGACACGCCTGCACGCACTCCTCTAACCCGAACCGTTTTCTTTTGGTTATCCCCAAATTAAAACCCTTCCCGTTCAAAAAATCACTCAAGTGCTCTTTTTCTCTCATATATAACCCTCGATTTCGAACCTTCATACTATTGTGCGTTATCTTTACTCTCAAGATTCCTCATATTTCCCAATTGGCGTTTGCAAATCCACAAGCTTTCTTCATCAACGGCGTCTCCACAACTCGAAGATGGGACTTTGGTTGCTTCCACAGCTGATAGTGCTCCTATTATCAAGCTACCATTGAAGTCAAACAATGTTCAGGTTCTACTTGATCCTAATACTTATTTCTCAGAGTTCCAAATCATGATTGAATTTCTGCAAAACCACTCACTGAACCGAGCCCTAACTCTGACAAACCCAAATTTCCCTGAAATTTATGTTAAAGATGTATGGAAAACAATGTTTATAAAGGATGAATACACCCTAATTGGAGTTTTTGGGCACCCTAATAAATCTGAATCTGCAGTCCAAATACCAATCACTCGCAGGAAAATTGCTAAATATTTCCATCTTCCTCAATCATTCATTGAAACTGAAGGCCAAACCATCCCTAACCCTGCCCTTGAACCCAATCCCACTCCTGAAGCTTTGTTGGACTTTATTCGTTTTTTGGGCTACAATGAACATATCCATCGGCTATCCGAGTTCAAAAGAAAGCAGTTACCCCCAATGTGGAACGTTCTTGTTTCGATACTGAATAAAAGTCTTACTTGCAAGATTGGGTCTCTTGATCAAGCCAATAAGAACATTCTCACCATTATGTATGGGACGTTCTTTAACAAACATCTGGATTACGCTAGTCTCCTCTTCCTTGAAATGAAAGTCGCCGTTCAGACTAAGACCTCTCTGTAAAGCCAAGGGAAACCATTACCTGCACTGATGTTCCCATGGTTTTTATCCATCTTCACCTTCCCAGCGATTGGTGCTCTGAAAGCTCCTCTGGTTCAACCCTTCTGCAAAATCGCTTTGATGAGCTCTCACAAGCCCACCATCGACGTCAACGTTTATCCTGCTGCCAGAGAACTTTCCAGGTACATGCTTGCCCTTATACCTTCAACCTCTCTTATTCTCATTTCTTATAGACGCTCTATGGTATTCTCAGAACAGAGAGTACCTACCCCAGAGCAGTTAGAGCCTAGAATAGAAAGTGAGGGGTCAGGTGAGACTAAGTCTGAAAAGAATTCGAGTGCAAATCAGAGAGCTTCTACCCATCCCGACCTCTTAATACAAGAGGGTACAAAAGATGTCCATAGAGACACATTTGAGCGATTCTCTCCAAGATCCCCAAGGGTACCTACATCTCCTGAGGTAGTTGTCACCGCATCTACACTCATTGAAAAAGGACAACCCAGTCCAAACCACCCAGAGCCAAACCGATCAGAGGGTATTCTTTGCACCTCTGACTCAAGCACCACAGGGGAATCCACATCTTCATCATCCTCTCAAAAGGGTGATGATGAAAATATAAGAGTTCATTCGCCCCAGAACTCGCCACCACCCACACAGAACATTGATGTCTTTGTGACCAACGATGTCATAGGGCAACCAGAGGGTACGTCCATGCCCTCTGATAGTTTAAATGCTGATGAAATCCCTTCAGAGGGGTTACAGCTACAAGATGCACCTCTTACCGGAGTGTTTACACTTCATCAAGGTAAGCACATTGTGTTCATCTCCCCATCCTCTGATGATCGGGATAAAGCTAACCCTTTCAGAACAACCGAAGGGGTTTCAGTGAATAACAACCCTCGACGACAGGTTGGAAGTCCTTCCACACTCAACGTCAACACATGTGTGAAAGTGGGCCTCTCTGAATGTGAGAGACAAGGGGCTTCATTCGTTAGAAATGCACCGGTTACCCCTTCTGACTTTGTCACCAATATAACGTTTTAGGCATTTGGTGATCAAATTCAGAGATATGTGGAAGATCTAAAATTATCTCTGCATTTGGTCATTTCCAGCAGCAATTGACTCAGAACCAACTTCGATTGGTTGATCTTAAATTTCCCCATTTTTGGGACGATTAGGTTTAGGGTTTGAACATTCAGCATTAAAAATTCTTTTGGCAGCAGTATCTTCCAAAGTAGGATCATTTGGAAGATCAACTTCAATTGAACCAATAGTTACTTTATTTTGCACAATCATGAATGAACCTTCATTCCTTGAATCACTTTCACTGCTACTGAAGCAGGATTTGGCGGTTCTAACAAATTGATTAGCTTGAGAAGTAGACATTTTCGAAAAAATGTGATGATTAGAAAAGAAATCGAGCGTAGGAAGTTCAAAATAACTATCGGAGGGAAAAGTTTGTAGAAGAAAGTTTGAAGATGATTAAGAAATTATATATATCGGATGAGGATAGTGACGGGGGCTACATGGGACACGTGGCAGAAAAAGGAACAAAAATAATCACGCTTAGTAGGTAATAATGAATTAACAACGGTTAATTTGTCTACTGAAACGTTTTTAAGACGTGATTAAGAATCGTCGAATCAAAATATAACACGTGGCACGGTAAATCATCTTCTGAATGCGAAGTTCAGAACTTCTGAGAAAGAATTCAGAAGTCTAAGAAATAAGTTCAGAACTTCTGAGAAAAATACTAAC
This sequence comes from Silybum marianum, assembly GCA_036898165.1. Lineage (NCBI taxonomy): Eukaryota > Viridiplantae > Streptophyta > Magnoliopsida > Asterales > Asteraceae > Silybum > Silybum marianum. Next base: position 14,903,635 of record CM072536.1, on the reverse strand, counting down.
TTCTGAATTTTAGAAAATGTTTTTTAAAAATCAGAAGTAGTTTGAACAATGAAAACGTTTGATCAGTAATAGAAGTTTGTCCATACTTCTAAGTGATTTAATTAGAATTGATCATCACCTGTTCAGATCTTTTATAGAAACCACAAATCAAAAAAAACATTAGCAAAGTTTATGTATGATAATACTCCCCCTAGAATCATGCATAGGATAGAAGATAAAAAAAAATGAAAAACTCCCCCTTGAAAATGCTATATAGAAATTAGAAAATTTTATAAAAGAACAAATACAAATACTTTAGAGGTAAACGTAGGAGCTTCTGAATTGTTTAATTTAGATTTCTAAGAAACAAACATCAGAACTTCTGAAGTTGGATTTTCAGATTTCTAACTGAAACAAGTTCAGAAGTTTATACTTAACACAATTTCTAAGTAAATGACTTATGCAGAAAGATTCATCATGCCTAATTTACTTACTAAAAAGTTGAATATTTTCTCATCAAGAGCTTTAGTAAATAAATCGGCCAATTGATAATCTGTCTGAACAAAAAACATTTCTATATTACCTTTTTCAACATGAATTTTAATAAAATGATACCTCACATCAATGTGTTTTGTTTTTGAGTGTTGAACAGGATTAGCTGTGATTGTTATGGCACTCTTTGAATAACAATACAGTGGTATCTTCTTAAATGTATAGCCATAGTCCTTAGGTTGAATTTGCATCCATAACACTTGTGAGCAACATATAGCAGCTGCTACATATTCAGCTTTTGTAGTTAAAGTTGATACGCAATTTTGCTTTTTAGAAGACCAGATAACAAGCCTATCTTCCAAGATTTGACATGATCCAGATGTGCTTTTCCTATCTAACTTACAACCACCATGATCTGCATCTGTAAAGCTGTTAGTTCAAAACCAGAATTCTTAGGATACCAAAGTCCCAATGAAGGAGAGCCCTGAAGGTATCTAAGAATTCTTTTTTCAGCAATGAGACAAGACTCCTTAGGAATGGCTTCATATCTAGCACAAATGCATGTGGAAAACATTATATCAGGTCTACTAGCAGTTAGATAAAGTAAAGATCCAATAATTCCCCTGTACTTCTTTTGATCCACAGATTTTCCACTTAAATCTGGTTCAAGTTTAGTAGCAGTTGCCATTGGAGTCTTAATACTTGAACAATCAGACTTATCATACTTCTTGAGTAAATCACTAACATACTTTTATTGATTAATGAATATGCCAGTGGGGAGTTGTTTTACGTGAAGACCAAGAAAGAAAGTTAACTCTCCCATCATACTCATTTCAAACTCAGTTTGTATGATAATCTCAAAACTTTTACAAAATTTTAGATTAGTAGAAGCAAATATAATATCATCCACATAAATTTGTATTAAAATCATATCCTCACCTTCCTTTTTCAGAAATAAGGTAGTATCAATTGTACCTCTTTTGAATTTGGAATTCAGAAGGAATGTTGTGAGAGTATCAGATCATGCTCTTGGAGCCTGTTTCAAGCCATATGGAACTTTATCTAGAATGTAGACATGATCAGAAAACTCTTTGCTTACAAAACCTTCTAGTTGATCGACATACACTTCTTCATGAAGAATTCCATTCAGAAATGCACATTTAACATCCGTTTGAAAGACTTTCATGTTTTTGTGAGTTGCATAGGCGAAAAAGATTCTTATTGCTTCTAGCCTAGCCACAGGAGCAAAAGTTTCATCATAGTCTATCCCTTCTTGTTGACAGTATCCTTTTGCAACAAGTCTTGCTTTATTTCTCACAACAATTCCATTCTCATCTTTTTTATTTCTGAATACCCATTTAGTTCCAATGATGGATTTGCCCTTGGGTCTTGGAATGAGCCTCCAGACTTTGTTCCTTTCAAACTGATTTAGCTCATCTTGCATTGCTAAAATCCAGTCTGGATCTTGAAGAGCCTCACATCGCTTCTTTGGCTCAATGTTTCTTAGGAAATTTACATATAAATATTCATTTGTTGTTGCAGATCTGAATTGAACTCCTTCAGAAGCATCACCTATTATTTGATAAACAGGGTGATTTAATGTCGATTTGTTCACATTTGGAAGTGGTTGAAGAGAGGAGACATTATTTTGAGAATCATAATCATCAGAAATTGCTTGGGATTCTGGTTCTAGATGAATTTCTGAGTGTAGATCTGAAGTCTCCCCCTCAAATTGTGATTTAGAAGTAACTTGTACAGGTTCATACATTATTTGTACAGGTTCAAAGTTTAAATGTACAGGTTAAAAAGTAACTTGTACAAGTTCAGAAGCAGGAATATCTGAAGTTGAGGTTGAGACAGGTGGTCCAGAAATATTTGATGTAAGAAGTTTTTCTGAGATAAGCTCTGGATTTTCTCTGGTTAGTGATGGATTTTGAAAATCTGCAAAGATATCAAAAGACACATCAAATAAATCATTACAACATAAATCTAATTTTGCTTTAAGTAAAGTATCATTTGGGTAAGATTTATCATTGGATCCCATCTATGAATCAAGTTGTTCAGAGTTCTGATTAAGCTTGAGTTCTTAATTGTTTTGTTCAGGAGTCATTGTTGGTTCATGGAATCTGACATTTGTGATCTCAATGATAGTTCTGATTTTCTTCATAACTATTCTATAGGCTTTTGATCTTAGAAAATAACCAACAAATACTCCAGATAAGCCCTTGGGATCAAATTTTCCCAGATTGTCTCTGTCATTTAGCAAACAACACATGCATCCAAAAATTCTAAAATAAGCAATGCTTGGTTTTCTGTTTCTAATTAATTCATAAGGAGTTCTATGATGTTTTCTATTTAGTATTGTCCTGTTTTGTGTAAAGCATGCTGTTGCAATAGCTTCTGCCTAAAAAGATAGAGGTAATTCTTAATAAGTAAGCATTGTTCTTGCAGCTTCTACCAAAGTTCTGTTCTTTCTTTCAACTACACCATTCTATTGTCGATTTCTTGCAGTAGAAAAGTTATGTCAAATGCCAACAGATTCTAAATAATTCTCAACTATAGCATTCTTGATTTTTGTGTCATTGTCACTTCTGATCTTCTGAAGAGGAAGTTGAAGCAAAACTTGAACTCTCTTCAGAAATGGGATCAGATTTTTATCTTAGAAACTCAACCCATGTATATCTTGAATATTCACCCACTATCACTAAGATATACTTCTTTCCTCCTAAACTCTGAGTTCTCATTGGTCCACACAAATCCATGTGCAACATTTCCAAAGGAGCTTTGCATGATGAAAGCATCTTCAAAGGATGAGAACTTCTTTTGATATTTCCTAATTCACATGTAGAGCATAAAGAGTTCTTCTTCTTTGTCACAGTCAACTTTCCTCTAAGATTGATCTAGAAATGTAACAAATGCCTTTAAGTTGACCAGTTTCTGTAAAAGTAGCAGTGTAAATGTCACCATCTCTATGCAATTAAATCTTCCTTATCTTAAGAATTTAGAATGTGGCAGAATTCAATGTCAAAGTGAACAGTCCATCTTTTGTCACAAAACTGACTGATACTGAACAGTTTCTGTTTTAGTCCTTCAACATAGAAAACCTTCATTACTTCTACATCTCCTTTCATGAAAGTTCCATATCCTCTTACATAACCTTTTTGCATTATTTCCAAAACTAACTGTTCCACCATTTCTCTCATGATAATCAGTCAGAAGTTCCTTATACGGTGTCATTTGTCTTGAGCATCCAGAATCTAAGACCCACACATGACGAACCTGGAAAAACAATTACTTGGATTTAGGTACCCATTTGTAGATGGGTCCTGTGAGATTAGTTATGAAAGAAGGAATTCTGAATTTTAGAATAGATTTATAATTTTCAGGCTTAGATTCAGAATTGGATTTAGAACTTTGTTTAACACTACATTTCTTCTCAGATTTAACTTTATTATGAGATTTAGAGTAGCTTGATTTATAAACATGTGAAACATACTTGTTTTGCTTCTTTGAAAATTTCTTTTTATTTTTAAAATTAAGTTGGAAGTTCTGATGTCCACAGTTAGTACAATGAATATGATTCTTAAGAAGTTTTATCACATAAGAACATAAACAAGAATCAACAAATTTAGAATTAGTAACAACTTTCTTTCTTTTATTCATTGTAAGAACTTTGGATACATTGTTTGATTTAAAAGAATGAAAACTATCTAATTTGTTTTTCTTTGTCAAGCTTTCATCTTTTCTCTTTCAAACTAGAGTGGATAGCTCTGAAAATGATAAGAAATGAGGATTAGAATAATGAGACTTTGAAGAGTTTTTATTATTAGTTTTCTGAACAGAAGGCTTCTTGAATATATTTTCAGATTTAGTATTAGCAGATTGACCTGTTTCAAAATTTTCAACTCTTGAGTTGAAGACAGATTTAGACATTTTAGATATTCCTGTTTTAAGGGTAGGTTTAACTTCTGAATTAGGTTTACGTGAAGCAGTAATAGAATCTAAATTACATAAATTTGATTCAGAACTTGAGAACTTGAGAATTTGAGAAATTGAGAAATTCTCAAATATTCTTCTTTTAAGAATATTGAATCAAACATTTCTGAAGGAAGTTTAGGTTCTTCAGATTTTAACCTATCACCTTCTATCATAGAATTTTTTCTTTTATTAACCAAGTACCCTTCCTTATTTAAAACAACAACAACAGGTTCATCATTTTCATCTTCAGAATCTGAAGCATTCATAAGATTTGAAATTCAGTCATATCTTCAACAAAATTGTTTAATTTTGAGAATTTTTCATTAGAGGTAAAATATAAATTTGAATTCTCAAGTTTTTCAGTAATATCTTTTTCAGATTTATCATCAGAATTATCAAAACATATTTCTGAGAGATCATGCTTATCTACTAAGGAATTATCATCAGAAAATTCTTCATATTGTTCTTCAAAATTTTCATCTGAGTTATCTTTAGAGTTTAATCATGATATTCTTCGTAAGTTTCCTCATAAATATCTTCAGAAACTTCTTTAGAAATTGCTTCTGAGAGATTCTGAATCATCACTTCATAATTTCTGTCAGAAATTACTTCAGAATTTGTTTCAGAAGTTGATATTTATGATATTTTAAAATCCTCTGATTTAGTATTTACTTCACACCATTTTGCCAATTTAATTTATAAATCTGACTTTCTTCTCTAAATTTATTAACCAAAGTTCTTTCACCTTTTATTTTTTTTCTCAAAGTTTTAAATTCAGAAGTCATATTAATTATTTGTTCATGCATATTATTTTCAGAAGATGGTTCAGAAGTTGATTCAGAAGTAGATTCAGAAGAGTTTTGTACCTCAGTATCATGATCATGATTTGCTTCTGGGTCCCTCTGACACATATAGCATTTAGCTGCATAGTGAGCAACCTTTTCTTCATACTAATCATCACTCCAGCATAGCCAATCATCTTCATATTTAGAAAACAAAGATGGATTTGTTTCCTTATTTTTTGCTAGTAGATGTTTCTTTTCATAATATCCAGCATTTTAAACTTAGGCATTTTGCATTATCTGGCAAAATGTCCAGGTTTACCATAGTTGAAACATCTTGCTGGTTCTACTTCATCCTTTTTCACCACTTCTTTATTCACAGCTCTCTCAGCTTCATCTTCAATTTTGGGTTTACCTTTATACTTGTGATTATATCTTTGATTGTATTGTCTAGTCATAAAGGCAATTCCCTCAACCATTCTTTTCATTTCTTCATTAGACTCATTCCCATCACACAGACTAACTTCTGGAATTTTACAGATCTTGGTCATTGAAGACATGGGTTTGGGATTATTTTCTTTTTGACTTAAAAGACCCAGAGTACCACAGTTTTTCTTCGTATCATTTTGCCTAGTCTTGATCTTGTCTTCTTGTTAAAACAAGATACCATATATATTATGAATGGTTTTTCTAGACAAATTTTTGGTTACCATGTTATCCGGGAAACATTCCCATTCATTTCCCAAATTATTTAGAAATTTATTGTTTATTTCATAATTCAATTTCTGAACACAATTTTTTCTCAAATCATTCAGAATGTTGTTAAATCTGTGATATGAATTAGTAATTGATTCACCATCTTTTGCTCTGAAGTTTTCATAAGTCCCAATACAAATATTTAGCCTCTAGGCTTGAGATTTGGAACTCCACTTCATCTAGGCCTCTACTTCATCCCACAAATCCCCTGTCAACCCTGTTGAATATTTCATTTTGAATAACCATTGTTAACAGTGTTAGAGCTCTCTTATCGATCATCATTTGAGCTTTTTCAGCATTATTGTACATGTTTGGGCTTGTCTTGATTCGAGTAGCAGGTATTTCAGGGGTATCTTTAGTTCCTGGAACTGCATCAATCTGCACATATACTTCGAGAGGTCCATTGATGACGGATTTCATCAATTCCTCATCGATGTTGTCTAGAAACTGAATCATACGAATTCTTCATTGGGGATATTCTCCCAAAAATAGAGTATGTGGCTTTGTTTCTGATCCAATAGAAACTGTTTCTTTAGATATTTTGAACGAATGATCGTGAATTCAACAAGTTCTCGTAAGAGAAAGTAGATCTAATCAATCTTTAGGAAATAGATTTCAAGAATCTTGTCAGATCTGACACATTCTGTTCAAGAAAAGATCGCAGATCTAGCAGCAAACAGATGAATTGGCTCTGATACCAATTGATAGTTCCCGTAGTTCAAGATGTACAAGAATATCAAACTAAGAACAAGATTGTTGCAACGTAGTCGGATGTATTATTTATATGAACAAGTATTACAAACTGTATGTGTCATAAAAGTATAAAGTATGAATACGTACATGTAACAAATTAACAGACTCTTCATATATACAAGAGAGAGATACTAAACTAACAGGTGGTTACATGATAGACCTATAGTATCTATACACTTGTAAGTCTTCACTTCAGAACTGCTTCAGAACTGTTTTCTGAAGTTCCTCCGAACTTCTTCAGAATCTTCAGAACTTCTGAAGTTACCACTTCAGAAGTTATGCCTTAGGCTTTTCTTCAAAGCCTTACTTGTGAAAACACTTCCTCAGACTTCTGAGCTTTACTTAATCATTTGTCAGTCCAGTACTAGTTCAGAAGATCTGAACTGTTGAGCTTCAGAACCCAGTCTCTTTTGAAGCTATCTTGCTATTCTTAACAGGTATGTGTATATGATCGGAAGTCACAAACTTACTCTGGAATTATGAAAGGTTGTGAATAACATGAAACTAGTATGCTCATCATAAGGAATAACAGTTAATGATGTAACCTTGCAACTTTAATTTGGGTCATTTTTAATTTATTTCTTCTTTTGGTTGCTTAGGGACAAGCAACAATTCAAGTTTGGGGGTGTGATATGTGTTGATTATTCAACACATTAGTACCTTTTTTATTGTGTCTTTTAGATAGATATTTTACATTTTATCCCAACATCGAGTCTTTTAGTATGTTATTTTATCATTTATTGTGTCATGAAGTTATGTGAGGCGAATTTCTTGTGTTATGTACATTATAGCTAAAATTAGTTAAAAACTGCAGATTTCTGGAACCTTGCTGGCAGCTGGTTGTAGCTGAGTTGACGGGCTTATTGGATAAGCTATCTTGGGCAGAAAGATTTTGTTAGATCCCAAATATCAAGAAGTAGAAAGAAATATAGAACAAGAATTATAGCAAGGAAGTCGGATGTAGTATTTATCTTAACAGAGTTACACATATATGTCTTTACAGTACAAAAGATCTATGAACGTTAGTTCTAACTATCTAACAGACACTCTATTTATATACAATAGGAAATGCTAAAGTAATAGTACATTACATGATAGACATACAGAAGTAAATTCAGAACTACTTCTGAACACCTTTAGAATACAATTCAGAAGTTCTTCAGAACTTTTTCAGAAAAGTATGAGAATCTTCAGAACTTCTGAAGTAGCCACTTCAGAAGTTATGCCTTAGGCTTATCTTCACTTTAGTCGTTTTGTCTTTGTACTTCAGAGCTTCTGAGTTTTCTTTCTTTATCTCTTCTGCATCACTTCAGAGCCAAGCTTCAGAACCAGGACTCCTTTTGAAGCTATCTTATTATCTGTATCAGATTTAATCAAAGATTTAAAGATCTTTTCTATTGAACAATATTATATTTTATTGTAATTGTAACAGGGTAGCAAGCTTCTTGGTACATGATAGAGATACTAATATAGCTTCAAAATGTATTGGGTTCTGAAGAGTAAGAAATATCTGAAGAAAGAAAGACTCATAACTCAGAAGACAAGCAGATAAAAGCCTAAGGCATAACTTCTGAAGTGGCAACTTCAGAAGTTCTGAAGATTCTGAAGATATTTCTGAAGAGGTTCTGAAGACACTTCTGAAGAAGTTCAGAAGTAGTTCTGAACTTGCTTGTCATTTTTGTACTATAACTTTAGCATTTCTATTTCATGTATAAATAGATAGTTTATTAGATAGTTAGAACTAACGTTTTCATAAGCTTGTAAAGACATATTTTGTAATACTGTTCATCTGATCAATACAATATACAACATTTGGTGATCTATTTCTTGTTATCTTTCTATATCTTGATTGTTTGGGATCTATCAATACATCTTGTGGAACAAGTTCTACTTTTTGGCACCATTAGTTGACTTGGTTGTCCCCCTTGGAAATTACTTAAATACCCTGCCTAGTTAGTATAAGTTAAGTTGTTGGTCATTGTAATGGACACCCCACCATCTAGAGAGTTGACACTTTCTAGATGGATTCTCTCTAGTCTAGTAATGTTTTGAAGTTCTTTCATGTCTTACAATGAGTAGCTAAACTTATTAGCTTGGGTGTGAGATGAAAATGTAATATTCTAAACTAAATGATGGTGGGTTTTGTTTAGTAATAATAATATTCCATTATTTCATTCAAGTTTTATAAAGCCAAATACACTTCTTGACGGGTTGATCACTTTGATAACGTTAATGTGTCTTGGACTTAGGCATAAGCCACGATATGTACGTCAGCTCGAATGACATAGGAAGTAGACTTGGAAGAGTTGTTGATATGATTTTCTAACTGATTATTCTCGATGGGTTGGCTGCTTTTGAAAGTGTTAAAGTGTGGTGGACTCAGGAATGAGCCACTATGACACACCAACTTGAATGATATGGAAATCTGCTCGGCAGAGTGATTTTTAGACAAAGGAATTTTCTAATCCGTACATCTTGAGGAAACCTGTGGATCCCAGATTATTCAAGTACTAAAGCTTTTAATTAGAACACGAAAGTCGGATATCTCACTTGTATTGAAGAATATATTGTGTTTCTCTCTAGCAGTTTAGCTCTCAATATATCGCACGTACTAATATAATGACCTCTATGCACCTATTTATATTAAAAGATTAAACTATATAAGGAAACAAGGAGAATGACATTATACACTTGCCATGTTTACAATAAAACAACGTTTCCTTATTTTGACACAATTAAATTAAATCCTAACAATCTCCCCCTTTGTGTCAAAATGAATCTTCATCTCTTCTTTAGCTCGAACATTCCTTCAAATCTTCTAAGGGTCTGTCGGTAGGTGATGCGCTTGTCAATCAACTCGATCGCATTCAGTAGATTTTCTCTTTCATTTGCCTTAAGCTGCTGCTTCTTACTTCTCTTTTGATTAGCACTTACTTCTACAAAAAGTCTGTTTCGGATTCCCAATAACGTTCCATCAGAATAAGAAGCAACTTCCCAAAATCTCAAGAACCTCATTTCCTCATTCGTCTTCATATAAACAACTCCATGAGCCAGTCGTGTTAACACTTGAGTAACTCTCAAATTCTTTAGTCCAAGGATATCTTGATCAGGCTTTGGCAGATACACCTTTTTTTTGTTTGCTTTCAATCGCTCTTTGAAAATAATGAACGTAACTGTATCGAAGTTCCTTTTGAATATGCCTTACAACTGCTCTTAAAGCTCTTTGTTCATCCTCCGATCTTCTGATTTTGTCTTTAAGCTCACTGTACAAAGTTTCCATATCCGTCACATCCAGTCTAGCAAAATCAGCTTCAGAGAAGCAGTAGATCTTTCCATCAAATCTTCTTACTTTGAAAGTTGGAAATTCTACTTTAAAGGCTTTGTCACATCCGATCTCCATGATAGCGACTATTCTATGTCTTCAAACAACTTCTTTAGGATCCTTCTCTTTGGTCTTCAGTATGCTCAAATATTCAGTTAAGCGAATTCATTTCCATGATCAGTGTTAGACCTCATTTTCAGAGAAGTATGATTCAGAATTATGCAAGTATATTCACATCTGATGAGTGGCAGACACAGCCTCCGTGTGTAACTAAGTTTGTTATTCACTTGCTTACGTATCAAGCTGTAATAGGCTAGATAATTGACTTTCATGTTTGTAATCGTATAAATAGCTCTTTCACTGATTGTAATAGTGTGATTCGAAATATACAGATTTGAGAGAAAAATTGTACGCACTTTGATTATCATTCAAAGCAATTCAATACGAATTACGTTTGTTCTTCAATTCTGTTCTTACTAATTGTACTGTTTATCATAGATCTATTTGCTTCGCTCATAATTACTTATTTGATCTATCGATTAATTGTTAGAAAGGGATGTGGGTTCCAACAATTGGTATCAGAGCCTGATAATCAATCTATTGATTATTAGATCTCTTCCATTTAGAGAAATCCTTTTTCTATTGACAGTATTTTTCAGTTTTAACCTCCTGTTCTTCATTCTACCCTGTTTTACGAAATTTTGTTAATTTGATTACAATTTTCCCTAAATCTGTGGTAATTTCTGCTTAAATCTGAGATTAGTAAAAATATAGTCTTATTTCAACCAATTTGAAATTTGTTTACTCCAAATATCAACAAATCTTCAGTAAATTTCAAATCTCTGTTTCTGGTAATATGACGAATTCTAATCTGAATGATGTATATACTTCTGGTTCTCTAACCAAACCTCCTACTCTAATACGTGATGAATATCCACAATGGAAGATCCGTATGATAAACTTCTATGAAGGATTGGACGTTGAACTATATCCTATTGTTCAAAATGGTCCGTTCGTTCCAATGACAACTATTCCTAGGGTTCCTGCTACTGCTGTCACTGATGAGGTCCCTGCAAGGCATGTTCCAAAATTAAGGGATAGTTGGTCTGATGCAGAGAAGGCAAGGGTGGAATTGTCCAGAAAGGCTAAAAGTCTTTTAATCATGGCAATTCCAAATGAGATTTTTCATTCTCTGAATTCCTGTGAAAGTGCCAAAGAACTATGTGATCAACTGGAAAACATTCTGGAAGGAGTTGCAAAAATGAAGAAAAACAGAAGAGCCCAAGCTCTGAATGAATATAATAGTTTCCAGGCCATTCCTGAAGAATCTCTGGAACAGACTTTTCATAGATTTAATAGTCTGATAAATCTATGTAAAAGATGTGACATTATCAGATCTAAAAAAGACAATAATGTCTTATTTCTCAAACGATTAAATCCTGAATGGTCAAATCTCTCGATGTCTATGCAAGCCAATCAGGATTTGGAACAATGGTCTCTACATGATGTTTTTGGTACTCTACAAGCTCACGAGAAACAGGTTGTTCAGAAGAAAACCACTATCGGTGGACCTCTGGCTCTGATTTCTGAAACCAGAGCATCAGTCAGAAGAAGTAAGGAAGTCGAGAAGAAAGGAAAAAGTAAGGCTTTTGTGTAAGACGCAACTCCAGAGGATGATTCTGACTTTGATGAGGAAATCAAAGCTTTTGCTGATTCACTGGCACTTATTACCAAACAATTCACAAAGAGGTTTGGTAATAGATCCTTTCAAGGAAGCAAAAGGTTTGATCGCCCTACTCCTAATTATGCACCTCGTCAAGAAATACAGAGATCTGAGAAGATTGAGGCAAAGAAGAAGGAAGAGGAGTTAAAGAAAAAGAAGGATGTGTGCTCCCGATGTGGCAAGCCAGGGCACTATTCAAAGAATTGCAAAAGCTTGAGAACACCTGTAAGTACTCTCTCTGACACATCTGAACTTGAGAACACCATTTTGGAAATATCTATTAATTTTGAAGAACTTAAGCAAAAGCTTACAGTTGAAAATAAACTGCGAAAACAAACTGAAAAAACTCTCTCTGAAACTCAAAGAGAGAGAGAGAGAGATTTATAAAAGAGAAATGGATCTTCTAACTGAAGAAAAATTGGAACTCAATGCTGAAAATGAGAAGACTTCCAAAAATTTAAAAAATACAGAAGTTAAGTTCAAGGAAGAGAAATTGAACTTAAACAAACTTTTGGAAAACAAAGATTAGGAGATTAGTGCTACGGAAAGTGACAGATTAAATTCTATTGCACTTAAAAACTATTTCCAAAAGGAAAGAGAATTTTTACATATTGAACTTCAAAAGAGAAAGCTACAGATCCAAACATATCTAGATGCTCAGAAAGTTCATGACAAGATAAATACACAAGTAGGAAGATCCGGACTTGGTTTCGAGGATCTGGATTCCTACACATGTGAGAAAAGATCAACTCTGAAATCTGTTTTCTGTATAGGACAAGAACAGAAGCATGTGTTTCCAATTTTATATGAACAGTCTATTTTTAAAAAATCAAAAATAGAAAATAGTCGTCATCAACGAAAACTTACGTTTAAAAACATCAAATATTCGTCTGGAAAAACAAGTGTTGATATGAATAAAATTCAGAAGAAAGGCGACATTTTCAATTTTGGCTCAAGCGTTCATATGACTTTAAATCCAAAGGTGGATGTATTTATTCCTTCACAAGCAGAAGAAGAGCTACGTCTAAACTTTGAAAAAGATATTCTATTCACTCTGGATAAATGCTTTAAACTTGAACTTGAAAATGTTCAGAAAATCCCTTTAGAAAACAATCCAGAGAAAACCTGTGTCCATTCATCCAGACTTCATTGGGATGGGTCTTAAGGACAAATCTTGTCTTGAACTTGAGAAGGAAGAAAGTATTAAAAAGAAATGTTTTGTTCAGCAAAAATCATCACAATCATGTTATCCAAAGTTTACTTCTGCTCAAAAAGGCAAATGGAAATCTAATCTTTCTACTTCAGTTTCAGTAATTCAGAAAACTCCTGAGAAGGTTTATTAGAGGAAGTCTCAACAGAAGAACACTTATGATTCTAAGCATAAGTCTAGTCTAGCTAAGAAGTTCAATAGAACTACTGATACTAGTATAGACAAAAACAAGAAAAATTTTAATTGTCATTATTCTAATGAAAATTCAATGCACTCTTTTATGTCTCAGAACTCTGAATGTTTTTCTTTATTCTTAAAATTAAAGGAATTTTTCTCGAGGCCCTCTGATCGTCTTTATGATAATATCTCACACGTCAGGACTAAACAAAAGAAAAACAAACAAACGGCAAATAAAAAGACCAAACCATTAAAAAGAGTGAAAAAATCTAAAACTAACATTAAAGGACCCATTATGAGATGGGTACCTAAAAAACTCTGACTGTGATTGCAGTAGCAGCGTGTGCACATCTGGTATCTTGACTCTGGATGCTCGAGGCACATGACTGGATCGAAAAACTTACTCTCCCAATTCAAAGACAAATGTGGTGGAGGTGTAACGTTTGGTGACAACGGTAAGGGTCAAATTAAAGGCTATGGTATACAACAAGAATGTAATATTACCTTATCAAAACTAGCTCATGTTTTTGGACTGAAACATAACCTGCTGAGTGTAAGTCAACTTTGTGATTCTAAATTACTTGTTGTATTTGATGAAAGCATTGTTACTTGTTTTCAAAGGCAGGTGAAGAACTCTGGAGAGCAGATAGAAAAGGTAATTTGTATATGATGAACTTCGCATCAAAGGACAGTAAAGAAACCCTTTGTCTTATCTCTAAAAAGAGCGAAATTGCATGGTTATGACATCACAAAATGTCTCACTTAAATTTTGATAATCTTGAGATCCTTGTGAAACACGATTTGGTAACTGGTCTTCCAGAAGTTCACTTTCAAAAAGATTATCTCTGCCCTGCATGTGAAATGGGCAAAATAAAACGAGCATCTCATAAAACAAAACGTGGTCATTCTTGTACTAGACCTCTTCAATTGTTACATGTCGACCTCTGTGGTCCCATAGCAATTCAAAGTCTATCTGGTAAAAAGTATATACTAGTACTTATTGATGAATTTTCCAGGTATACATGGCTCGCATTCGTTAGACAGAAATCAGAAGTGCCAATTGTATTACAAAATATGATGACTAGAATTCAAGTTCTTTTACACCTACGGACTCAACAGCTAAGAAGTGAAAACGGTACTGAGTTCAAGAATGTCAAGCTTGAAGCTTACCTTATCGAAAATGGAATTACACAGAACTTCTCTGTTGTGTGCACTCCTCAACAAAATGGTATAGTAGAACGACGCAACAGAACATTGGTGGAAGCTGCCAGAACGATGCTTGCAGCCTCTGGACTTCCCATTCATTTCTGGGCTGAAGTTGTAGCCACTGCGTGTTTTACCCAGAATCGTTCTATTATTGTCAAGAGGCATCTCAAAACCTATTATGAGCTTATTAATAATTGTAAACCCTGTGTCAAATTCTTTCACATTTTTGGTTGCAGGTGTTTTATTTTAAATGACACAGAAAAACTTGGCAAGTTTGACAAAAAATCAGATGAAGCTAAATTCTTAGGATACTCGTTAAATTCAAGAGCTTTTATAGTTTTTAATTTACGAACTAAGACTGTAATGGAAAGCATTAACATCGATTTTGCCGTGCAAAATCAATAAACTTCTGAGTATTCTACTTCTGTACTTAAGCTTAACACAGTAACATCTTATTATCTCTCAGGTACCAGAGAATCTGAAATAGATACTATCTTTCAATATTTTATGGGCGAAGAAATATTGGCAGAGCAAAGCCCAACCAATCCATTTTAAGTATTCCTGAAGTTCTCCAGGCTTCTGGAATTACACTTTCTGGTCCTGAATCACCTGCTGAGAGCTCATCCGACGCTTCTGTCCTTCCTGTTTCATCTAATAACTGTCCAGAAGTCATTTATGTGCCTTCATCTGAAAGGGAGATTGTAGATGATCCTCCTGTTTCCGAATCCCTTCTAGAAGAAGTGCTTCCATCCTCTGAAACAGAAGTTCACGCTTAACCAGTATCTCAATCTCAGATGACGAGATGGACTAAGTCACACAGCCCATATCTCATAATTGGCAGTCCCTCTGAAGGTGTTAAGACAAGATCTGCTACTGTAAATGAAGCTTTCTTTGTAAATTTTCTTAGCATGATCGAACCAAAACATGTTCATGAGGCCTTGGAAGAACCTAGCTGGGTGACCGCTATGCAAGAAGAACTGCTACAATTTAAACGAAACAAAGTCTGGAACCTAGTTCCTTTACCAAAGAACAAAGTAGCTATTGGTACAAATTAGGTCTTCCGAAACAAGAAAGATGAAGACGGAATAGTGATCAGAAATAAAGCTCGACTGGTTGCTAAGGAGTATTGCCAAGAAAAAGGAATCGATTACGATGAAACCCTTGCCCCTGTAGCGAGACTTGAGGCGATTCGACTATTTCTGGCTTTCTCTGCATACAAAAACTTTAAAGTATATCAAATGGATGTTAAATGTGCATTTCTGAATGGGTATCTCAAAGAAGAAGTGTATGTCGAACAACCTGCTGGCTTAAAAGATGCTAAACTTCCAGAGTATGTCTATCTTCTTGAGAAAGCTTTATACGGTCTAAAACAAGCACCTAGAGCATGGTATGAACGACTATCTACGTTTCTGATCCGTAAAGGTTATGATAAAGGTAAAATTGATACAACTCTGTTCATCAAAAGAGGCAAAGGTATGCTAACTGTTGTTCAAATCTATGTGGATGACGTAATCTTTGGCTCTACTCATCAATCAGAAGTTGATCTGTTTTCTAAATTGATGGAACAAGAATTTGAAATGATTATGATGGGAGAACTAACGTTTTTTCTAGGACTCCAGGTTAAACAAAATGCCTCTGGCATCTTTATAAATCAAGCTAAGTATGTTTCTGACATGCTTAAGAAGTTTCATCTTCAAAATTCCTCACCAATGAAAACTCCTATCTCTAATAGCACGAACTCAGTGGATGTTACAGGTTATAGAGGTATGATTGGATCACTTTTGTATCTGACTGCAAGCAGACCGGATATTTGGTTTGCCACTTGCCTATGTGCTAGCTATCAAGCAAATCCTAAAGAATCACATTTGACTGCTGTTAAACAAATTTTTAGATATCTCAAGAGATCTCCTTCAGTTGGTCTCTGGTATCCCAAAAATTATGAATTTGATTTAATGGCATACACAGATTCTGATCATGCAGGTTGCAAGTTGAATCGTAAAAGTACCTCTGGAAGCTGTCAACTTTTAGGTAACAGACTTGTAAGTTGGACATCCAAGAAGCAGAACTGTGTGTCAACATCAACAGCAGAAGCTGAGTATGTTGCTGCAGCCAGTTGTTGTTCTCAAGTAATCTGGATGAAAACTCAGCTCAGAGACTATGGCTTAATACACGACAAAATCCCTATCCTATGTGACTCAGAGAGTGCTATCGCCATTACTGAAAATCCAGTTCAGCATTCAAAAACAAAGCACATCGATATCAGGTATCATTTCATTAAATATCATGTAGAGAAAGGTACAATCGAAATGTATTTTGTCTCTACTGATTTTCAACTTGCTGATATTTTCACAAAAGCTCTGGATGAGACACGATTCAATTTCCTAGTCAGCAAGTTGGGCATGTTAAATATGTAATTTTACTTAATTCTTTGAGCTTCTTAGAATTCTGTCAAAATTACTTATTTCTGTACATATATATTGTTGCGCGCATCCGAGAACCATCCAGAAGCCTCTGGTCACCTCTGATGATCTACTTTAGAGGCACTCAGAAGCCTTTGGACACCTCTATTCGTTGAATAAATCTTACATTTGTGATCCAAGTGACATCAGAAAGGGTGCAACTCTTATCATTGCAAGGGGGAGCATATTGCAAATTTTGAGGGGGAGCAGAATGCAACTTTTGAGGGGGAGAAGAATGAAATTTTCAAGGGGGAGCACATTAAGTCTAACATCTGTTAGCTGTCTTCTGAACTTTTCTTTACTTAACAATTTTCTTAGAATATGTTTCTTCTAACTAACTCTTGCCGTCAAGGTTACAAAGACGTTTCATATTCAACTTAAATTCTTATGAAAAGACGTTCTTTGACATTCTTGGTCAAAAATGTTTTCTATGACCAAATATTCTCTACCTTCTTATTTTTTTTAAATTTTTCTTTAATAAGCCTATTTTATTTAACTCTTACCTTCAAGGTTACTTAAAATTTTCTTATTATATTTTAATTTCTTAAATAAATATTTGGCTTTGAATATTAAACTTTCATTTGGTGCAAACAAGTTTTCTATCCAAATGTCTGTTTTTCAATTTTTTTTAAAAGGAATTATTTAATTTAAAATTATTTTTTAATCAACAGTTTATCTGGTTGTTTAAATTGTAATTTTCTTTTAATTAATTTCTTTTGAGGAGGGAATCCTCAATCCTTTAGGCGCTAAACCTTTTCATTTGTCAGTTCTCCATTACACGTGTCATTCATCGTGTCATTGCATGTTGACACGCCTGCGCGCTTACCTCAGCAAACACGAACCGTTTTTGTTAGTCACCAAAATTAAAACCCTTCCCATTCAAAAATCACTCGATTACTCTCTCTCTCTCTCATATATAAACCTCGATTTGGGAATTTCACAGTACTGTGCTTCATCATCTTCCTCAAAAATCTTAAAACTTCTCAATCAGCGTCTTATTCTCTCCAAAGCATTCTTCATCAATGGCGTCTGCCGTTGCAAATCCCAATACCCAAAACGACGACAGTAACTTGGTCACTTCAACAGCTGATAGTGCTCCAGTTGTCAAGCTACCACTGAAACCCAACAACGTTCAGGTTCTTCTTGATCCCAACACTTATCTATCTGATTTCAGGATCATGATTGAGTTCCTGCAAAACCATTCCCTGAACCGAACCCTAACCTTGACAAATCCAAATGTTCCTGAAATTTATGTGCAAGAGGTCTGGCAAACTATGTTCATCAAGGATGACAATACCCTAATTGGAACCTTTGGACACCCACTGAACCTGAAACTGCAGTCCAAATCACAATCACTAGCAAGAAAATAGCAAGGTATCTTCATCTTCCACAACCCTACATTGAAGCTGATGGTCAAACAGTTCCCAACCCTGACCTAGAACCTAATCCCACACCAGAAGCTCTACTTGCCTTTATTCGATTCTTAGGTTACAATGAACACCTGCATAGGCTATCTGAATTCAAAAGAAAGAAGCTGCCCCAATGTGGAATGTCCTAGTCTCTATTGGGTCTCTCGATCAAACCAGTAAGAATGTTCTCACAATCATGTATGGGATGTTCTTTAACAGATCTTTGGACTACACGAGCCTTATCTTCCAGGAAATGAAAGCCGTTGTTCAAACCAAAGTTTCCCTCTAGTGCTTTAATGTTTCCACGTTTTCTATCACTATTTACCTTCCCAGCTATTGGTGCATTGAAAGCTCCTCTGCTTCAGCCTTTCTGCAAAATAGCTTCAATGAGCTCTCACAAGCCAACAATTGACAACAAGGGTTATCCTGCATCCAGAGACCTCTCCAAGTACATGCTAGATCTTATTCCTTTAACCTCTCTTACTCTCATATCCTATAAACGTTCTTTGGTATTCTCAGAACAGAGAGTATCTACCCCAGAGCACTTTGAGCCCAGATTAGAAAGTGAGGGGTCAAGTGAGCCTGAGATTGAAAAGAATTCGAGTGACCACCAGAGAGTTTCTACCCATCCCGACCTCTTAATGCAAGAGGGTACAGAAGATGTCCACAGAGACACATTTGAGAGAATCTCTCCAAGATCCCCAAGGGTACCCACATCTCCTGAGGTAGATGTCAACACATCTATTCTCATTGAAAAAGGACAACCCAGTTCAAACCACCAACAGCCAAACCGATCAGAGGGAATTCTTTGTTCCTCTGAATCACGCACGTCAGGGGAATCCACCTCATCCTCATCATCCTCTCAATAGGGTGATGATGAAAATATAAGGGTTCAATTGCCCCAGAACTCGCCACCACCCACACAGAACGTTGTTGTCTTCGTGACCAACGATGTCATAGGGCAACCAGAGGGTACATCCATGCCCTCTGTTAGTTTAGATGCTGATGAAATCCTATCAGATGGGTTACAGCCATAGGAAGCACCACTTACCGGGGACTTTACCCTTCCTAAAGGTAAGCACATTGTGTTCAGCTCCCATCCTCTGATGATCGGGATCAAGCTGAACCTTTCAGAACAACCGAAGAGGTGTCTGTGAACAACAACCCTCGAAGACAAGTTGGAAGTCCCTCCACACTCAACGTCGAAACAGGTGTGAAAGAGGGCCTCTCTGAACTCTGAACGCGAGAGACAAGCGGCTCCATGTGTTGGAGATGCACCGGTTATCTCTTCTGAATTTGTCACCAATGCAGCGTTCAAGGCATTTGGTGATCAAATTCAGAGATCTATTGAAGATCTAAAATTATCCCTGGTTTCTCAACAACAAACTCTAACATCCATTCAAGCCCACTAAGCAACTCAAACTCAAACATTGGAGGATATTAGAAAGTTTCTCTCGGATAATGCAGAGGCTCGACGGAATTCTGCTGATGCTCACTTCCAGGCTCTGGACGCTGGAATTAAATCTAATGCAGAGGCTATCTTTAATCTTCCTTCAGAAATACCTACACCAGAAGTTACAATCTCTGCTGATGAATATGGATCGTTTATTGCTGACATCCATAAACTAATACAGGCTATTTTTCCTTCTGAAGATACTTATGCTTCTGCCTCTTCTCTAGTCAAGAAGTCTGATATGGCACACATTCAAAAAGCAATGATTAAACGCATCAATACTCTGGCCTCCAAGTATGCATCCAAAACCAACTCCAGCAACTTGAATCTAGACCAAAAGCTCACATCTCAGGAAACCTCTGTCTCAAAGTTATCCTCTCTGGTTGGTACATTATCTGCTTCCTTTGAAGACCGGAAGAAATCCAAAGAAGCTCGGGCATGTAAAAAGGGAGTTAAAACGCAAACGTTCTGAGGATCAGGATCCTGATTCTCAGAAGGGGGAGAACATGGAAAACCTTAAAATGAGGAAAGCTGAAACGGGTCAGAAGATGGAACAAGACAAAGGTAAAGCTTCAAACTCCTCACCTTCTCCATCTGCACCTCCTCCCTCTAAACAGAATCCTGTTGGTCCCTAAAGGGTCTACAAGAGTTCAGTAAATAGTAAACAAGTTGTAGAAGGGGGGTTGAATACAAACACACAGATTTTTGGTTTTAAATGAGTTTATATATCATAAAAAAAATTACAGTTACAAGCGGAATAAGAACAAGTTTAAAACCAATTCTATTGTTACTAAGAAACACTAAGTTTGATGCACAAGAAGAAGGAAGAAAGAAATACAGAGGGTTTAGGTTAGAAGGAAGCATGCATTAAGATGAAGAAGATATCTTCATCTTATTTATACCCGTTTGCATTTAATGCAAGACAAAAGGTATATGCCACGTGTCAAGCTTGGATAGGAAGCTTGTCCTTGCTAATAAGACAGCCATGTTTTTGGCCGAATATGAACAGTACCATATCAGATATGATGGGGACATAAGAGACAATTTGTACGTCCTTTTCTGACAAGGTATTAGGTTTGACTTTTGTGCATCGAGGATAAGATCAATCTTTAATCTTGTAAAGGAAGCTTCATTTGATCCCTGATTCTGAATCTTCAAGGATGAATCTTCAAGGATGAATCTTCAGTGTCGTTGAGGCTTCACAAGACTTCACACTTTGATTAGATAATCGCTGCTATCGCTGAACTGCTTCAGTTCACTTAGCTGATTATCTCTTTCTTCAGCTAGGGTCTTCGACTTTCGCTGAATGGTCTTCTGGTGTGATAGCTGATCTTTAGATTTTCAGAGATAAGCTTGTTGTTCCTTGATCTTCAGCGATCGCTGATGGTAATCAGCATATGCTATCGCTGAATATTGACAGAAACTTATACAATGGAATTTCACTAAGTATACAAAAGGAATCATATTCAAATCATCGAGAGGAGTTATGATCAACAAATCCATTGACGCCTACTCCTCTAGCTACTCACAAGGGTCCCTTGCCCAAGGATCCAGAAATTGCAAAATTCATACTGGATATAATTGGCAACACTAAAACACAATCTCACCCAGCAGAAACAGAGGCAGCTAGAGTAGAAGCAGCTAGAGCAGAAGCAGCTAGAGCAGAAGCTTCCAGAACAGAAGAAGTCAGAGCTAAGGCAGCCAGAGCCGAGACAGCTAGAACAGAAGAAGAGAATAGAATAAGATCTGAGGCTGAACAAAAGGCTAAATCTGATGCATAAAATGCTAAGGAAGAAGCCATAAAAGCAAAAGCTGAACCAGAGAAAGCTATGACTCAAGCAGAAAAAGAGAGAGAAGAAGCTGAAGAGGCTAAAAAAGATGCTGAAAGGGCACGTGCTAACTTTGAAGAAACAAAAAGAAGGGAGTCTGTTTCAGAGCCTCAAATGAAGAAAAGATGCAGAAGTTGGCAAGACTCGAGCTACCCAACTTAGAAATCAAAAATAAGCACATGTATGCCCCTGCAGATCAGAAGATATACCTAATGATGCCGAATTTTTCAAATGATTACCAAGTTAGTGATGAGATCAAAGACAAATTCATAACTCACTGGCAACCAAGGAAGGAGGCTAATTCCATTGTTCCAGGCAAGACTATATCATATAGGCATGCACAATTTGAACAAACACCCATCTGGTACACAATTTACAAGGTTGTTAGAGAAGACAACAAACCATCCTACTTCTGTGACAATGACTTATTGTCAATCAGTCCTTCTGATTTGATAACTCTGGAGAAATTTATGAAGACTCAAATGAACAGAGGGAGAGATGATCAAGACAAAGTTGCTTACTTCCATATCATTGATTGTATGAAATCTTTCATTCGATACAGAAGGCAAGTAGACTTCCAAACGGGTTTGAACTACAAAGTAGATAACTTGTGTATCTCTGCTCCAAATGAAGATTTGGAGGGTATAAATGCAGTAAGGATTAGGAAAGTGATAACTCAACCAGAAGTCGGAATTGTGTTCAAAAGGCCGAGCAGAAAAAGCTTCTTCAGAATTAAAGATGCTTACAGATACTCTACAGAAGTTGTGTATATCATAAAATGTTATGCTTCTGTAGCAGTTGATAATCAAGATTCAAAAGTCAGAGAAAAAATTGAGAAGAGACTTGAGAAACTAATGAAGCTCAGACAAGTTACAGATGCCATCTCCAAAGTCATTTCTCAAACAGCTCCCTTCTGACAAATTACAATACGTGCTTATTATCAACCATTGAGCCTACGAAAGAACAGCGACGCTACGCGTGCAACATTCTGAAATTCGTACTTAGGGGGAGATTGTTAGACCTCATTTTCAGATAAGTATGATTCAGAATTATGCAAGTATATTCACATCTGATGACATGGCAGACACACTCTCCGTGTGTAACTAAGTTTGTTATTCACTTGCTTACGTGTCAAGTTGTAATAGGCTAGATAATTGACTTTCATGTTTGTAATCGTATAAATAGCTCTTTCACTGATTGTAATAGTGTGATTCGAAATATACAGATTTGAGAGCAAAATTGTACGCACTGTTGATTACCATTCAAAGCAATTCGATACGAATTACGTTTGTTCTTCAATTCTGTTCTTACTAATTGTACTATTTATCATAGATCTGCTTGCTTCCGCTCATAATTACTTATTTTGTCTATCGATTAATTGTTAGGAAGGGATCTGGGTTCCAACAATCAGATGTATACGAGGCAGATCATCTGGTTTCTTCTTTTCCACAAAGATCTTTTGCATGGTTTCATCTAAGTACGAAGTTCTGACTTGTGGATTTACCTATTTGTTGTTAGAAATAATTCTTTCACAACAAATTTGATGTGGTAGCAGCGGTGTTTGATCAATATTTGATGGTAGAAATTTCTTTTCCGCATGGATAAGATTCACATAATCTTCTTCTTTCAGCACAGGTTCATATGGATCACGAAACCAGTTTCGGACTGAATCTCTCAAATGTTGAACATTTACTTCTTCTTCATTTGCTGGTTTAGTAGCTTGCGATCCACTCCCAATTTC
This sequence comes from Silybum marianum, assembly GCA_036898165.1. Taxonomy (NCBI): domain Eukaryota; kingdom Viridiplantae; phylum Streptophyta; class Magnoliopsida; order Asterales; family Asteraceae; genus Silybum; species Silybum marianum. The sequence goes on along the minus strand of CM072536.1, from coordinate 14,880,366 downwards.
AAATTCTACCGCGGGCTTTTCAACCGTTGGTGGATTTGCTTGTTGTTGTGTGGGAGGTGGAGCAGAGTGTTGATGTCTTGACGGTGGAATCGTAGAAGAAGATGGACCAGAAGTCATAGCAGAAGAAGGTCGAGATCGAGTTTGAATTCTTGTAATCCGATGGCGTGTATCCCCCTCAGGGCGATTTGGACCAGAGGCCGGATCGTCCTGATTAGGTCGACGATGTGGAATAGACGCGCCGGGACAACAAGACTCTTGAATTTCAGTGCGAAGAGCAGTGATGGCACCAAGAATCTCGTCAGTTGCTTGCTTTTATTTGGTTGCCATGTCAAGAAGTTGTGACTCAATATCATCTTTGAACAGGTCGAACTCATAGCGAGTGACATTTGGAATTTCAAGGTTGCAACGAAGAAGACCCATCAGTGTATCTTCAGGCAAGCCTCGAGCGGTAGCTTCAGCATACAAGTTGGCATATAACATGGACATGAGTTCATCATTGTAGTACTCATATCTATGTGGTGATGGTGGTCGATTTCGAGGATCCGGATGCGAATCAGGATGCTGAGGTTGCAGAGGTGGAGTACGACTAGTGCTTGGTCGGGAAGAGCTGGCCTGACTCGGATCTGTCTGTCAGGAGCGTGAAGCTTGAAGTACTTCCTGAACAAAGGCGCGTCTTTCAGCAGTCATTCGAGCCTCATGAGCATCCAAAGACGCTTGGGCTCGTTGGAATTGATCATTCATAAGGGCTTGAGCCTAGGGAGAGATCGTGAATTGAGAAATAGGGGTACCTGAGAGGGAAATATCGGGATCACGTACATTACCCGTTGACATCACAGTTGAGTAAACCGAATGACCTACGTTCAGTGGTGGCATTGATATGGCACTGGTAAGATTTTCTTCCAATCCTCGCAAAATGTCCGGAAGGAACATCACTATGGAAGTTCCAACTGGGCCACGTAGGCTCGCAGTGTGCAAAGACTCGTGTTCCCTATTTGGATCTAGACTCGAAGTGCACTCAAATAAAGTCGAAGCAGGTGAGCTACTGCTTCTTGGTTCAAGAGCTATGTCTCCCGAAGAGAGAGCAGCTAGATGAGGAGCTAAACTCACAAGTATATCTGAAACCGTAGGCTGTTGTGAGCTGAAGGAGTGGCTGGGAAGGGTATGCATTTGCGTTGTTGGGCTAAAAACGGCTTGTCCAGTGTTGGACCTCAACGAATGAGTAACAACAATAGACTCGGTAACCTGGTTAGAGGTGACAGGTGTCTCACTCTCCCTAATATTTACCTCTCCTTCACTCACTCGCATGTCAATATTTTCAACTACTTCTCCCTCCGTTCTCCTTATGTCTCCAAATAATTGGTCAAGCGTAAGGTCAGGGTTATCTTAAGAGAATTGCTCAAAGTCAAAAACATCATTTGTAGCCTTCGATGAGGTTTCAGGAACAGAAGGTTGTCAGCCAATCCGGTGAAGGGCAGCATCTTCCGCAACATCAATGCGTTGACTTTTTCTTCGAACAAGATCATCAGAAAGAGTGTCTTCGGTATCAGATTCGGACGATGGTTGATACACTCTACTTCGGCAAACGCGCATCTTTAATCGGCGGGTGGATGGAGCGATAGATGGAACGGTCGGGGCAACGGTAGGTGGAATAGGGATTTGTTGATCCGATGCACCTCCCACTTCATTTCCCCTTTTCATCCTCTGTTCTCTCAACACCCTGTTCAGGATCCCCTTGATCCTGAACCTGCTCATCTAATCTAAGACCCTCATCCACTCCTTGATGTTCCTCACAGTTTGGATCTTGGGCAGACTGTCCCGGTTGTTGGGGAGCCATTAAGTCGATACTCTCCCTATAGGCTATCACACTAAGTGCATCATGATCAGGAAGGGATAGTACGGCTTCGGGTAGAGGCATTGTGAAAGGAAACCGAGTTTTGTTGAGCTTTAAGTATTTTTGAACAAACGATGGTCTAAGTGGAGAGCCATTGCATCTTGGAATTTCCGCACGTGCATTCATTGGCCGATAGATGGAAATTTGAAAAAAGCGTTGGAATGGAATAAATTCACGCGCTCGTTGGTTTTCTTTATCGGCGGCAAAGGCAACGAGGTCGTTCCAAATAAGCGACGCATAGTAGTAATGACGACTGTAGATGAACCCGTGGAATATGCGTAGTACGAATGCGCTAGCCCGATCCATTCCGGTGTGCTTGCCTGTGAGACTTCGGTTGATCAGTGAAAAGATAGTGAAATAAAGGTGGGGTAGAAACATCCATTTGAATTGGCCAAGTGAAGTAAGTTCCTCGTTGTCGTTGTAGCCGAGAGCTCGGAAGTGACGGCACATTTCGTCCTCGCTTGGTGGATCTTCAAAAGTGTCAAAGCCGGGGACGGAATTTGCAGCCGGAAGATGGAGAATATGCCGGAGTCGCGTTGGCGTGAGTTTGGTAACAAACTCATCTATTTGCGCGGTAAAGTGATGGTCGCCTTCCACTGGGTGATATTCCAAGGTGTACCAAAATTGTTGCAAGTAGAATACAGGGACCCGGTGTTCGAGTGCGAAAGCAAATCGAAGGGGATGGTTGCGTATTATCTCCATGATGAAGGGGTGATCTAAGCACATGTCGAAGTTGAGACGATGATTGTTCGGTTTGACCTCCCGCGATGTACCCTGGGGGGGTAGGATATCATCTCGATTGGCCGCGTTGATACGGGGTGCAGTGGAACGCTCATAAGGCATCGGGTTCTCGTCATCAGACATGTTTGGATCATGGTGAGCCGCCATTGGAACTGAAAGCACAATGTTAAACCATGGATGACAAGTTAGTATATTGAAAAAATTCTTCTAAGTATAGATGTCGGGTGACAAAAGCTGCCAAGTCTGGATGTCGAGCACAATGGGATCGATAAAAAAATATGTCGAGTCCATATGGATCGATAATAATGACTTGTAGTTGGCAAGAAAAGGCCAAGTGAGGATGTCGATCCTTTATTGGTCGACATACAAGGATGTCGGGTGGAATGGGATCTATATAAACACTTGGATGTTTCTTGAGAAGCACAAGGGATTATATCGGGTACTTATGTATCGATAAGTTTTAATGTCGAGTGTAACTGGTGCGACAAGAAGACTTGTTAATATTGAAAAAATCAAACCTGTAACAGTCGACAAAAAGTTGTCGAGAGAAGCATGCCCGAGATAAGTACTTGGCAAAATTTGCAATTAAGCAATCATGTCGACCCAAGATGAATCGACAAGAAAAGATGTCGGGTAAACCATGACGAGAAGAACACTTGAACATTCATGAGGATGAACTTGTCGATCCTTTATCAGTCGACAAGAAAAGATGTCGGGCCTTAAGGAGTCGACAAGTTTGAAAGAACAACTTGAAGTATATTCTAAGTGTTTATTAGGTCCGATAAGTCAACTATTTGACCAAATCTAAAAAGTGAGTTTTAGCCATATTTAAACCTAGATCAATGATCGGTGGGTGTCGCCTAACATTATTCAAACTAAGCCTAAGGTCCAATAACCCCAAAACATGCAGAAATCAATCAAAATCGGGTTTCCAAGGGTTTTGGAATCCGAACAATTAAGGACAAAATTGACTAACATGCGATGGATGAAAGTAAAAAGTGCAAGAATTAAAGTTTATTAGGAACAGAAGGCGAACCTGGTGGTGTCTTCGGATTTGAAAAACTCGAAGATTTGAAAATCACAGCATGCAACAGTAGATATCGAAAGGGTTTTGAGAGAAAAAAGAGGGAAAAACACTTTTGAAATCGTGAATAGTGCAGGTGGGGGCCCGAGTTTAAATAGTGGGGTCATCAGAGGATGACACATGGCAAAATTTTATCGGGCAGCCGACATCATAAAAGAAGTCGGCTCGAGAGCTTGTGGGGTCTTAGTCAGGCGACAAGAAATGTTGTCGGGTCATAAGGAGCCGACAAGCGAACTGATTTTAAAAAGAAATTGACAGAGAAATTTTCGAAGTGCTCCCCTTGATTCGTGCTTATGGTAAGAAAATTTTGAGAAGAAAAACTTACCTGGTCGCTCCCCCTTGAATGAAGATAGGTTAGATAACAACATCGAGACAAAAAGGAAAAAGACACAGACATGATGAAAAAGTGTACGAGACAAAATTAAATTTGAAAAATACAAAACATTGAATTCTAACAGAAATTCACAAAATGAGTATTCAAGAATGATGAAAAATTCACTTTAAGAAGGGAGATTTGCATAAAGCTTGAATGGGCTTTTTGTGTATTTTTTATAATGTTGATTGGAAATCAGGTTTTGAGATTTAGCATGCCCAACTTGGACACTAGGAACTGGAAGCGTTTTTCATCCAATGCCTTTGTGAACAAGTCGGCAAGCTGAAGTTCTGTATTAACAAAATATAGTTCAATCGTACCTCTTTTGACATGGTCTTTAATAAAATGATACCGGACATCGATGTGTTTCGTCTTGGTGTGTTGAACAGGATTGTTCGAAATGGCGATTGCGCTTTTGGAGTCACAATAAATGAAAATCTTATCAAACCAGAAACCATAGTCCTTGAGTTGCATGCGCTTCCATAAGACTTGAGAACAGCAATTTGCGGCAGCAATATATTCGGCTTCTGCGGTAGAAGTGGAGACGCAAGTCTGCTTCTTCGAGGACCAACTCACCAATTTATGTCCTAAGAACTGAATGTGTCCCGTCGTGATTTTTCGATCAAGCATGCATCCGGCGTGATCAGCATCTGAAAATACCGAAAAATACGTTTTATAGCACTAAGGTGAGATTCTTTAGGAGATTCTTGATATCTAGCACATAAGCATGTGGCAAACATTATGTCATCGACTAGCCGTTAAATACATTAAATAGCCAACCATTCCCCGATAGGTTTTAGAGTCCACCGCTTTTCCCAAGGAATCAGCGTGTAATTTCGAACCCGGAGACATGGGAGTACCAATCGGTGTACATGTCGTCATGTTATATTTACGTAACATATCCAAGGTGTATTTCGATTGGTTAATGAATATTCCCGTTGAAATTTTTTTGACTTGAAGGTCAAGGAAAAAATTCATCATTCCCATCATGCTCATATTGAACTTGGCAATCATGAGCTCGGAGAAATTCTTACATTGTTGTGGATTAGTCGAACCGAAAATAATGGCGTCCACATAAATTTAAATTAGCATAATATCACCATTTTCCTTTTTAATGAAAACAGTTGGATCGATTTTACCTTTGGAGTATCCATTTTTCACCAAATAATCAGAAAGATTGTCATACCATGCACGCGGGGCTTGTTTCAAGCCATACAGAGCCTTATCAAGGATATACACATGATTTGGGTTGGAAGGATCAACAAACCCGTCGGGTTGAGAGACATACACCCCTTCACGTAGCACGCCATTTAAGAAGGCAGTTTGACATCCATTTGAAAAACGACGAAGTTCTTGTGTACCGCATAAGCTAAGAACATCTGAATTGCTTCAATGCGGGTCACAGGTGCAAATGTCTCGTCATAATCAATACCTTCTTGCTGGCGGTATCCTTTTGCGACAAGTCGGGCTTTGTTGCGTACGACAATCCCATCTTCATCTTTTTTGGTTTTGAATATCCATTTGGTACCGATGATGGTTTTGTTTCGTGGACGGGGAACGAGACGCCAAACTTTCAGGCTTTGAAATTGATTGAGTTCGTCTTGCATGGCCACAATCCAATCAGGATCGTTCATTGCTTCTTAAATGGATGTGGGTTCGATCTTACTTAGAAAAGTAGAGAACAGGCAATCGTTGGCGGAGGCGGATCCCGTTGTGACTGGTTTGGTTGAATCTCCAATAATCTGATCGGCTAGATGAGAACGGACCCATTTGGTAGTGTGGGGAAGAGGTTGAAACGCGTTGGGGTCCGGGGTATCGTCTTCTTATTTACCGAGGGGAAGATCTTGAAGTAATTCCAAGGCTGGAGCCACGTCAGAAGATCTTGTGGAACTGGTGACATCCTTGGGAGATGAGGCCAATGGTGGGGGAGAGGATGCCGGTTCCGTAGGGAGCGGGTCAGAATTAGTTGAGCATGTGGTTGAGCGGGGGTAGCAGTTGCAGATGAGCGTGGAGTTGCAGCAGTTGAGACGGTTTTCGTTGTAACTGGCGGTCCAGAAAGATTGGTAGTCTCGACAACCATCCAAGATAGGCGGGGTTATTTGTTTGGGAATTTCGGTATAAGAGCCGAAATAATCAAAGTAAAAATGCTCGAATAAATCATCCAGATCTGGGGAAGCGGTTTGGAAGTGGAAGCTTGAGCGGGGTTGTGAGCAAGTTCCGAACGGAGTTGTTCGGGAGCTAAAATACCAGTAAGTGCGGGTCCAGAACTGTCTTGTTCAGGAGCCATTTCGGCTTTGGTATCAAACTGAACATTTACAATTTTCGTGACACAACGAGCTTGTTTCATGTAGACCCGATATGCTGATGCGTTTCGAGAGTAGCCAAGAAATTTTTTCCATGATCTTCCTTTTCATTTAGAATGAAGCAGCGACCGCCGAAGGTGTGAAGGTGATCGATGGATGGAATGCGGTTGTAGACCAAATGATAGGGTGTCTTGTTGAATTGCTTGTTGATGATCGAACGGTTTTGAGTGTAGCAAGCGGTAATGATTGCTTCAGCCCAAAGGTAGTGCGGCAGTTTGGAATACGCAAGCATGGTTCGAGCAGCTTCAACTAACGTACGATTGCGGCGTTCGACCACACCATTTTGTTGCGGAGTTCGAGCCGCAGAAAATGTGTGTGTAATTCAAACTTATTCGAGATAGCCGTCAAGGGAACGATTTTTGAATTTGGTTCCATTATCAGTGCGGATGGTTTGAGCATAGAGTTCCAATTTGACTTGTATGGCTTTCAAGAAATTGATGATGGTGTCGGGGGTTTCATCCTTTGAGCGAAGAAATTTAACCCATGTAAATCGAGAAAAATCGTCAACCATAACAAGAACGTATTTCTTTCCATTAATACTTTGAGTCCGCATTGGGCCGCACAAATCCATATGGATGAGTTGAAGAGGTCGAGTTGTGCAATGTACCACCTTGGGTTTGTGAGAAACTTTCTTCATCTTTCCCATCTCGCATGCTTCGCATAGGTGAGGTTTGTCAAACTTTATCTTTGGTAAGCCGGTGACTAATCCGTGAATGGAGAGGCGATTGATATTTTTGAAGTTCAAATGAGAAAGTCGTCGATGCCACAACTAGTTCTTGGGATTAGAGACATTTGAGAGTAGAGAAACATTTGAAGGAGCGTTCACTTGGGACAGAACGATGGTGTACAGCTTGGATTTGAGTGTGCCTGCTAATAATTCATTACCTTCAAAGGTTCGTACACAGCATCGTTCAAGTCGGAAGTTAGCTTCGAGTTGTTTGTCACAGAATTTTCAAATGCTTAGCAAATTGTGGCTCAGGCCTTGAACATGGGAAACATCTGAAATAGTGATGTTGTTTTGAATGATGTCTCCATGTCCTTTGATAGGTGCTAAATGATTGTTGCCAAAACGTACGAATCCTCCCTTTTTCTCCGTGTAATAGGCAAGCAGATCCTTTTGTCCGGTCATGTGTTTGGAGCATCCAGAATCTAAGTACCACACATGACCAATCTGCACAAAATCAGACAGATTTAGGTACCCATTTGTAAATGGGTCCTTCGGGGTTAGTTGACTTGGCACATTTGGGTACCCATTTGAAGTGGGACTTAAGGGCGTTAGTCATGGTCTCTTCAGGAACCCATTTATAAACAGGTGGAGTTGGAAAATGAGTATGATGAAAATTGTAAGAATAGTGCATGTTCGGATAATAATCACAACCATAATCAAAAGAATTTCAATGCATAAAGTCATTCACAACCCAATTTGAGCAACAAAATTTGATTACGTGAAAATTTAATTAAATGTCGAAATGAATGAATAGTATATGGAAAAAGAAAATGACGATTGGTTCTTTTGACATTTGTAGAATTTGAAAAAGAAAAATTGTCTTTATTGCGGGATGACGACTTTGGAGTGCGTTTGCCGTTTTCAACCCAAACTTACTTGGTCTTTAAAGTATGAACAACTGAAACATCAACAGGATCATGGTTAGTACTTTTTGGGAAAAAATGAGTTTGATTCCTTTGATTAGAATGATTGTGTTTAGTTTGACTAGTGGAACATTCATTCTGAACATCCGGAATCAAAACTGTTTCGACTGGTTTCTTTCCTTTGTCCAAAAATTCCGTATGACTTGGAAGTGTCGGATTGAAGTCAAAGCCATCATTCATTTCATTTAAACATTCGTTGGTTTTAAGGTGAGAAGTAATAGAATGTTCATCCGGAAACTCCATTTGCTCAAGGTCATCTACTTCAGTATTAATTTGGTCGGGAGAAAAAGAACTTTGTTGTTTAGGAGGGCAATAATTTGGATCCAATTTAAACAACTCTTCACAATCATATAAATATTTGCCAACGAAAGCTTTACACGAAGAAATATTGGAAATTTTATCAGTTTCGTGGTTTTTGGTTAATTGTAAAGCCTCGTTTTCAAGTTTTTGGATTTTTGAAATTAACGCCTCTTTTTCCTTGTCCGACGAAGAACGTTCAGATTCCAACACCTTTTCAAGTTGAACAATTTTCTTTTCTAAAAATAAGGTTGGAATATATGGTTTAAATTCAGGAATTTGAGTTTGAAGTTCTTCGTCAGTATAAGATGGAAAATAGTCGTTCGGAAGAGTTTCTTTTGAAGATTATGTTTCTACTGTCTTAGGATAGCATAAAGGAATTTATTGAAAATTCTTGTTTTTTCGATTCCTATCTTCCCTTTCTTCTACGTCGGAATCCGACTTCATAAATTGAATTTTGTATTCCGGACCAAGGTTTAGATATTCAAATTTATAGATAGTCGAAGTATTGTAGATGGCCTTTTCTAAGCATTTTGGGTTATCAAATCCTAATCCCATCTTTGAACTTAAATCTTTTGGAGCGTTTCAACTGAATTGTTTGCTCAGTTTGACCAATCTTGTATAGTTTGAGTTCCAAATCCCTGAGTTTTTCTAAAAGATCTTGTCTTTGTATGGTGACAAACTCAAATTTTGATGAAAATTCTTCGGTCTCACGTTTATATGTTGATCATAACTCCTCTCAGTGATTTTAATATGATTCCTTCTTACACTTAGTGAAATTCTTTGTTTAAGTTTAAGTTCAAATTCAGCGATAAGCATACGCTGACTGCCATCAGCGATCGCTGAAGATCAAGGAAACTTAAGCTTATCTCTGAAGATCTGAAGATCTGCGATCACACCGAATAATCATTCAGCGAAAGTCAAAGACCAAGCTGAAGAAAGAGATAATCAGCTACGTGACCTGAAGCGGTTCAGCGATAGCAAAGATCATCTATCCAAAGTGTGAAGTCTTGTGAAGCCTCAGCGATACTAAAAGTTCATCCATGAAGATTCAGTCTCAGCGATCAAGTGAAGCTTCTCATACAAGATTAACGTTGACCTTATCCTCGATGCACAAAAGACAAACCCTATAGTGTGTCAGATAAGGACGTACGAATTGTCTCTTATTTCCCCATCATATCTGATATGGTACTGTTCATATGGGGCCAAAAACATGGTTGTATTCTGAGCAAAGGACAAGTCTCCTACGGATGCTTGCCACGTTGTACATACCTTTTGTCTTGAACTAAATGCAAACGGGTATAAATAAGATGAACATATCTTCTTCATCTTTGTACATGCAACCTTCTTTCTTAAACCTTCTGTATTCCTTCTTACTTCTTTATTGTGCATCAATCTTAGTGATTTCTTAGTTACAAGAGAATAGGTTTAAACTTGTTCTAATTTCCGCTTGTAACTGTAAATTTGTTTATGCAATATAAACTAATTTAAAAACCAAAAATCTGTGTGTTTGTATTCAACCCCCCCCCCCTTCTACAAACTGTTTCTATATCCAAGAACTCTTGTAGACTCCTAAGGGACCAACAAGTGGTATCAGAGCAGTGTATTCTTTATCCTTAAAATATTTTCTCTAAAACTATTTTAAAAGTATTTCAAATCCTAATACAAACTATAATGACAATGGATCTTTAGCTAAACCTCCAAGATTTGGCCATGATAATTTCCCATTGTGGAAGGAAAGAATGCCTCTGTTTCTAGAAGGATCAGACCCACAAATCCCTTACTATCTAGAAAACGGACCATTTGTTCCTACAACTATTGTAGCTGGTGTTCCTACCACCACTACCACTCCAGCCATCCCTGAAAGGAGTATCATTAAAACTCCTAACCGATGGAGTGAAGAAGATAAGAAAGAAATTCCTATTGACTCAAAAGCTAGACCCATAATAGCAATGTCACTCCCTGATGAAGTTTATCATTCAGTAATGAAAATGAGAACTTCTAAATCCATGTGGAATACTCTATGTATTCAATATGAAGGAACATCTGAGGTGCAAATAACTAGAAGTATTAATCTAATAAGACAGTATGAAAGCTTAATGCATCATAAAGGTGAAACTCTCTCTCAACTTCACCAGCGCTTTAATTGCTTGTTGATTGATTTAAAAACAGTCAACAGACATTATTCCAACGCTGAAATTCTGACAAAATTCATGGAGGCACTACCTGAACAATGGGCAGTGTATACTACATGTCTGAAATTGTCAAAGAATCTTGAAACTCTTTCTTTAAGTGCTTTGTATGGAATGCTCTTAAATGAAGAGTAATCCCAAGTTTTGAGGAAAAACCTCATAAATGAACTCAAGGGTGTCAAATCCATTAAAGAATGCTTCATCCTCTACTATTACTTCTATCACTGAATTAGGTCAAACTGATTCAGAAGATGAACACACTGATGCTGACATCTCTGAGTTTGATAACTCTCTGGCTTTGTTAACTAATAATTCAAAAGATTCGCCAGAAAAAGCAACTTTAGAAGAACTCCGACTCTCGTTGACTCCAACAAATTGAAGACTATGCCCGCTGAGAAAGCCTCAGCCATATGTTACAATTGTCAGCGAAAGGGTCACTTCGCTAGTGAATGTAGATCCAAGAAAGTTGCAGCCCCCACTACCTCGCCGACCTCTGATAAGAAAGAGAACTATTTGAAATTAAAAAACAAATATAAAGATCTGAAGAAAAACCAGCCCAAAGGCAAAGGTCTTGTAGCTGAAGAAGTTGATTGGGATGATGAAGGTGACTGGCCTAAAACCTCTGATGAGTCAGGCACAGATGAAGAAGATCTTGCCTTCTTATGTCTGATGGCAAGAATAGAAGACGCTGAAGAAATATCTGAAACGTCTTCCTCTGAGTCTCCTTTTACTCAGGTATCCATCTCCTCTATCTCCTTAATATCTGAAAATGATAACTTATCTGCGCTTGATGCTATGACTATTGATTTTTACAATGCCTTAAATGGAAAAATCAAATCTGAGAAAATTAATACTAATTTATCTGAACAATTAAAAAATTGTCATCTAAAAATCAAAGAACTCTCAAAGATTGAGGAAACCTTAAAGGACCAAATCTTTGTAAATCAAACAATTAGCATCGAGAAGCAGCAGGCTATCGCTGAAAGAGAAAAGGCCATCGCTGATCTCAAATCTGAAAAAGCTACCATCGAAGGATGGTGCAAACCCCTGACAAGGTAAATGAGATCATCAATGCCTAGATCCCTATGAAAGTAAGAAGTGGGTTAGGTTTTAACCTCGAAAAGGAAGAATCAGAGAAAGACTGTTCCATGCTTAAATTTGGAATGTTTGTCTCCTCTATCCCTAATCCCTCCTCTTTTTCTCAGAGACCTCAATCTAATGAGAAGACTTCTGAGTTAAAATCTTTCAAGAAAGTGGTCAAAAACAAGTTTCTTGACCAGGTTCCTAGAAATAGAGATGTTTAGAAGAACAAGAAATCCTCTACCCCCTCAGGGAGCAATCCTAAACCTGGGAGAAAGATCTCTGAATTCTCTCAGAGATCAACCCCTAGAATTAAGATTGATCTCACTCCTGTTCCCGAAAAGGTTGTTATACCTCCAAGAACAATGGATAAAGGAATTCTTGGTCCCTTTCCTGACAAAATCCCTTCTATCTCCCTGAAATCTTTGAATTCCAAACCTTACAAATATAGGAAGTGCTATCACTGTGGTGAAACTAACCACATTGCAAGTAAGTGTCCTAATGCTACTAAAGCTGATAAACTAGCTCATGGAAAGAAAGTAGCTCAAGCTGATAAATCAGCAAGAGTGAAATCCACCAAGGTTGCAAAACCATCAAAGGTGAAGATATCCACTAAAGAAAGTTCTTCAGTAAGTAGCTCCTAATAAAGCAGGACCCATAATAATATGGGTACCTTCAAACATTTAATCTCTTTGTTGAATGCAGAGTGCTAAAGGTATCTGGTATCTCGATAGTGGATGCTCAAGGCACATGACTGGCAGAAAATCTCTGCTCTCTGACTACAAAGAAGAAGCTGGTCCATCAGTGACCTTTGGTGGAAATGGCAAATGATGCACTAAAGGCTATGGAATCTTATCCAACGGAGCCACCTCGTTTAGTCGAGTTGCCTACGTTGAAGGACTAAAGCATAATCTCTTAAGCGTTAGTCAGCTATGTGACAAAGATTTCAAAGTTCTATTCCTAAGAAATAGATGTGCTGTCACTGACTGTAATGATAAGCTTGCCTTAACAGGCAAAAGAGTTGAAAATGTATACGTAATCAATATGAATAATTCTCACTCTGAGAACGTGTTCTTTATCTCTAAAGCATCCTCTGATGTAAATTGGTTATGGTATAAAAGGCTCTCTCATCTCAACTTTAAGACAATTAATGAATTTTCTCAAAAGGAACTCGTCAGAGATCTCCCAAATCATAGCATTGCAAAGGAATCTCTTTGCTCATCGTGTGAAAAGGGAAAGCTGACAAAAGCTTCTTTCAGATCTAAACAAGTCTCTTCAGTAACCTCTCCTCTTCAACTACTCCATATGGATCTCTTTGGACCTGTCAATGTCCAATCTATATCTAGAAAGAAATACACTCTAGTAATTGTCGATGAATATTCCAGATACACATGGGTATTCTTTCTTCGATCCAAAAGTGACACCCCTGATATGATAATCTCATTTATCAAAAGGATGGAAGTTATGAACAATCTGATTGTTCGTTCCATGAGAAGTGATCATGGTATTGAATTCAAGAACAGTACCCTGATATATTTCTTTGATGAAAAAGGTATCTCTCACAACTTCACTTCAGTAAGAACTCCTCAGCAAAACGGTGTTGCTGAAAGAAGAAACCGAACAATCATTGAAGCAGCTCGCTCAATGCTAAGCGAAATTCGCCTTCCAACTCAATTCTGGGCCGAAGCAGTCAATACAGCATGCTTTACTCAGAATCGATCTCTGATTGTGAAGCGATTCAAGAAAACCCCTTATGAATTATTTCATGGAAGATGACCTACTCTGAAGTATCTTCACATCTTTGGATGCAAATGCTACATTCTGAATGACAGAGATCATTTGGGAAAATTCGATACAAAAGCTGATGAAGGAATCTTTCTTGGGTACTCCTCTATATCTAAGTCCTTCAGAATCTTCAACAAACGAAGACAACATGTTGAAGAATCCATGCATGTCAATTTTGATGAATCTCGTACTACACACTCTTCTCCTATCCCTGAAGAAGATGAAGAATTGAATGCTTGGATGAAGTCTCACTATGGGGAACCTGAAACGTATTTCAACAATCAACCTAATGCTGAATTAAGTGATGATGAAGTCCCTGTAATACCTAATAACAGTGATCCATCTTCAGGGATCAATGCTACTCCTCTCAATCAGATTCCTCCTTCTGATGCATCTTCTGGAAATTCCTCAATAAATATTCAAGCTTCATCCTCTGAAAATCAATCATCTGAAGCTCCTCAATTGATTTTGAATGATGATGTACCTGTTGCTGAAACCACAAACAGCATCCCTGAAAGAGAAGAACTAGTCGCTGAATCTGAAGTTTATTTCTCTCCTCAACCACCAGCTCAGCGATGGACTGCAAATCACCCAATAAATCAGATTATTGGTGATCCCAATGTAGGTATCAAAACGCGTAGAGGTACATGTAATATATGTCTCTATGTTAATTTCATCTCTCTCTCTGAACCTAAAAAGATAGATCAAGCTATCTCTGATCCTAGCTGGATTTCAGCTATACAAGAAGAACTAACTGAGTTTCGTAGAAACAAAGTTTGGAATCTTGTTCCTAGACCCTCTGGTAAAACAGTGATTGGAACCAAATGGGTATTTAGAAATAAGCTAGATGAAAACGGGACTGTTATTCGCAATAAGGATAGACTTGTCGCTCAAGGATACAGACAGGAAGAAGGTATTGATTACGATGAAACCTTTGCATATGTAGCTCGTTTAGAAGCTATAAGACTTTTCTTAGCTTATGCTGCCCATAAAGACTTCAAAGTTTTTCAAATGGATGTTAAAAGTGCTTTTCTAAATGGGAAACTCAGCGAGGAAGTTTATGTTGAACAACCCCCTGGGTTCTCAGACCCTAACCATCCTAGTTATGTTTTCAAACTTGAAAAAGCTCTTTACGGGTTAAAACAAGCTCCTAGAGCTTGGTATGATACTCTTTCTAAATTTCTTCTTAAAGAAAAATTTATTCGTGGAAAAATTGACCAAACTCTCTTTTTAAGAAAATATAAAGGTCATACCATACTCCCTCAGATATATGTCGATGACATTATCTTTGGTTCCACAAGACCCAAATTGTGTACTCGTTTCGCTGCAAGAATGCAGAAGCAATATAAAATGAGTATGATGGGTGAACTAACGTATTTTCTAGGTTTGCTGACAAAGGAATCTTTATTTGTCAAAGTAAATACATTAAAGACATGTTGAACAAGTTTGATATGAATCAATGCTCAGTGATTTGAAGACTCCTATGGCCCCTCCTCTGACTCTGAATAAGGACCCAAATGGGAAGCCTGTAAATGTCACTGCCTATCGAGGGATGATTGGGTCTCTGCTATATCTTACAGCGAGTAGACCTGACATCATGTATTCTACATGTCTCTGTGCTCGATATCAAGCTGAACCGAAGGAATCTCATCTTATCGCTGTAAAACGTATCTTCAGATACCTGAAAGGAACTCCTAATCTGGGTCTTTAGTATCCCAAAGTCTCAGGGTTCGATCTAATTGGTTACTCTGATAGTGATTTTGCAGGTTGCAAGATAGATCGGAAGAGCACCACTGGTGGGTGTCAGCTACTAGGTGGTAAATTAATTAGTTCAACAAGTAAAAAGAAAAATTCTGTGTCCACCTCCACCGCTGAAGCTGAATATGTAGCCGCTGGAAGTTGTTGTGCTCAAAACCTTTGGATGAGAAATTAACTCAGAGGCTATGATCTCATGCTCTCCAAGATCCTTATTTATTGTGATAGTACAAGTGCTATTGCAATTGCCAACAACCCTGTTCTTCACTCGAAAACCAAGCATATTGAGATTCGATATCACTTTATCAGAGATCATGTTATGAATGGTGAAATTGAACTTCATTTTGTACCCACTGAATATCAGCTCGCTGATCTTTTCACCAAACATCTTGATGAAACTAGATTCAATCTACTCATCAGCGAACTTGGTATGTTGAACGCTGAATAATTCTTACTCAGCGAACAACAAACTGTGTTACAAATAAAAGTCCTCTATTACCATTCACTAAACTCTGATTCAGCAATATCTGTCCTATCTGACTCAGGTATTAACTTCTACCTTTCCACTCCCTGATATTTCTTTAATCAAGGAATGAATCTGAAAACATAAAACTCATCACTGACAATCGTTTATTGTCTTTAATGAATATTTTCAAAGATAATGATTAATATTTCCATTTGGATAATTATCATTATATTTTTTAAATAAGAAAAGGACACGTCAGACCTTTTTCTGACACAAGACGGACCACGACGTTTCCCTTCCAATTCTTTTCTAGGGACGTGTGCGATGTCATCATTTCTTTTTCAAAAAAGCTAAAACCGTCGTTTAGCTATCCGTTTCTCTCTCCTCATGCTATTTAAGAAAATCCTTGCCTTATTTCTCTCTTTACGCTCTCAACGTTTCAAAAAGGAAAGAATTCTCTAAGCATCTTCAAGCTTTCTCAAGAACACCAAGAACACGCACTTGTGCGTTTTTCTTCTCGAACTCAACTAAGGTTTGATCTAAACCTTACACTTTAAAAAAGAAAACATCTTGTTTCTTCTCTCTTTTCTTTCCTTAATATCTAAACAAAAATCTAGGGTAAATAAAATAAAAATCTGGATTAAACTTTAAAACCTTTCGAAACCCTGTTCTAAGTCTTTTTCTTAAGAATAGAAGATTTTCTTTAATCCATCTTTTATTCTATACCTATTTTT
The DNA here is from genome assembly GCA_036898165.1 of Silybum marianum. Taxonomy (NCBI): domain Eukaryota; kingdom Viridiplantae; phylum Streptophyta; class Magnoliopsida; order Asterales; family Asteraceae; genus Silybum; species Silybum marianum. The sequence goes on along the minus strand of CM072536.1, from coordinate 14,863,955 downwards.
TAATATACCAACTTTTTAAAAACACTTTTGGTATTTTTTTTATTTTTGTTTTGCTTTGCTATCACAAGTTGTTTGATCTTGTTCATCAAAACACTTGTGTCTTTTCCTTATATTTGGTATTCTTTATACCAAAATCTGGTTTATACATTTTGTATAAAATCATGATTTTCTATTTGGTGTTCCTATCTATGCTAAAGTAATGGCCTCTTCAAGCAAGGTTGCTGAAATCTCTCTCGTCTCTGACACATTGGTTGCTGTTGCGGTTTGTCACTTCCCTCTGGAACAAGCAACGTTCAAGCCCTGCAACTACCTTGCACTGGTGGACATCCTTGATGAACATCCACAATTCACTGAAGGTGCTATTTTCATCAAGGCTTGCCCTCTGATGTTTGCCTTTGTTCACAACCCCATTGGCATCTCCTCTCATCTTCAGGCCCTATGGTAGACGGCTCACTATACCACCTGCCCAACTGACAAGGGGAAAGAACTCCCTGCCATTGGTTTCACCATTCCCACTCTAGGCCACTTTGCCTTCACCTCTGGCTTCTTGAGACAAGCTCTTCGCCTCCCTGCTCGTGGCAAAAATGAGAGATGGGCCGCTGAACCAACAAAACAGCAGATCGACTCCTTCCTCGACTCCATTGTCTACGCTTGGGAAAACGCCTCTCTGAAGACCGTTGGATCCAAGCTGGAAAAGAAGAGGTTACCTGCTCGCTGGCAGTATATCTTCACTCAGGTCATTCAATGTCTGGGTTCCAACACTGGCTCTCATGATCAAGCCAGTAAGCATTTTCAAGATATGGCCTTCGCTCTCTGCACAGGCTACAAGCTGAACTTCGCTGATTACATATTCAGTGATATGTATAATCAGGTGAAAGTTGCAAAAAGACACTCTGTCATCCCCTACCCCAGATTCTTCGCAACAATCATGGAGCATGCTTTCGGGGATGAGTACCCAAAGACAGCAAATCACTCTTTCTCTATGGTGGGAAAGAAGTCCCTGGACATTGAGGAACGTCCAGGTGATGCTCCCTTTACACCTTACATGCTGACAATCATTGGAGCTCCTGCCTCCGTGTCGAGCTCACTGAAAAGCCCATCAGTGAGTATCCCTGACACTTCAGCCCCCAAAAGGAAACTTCCAACTGATGGTCACAAAAAGACCATCGCAACCAAGCTAAAGAAGCCAAGGGTGGTGATCTCTCATCAGAATACTCACTCTCATTCTGGTGTACCACCAACACCATCAACAGCCCCAGCTACTTCAACGGTTTTCTCCTCCGTTGTTGCTTCTTCAGCACTACCACCGCATTCAGCGACCACGGTCACTGAAAGCGTATTAGTCAGCTCCGCTAAAGCTGTCTCAGGTAATATATTCACAGCCTTCTACTCTTCTTCTATCCCCTCTTCTTTGGTCCTCACATCAACATATGATTCAGAGATAGTTGTCCCTATCTCTGATGATGTTGAAACGCACACAGTCCAAGCCTCAGTGCTGTTTAGGCACTCTGAGTTTTGGAAAGCCAGTATCACAGGACCTCAGAATGTCTCTCACAGGCATTCTAAGACACTGGTTAGTGATCCTCATGACACTACCTCTGCACCGGTGGTCCCTGAGAGTAATCCTCATGATGCTCTCAAGGGTTATAAGGTACATACTCATTCGTCATCTAACCCAGAGCTCTTCTTGGCTGCTCTGTCTATGTTATCAACAGGTACCCCTCCTCCCTTCACCTCAGCAACAACAACCACCACCACCAAGGCTGCTGCTGCTCCTCTCAGCAAGGACAAAGGGAAATCCCCTCATCAACCATGGTCTTCTGCCAAGCTCATAGAGGTCAAGACTGAAAAGGCTGCTCCTAAGCTTCCTCCCTTCCTAGATGAACTTCCACCAATTGTTCTTCCTAGCCCAAATTCCCTGCAATTAACTTTTTAGTCAAGGAATGTGCTCATACTAGGGCAAAGGTTGAGCATCTACAGAAGTCTACTGAATTCATCTTTAGGACAGTGGTTGGAACTCCAGGGATCAAGACCGATGTCAACAACATTCTCAGCGACATCCAGTCCCTGAAGGAAGACAATCGGGCACATGGTCAGTCCATTGCCCGTCTAGAGAAGAAGAATGATGACCAAGATCAGGTGCTTGAGTCCATTCAGAAGACTCAATCTGATATGATGCAGTTGCTGACAAGCTCTCTAAGAGCACCTCCTCTTTCTCCACTGCTGATCGGATATCCCTGAATTCGGTCCTTGCGCAAAAAGAGCGCCATGAAGAGAAGCTGAAGGACGTTCAGGGGAATGTACGTCTGCTGATGGTGCACTGTCTCCCTGCTGACAACATCGAGGGGGAGCGATGCGCCAAAGAATTCGCTGACGACATCATCACGGATCACAATGCGACCTTCCCTAATGAAGTCATCTCTCCCTACATCAAGCAGGTAGGACCTTCCCTCACTAAAGGTATAGTGGAAGAAGAACAAGAAGATGATGATGATGATGAAGAAGAATATGAAGAAGCCATTCCTCACTATGGGGGAGGAAATGACGATGATGAAGACGATGACATAGGAAGTGCTTTGGAGCACTTCAATATGTCAAGGCCAGAAGTCTCTCATTAGGAGCCTTTGGTGGACGGACAACATCCCTCTCAGGGACAGTCTGGTCCCTCAGGCAAAGGAAATAATGTGGCAGAACCTGATGCCACCATCTCTTTAACCGAGGGGGAGACCACTGTCGAGGTATCTCTTCCTCTCATTCTCTTCTCTGCTCCAATCTCTGAACCTCCCACATATCCCTCTTTCTCTCCACCAAATTTTGGCTCTGATAAAACTCCTTCTACCTCTCCTTCTCTGAGTGAGCCCAGTCCCCCAAAGGACTCCACTTTTTGGAAGGAACCTTCATCTGAAGAGCAGTTTATGTACATATCTGACTCTAACTCTGAAGATGAAGAAGGCCTCATTCCTAGACGTCGCGCTCAGACACCACTAATAAGCGAGCCTGAAGAGGAAGAAAGGCGAATAAACTTCTTAAATGAACTCGAAGCCAAGAAACTAAAACTGTCCTCTGCTGAAATAGAGTGTCCAACTCCAATTAGCATGGTAGATGACTTCTATTTCCTATCGAAGGAGGAGAGAGCTCAAGCACTTGAAGCACAAATATTAAGGGATGTAAAGATGAAGCAAACAGAGAATGATCTAGAGCTTGCAAGAAAGCTTCTCAGAGAGGATGCTGCTAAAGACAAAGCGAAGAAAGGAATGTTCGATAAAAGCCAAAAAGTCGTTGAAGCTTTGGCACAAAATGAACTAGCTGAATAAAATATCCAAGTGAATCCCATCCTCGCTCAAGAGAAGATCCTGAATGCTCTAACCAAAACAAATGAAGAACCTAACCTCAGAGAAAAAGTACTACGCTGGTGCACTGAAAGATTCAACTTTCGAAGGTCTGATTCAAAAAGCATTCGAGCAACGATTGAAGGACGTTGCTTCAAAAGGTATGGACTGAAGGTGTTTGTTCGTATGTACAGACAGACAAGAGTTGAAAAAGAAGAAGCCAAGTTTTTAAAGTTCTATGGATACTCTGATGGCTAGAAATCTGAGATGCCATTCAGGGTTCCAAATCTAAGTTTAAAAATGTAGTGGAAAGAGCACTGGATCAACTTCTTCAGAGGATGTCACAACACGTACAAGTTCCACCTCTCCATGAGCCTACGCGAAAGAAAAGATCAAATGCTGAAGGAGGTTCATCATCCAAAAGTGATCATGAAACCAAATTCAACTACGAAAGCATTCTCGGTCATCTGAAAATCCCTAACATCTCAATGCTCAGAGTCTCTCTCCCTCAAGACAGAAAATATGAAGAAAATGAAATCATCACCTTCCCTGAACCAGGCATGGTCTTCCTGGATAATGATGTTTTCCTAGGGCTCTTCAGAAACAGCGAGATTAGCAAAGCTCCATCAGGCTTCATCAAAATCATGCATACTACTGCTGGTCAGATGAACCGCTGATGAACAGACAGAAGAGACTCTATGAAAATGAAATGCGAAGAAGACACGAAAAGCTCTCTAACTAATTTTTTCTTCCTTTGTATTTCTCTTCAGTGTACTGTACTTCCCTTTAATTTCAAATTCGTAATTTCATTTTTCATGTAATATCTTCAGATTATTAATGAAATTTTAAATGAAGTACTCTACTCCAACTGTGTACTGAAAAGATCCCTGAAAATAGTAAATGGGACAATGAACATAAGAGTTCTAACTTCTTTACTCATCTCTCTGCTCACTAATATTTCTCTCTGAAATTTAAATCGGTGAATGAACTTAAGGCATCTACTTGTAAGAATTGTGTTTTCATATCCTTATAAATGAAACTCAATAGATGAAATAGATTAGCTTAAAAAGATCATACAGATTAGTACTTAGAAATTTTTTGTTAATTATTTTTAAAGTCCTTACTAATCCCTTCAAGTAACTTTCTCATATTACTTAATCATAATCAAATAAGGGGAGATTGTTGATCATAACTCCTCTCAGTGATTTGAATATGATTCCTTTTTACACTTAGTGAAATTTCTTGTTTAAGTTTAAGTTCAAATTCAGTGATAAGCATACGCTGACTGCCATCAGCGATCGCGGAAGATCAAGGAACCTTAAGCTTATCTCTGAAGATCTGAAGATCAGCGACCACACCAAATAACCATTCAGCAAAAGTCAAAGACCAAGCTGAAGAAAGAGAAAATCAGCTACGTGAGCTAAAGCGGTTCAGCGATAGCAAAGATCATCTATCCAAAGTGTGAAGTCTTGTGAAGCCTCGGCGATACTGAAAGTTCATCCTTGAAGATTCAGTCTCAGCGATCAAGTGAAGCTTCTCATACAAGATTAACGTTGACCTTATCCTCGATGCACAAAAGACAAACCCTATACTGTGTCAGAGAAGGACGTACGAATTGTCTCTTATGTCCCCATCATATCTGATATGGTACTGTTCATATGCGGCCAAAAACATGGCTGTATTCTGAGCAAAAGACAAGTCTCCTATGGATGCTTGCCACGTTGCACATACCTTTTGTCTTGCGTTAAATGCAAACGGGTATAAATAAGATGAAGATATCTTCTTCATCTTTGTGCATGCAACCTTCTGTCTTAAACCTTCTGTATTCCTTCTTACTTCTTTCTTGTGCATCAATCTTAGTGATTTCTTAGTTACAAGAGAATAAGTTTAAACTTGTTCTAATTTCCGCTTGTAACTGTAAATTTGTTTATGCAATATAAACTAATTTAAAAGCCAAAAATCTGTGTGTTTGTATTCAACCCCCCCCCCCCATCTTCTACAAACTGTTTCTATATCCAAGAACTCTTGTAGACTCCTAAGGGACCAACATTATATTTGTCAAGTTGATTTGTGAGATCCGAGATTTGTTGTTTTAACTCAAATTTTCGTTTTGAAAAATGGTTTTCTCCTTTTGATGATTTTGAGCAATACTTTGAGAGGTGGAAAGTTCATATTGGACAATTAGCAGTTGATTATTATTATTCTCTGACGTGCTTCTAAGTTGGAAACCAAGAGTTTCTCGGTTTGCAACCTAGATTGTAATTCTTTCAATTGAATCATCAAATCATGCAATTGGGAAACAAAATTGTCATAGTCAGAATTGCTTACCTCGGGTGTGTAGTCAGAAGCCTTAGAAGTGGAATCATCAGATTAAGTCGTCAAGCTGAAGTATGCTTGTACCTCGTTTTCCATATCATCATCATCATTACCATGATTGAGCCAATGTCATCTTCCACCATGAGTACTTTTTCGGCCTCCTTTTTTTTAGCCAACATCAATTTATAAGTGAAGTAGTTTGAATCTTTGACTATTGGCTTTTTGCATTCACGGGCATAGTGGCCGGATTTTCCGCAGTTGTAGAACAGGATCATTTCACCCTTGAATTTGTCTTCCGGTTTGGGTGGTGGACGAGATTCTTCTCTCCTTGGTTTAGGCTCAAAGATAGCTTTGCGCTCATGATTCTTTAGTCCCGAAGCATGTCTTTGTTGATTGGGATTTGAGCGACGAGAGAACTTTTGTTGGAATGATTTTGTGAGAAAAGCCAATCGCTGTTGGAATTTGGCAATCTCCGGATCATAGTCGAATTCTTCGTCCTTTAATTCAGGAATGATGTCTTGTGATGTGCTTTGGGATAAAGGAGTGCTTTCTTTTGCTACTAGAGCGATTGGATCGGAGGTCTTTTTGGTTTTGTTGTTTGTCCCCATAGGTTCAAGTAGCTCCTCCTCATCTTGTTGCAGGGTTTCATATAGTTCGTGAAGATCGAGTTCAGCGAGAAATTTGCTGTGTTTTATTTGATTGGCAAAACGACGCCATTCAGGTTGAAGATTGCTAACAAACTTCACGTTGTTCTCGATCTTTGTCTTACGAATATCGTTTTTGCTTAACTCGTTCACCAATTGAACAAAACGAGTGTAAGTATTCGTAAGACTTTCACCCTCTTTGGCTTTGAATTCTTCGTATTGAGAGATGCAGTTTGTGATTTTCAGTTGAGTCTCAATCTTTGTTCCTAGCATAAACTTTTCAATTTCTTCCCACATCTCTTTGGCAGATCTTTTGTGGTTGTCTATGTTCATGTAGATCTCATTCGGGAGGCTCATTAAGAGGTTTGAGCGTGCTAGTTGATCACCTTTCATGATTCTCTTTTCATTGGCATCTTAGAAGGATTTGGGTTTGACCCCTCTTTTGGCAGCGACAGGAGGAGTGGCATTCGGAAAAGCAGGGAAGTCTTGATAGAACACGGGTGGAGGACCTTCTTTAATAGAACTCATGATTTCATCGGCGTAATCACTACGTTCAATGAAGTCGAGAAACCGGTCCTTCCACTAAGAGTATTCGCCCAGAAATAGAAGCGGTGGCTTTGTGTCCGAACCGATCGACATTGCTTCGCGTGAAGTGATAGTACTTGACATAGTGATCTCGATCAAGGAGTTTTGAAGAAATTCTAAGAGTTTTGAGAACTTAAAGTAAAATCTCCATTTTGACAGAAAAACAACCTTATCAACAATAAAGGACGCGATAAAAACTTATATCGGGTTACGAGAACTCGATAAGAAAACTTATCGGGTTGAGCAGAATCGAGAAGATTTTATATCGGGTAAATAAGAGCCGATAAGTATTTATGTCGGGTAAAACGGTGGCAATAAGAAAACTTGTCGGTTCTAAAGAACGTGAGTTAAACCAAGATTCTGAAATTCCTTTTTATCTTTATTTTGAATTTTTGAGGAGCAAGAACTAAGCCTTCGTCGACAAAAAAGAACAACGTCTTTTTAAGGAAGAGAAGATCTAAGTGCCCGAGTCCCCAATAATATCAAAAATAAATTAAAAAGATTTACTTAGCGTTTAATCAGTGTACTTGAGAACTCTTAAACTAGAAAAGCTGCAGAAGTCAGAGACCCTGAGTTTTCTACTAAAAGTGAAGCAAAAGTACTAAGGTTAAAACTAAAGTAAAAAGTTCGAATTTTGTTGAAGTTTAAGACTTGTACTTGAGAATTCTTAAACTAGAAAAGCTGAAGAAGTTGGAAACCCTGAGTTTTCTAATAAAAGAGAAGCAAAAGTACAAAGAGTTAAACTAATAAAAATTGAATGAGAAACCAAATCTTGTCGGGTGATAAAGAGCCGATAAAAATTCTTATCGATAATAGAAGATTCGATATAAAATACTTATCGATAATAACAGATGCTGTTAGGACCCAAACAATCAAGATATCAATATATGAAAAGATTATGACAGGAATGATAATAGCCAAATATAATATGTATTGATTGAATGTACTGTATTACAGGATATATCTTTACAAGGTATTTGAAAACATTAGTTCTAACAATCTAACTAACTATCTATTTATACATACAATAGAAAGACTAAAGTAACAAAGCATTCATAACAGACAAGTTCAGAATGGGTTCTGAACTCCTTCAGATCTTCTTCAGATGTATCTTCAGAACTTCTTCAGAACCTCTTCAGAAGTGTCTTCAGAACTTCTTCAGATCTTTTTCTCTTTAAGAACCCAGTACCTTTTGAAGCTATTATGATATCTCTATCAATCTCCCCCTTAGCTTCAAAAGTTCAGATCATACTTCCAGAAATTCAGAATTTCTCTTACATCCTTCAGAATTAGTCTTCTGTATTCAAGTAAGGATTCAGCAACTCTAATCATTTCTTTTGCAAGTATCTTGTGCTTCTCCCAATCTTCATTGCTCAGATTCTTTGGTCTTCTATTCTGTCTTTTTACCAAACGATCTCTGATTGCCATGAGAGTTCCATTGCAACATTTGTGGAGTTCTTCAAATCTCACAAATAATAGTTCCTGAAAGCATTTACAAACGAAGCCAGGAGGATGAATTACTAAAGTGCTTTTCTTCAAATTCTGAATATCTGGTAGACTCAGATTTGGTTTGCTTAAGTGTACTTGTTTCTTGTTTAGAACATAAGCAACTTCGAAATCAGTCTTTGCAGCCCATATAAATTCTCTGTATAATCCATCTCTAAGCACTGGAAAAGATTTTCTGAACTTGGTGATCGATTCATGGAAGGATAAAGACTTCTGTACACTCTGAGAAGATCTCTGAGGTGAACATTCTGAAAATCAGCTTCAGAAAAGGTAGAAATCTCACCATTTTGTCGTTCAACAGTAAAGAATGCATATTTGTAATTCTGTCTTGTCTTTAAATCAGCATTAATCACTTTGATCACAGGACTATCTTTCCTTGCTTCATTGATTGGAATCCTTATTTTTCTGATGATATCTGAGTACCATTGTTTCCAACCAAAAGACTTTTGAATCCAACAATCTATATAGTTGAATTTTTGTTCATATTCCATGAACATTTCTGGATGGAAATATTCAAGGAACATGGTGAAAGCACTTTCTTCTATTCTTTGCACTTGTAGTTGTTCCTCTTCAGATATTTGCTCTTCAGGAACCAACTTTTCAGAAACTTCTTCCTTTTCTTTTTCTTTTTCTTTGTCACTTACTTCTGAACTTTCAAGATTCAGAGTGTACTTCTGAATTTCTTCCATGTCTTGCCTCTTTGTATGGATCTTGAAGTCATAAGCATCACTTATTAAATAATCTGCTCCTCTTATCTTGTTTTCTTTCTTGTGACCAGCTAGATAACTCTTTCTCACAAAGTCTCTAAAATGTATTCTTTCTTTGATCAGATAGATAATTTCTTCTTTGATGTCAGATTCTTCAATAAAATCTGTCATGTAGTTCAGAAGCCATTTGAGGGAGGATGTAGAATACTTTGGAATATCGGATACAATAAATGTCTTAGAGATTCCTTCAACAAGATACATGAACCCAATATCTGGATTAGTGAACAATCTTTTCAGCCCAAACCTTTCAATATATACAGGTTCCAACAGATTTACTGTGTTAAGTCTATATTCCAAAGCCAACTGAAAATCATGCTTTATGAGATTCCTTTATATATATTCCCAAGATTCTTCTAATCTCTGAGACTAACACAGATTCTCCTGAGTTAACACAAAAAGACTAGATTGCCAACTTATCTTGTAGTCTTAGCTTGTAAACATCAAACTGAGTGAATTCACACAAAGTACCATCTCTTCTTTCTACTCCAAATCTGAATATAGTCAAATCATTCTGAATTGATTTTGATATGCATCTGATCTTCTTTATTAAAGTTGAATCACGAAAATTCTGAACACCATGATTCTGAATAAAGTTCTTCACTTGAACAATATGATCTTCAGACCATTCATCATTCAGAAAGTCTTCCAACTTTGCAAACTTCATACTTCTTTTGTACATGAAGCAATAAGTGTCTTCAGGAAATATTAGGCTGCTTTCTCCAGAAATAAGCACATTTTCCTTTTCAAACACTTGATCCAATACAGGTTCTTCAAGTACTGGAAGATCTATTTTAGGAATGATAATACAAGGTCTGATCCTAACTTCAAATTTTCCTGAGAAAGCAATTAGAATTTCATCAACAATTTCAACTCCTTCCAAATGAGCTAAATCAAATTCCAATTCAACTCTTTCATCTGGTTGTTCAAGAAAATTTCTGAAGATAGAAAATCTGTTGTCCAAAAGTCTACACTCCAGACTTCTTGGATAGTTCAGAAAGACATGCACCCAACAGAATTGATTCAGAATATTCCATAATCTTTCAGAAGCACTTCTGAACTCTTCACTCAGAAGTTGTTGAGGCTTCCAAATTACTAAATCCTTTATTTCATTTGAGCTTTCTCCCATATTTACACCAATCATATCCTCTTCAAACATGATCACATCAGAAAGATCACTTGGTTCTCCAATAACATCTTCAAAAGCAAGGTATTCCCTTAGCATTTCTTCATTAGAGTCTAGAATTATATATGTGTTATCTGAGCCCAAGTTACCTTCAGAATCAAGATATAACTTTTCTGTTTCATACCCTTCTTCTATCATTTCTTCAGAAGAATGATCATTTATCTCTTGTGCCTCATGTTGTGCAGATAAATTATCTTCTATAGCTTCTGAGACTTTATTTGATTCTTCACCAACATTCTGAGTATCTTCAGAGGTCTTCTCAAAATTTTGAACTTGATCATTTACATTAGTTTCTGGTTCAGATACTCTCTGTCTTTTCTCCCCCTCTTGATAATCAGGATCCTGATAATCAAGACTCCTTTTAAAAGTATCTGATTGAGATCTGCATTCTAGAGCAGATAATCTTGTGCTTAATTCTGACTGAGAACTCTGAATGGATGAAAGTTGATTGAGAATCTGAGAAATATCATCTTTAGTGGCATAAGCTTGTGGAGCAGAAGAAGAAGAAGGCTGAGAAGCTTTCAAAGAAGAAACTGAGGAAGCCACTTCAGAAAAAAGCTGACAAAAGTGCTTGTTTAAACATATTAAGATCATTGGAAGATTTGAGATGAAAATCATTCAGCCTATTAACCATATTTTCCCCATGTTGATCCAACCTAACCTTCAACACCTTTTTGGTAGAGTCCGTCAATTCCTTGATGTCCTTCTGAATCTTTGCAAATTCAGAAGTACAGAAATCTTTGAATTCTGTGAATTCAGAAGATGTGGGTAAGTTGCCAAGATCAACAGATGAACTTGTTTTCAGACCTTCAGAAGAAGGTTGGCCTGTATGAGCCACAAAGGCATCATGAACCACATGTGATTCTGTGAATGGAGCTTTTGTGATGTTCACCCCACCAGGACTTCCAACTAATCCTTGATATCCAAAAATAGGAATATCTATAGTTGTTGATGCAATGTGACAAACACTTTGCTTAGGAACATCTGAAAGATGTGTGCTTGTGTGAATGGATGCCACATTAAGTAGTTCAGAAGGCTCAAAGTTGAGTGGACACTCAGACTCAATGTGTTCAAAACTATGAAGGGGGGACATATATCCTTCATTTTCAACAAAAGGAACCTCCAATTGGGGTCCTAATGGATTATAAGCTGCTTGCCCCATTTGTGTTGTTGAAACACCCATCTGTTGAGAGATGGGTGAGTGGCTGGGGGGATTAACCAAGGTTGCCATGGGCTCACTGGCTGTTTCAATATTATCCACCAAAGAATGTGGAATAATAGTAGATGTGGGTGCCCGGCTTGTAACAGGTGGTTCACAGGTTTGTTTTTCTTGTACTTGTGTTCTCCCCTCATCAATTCTTTTTCTTACCCTTCTACCCTGTCTCTCATTTTCATTTTTCCTCTTTACTCTTTGAGGTTGTTCACCCCCTTGAACAGCCTCCCCTCTCTTTCTAGTAATTCTAGACTCCCTTGCATGATCACCACTCTGGTTTGAATCAGGGGAAGGGACTACTAGTTGAGGTAATCCCATAGATTCTAAATGCTCACTCCCAATCCTAGTTGGTGTACTTACAAGATCAAGTAAATGAGAAGGAAGTGGAACTGCATTTGGAAAAGTAAGTTTTGCATTTGGAGGTCTTAAGTTGTCCATAGTAAAAATAGGAACATGTACCTCATGAGCTAGAACAGGAATTTTTTAGACAGCCTTCATTGCTCCTTTGATAAGTGTTTGAAGAAATCTCTGAAATGGTATATAGTTGAATGTAGACTTCTTCAAAATTGCAGATTTGAGTTCATCAAAGATGAGACTAGCATAATCATAGTGTTTGTTGAAGGCAACTCCATGAAAGATAATCCTCCCATTTGTTGAAGCTTGATCTAAACTTGAGCTCCTCCCAGATAAGCAGGTATTCAGAATGGAAAACAAGCAATACCAAATTGGAGGTAAACATTTTCTTCTAAAAGAGCTCAAAGCACTAAGGTTTTCAGAGTAACCCAAGCTCATAAAATCTGAGATCATCTCTGATGAGGATGGAATTGAGTCATAACAGGTTTTCCCAAGAACCTCATCTGGTTTTGGCAAATAGTGAAGGCTCCTAATATCATCTACAGATATACATACTTTGTAGGCATGAACATAAGAGACAATTTCATCATCAGTTTCATCTACCTCAGCATAATGCCAGAATTGTTGAAGATAAGAAGCAGGAACAGAGAATTTCCTTGAAAGCAGAGTGAGCAGGGGATATTTCTTCATAATTTTAATCAACATTACTTGATCATCAATGAAGTCTTTGGATTTGAAGTTCAGTGCACAGTTATTACTTTTGATGTCAAGTAATTTCTCAGCAGGTACATAGAGTTTGGACAGATCACCACTTGCATCATGAGTCTGGGATTCACTTTCAGCAACATTTGATTCAGAAACAACATCAATGGGTGTATTTTGTGTTTCCCCAATTTTAGCAGTTGTCGGGTTAGGGTTAGGGTTAATGATAGGGTTTGAAGGTCCGGCTTAATGAGTTGCAGTTGTGGTTGTGTCTTGAAGCATTTGATCATCATTTAGTGGGATTTCCAGTGATCCAACCATCAATTTTTGAGGCACAATCTTGAACGAACCATCACTGGATGATCCATTGTTATCATTGAAACTCGAGGAAGTAGAAATCATGGCATTTGAAGTAGACATGATGTTGGAAAAACACGGATTGGTAACAGAAAGAAGATCAATAAACACAGAAAGATGTCTCAGAGAAAAATTGCTAAAAAAAATGAAGATGATGAGGAGTCCATTGATTTATATGACCGGATAAGCGCTGAAGGACACGTGGCCAAAAAGTAAATGTGATTAGAGTAGTAATCATCATTTATTAGAAGAAATGAACCGTTTAATGGTCGTGTTTAAGAGAGATCCAATGAAGTTAAAACACGTGGCACACGCTTAAGTGAAAAATCAACGGGAAGTTTAGTTCTGAGAACAAGTTCAAAAACTTCAGAATTTGTTCAGAACTTCTGAGAAAAAGTTCAGAAGTCTGAAAGAAAGAATTCAGAAGAACCACAGAATTTTTAAGTGGAGTTCAGAACTAAACTTGGATCATCTTAGAAGACCAAAAAGCATTTAAAAATATAAACTTCTGAAAAATATAAAACATTTTGAGAATTCAGAAGTAGATTTGAACAAATAGAAAACTGATTTTATCTAAGAAAGCTTGTTCATACTTCTTAGATATAAAGTGCAAGACTTTATTTCACCAATGCAGAGTTGTTATGTAGGAAAGAGTAGTAAAGAAATTTGAAATTAATACCACTCCCCCTTGAATCACTAGCAATTATGATTCTCCCCCTTAATTATTGCAACTTTATCAAAGAATCAATCAAATATTAGTGAAATGAGAAAAAAAAAATATGAAAAGTATTAAAATACAATCAACCTAGATACAGAAGAGATATACTTCTGAGTTTGAAAAGAAGCAAAAATCTGAATGTTAAACTTCAGAATATGCAAAGTAATTCTGAAGAACAAAGTATTCAGAATTTGATATAAAAAACCTCAGAATGTAACTTCTAGAGTATAGGTGATGTATAATACTTACATAGACATGTTCATCATGCCCAATTTACTTACCAAGAAGTTAAATCGTTTTTCATCAAGTGCTTTGGTAAATAAATCAGCTAACTGATAATCTGTCTGAACAAAAAACATTTCAATATTACCTTTTTCCACATGATCTTTGATAAAAATGATATCTTACATCAATGTGCTTGGTTTTTGAATGCTGAACAGGATTGGTAGTGATGGCTATGGCACTCTTTGAATCACAATACAAAGGAATCTTTTTGAAAGTGTAACCATAGTCTTTTAGTTGAATTTGCATCCAGATCACTTGTGAGCAACATATTGCAGCTGCTACATACTCAGCTTCTGCTGTAGAAGTAGAAACACAATTTTGTTTCTTTGAAGACCAGCTGACTAGTCTATCACCCAGAAACTGACATGATCCAGAAGTGCTTTTCCTGTCTAATTTGCAACCACCGTGATCTGCATCTGTAAATGTTGTTAGTTCAAAACTAGAATCCTTATAATACCAAAGTCCCAATGAAGGAGAACCTTTTAGGTATCTAAGTACTCTTTTTGCAGCTAGAAGGTGTGATTCCTTAGGATTAGCTTGATATCTGGCACAAATACATGTAGCAAACATTATATCTGGTCTACTAGCAGTTAAGTAAAGCAAAGATCCAATTATGCCTCGTACTTTTCTCTCGATCACGATTTTCCATTTAGATCAGGTTCTAGCTTAGTGGCAGTGGCCGTTGGAGTTTGAATACTTGAACAATCAGTCATGTCAAACTTCTTAAGTAAGTCAGAGACATACTTAGATTGATTAATGAATATGCCAGTGGGAAGTTGTTTAACTTGAAGACCAAAGAAAAATGTCAACTCTCCCATCATACTCATTTCAAATTCTGTTTGCATGATTTTCTCAAAATTTCTACAAAATTTTGGATTAGTAGAAGCAAATATAATATCATCTACATAGATTTGTATCGAAATCATATCATCACCCTCCTTTTTCAGAAATAAAGTTGTATCAACGGTACCTCTTTTGAATTTAGAATTCAGAAGAAAAGTTGTAAGAGTATCATACCATGCTCTTGGTGCTTGTTTAAGTCCATATAAGGCTTTGTCTAATATGTAAACATGATATGGGAATTCTTTGCTTACAAAACCTTCTGGTTGTTCAACATACACTTCTTCATGTAAAATACCATTCAGAAATGCACATTTTACATCCATTTGAAATACCTTCATGTTTTTATGAGCAGTATAGGCAAGAAAAATTCTAATGGCCTCTAATTTGGCAACAGGAGCAAAGGTTTCATCATAATCAATTCCTTCTTGTTGACAATACCCCTTAGCTACAAGTCTTGCCTTGTTTCTCACAACAATTCCATTTTCATCCTTTTTATTTCTGAACACCCATTTTGTGCCAATGACAGATTTACCTTTTGGCTTTGGTATCAATCTCCAGACTTTGTTTCTTTCAAATTGATTTAACTCATCCTGCATGGCTAAAATCCAGTCTGGATCTTGAAGTGCTTCATATGGCTTTTTGGGTTCCATGCTACTTAAGAAATTTACATACAGACATTCATTTGATGTTGCAGATCTTGTTTGAACACCTTTTGATGCATCTCCAATTATTTGATGAACTGGATGACTAGATGTCCATTTGTTCACATTTGGCAATGGTTGAACAAATGAAACATTATTCAGAGAATCATAATCATCAATAATTGCTTGAGTTTCAGTATCATGATTGATAGCTGAATGTAAATCTGAAGACTCCCCCTCAAATGTAAAAATCTGAATTGGTTCAGAACTGTGAGGTTCATGGTCAGAAATAGTTTGAACCGGTTCAGAAAAAACTTGAATTAGTTCAGAAACAACTTGAATTGGTTCAGAAGTTGCATTTTCAGAAGTTGGAAGTTCTGAATTTGAGGTAGAGAGTTGTGGTGCTGATGTATTTGAAATTTGTATTTCTGAAATGTCTTGATCGTTTGTATTTCTGAGAAGAGAAGGATTTTGATAATCTGCAGAAACATTTACAGAAATATCAAATAAGTCTTGACATAAATTGTCTAAATTGGATTTAAGTAAAGTTTGAGATGCAGAAGTAGAGTTTGTCTACTTATGTTCTGAGTCCAAACTTTCAGAAGTTGGTTTATGTGCGAGTTCTGAACTGTTTTGTTCAGAAGTCATTGTTGGCTCATGAAATCTGACATTTGTAGTCTCAATGATTCGTTGAGTTCCTTTAATGAGTACTCTATAAGCTTTGGATCTTTGAGAGTAGCCAACAAAGATATCAGCTACACCTTTTGGTGCAAATTTGTCAAGATGTGGAGTATCATTCTTTAGAAAACACCTGCAACCAAAGATTTTAAAATAATCAATAGAGGGTTTTCTTTGTTTTAACAATTCATAAGGAGTTTTAAGAAATTTTCTGTTTAGAATGGTTCTGTTTTGAGTAAAACATGCAGTTGCAATTGCTTCTGCCCAAAGAGAGAGAGGAAGTTCTGAATATGCAAGCATGGTTCTTGCAGCCTCTACCAAGGTTCTATTCTTTCTTTCAACTACCCCATTTTGTTGAGGAGTTCTTGCAGCGAAAAAATTATGTGAGATACCAACAGATTCCAAAAAATTCTGAAGTGTAGAATTAGTAAATTCTGTTCCATTGTCACTTCTGATCTTTTGAATTGGGAGTTGAAGAAGAACTTGAATTTTCTTCAGAAAGGGTATCAGTCTTTCAGAAGTATCAGATTTGAGTCTCAGAAATTCAATCCATGTATATCGTGTATATTCATCTACTATAACAAGAATGTATTTCTTTCCCCCCATGCTTTGAGTTTTCATTGGGCCACACAAATCCATATGTAGCATTTCAAGTGGACTTTGCATGAAGATAGCATTTTCAGAGGATGAGAACTTCTTTTGATCTTCCCTAGTTCACATGCAGAACAAAGAGAGTTCTTTTCAAATCTGATCTTTGGTAGTCCTCTTACAGATTGATGTTTGCCTAGTTCAGAAATGGCTTTAAAGTTCAGATGTGACATTCTTCTGTGCCAAAGCCAACTATCATTTTTTATTGATGTAGACATATAACATACACCTTGTAGTTGACCAGTTGCAGTGAATGTTGTTGTATAGATATCTCCATCTCTATAAGCAGTTAATTCATTTTTGCTTGTTGTACTCAGAACATGACAATAATCTATGTCAAAATTAACTTTCCAGTATTTGTCACAAAATTGACTAATACTGAAAAGATTATGTCTTAGTCCCTCAACATAGAAAACTTTCATTACTTTCACATCTCCTTTAATGAAAGTGCGATATCCTCTTACATATCCCTTTGCATTGTTTCCAAAACTAACTGTTCCTCCATATCTTTCATGATAATCAGTTAGGAGTTCTTTGAAAGGTGTCATGTGTCTTGAACATCCAGAATCTAAGACCCATACATGACATATCTGCAAAAGAGATTATTGAGTTTTAGGTACCCATTTCAGAATGGGTCCTTTGTGATTAGTAATAAAATTTGAAGTTCTGAACTTTTTCTTCAGATGTTTCAACTCAGAAGTTTGTTCAGAACTTTGAGATTTGTCTTTATTTCTATTTCTTTGTTTAATTGAATTTGTCAATGTAGCCAAACATTTCTGAAAAGATTTCATCAAATTTCTCTTGTTTGTTTTGGAGTTAAGAAGAAAATTATGATGACCACAATTAATACAGTGAATATGATTCTTTTGATGTATTTACAACAGTATTAGACATATAAGAATCAATAACATTTGATTTTTCAACAAAAATTCTTTTATTCACGTTCTTTGTTTTAGGTACATCATTCTTCTGTAAAAATGAAAAACTCTCTAATTTGTCAATCTTTGACAGTCTTTCATCTTTCTTTCTCCATACTAAAGTGGATAGCTCTGTAAAAGATAAGAAATGAGGATTAGTATAAGAAATTCTTTTGTTCACTTTAGGTTTATCTTCAGATTTTGTGTTAATTTTCTAAAGTTCAGAGAGAGAATTTGAGGATTGTCCTTGTTCAAAAATTTTAACTCTGGTGTGAAAATCAGAAGATGTTACTGAACATGGTGTTGAATTTAATGATATGTTTGTATTAGTAGGAGAAAAATCTGAATTCTGATATTCTGGTTTTAAAAACACAGGATCAAACAATTCTGAAGGTATCTTTGAAACTTCAGATTTTAACTTTTCTCCTTCAGTCATACATGATTGAGATTTATAAACCAAATAGCCATTTTTGTCAATGACTTGCACCATTTGATCATCATCATCTTCTGAATCAGAAGCATTTATTAGATCTGAAAACTTATTATGAGTCATACTTGTTGCAAAAATATTTGAATTTTTTGTTGTTGTAGACTTATTATCAGAATTATCAAAAAATATATTGGGATTCTCATCAATATCTTCTGAGGATTCAATATCTGAGAATTCATCATATTTTTCTTCATGTTCTGATTTATTATCAGAAGTATCTTCTGAAATGTTTTCACAATTGGATTCAGAAGTTAATAAAGAAGTAACTTCAGAAACAATTTCAGACTTAACAATTACTTCTGATTTTTCTTCAGAAATAATATTTGATTCAGAAGATTTACAAATATTTGAAATTATATTCATTTCTTCTGTTTCGTAGATACTTTCTGGTTCACCAGTTTTAAGAGGTGTTTCTTCTGAAAACAAAGTCTCTGATTTTATAAAAGGAACTCTTTCAGGCAAAGAATGGTTTACAGGTTTGGAAATGATGCCAGTATTTGATTCATTGAAAATTTTCATTTTAGAATAATCATACAAGTTTGCAGGTGCCTTTTTTAAAATTTGACTGTCATTATATCCTAAGTCTGCTTTTATATTGTAAAATTTTGAGTTCTGAGCCTGACTAGTTAAAATATTCAGAGTTTGTTCAGTTTGTCCTCTTTTAAAATTTAAATCTTCCAATTCATTAATCTTTTTATAAAGATCAAGTCTCTCTTGATTCAGAAAATTCATCTTAACATTTATAATTTCCTTTTCAGATTTTTCATTTATAACTTCTTTTTGTAAACTATCCATTTTTTCTTTTAAAACAAGTTTTTCTTCAGAAACTTTTTCAAGAATTTGTTCAGCTGCTTGACAATTTTCTTTATATATTTGACTTTCAGCTCTGAATTGATTGACCAAAATTCTTTCACCTTTAATTCTGTTTTTGAGTGTTTCAAATTCAGAATACATATTTTGAAATTGATTTGTCATTTCTGAATCTTTAGTATTAATTTCAGAATTATGTTCAGAATTTTGTTCAGAAGATGAAGAAAATACCTCAGTGTCTTGTTTGTCCTTTTCTGGATCCATTTGACACATGTAGCAATTTGTTGCATAGTGAGCAACTTCTTCATCATCATCTCCATCACTCCAGTTTAACCAGTCTTCTTCATACTTGGTCACTAGAGCAGGATTAAGCTCCTTTTTCTTTGCTAAAAGATGCTTCTTCTCATAATAACCTGAATTCTTGACTTTTGGCATCTTGCATTGTCTAGCATAATGTCCAGGCTTTCCACAGTTGAAGCATCTTGGCCGGTTCGTATGTTTCGGATTGACACAAATTTCGACCCTTCTTAGGTCCAACTTCAGATCTAGGTTTATTCTGATATTTTTGATTGTATCTTTGTTTGAATTGCCTGGTCATGAAAGCAATATTATCAGAAATCCTTTTAAGCTCTTCATCTGATTCATCCCCATCACACACTGTTATCTCTGGGATCTCACAAACTTTCTTGGTAGCAATGGTCAAAGAATTATTGTAGTTTTTGCTCGAGAAGGGCAAGCTTGTTTCTTGTGTCTTCTTTTGTTCATATTGTCTAACTTTGATCTTGTCCTCTTGTTGGAACAAGATGCCATAGACATCATGAATTGTCTTTCTAGACAAGTTCCTAGTTACCATATTATACGAAAAACTTGACCATTCATTTCCCGATTGTTCGTAAATTTGTTGTTTATCTCGTAATTTGATTTACGAACACCATTTCTTCTTAGATCATTCAGAATGTTATTGAATCTATGATATGTATCAGTGATACATTCATTTTCTTTGTATCTGAAATTTTCATATGTTCCTACACAGATATTTAATCTCTGTGCTTGAGCCTTTGTACTTCCTTGCATCTGAGCTTCTACTTCATCCCACATGGCTTTTGCTGAAGTTAAACTATCAACCCTATTGAATATCTCATTGGGAATTGCCATGGTGAGTAAAGTTAATGCTCTTCTATCAACTTTCATTTGAGCCTTTTCAGCTGGATTATACATTCCAGGACTCTTCTTGATTCTTGATGCAGGGGATTTCGCAGGTGGATTCGATTCGGGCTGAATCTCAACAAATACCTCTAGTGGGCCATTTGTGATAGATTGCATTAAGGCTTCATCTATGTTATCCAAGAATTGAATCATTCTAATTCTCCATTGATGATATTCCCCCAAGAAGAGAGTTGGTGGTTTCGTTTCAGATCCGATTGAGACTATTTCTTTAGACATCTTTGATTGTTAGAAGATCGAGAATTCACCTGTGTTGAATTTGAATTTTGTAGATCAAGAACACCAAGAACTGTCATATCTGACAAGTTCTTTCACAAATCTTCTTCAAGAACAGATGAATTGGCTCTGATACCAATTGTTAGGACCCAAACAATCAAGATATCAATATATGAAAAGATTATGACAGGAATGATAATAGCCAAATGTAATATTTATTGATTGAATGTACTGTATTACAGAATATATCTTTACAAGGTATTTGAAAACATTAGTTCTAACAATCTAACTAACTATCTATTTATACATACAATAGAAACACTAAAGTAACAAAGCATTCATAACAGACAAGTTCAGAATGGGTTCTGAACTCCTTCAGATCTTCTTCAGATGTATCTTCAGAACTTCTTCAGAACCTCTTCAGAAGTGTCTTCAGAACTTCTTCAGATCTTTTTCTCTTTAAGAACCCAGTACCTTTTGAAACTATTATGATATCTCTATCAGATGCGACATAAAAGTTTTATCGATACTCAAAGATGCGACAAACAAGATTTGTCGATAAATAAAGATGTGATAAGAAATCTTGTCGATTCAGGCTTGGAAAGCGTGAATCGATAAGTTTTTGAACAATGTTAGATTTGAGATTTTTACCTTGTTGTTCGAACTCGATCAAAATCAGATCAAAACTCAGATCCTGTAGCTCTGATACCAATTGTGGATCCCAGATTAATCAAGTACTAAAGCTTTTAATTAGAACACGAAGAACATGCAATTAATAAAGATCCGAAGTCGGATATCTCACTTGTATTGAAGAATATATCGTGTTTCTCTCTAGCAGTTTAGCTCTCAACATATCGCACGTACAATATAATGACCCCTATGCGCCTATTTATATTAAAGGATTAAACTATATAAGGAAACAAGGAGAATGGCATTATACACTTGTCATGTTTACAATAAAGCAGCATTTCCTTATTTTAACACAATTAAATTAAATCCTAACAAAGCCATTTGATACTATCATTGGTCCGGATGCTACATTGGTATATGGGATGAAAGCTAAAATTTAGTACTATGGTGAAGTCCGGAAGGAATACCCTCAAGGTGGATGGTGAATTTATTATTGCTAAATTGCCCACCAGAATTTGTGTTTAGGTCTCACCTCAAAATCTTACACCCATGCTACCTGCTTTATTCTGTTATTATAAACTGTGAACTCGCAACAAATCAAACAACAAATCAAACTTTTCCAATTCGACATCTGAAGTTAGTTTCTCATCTCGAGATCTTGCAACTTAAGATACTTATCCCTGTGGAAAACCATACTTGGTACTTACCATTTTATTACTTGAAAGACGATATGGGAACTATATTGTATACTTGCTTTTGGTTCCAATTATCACACGTATGTAGGTGTGTAAAATCTCCTGTCATGAGTCTCCTGCAATATTCTTCTCTGCAGTCTTTTGTTGCGTCTTCCCACCTCAAGTTTCCGAGGAAGACCAATCCTAGAAGGTGAAAAGAGTAGTTTCAATGTCTCGATCAAAATCACGTGGAGCTCCAATTCCGGTGTCTTACTTTCCTGTAGGCTCAAACATCTCACAATTGTGACCGTTTCACAAAATACAACTTTAGCGTATCAATGATTACAACAAAATCGAGTTCATAGGTCGATACAAATCTCCAAGTGTTCTAATAGACTACTTTATATAGATACATGTTATATGTAAGAGCATTGTAATATATGTATTTATAGAACGTTTTTAAACATTTTAATTTATGGTCTTTTGAGACGCTAGCTTTTGAAATAAAACATCATATTATTATTTAAAAAAATGTCATACAAACATAAAAGTCATAAAAAAATATGTTTATAAGATATTAATAAAAAAATAAAACATATATGAGATGACACTTCCCATGATATATGATGGCATCTTCCCATGTTCACACTCGTGAACTTCGACTTATTATTTATTATGTAAATATATTATGAATGGATATGATTTTTAATTGTTTGGCACGAAGTTTGGCGTTTATTGACGGTAGAAAGTGACGAGAAGTCACAGGAGAACCACATTCACTACACACCATATAGAAAAAAAATCAACTTTTTTTAAACTACTTTAACAGCTTTTTTTATTTTATTCTTTAAAATAGAGATTCATGAAAAAATTTCTAAATATAAAAATTTCTCTAAACTTAAAAAAAGATAGAAAATGAGTTTTTTATTCATTATACCAATAAAACTTAAATTAATATCATTATATAATATATATATTTTTTTAAAATATATTGGGATCATAAATAATAGAATATTTAAATAATATAATCAATAATTAAATCTCTAAAATAGAGAATTTGTTGGAGTTAGATTGTAATTTATTTTAGATATTTTAACTTTTAGTTCTATATTTTAGAGAAATTATAGAGAAACTGTTGGAGATGCTCTTAGTTGCACGAAGTTTGGCTTTTAATGGATGTGATTGTTCATAGGGGCAGATTGATGAAGCCTGAACACTACAACAAAATTAGGTTTATATGACATCACTAATTTCAAATCATCCAAATATACTGTTTTATAGGACCAGAAAATAAATTGTCCTATATAAAGGTGTTGTAAAAAGTTCATATGACGTTATATTTTAACAAGTTTTTTAGGACATTTTAATATAAAGCTTCTCATTAGCTATTCTAAATACTATTTAAAAATGTGTCTTATAAAAACAAATGTTTTTTGTTCATATGACTTTTCTAAAAGCTGTCATATAAAATATTTAATGAGACGCTTCAATTACAATTCAACAAGGGATGATGAGTTTATATTTAAAAAGACTTGTGTTTAAATCTTTATTATTATGTTTAGAGTTTCCACACCCCCTATAATTCCAAGTTCTAATTTTTTTTTATAAATACCCTATATTCCAAGCTACAAGTTCTGATTTAAATCACTCGTTATTAAAAACATTATAATAAAATTGGGCTTATAGGACATCGTCAATAAATAAACATTACAATAGACCAATTTATAAGACATAACTTATATAACCAAAATATAAAACGTATTATCTAAAGGCATTGTAATAACTTTATAGGATGATTTTGGGCGTCGTAACAAGTTATTAGGACACCTTCATAAAAAACGTCATATTAACTATTTTATAGGACACTATTTGAAAACGTTTCCTATAAAAACAATTGTCCTATAAAAAATGGGTTTATAAGACAATTTCTCAAAAATGTTCTATAAAATAACTGATGGGACGCTTTGTATTAAAAGTGTCCTAAAAAAATATTATTAAGACGTCCAAAAATGTCACATAAACTTATTACAACGTCTTTAGATATGACCATTTATTTTGAGGTCCTTTAAATGAAGTTTTATAAAGTAGTCTATTAGAACATTTATTTATTGATGACCTCCAATGAATCAATTTCGTTGCAGTGAGATTAAGTTTTATGCTTTACATTTCGGCAATAAAACTAGTTTTGTATTCACTACATTAAAATTGACTTTATAGGATGCCTATATGTCTAAACATCTAAATAAATTATTTTACATAACTGAAATTTATAGAAGCA
The DNA here is from genome assembly GCA_036898165.1 of Silybum marianum. Lineage (NCBI taxonomy): Eukaryota > Viridiplantae > Streptophyta > Magnoliopsida > Asterales > Asteraceae > Silybum > Silybum marianum. The sequence goes on along the minus strand of CM072536.1, from coordinate 14,839,947 downwards.
AACTATAAAACATCTTATCTAAAAGTTTGATAATAGGTTTATAGGACGGTTTCAGACGTGTTAACAAATTTTTGGAATCGTGTTGCAAAAATCATTGAAATTGACGAAAGATCAAATACGATGATGAAAGCATTAAGCAGATGATACAGAAAAATAATTGAAATTTTGTCAGTAAAAATCATCAGCAACTAACGTAGGTAATAAAGGAACAAACATATACGTAAAAATGATCATAAAAGATTCAATAGTTTTACATATAACAAAAACTAATGATAAGATCGAGAGAGAATCACAAAAACCTGAGATTTATGTAGTTCGGATTGATAAAATTGACGAAAAGTAAACAATCAAGCATAGAAGAAATCCTTAATCGGTTATGAGATAGAAGATGTAAATCGGATAAAAAAACCGTTATCTTTGTCAACAGTTTTAGAGAACAATAAGAAGTAAATAAGAGGTGGGTTTACCTCTTATTTTATTAAAGAAATGTAAATAATAAGAGGATATTAAAAAGAAGTAAAAACAAACGGTTTAAATTAGTTAACCTCTTACCAAATAAATTACAAAAAGCTATTAAGAATTTTTTTTTTCTAAAAGCAAACAAGTCCTTGGATTCACCATTTTCAGTTATGGTAACCTAATTGGTAGACGATTTCACAAATAAGTAAAAGACATCCTTTTGCCACCCAAAAACGTTTTTCTTGTACATAGGGGTGAGTATTGGTCTCGAACCGGACCGAACCAGCACCGAACCGGTTTGGAACCGAAACCGGAAATAAGAGATTCTTGTAATCGAGAACCGGACCGTATAGGCAATACCGGTCCCAGTCCCGGTTCAGGTTTTCCGGTCAAAAAACTGGTTGGAAGCGATTGTTAATCCATTTTCTATAAAAATCATACTCTAATTTTCCATTGCCCTCTTCCGGTTGCTTTGTCATCTACATTGTTTAAAGATTGTGCAATCTCTATATAAACACAAAACCGTAAAGATTGTTTGTATTTAATAAACAGTAATACTAGTTTCAAAATAGAACAAAAATTGAAAAAAAAATACCCAAAGCTATATTATCGTCCTTCAAGATGTCATCGATGTCGTCTATTATCGGCTTTCTAGACTTTCTAACCCAATCTTGGGTGCACAACAAAGCTTCAACTATCAATGTTGACAAACTAGTCCGATGCTCATTTAAAACTCTACCACTAGTGCTAAACGCGGACTCGGACGCCATGGTTGAAATTTGTATCGCCAATATGTCTAACAACAAGAAAATTAAATTATAACGAGATTAATTAGTAAATAAACTATGAAAAACTAAGGAAAAAAAGTAATAATTACCTTAAATTATAACGATAATAATTTAAATTATTTTGTTACTTAAACTTCCGGGCCGGTCCTGGTTAATTAGCCGAAAAATTGGCACCGAACCGGTTTGGAACCGAAACCAAAAATGGAGGATTTGAAGGACCGAAAACGGATCGGTTGGACAATATCGAGGCCAGTACCGGTACCGATTCGGTTCCGGTTAGGAACGATTCTTACGGGTCAATTGCTTACCCCTACTTGTACATATTAATATTACTACTAAAAAGCATCTGAGCATTGGTGCAACTCAATATCAAAGGCCCAACAATCAAAAACCTCACGTGCTATCACCTATCACTTATTCCTCTGTCTATACTTATATTATAAATATATAAAATATTTGATAAAACTTTTAAAAATCATTTTGTAGGTATTAAATATTTTTTATTAATTGATACATATTACTTAAAATTTAAAATTATAAGTTAAAAATAAACAGAATTAAAAATACAAAATAAACATATCATTTTAAATATGAAAAAATCTACAATAACATAATACTTGATTGCTATCTTTATAAAAAATTATATTATTAAAGCAAAAATAAATTATTTTGTTATTAAATCTAAATTAAATTAAAGTAAACTCAAATTTTGGTTCTTGTGGTTTACCGAAGTTTCTGAAAGTGGGACCTAAACTTTTCTCTGAAAGTGCTCCCTCGTCACCAACTCCGTTAAATTTTTCTGTTAGTATTAGGGGAATTTTTAGAACAAAATGAGAACTACGGGGACCGTTTCTAGGATTAACAAAGTTTAGGTCCCACTTCCAAAGATTTCACAAAACCACGGGGACCATATTTAGAGTTTACTTATTAAATTACAATAGAAAAATTGATTTAAAGAAATTACACAAAAAACGAAAAGCTTTAAATAGTTAATTTGATACTAATATCGCGGGCGCCTGACTCTTGTGAAAGCAGTTTTGGGAAGCCTTCCAATTTATTATTTTTCAATTTTCAGAGCTCCGTCGTCCATTATTGAAAAGATCGAAAAATTAAAGAGAAGATTTCTATGGGGTGGGAGCGAGGAAAAAAATAAAATACATTGGGTCTCTTGGAAAGTTGCTTTGGGCCCTAAAGAAAATGGTGGGCTTGGCATTGGCTCTCTCTCCTCTTTGAATTTATCTCTTGTTTATAAATGGTTATGAAGATTTTATACGAACAGAGAGGCGTTATGGAGAAAAGTTATCAATGGAATTCACAATTGTAACAGGAAACCGATGAATAATTGGGCGAAAAAAACGCTTTTCGGGGTTTGGGGAAACATCATGTAAGTGGCAACTAATCTGGCGGCTTTAGGGATTGAACATTTAAACATCTTTTATGTACATCTTGGCAATGGGTGCAACACCTTGTTTTGGCAGGATAATTGGCTTGGAAACGGGTCACTAGCGCGTCGATTCCCTGATCTATACAAGTTAGACAGAAGGAAAGGGTGCTTTCTCTCTGAAAGGATGGTTGGGGGTTGTTTTTGTGGAGTTTGGAAAAAAACAACCTAGCACCCCTCAAGAAATTTTGAATCTGAGTCAATTAATTGAAATGACTAATGGTGTTTCGCAACATGATGGCTTGGATTCGTGGAGATCGAGACTTTCCACTGACGGGGTTTTTTACGTGCACGACCTTAGGAGGCTTATCGATGAGAAAGTTACTATCGCTTCGACTAATCCTACAATTTGGTTTAATTTGATTCCGCTAAAATGCATCGGCTTCGTTTGGAGAGCTTGTTTAGGTATTCCTTCGGCTGCCGCTCTTGCATTTAGAGGTATTCCTATAAACCCGAATTCTTGCTCAATGTGCTACAATGGAAATGAAGATGCTGCTCTTTCGCGCGGAATGCTCTCGGTTGGATTCTCGCTTGGTGCGACATTTCCCCCCGTCACTTCCATATCATATCCGGGTTCGTAAATTTCGCAGCATCTTGGGGAAATTGTCCGAGGAAACGGAAAATCCTTGTTGCTTTCTTCTATGGTTTCCTTTGGTTTATGTGGAAGGCCCGAAATGATAAGCATTTCAACAAAGTGCATATTTCTCACCAGAAATTGGCAGATAATGTCTTTCTGTTACTTTTCAACTTGGTTAAGTATAGGGGTGTTTTTCAGAATTGTAATTTGGCTGATTGGAGTTGTTCTCCTTTTAACATCTTGTAAGTATTCTGTTCCGTTTTCTTTTGCCCTGCTTTGTCTCGTATAAGCAGTGGCTTTAATAAAATCCGCCGGTTCCCAAAAAAAATATCAATATATTATTATCAATTTTCTATGATATCATCATATTTATATTTTAATCAAAAATAAAAACATTATCGCTGTAGATCCCAGATTTGATTAGGTAACATATCTATGTATGCAAGAACGCAAAGAACACTTCTCATATTGATGAAGATCCGAAGTCGGATATCTCACTTGTATTTGATATCGGTTACAATGATATTATCTATTAAGCTCTCTCTAATGATATGAATTAACGTGTTCGTTCTAATGCTAGCCTTAACCCTCTATTTATATGTATAGAGAAATACATAATAAGGAAACTAAGAGATAAGGCAATATTCACTTGTCATAATTAAGAGCATTCCTATTTTCTAAACCTTTCCTAATATAAAACCTTCCTAAATAATTACTTAGTTTGACTTTCCAGTTTAGTCCTTCATGTCTTCAATATTTGTGATCTCGGTTACAATCTTTTCAGACCTAACAATCGCTTTATCAAAATAACATAAAATTGTATTGTAACATCGACGAATAAATAATAAAATGAAACGTTAAAATTGAAAGAGAAAATTGCATCAAATGGGAAAGTACTTTGTTCCAAATTCTATTTTAAGGAAATTACTTTTAAAACACACGTTTAAGGATCTATAAAATAACTTTGCAATCAAAAAAGGATCCATTAACCGATATAACCGTTAACCAGTCATAAATATTTAAAAAAAAAATAAACAAATGACCCCACCCCCACCCTACCAACCCTCGATCACCAGCAAGGCAGCAACTCATCAACAAAATGCCCATCAAATAAAATAAATTAAAACCATGAGAAATTCAAATGAATCAAAACCTAAAATCTAAACAAAATCTCTTAAAAATGAAAACAACATGCAATCAAAAGAAAAAAAAAATTAGAACAGGACCGGTTAGAACCCATCTATCGGTCGCGATTTACAGAGAGGGATTAATGGCATCGAGAGCTTTGTCAGTCAGAGAGAGATCGAGGGCTTGGTCGGGTTCCAGTCCCAGGAAGGGAGGCTTTCGGTTGTATTCAGAGATTTGTTCTGATCTTGAAGAAAGAATGGAGATGCAAAGGGGGAGGGGGCATGAATACCCTCACCGGTCAGAGATCGAGACGTAAGATAAGGAGATGCAAACGGGGTGGGGGTTAGATTTTAAGTTTTGATTCATTTGGATTTCATATTTGCTTGAATTTCTCTGTAACACCCGGAAATTTAGCACGAAAGGTTATGTAATTTAGCATTGTAATATTTTATTTCTGGGCCAATGGAAGGTTTCAAGTGTATAATTTTGGGTTGTAATGGATTGGGGGAAAGGAACGGAAGCCGGGTGAATTTTGACTTTCGGTACACTTTCGGCGACAATGACAGGCTACAATGCCCATGTCATTGTCGCAAGGCATTGTCGCGGAGAAGGGAAAACCAGCCAAAATTTATCAGACTTTCGGTACAAATCTCGCGACTATGACTCGCGACTATGACATGTCATAGTCGCCTAGGGCATAGTCGCCCGTGTGTTCCAGAGTGCAATAAGGTGCGTTTTTCAGCTTCCTTTTCTCATTTTATCAGTTACGAATTATCAGTGTTGGGAGCAAAGGGCAGAGGCGATTTTTAGGGTTCCACTTTCTTCACCAACCTCCTTCCAAGCATTTATTTCTCCACTAAAGAGGAGAGATCAAGTAGAGCTTTGGGGTTAAAGAGCTTCAAGTGGTGGTGCCTCTCATCTGTTCAGATTTCTTGATCACCTCCATCTTCATCTTAGAGATTTTCTAGGGTTTTGTCAAACTCTAGCTTGTGAGTTCATTCTTACCTTTAAAACTTTATACATGTCAAAATGAAGTATTTTGCCTTAATGTGATGTTTAAAATAAGTATTTTCTATACTTGGAAGGTTTTGGTAAAAACTAGGTCAAAATGTGTCATTTATGGTTTTTCTTTGAAATGATGAAATGAGTATGAAGAACGGTTTTAAAACACCCTTATGGGTTTTTGATGAGAAATATGATGTATAAACCTAAATGATTATTTGACCTAATTTTTGGAAGGAAGGTTTTGGGAAACAAGATGTTATACTTCACAGGTTTTGTGAAGAGAAGTAATACCTTGGAAACAAGTGTATTAAGATGTTATACTTCACAGGTTTTGTGGAGAGAAGTAATACATTGGAAACAATTGTATTAAGATGATAGACTAGTGTAATGGATCCATAGGCACATATAGTCAGAAGTACTTGGGGAGGGCACTTGTAATAGATCCCGGTTTGGGGTTGAACTCGTGAGGATTAATGTGATGACGGGTCATTCCCGTAGAAGTTTCCCCCAAGAGAAGTAAAGCGTATCTTTCAGGTGTAAATCGCAGAAGTAATGAAAAAGAGATGTTTTGAGAAAAGCTTTCGGCTATATGTTTATTTACCGTTTTCGAAGTTTAAATGGCTTTTCTATATTTTGAACTGTTTGTTCTCATTAGGCTTTTAAGCCTAACACTTTTTCTTAAAATGACATGTATATCAGGTGATCAAGTGGATGGGGCTTGATGGGATGAGAGAAGCTAGGTGCCGGTAGTGGCATTCTTGGAAGTGCACCTCGTGTGTATAAATGGAGTTACATAGAAGATTATGTTGAGGATTTTAGTGACACCCGAACTTAATCTGTATTTGAATTGTATAGATTACTAGGTTGTCATTTAATATTCCTATAGAAGTTGTAAACTCACTCTAACCTCCTCCCCATCTTTATGGGTAATGTCTTGCGTAGTTGTTGTTATTCCGCAATTCTTTTGGTTTAAATTAACTCCCAATTTTAGGGGTGTTACAAGTTGGTATCAGAGCTCTAGTTTAAGCGAACTAGGTATGAACCTAAGATGCCTAGACTTAAGCTAAGACTTTAAGTGATGTTGTGTGAGAATAGGTAGACACTCTTGAGATAGTAGAGCTTTAGAGTCGACGGAAATGCACAAATTATGAAACGTGACTGTGGTAATAAGAATTCTTATACGAGTGATATATCCAAGATATCACCTAGCTAATGCTATCTTGGGTATATTGCTATATGAGTATGCTTACTTACTATAGTTACGATGATTGGTGAATGTGTTATACGTATCTATGTTAGATTTGTCTTACTCCTATTCTATGTTTGTGGCTGACTGAGATGATTAATACGTGTACTACATCGTGTAACGAAGCTAAGGACACAAATAACAGTATTTCTACTTCGAGTCTACAAGTGACAGTGGAGGTTACTCAATCATTTATGATCCCTCTTATTCCAACAAGGGATGTGCCCAGAATTGATCGCCTGCTTGAAGTCAACCTTGATCAGGGTAAACCTTTAATGGTAGAAGCGGGCTTACAGGATGAGTTCTAACTCAATATGCTGCAGGCAGTTATTTTCGTTATAGCACAACAACATGAAACTTTGCGCAAGATATTCGAGGAGAGGGATGCCAGTAACCGAAGGCGTGGAGCAACTGCTGAGGATATAGTAGTGGGCCCCGGGAGTAACAGGCAGGTCCTAGTACTGAAGAGACATATGTGACGGAAGTAAGGAGAACGAAAAAGGGTTGTTCGTACGAGACCTTCGTATGCTCTAAATCACCCAAGTTCTTCGGATAAGATGATCCGGTGGGTTGTATGAATTAGTTACGAGAGATTGAGCAAGTTTTGGCTCGAGTGAATATGAAGAGAAGGAAAGGGTGAAGTTCTCTTCAAATATGCTTAGGGGCGAGGCTTTAGCATGGTGAAGCACACCACAGCTACTGTTGGGCCAGTCATAGTCTCTATGATAACCTTGGATTTATTCAAAGCAAAAGTTTTGGAAGAGTATCGCGATGAGGGAATTATCGGTCGTATCAGGGATGAATGTTCGGGTTCTCAAGAAAGGAAACGAGACGGTGAGAGAGTATACTCACTTATGTCCTTCTTATTTTATTGCCACTTTTCTTTTGTGTCCACTTCTTTCCACTCAAATCTACACGTACCTATGAGTACTTTGGAAGATTCCTATATGGTTGAATTAGCCGATGGCAAGTGAGCTCTGGTTCGGAATATTCTTAAGGATTACATGTTGGAAGTTGAAGGGAGTAAGTTTGGGATATATCTCATGCCTATGTCGATAGGAAAGTTTGATGTGATGATAGGAAGAGATTGGTTAGCCGAATACCAAGCCGAAATTCGATGTTCTAAGAATTTAATCCGGACTCCGTTATTGGATGGCAGTGTGATGGTAATCTACAGGGAAGGAAGGAAAGGCGAACTAGCTTGGTTAACCTTGGCAAAGGTGTGCAAGTGTTTAGCCAAGGGATGTCTTTTGTATATAGCCTATGGTCTAGATGCAAAGTTAGAGAAGAGGAAGTTAGATGATGTGCGGGTCGTTAGTGAGCTTCCCGATGTGTTCCCGAAAGAATTACCCGGTTTTCCGCCCGATAGACAAGTGGAGTTTCCAATAGATATAGGGTCGGGGGCCGATCCAATTTCTAGAGCACCCTACCGATTGGCACCACCCGAAATGCAAGAAATGATGACGCAATGGCAAGACCACCTCGAGAAGGGTTTTGCGAGACCAAGCTCGTCTTTATAGGAAGCTCTGGTCTTATTTGTGAGGAAGAAAATTGGCACGATGAGGATGTGTATTGACTATAAGAAGTTGAATAAAGCAACCGTGAAGAATGAGTATCCACTTCGGAGGATTGATGATCCTTTTGATCAACTGCAAGGGACGGGTTGTTTCTCAAAGATTGATTTACGTTCGGTTTATCATCAAGTGAAGGTGAAGGAGGGTAATGTAGCAAACACGACACCTAGGACGCCGTACGGTCATTATGAGTTCTTAGTAATGCCGTTGGATTGACAAACACGTCAGCAATGTTTATGGATTTGATGAAATCAAGTATGTCGACCGTTTCTAGATCAATCAGTGATGGTATTTATTGATGATATCTTTGTCTACTCTAGGAACGAGTTAGAACATGAGCAACACGTTCGAAAAGTCCTCGAAGTGTTAAGGAAGAAGAAGTTATACATCAAATTCTCTAAGTGTGACTGTTGGTTGAAGGAAGTACAATTTTGAGGCATGTTGTCACTAAAGACGGAGCGAAGGTGGATCCATCTGAATTGAAGCAATGATGAATTCGGAACCGCCTCGGGATCCGTTCGAAATTAGAAGCTTTTTAGGATTGGCGGGCTATTATGGAAGGTTTATGCATGACTTCTCAATGGTTGCATCATCCTTGACGGGCTTGACGAGGAAGAATATGAAGCTTTTTGGAACGACAAACATGAAGAGGTTTCCAAACTCTTCAAAGGAAAATTGTGTGAAACATCGATATTATCCTTGCTAGAAGGATCTGAAGATTTTGTGGTCTATAGTGATGCATCAAGGATGGGTTCGGGATGTGTATTGATACAAAGAAGCAAGGTGATTGCATATGCGTCAAGGCAACTCAAGGAACACGAGAAGAATTACCCAACCCACGACTTAGAGTTAGCAGCAGTGGTAATTGCATTAAAGTTATGGCAACATTGGCTTTACGGAACTAAGTGTACACTCTACACCGACCGTAACAGTTTGAAATATGTTTTGCTCAAAAGGAGTTAAACATGAGGTAATGACGTTGATTTGAATTGCCTAAGGATTATGGTTATGTGTTATTATGCCACCCGTGTTATGCAAATATAGTAATGGATGTTCTAAGTCGAAAGGAGTACGGCAGTGGAACACGAGCCGTACTTACGAAGATTGCATTAGTGTCAAGATTGATCAGTCGGATCAACACCTCCCAAGCGGAGGCACTACTTGAGGGAAATTTTAAAGACGAGGTTATGGTGAAGCAACACTTGTTACTAACGGAAGATAGTCGTAGTTTGAAGTTATTTCGTGGGCATATTTGAGTGCCCAAGATTGGAGGCAATCGGGAATTACTATGGGAGGACGTCCATGAGCCTAAGTACTCCATACATCCGAGCAGTATCAAAATGTGTGGGGATTTGAAGTTGACGTATTGATGGCCTGTCAGGAAGTTGGAGGTGGCTAGATATTTAGAGAGAAGTGTAACATGTTACAAGTAAAGGCAGAACACCAACGACCGTATGGAAGTCTTCAATCGCTGGAAATTCCGGAATGGAAATGAGAGCACTTGCTATGGATTCCGTGACAAAGTTACTAAAGACCTTGAAAGGTCACGATGCTATATGGGTAGTGGTGGACGGACTTATGAAGAGTGCTCACTTCTTGGCAATGCGAGGAGCCGGTCCAGTTGTCAAGCTAGCTAAGTTGTATGTGGATGGAATTGTCTCAAGGCATGGTGTGCCTTTATCTATTGTGTCGAATTGTGACAGTAGGTTAGTTCACACTTTCGGGACATCGGTCTGGACGACCGATGGTTATAGAAACTCAGAGTATTTGGGCGTTTGGGTCACTTCAAGTTAGTTGCGTGATGACCCTCTAGTGTCGTAAATTTTTGGATTGAAAACTTTTAGGCAATTGTTTACCTCGAGAAGTGTTTTGGCTTGACGCCAACCTTGGTTGTTCTTAGGGTCATATGGCATTAGAGCGATTGGAGCACTTTGGTTGAGTTCAAATAGTGTGGAAGGCCTTGTGTGGTGCTCTTGAAAGGGATGATAATTCTTCGTCGTGATGTTTATTGGAAAAATGTAGTGTGATCGTTAAGGTAGACCTTAACATAAATCATTTATTTAAGGAGAAGTTGTTTGGTCGAGGTTAAAATTTTGATGTGGTAGTGGTCTTTTCAGAACTGCTTATGTCGGATTCCTTTACCATCTGGGTAAAGTAATGGTTAATCTGATGTGTAGGGAATCTGTTTGGTTTTATCCGGATGAGCTCTTGCGAAAGAAATCAAATGTCGAATACAAAGGGAAAGAGCATCCCGACCTATTGGAAGTGGTTTGAAAATCCTAAGAAATAATTACGTTTTGGGCATCAATTGTAAAATTAATCTATTAAAGCCAAAAGCTACTCCCAAGGTGATATGAACCACCTAAGGTTGGGAGGCAACATCGAGCTTAAACTTGAAGTTTGGTTCAATGTGGGTCAATGATCTTTCTGATAATAGTGTGATGTATTGAATTACGTTTACACTCTCCCAAGGAAGTAAAATTATTGTATTGCTCGGGTATAGTATTTTGAGGTCTCTTTTTCGTTGGGATGGACGAAACGAGTTATTTATCGAGCTTGTGTTACGGGTCGTATGACGTTCGAAGTTTTGGACCAGCATTAAATTTCGAGGACGAAATTAAATTCAAGGGTGGGAGGATTGTAACACCCGGAAATTTAGCACGAAAGGTTATGTAACTTAGCATTGTAATATTTTATTTATGGGCAAATGGAAGGTTTCAAGTGTATAATTTTGGGTTGTAATGGATTGGGGGAAAGGAACGGAAGCCGAGTGAATTTTGACTTTCGGTACACTTTCGGCGACAATGACAGGCTACAATGCCCATGTCATTGTCGCAAGGCATTGTCGCGGAGAAGGGAAAACCAGCCAAAATTTATCAGACTTTCGGTACAAATCTCGCGACTATGACTCGCGACTATGACATGTCATAGTCGCCTAGGGCATAGTCGCCCGTGTGTTCCAGAGTGCAATAAGGTGCGTTTTTCAGCTTCCTTTTCTCATTTTATCAGTTACGAATTATCAGTGTTGGGAGCAAAGGGCAGAGGCGATTTTTAGGGTTCCACTTTCTTCACCAACCTCCTTCCAAGCATTTATTTCTCCACTAAAGAGGAGAGATCAAGTAGAGCTTTGGGGTTAAAGAGCTTCAAGTGGTGGTGCCTCTCATCTGTTCAGATTTCTTGATCACCTCCATCTTCATCTTAGAGATTTTCTAGGGTTTTGTCAAACTCTAGCTTGTGAGTTCATTCTTACCTTTAAAACTTTATACATGTCAAAATGAAGTATTTTGCCTTAATGTGATGTTTAAAATAAGTATTTTCTATACTTGGAAGGTTTTGGTAAAAACTAGGTCAAAATGTGTCATTTATGGTTTTTCTTTGAAATGATGAAATGAGTATGAAGAACGGTTTTAAAACACCCTTATGGGTTTTTGATGAGAAATATGATGTATAAACCTAAATGATTATTTGACCTAATTTTTGGAAGGAAGGTTTTGGGAAACAAGATGTTATACTTCACAGGTTTTGTGAAGAGAAGTAATACCTTGGAAACAAGTGTATTAAGATGTTATACTTCACAGGTTTTGTGGAGAGAAGTAATACATTGGAAACAATTGTATTAAGATGATAGACTAGTGTAATGGATCCATAGGCACATATAGTCAGAAGTACTTGGGGAGGGCACTTGTAATAGATCCCGGTTTGGGGTTGAACTCGTGAGGATTAATGTGATGACGGGTCATTCCCGTAGAAGTTTCCCCCAAGAGAAGTAAAGCGTATCTTTCAGGTGTAAATCGCAGAAGTAATGAAAAAGAGATGTTTTGAGAAAAGCTTTCGGTTATATGTTTATTTACCGTTTTCGAAGTTTAAATGGCTTTTCTATATTTTGAATTGTTTGTTCTCACTAGGCTTTTAAGCCTAACACTTTTTCTTAAAATGACATGTATATCAGGTGATCAAGCGGATGGGGCTTGATGGGATGAGAGAATCTAGGTGCCGGTAGTGGCATTCTTGGAAGTGCACCTCGTGTGTATAAATGAAGTTACATAGAAGATTATGTTGAGGATTTTAGTGACACCCGAACTTAATCTGTATTTGAATTGTATAGATTACTAGATTGTCATTTAATATTCCTATAGAAGTTGTAAACTCACTCTAACCTCCTCCCCATCTTTATGGGTAATGTCTTGCGTAGTTGTTGTTATTCCGCAGTTCTTTTGGTTTAAATTAACTCCCAATTTTAGGGGTGTTACGTTCTTATAGTTTTAGTTTTATTTATTTGTTGGATGTTTTGTTGATGAGAATCTTTAAGAATAAAAAAGGAGTTGTAGATCATGGAGACAGGAGAGATTAGGACTTAAGAGGGTGAGGGTGGTGGTGTGGTGTGGTGGGGTGGGGTGGGGTCATTTGTTTATTTTTTTAAATATTTATTATCGATTATCCGTTAGATAATGATCCTATTTTTTTGTAAAGTTATTTTATAGACCTTTAAATATATGTTTTAAAAGTACATTCCTTTAAAATAAATTTTGAAACAATGTTTTCTTTTTATTTGATTTGCCTAACTTAAAAGCAACTCTTGTTGGATTGTAGTGTCGTACTGATATAATTTTCGGTTTATATATATATATATATATATATATATATATACATATATATATAGGGGCGGGTTCAAATGAGAACTCAAATTTGGTTGTCAACGTGAGGACAAATGAGAGTGCGACACGTGTCTAATTCAAAGAAATATTATAGTATATATTCAGTCTGAATATACAAAGGAATATTCAGTCTGAATATTCCTTTGTATATTCAGACTGAATATATACTAGACTGAATATTCTTTTGTATATTTAGTCTGAATATTGCTTATTTTGACACGTGTCACGCTCTCATTTGTTCTCACGTTCACAACCAAAGATAGGTTCACATTTGAACTTTCCTCTCCCTCTCTCTCTCTCTATATATATATAATATGTGTAGTACCGCTCCATTTACCTAAGTTAAAATCCATCCATTTTCACATTTTTTCTCTCTCTCTATGATTGATTCATTGTCTTCCTCTCAATGCCTCTGGGTGGGTAGTCCTTTTTATCATGTTCATCAACACAAAAATCTCTCTCACAAAATTTCTATAAACACCAACTTCAATGCAACGAAAAACTCCATAATCTATAGTAGTAGCAGAAGAAAAAGATGTGCTTTAAAAGTTAAAAGTGACAGTGGTACAGAAGTCAAGAAAGAAACAGGTTATGAAAATGAACAAGAAAAACATAAAAGAAGGGTTCGGATACTGATCGCCGGCGGTGCGGTTGGTGGGTTGGTGCTGGCTCTCGCGGCCAAAAAAAGAGGGTTTGAGGTGACGGTGTTCGAGAAAGATTTGAGTGCAGTGAAAGGCGAAGGAAGGCATCGAGGACCGATTCAACTGCTCAGTAGTGCATTGGGCGTGTTGGAAAGTATCGATAAGGGCGTCGCAAAGCAAGTGATCGATGCGGGTTGTGTCGTTGGGGATCAAATCAATGGCATTGCTGACGGCCTTTTTGGCAATTGGTAAACCATCTCCTTTTTAAAACAAATTCTTTATAATTTCTCTAAAATAGATAATCAAAAATCAAAATCCCTGAAATAAATTATACTCTACTCCAACAGATCCTCTATTTTTAAGATTTTATCATTAATTATATTATTTAAATATTTTATAGTTTTATGATCCCAATACATTTTAAAAAAATTTAATATAAAATGATATAATTCAACGCTTATTGGTGAAATTAATAAAAAAACTCATTTGTCTCTCCTTTCTTTAGAGTTTTAGAGAATTATCAATATAAAAAGTTTTTTCTATGATTCTCTATTTTAAAGAATAAGATAGGAAAGTTGTTGGAGCACTATAGATAACCAAGAGTTGATTTTCTATATTTTTGAGAAGTTATTGATAATGCTTAAGCTAGCTAATCTGAAGTTTTTTTTTGAAAATTTTACTTTAAATAGTTATAATCTAGCTTGTTGAAACGTAATTACTTAGATACTTTCAACAAGAATATGCAAACATAATATTATTATTAATTATTGATTAATTTAAATTTAAATTATTAATTATTGTTAATTATTGTTAATTATTGATTATTGATTAATATTAATATTAAATTAAATTATTAATTATTGATTATTGATTAATACTAATATTAATTTAAATTAAGGTGTCTTAATTATTGATTAATAATAATATTAATTTAAATTATTAATTATGTTTAATCGTAAATTATTCATTATTATTGATTATTAATTATTTTAAAATATTATTAATCCAATCATTTTTAATATTATTATTATTCAATTATTTTATCTTTAAGAAACAAATATTACAATTTTAAAAATATTTCTATAAATTACATAAAAATTAAAGTTATATTCTTTTATTTCATAAGTAGTAAAACGCGCGTTGATAATTATTTTAATACAAAAATCAATTTAATTATTATTATTTTTAAAAAAAATTAAATTAATTAAAATACGTAAGATGGGGAAACTTGTGGTTTTATTCAGATTATCTATAATGGTTATCTAAAATCATAATTTAATAAAAATATTTTCTAAAATTCATATTTTGCTATACATATTAAATTTTTGTAATATTATATATATATATATATTTAATAAATCAAAATTAAAATTCTATTAATTAATATATTAGTTAATATATTATATTATTAGTTATCTGTCTTAAATATATTATGTAATGTTAAAATTTACTAATTTTTTAACATATCTTTTTTTGTTATCTTATATTTTTCAACTAGTTTATCAGTTAATTTTTGTCAAACATAATTAATTTATTAGCTAGTTTGCCAAACATTACCTGAGATTGTCGTTTCATTTAGGAGTGCCACAGATTGGGTGCAGTTTACGTTAGTTATGCAACCCAACCTAATTATGACAGTTATGAAAAATCTCAACTCATTCCAACTAATGCAAAAGTATAATTCAATTGTGGGTTGAGGCAAGTAGGGTTGGGTTGGCAGGTTAATAGTACATAAATTTGACAAACAAATAATTTATAGGACTTTAGTTTATAGGATCAAACTATAAAACGTTCTATCGAAAAATCATATAATAGGTTTATAAGATCTTCTTGGAGGTTTCAACAAGTTTTTTATGGCTTATTTTTAAATAAAATGTCATATTAGCTATTTATAGAATGATTTTGAGAAATATCCTGTAAATTCATCTATTTATAGGACACTTTTTTAATCGTGTTGTATAAAATAACTAATATGATATTTTATTTTAAAAGCGTTCTAAAAACTTTTTAAGACTTACAAAAACGTCCTATAAATATATTGTAACACTTTTAGATATGATGTTCATCCTATAAACAAGTTCTATGAAGTATCATAGTAGGAAGCTTAGACATTTTAAACGTCTTACAAACCTAATGTTTTTGTCGAATGCTATAACTAATATCAATTTTTTCCACCAAAGTACAATATCTAATGAATAAGTCTTTAAATTAATAGATTCGTCAACCAAGTATGTATGATTTATCAACATCATTCATATTCTCCGATACATACATTTGTTGTTGCAAAAACGATTCCTATAAATTTCTTCTATTATATTTTTTGTCATCATTCTTGGGTGGAGAATCTCTTTTGGTAACCTATACATATAGCTAAGAAGAAAAACAAAACATAAACTCAATAAAACAAATATAAAATTTTACACCTTATTAATATGGTTGGGTACTTGGGTTCATGTGAAACCAACCTGTTTTCGTGTGACCCGTGAGACCACATTTTTACACTTGAAACTTCATAGCAAAACATTGTGAAGGTAAAAAAAATCCAAATGTTCACAACAAAACACTGTGAAGGTTAACTTCACATTGTTTCTCTTTGAAGTTTCAAGTGTAAAATAGTGGTCTCACGGGCCTCACAAAAATAACTTGGTCTCACATGATCCTAAGTCTTATTGATATAATATGTATTATAATAAACGGGGCTTAATTTTTTAAGAACTCACTTTTTGTGAGATCCATTCTAAACCACTAATTTAAGATAATAAATTTTATTAGTTAATGAGATAATTATCTATTTATTAAATAAAATTTTAATGCATTTTTTAGGAAATGTCATATTCATCTCTTTCTTTTTCTCATCTTCTTTGTTTTATCTTCGTATTAAAAAACAAGTCGTGCACATATTGTGAACACAAGGTGACCATATTGTGAACACAGTGTAAAATAACCTTAATAATTTTCTACTATAATGTTCATAATGTGTTTACAATCAATTGTGCATATACATATGCAACGGAAAAATGAGAGGAAAGAGAGAAAATATGAGAGATAGGAGAAAAAATAGAAGATAGGAAAGAAAAAGATTTTTAATTTTTTTCGACATTTTTTTCAACTAATTTTTAGTGATTTAAATTGAATCTCACGGATCTCACAGTTACAGGTTCTTAAAAGAAGGTTCCCCTATAATAACATTATTAATATATATATATACATATATATACATATATATATATACATACATATACATAGACTATTACGTAATACAAATATAAATAAAACATTATCGAAATTATATAGTAGCGGTGGGTTCATGGATTAGGTTGGGTTGGGTTGGGTTGGGTTGGGGTTGAACTAGGCTGACACAATTTCAACCCTTTTAACTGACAGCTTAGCAGTTTAACTGGTTAAGTTCAGTTGGGTTGTTAGCAACCTTGTTGAATGGGTTATGCGATTTAGCCACTTCTTGTACACCCAAAGCTACTAGAGATTTGTGTATTTTTTATAATTATACCCTTCAATCTTAATAATTATTAATTAATATTACCTTTGACTTATGTTTAATATTAATAAGTAAACAAAAGGTAATATTAAATTGTTAATTAATGGAAAAATTATATCAAAATGGAACCAACTTTGAACTTGTTCTTATTTTGGGGAATCTAAGTTTAAAATTTTTATTTTAAGGCTTGAGGCAAAAAAATTTATAAAAATAATTGTTGTATAAATAGTTTTTAATATATTAATAAAAGATAGAACTGGACAAGTTACTTGAATATGATATATACTTGGAGGAGGAAAGTAAAATAAAAAATTTGAAAATTAAAATAAACAATAGAAAAACAAAAAAAGGAAACACAAGTCTTGATGCTTAAAAAGAACATTTATTGTTGTATTTTAATTGCACCATAGCAAAACTAAAACTTAGTTAAGTTAAAATTTAAATGTACAATTACAGATATGCTATGTACAAGTAATAAAACAAAAAGAGAACAATAAGAAAAAATAGAAGAAAGAACATTTACGAGACAGATGCCACGGTCGAAATTTGTATTGCTAAAATATCTAAATAAAGATAACAAATATTATAAACAATTATTTACATTTGTAAAACATAAACAATAATAACATAAAGAATAATAAATATAAAATATTACCTTTGGCCATCCGAGATACAATGGAAAACCGAATACCATTTTGTTTCCACCATCTATGTATGTCAAAACCGGAAGTATAGAAAAATTTCGGCTCATTTAAGTACCTCTTTAACTCGCGGCTCATTCATTACCCACATCACATGTCAAATCTTCTACATTGCATGGTTTTTGAGATCCCGAAAAAGTGTCAAACCTTTCTTTGTATGATCTAAACAAGACTTCCAACCTTTTTTCTACCTATTGCACCATACTTGCCACCTTCATATCAAGCACCTCTTTTTCATGGAATTTTCCGTCGTTAATGTAATCATCTTTCTAAACGCATGTCCGATAAAAGATGATTTCATGTAGGATCTAACATAACGACAAAATACATAAAATCATTCAACTTGTCAAACCTCCCCTAATACTTATCGTATTTTTCTCGCATTGCGCTAACCATTAAACAAAAATCAGGATCCGCCTCCCACATACGTAGATGTTTGTCTACGTCTAAAAATAGATGCGACAAAGGCTTTGAAGTGGCCGAAACAATTTCCGTTTTAATCTTGAATTTCTCTAAAAATTCGACCACTTTTTTGCACACACCAAAATCCGAATGTTCCGGCACTCTATCAAGATCCCAAAAATAATTAGTATCTTCTATTTCAAACGCAAAAAAACCTCTCTTAACTCGACGACAATCTTCAGCATGTCAAAGGTGGAATTCCACCTAGTAGGGCAATCACCACACAAAAACTTATTTGATTCAACTTGACGAATTTTCATGCACTTCTTAAACAATGCTATTCTTTGTGTAGAATGTCTAATATACCTAATTGCCTTTTGCAAACACTCAATATAATAATTATTCTTCTTTAAACCATCTTTCACCACCAAGTTTAGAATATGAGCCATGCACCTGACTTGAAAATGTTTTTCACTATCAT
Organism: Silybum marianum; assembly: GCA_036898165.1. NCBI lineage: Eukaryota > Viridiplantae > Streptophyta > Magnoliopsida > Asterales > Asteraceae > Silybum > Silybum marianum. The sequence goes on along the minus strand of CM072536.1, from coordinate 14,821,353 downwards.
ACATGTTAGGTAACTTTTTCACCAAATACTCTAGTGCTTTATCAATGGTAGTTGCATTATCTACCGTCATAGACTCATAGTCATAACATTTTGTATCCCCAAACCTTGAATGCAAACAATTCACGACCCACATCATCCCCTTTATGACTCTTAATGGGTCTAAGATTAATAATTCTTTCATGCATTACCCAATTGTCATCTATAAAGTGAGCCGTAACAACAGTGTAATTAACCTTTTGACATGATGATGTCCAAGTTTCCGTGCTCAAGTGAGCGGTATTTGTTGGTTTACTTAAATAAGCCAACAACTTATTCCTTTCATCTATCTAATATTTTGCAACATTCCTAGAGACTTTGTGACGTGAGGGCAAAATAACTTTACCATTTAATGCATTAGTGTATTCAACAAACGTCTCATTTTTGACAAACTTAAACGACAATTCACCAACAACAAACAAATTCAACAAAGCCTTTTTTATTCTACCCTCATCATGTTTCCATGTTTGCACGCTCCCTTCCCCACTAGATTCTTTTTTGAAGAATAAATTATTTTGATTTTTTTATGGCAAACTGGGGATTCTTTTGACAAATAGGAAAATGCTTTCTAAGACTAGAGGTACCGTTTATTATCGGATCGGCTTTAAGTACCGTCGAACAAAATTTGCACTTTGTATGTTTACGTTTTACTCCATCATCCTCAAGATACACGACGTCAAAGTATTTCCAACATTTAGCCCTCTCATTCCCTCCTCGTTTTCGTTTACCACTTGGTTCCACATTTTCTTCTTTATCATTGTCGAGGTCCACAAAAGGGGTTTCCTCAATAATTGTATCATCTCCCTAAAAAAACGACATAAACCGACAATCAAAACCTACGTATAAAAACCGAATGAGAATATTATTCTAGGATACAAAATAATTGTATCATCTATTAAGGATTCTTACAAAAATTGTTAAGAAATAAACAAATAACCCCTAATTTTATATTAACCTAAGGCGAAATAGTATAAAAATAAGTTTTGGCATTTAAATGCAGTTACATTAATAACAGAGTTTTTTGAACCACTGTTTGTTGCAAAACAAACCATTAATCCAAAAACGAATGCCATATTTTGCATAATGAGCTAATTTCAGCAAAATGCCAGTCATGATGGTTTTGTTTTCATTTACTTTTTTCACTCATTCCTACAACATGATGTTCTTCTTTAGCATTTTTACGCAATGGTGGGTTGGGTTCTATGGGACTGGAGTATCCCTGCAAGTTTTATATATTTATTTTTCATCTTAGATTTCTTTCTAATTCTCTTTAGTTAATATATAATATTCTTAGTTTCTTACTGATTTTGGGACTACATTTTTTTTTACTTTAAGTTGAAAACATAGGTTATCTGCATTACCAGCTGACTGCAAGTGGGGTGAAATAAAAAAACCTTCTATTTGTATATTATCTGCTAGTGGATCATATATGCAATCGCTTTTACACGAAACTTAAATTCTCATCACCATTACACGCATAGGCGGAGGCAGTGTTGGCCTTGGGTGATCACATAATCACCCTCAACTTTTAAAAAGACTTTCTTATATATAAAAAGGCCATTATCATTCTTGAGAATAATAAGGATAAACTCCATAGTTCTCTCTTTCTATCTATAGTTATATAAATTTAATATTTTTGGTTTTAAAAAAGTTACAATATTATACGCACATTTACGGAATTAGAAAACTATCTACCTAAGTTTAACATCTTATTTTGATCCATTTTTTTCATATATCCATCATACATATATAGAAGGTGAGTTTAAACGAGATGATCAATAATTCAATATACAAGAAACGTCAAATAACATGTGTTTTTAGAGTAAAATCACATGTGACATACGTCGAGCTGACCAACTTTTGCATGTGTGAGTTTTCACACGACCTTGATTGCGTTGACTAGTTGTAGATTCTAGACAGTTGTATCGCATGTGATTTTGCTCTAAAATTACATGTGATTTATCCCTTATCGCTTCTTGTAAGTTGACAGGCTCCTCACATGATCCCATCTTTCTCTCTCTCTCTCTCTCTATATATATATATATACATATATATATATATATATATATATATGTGTGTGTGTGTGCACGCGCGCGCATGTGTGTGTCCAATTTAAGAACAATTTTAGAAACAGGTTTAAAGAGGTTTCAAATATATTCAAATTATATCGATGTTAGGATCTACCACATAATTTAAAAGTGATTGGTGATCTTGTGGAAAATATGGCTGAAACAAAAAGGACCATCCTCATCAAAAATCCTGGCTCCGCCCCTGTGTGTGTGTGTGTGTGTGTGTGAAAGTGTATGTGTGAAACAGTGTATGAAAGTGTGTGTGTGTGGGTGTGAATGTGTGTTTGTGTATGTGAAAATGTGTGTGAAAATGAAAGTGTCAATGTGTGTGTGAAAGTGTGCGTGTATGTGAGTGTGTGAAAGTGTGCGTGTGTGTGTGAAAGTGTGCGTGTGTGTGTGTGTGAAAGTGTATGTGTGTGTGAAAGTGTGTATGTGAATGTGAAAAATTATTTAGAAAATGAAAATTTTGAAAACTAAAAAAAAGTTGTTTTCTAAATCCAATATAAATTTAGAAAATGAAAACGAAAGTTTTTTTGGAAATTTTTTGAAAACTTAACGAACTAAACACATTTTCCAAATTTTCATTTTCTCTGGAAAAAATTTCTAGAAAACAGAAAAATTTTCACGAACTAAACGCACCCTATATCTTCTATTTTAATACCAAATCCACCTAAATATTTTAAAATTTTCGGTTCTTGTAATATTCCACCCAAATACCTATTTTTTTCTTCATATTTCGGTTCCGTCATTTCTCGAAAACCCGGTTCTTGCATTAATCGGCTCCTCCAATCCGGTTTCCGCTTAACATGGATCAATCTCAAGTAAGCTTATTTAGCTGAAATGGAGGAGTTTTTATTTTTAGAAAATTAGAAAATGAGATATACGACTAAAGGAGGAATTTTCATTGTGTACTTGATTTTCTGCGATCCACCAAGTGAAAGTGTGTGTGTGTGTGTATATGAATGTGTGTGTGTGAAAATGTGTGTGTGTATGTCTGTGTGAAAGTGAAAGTGTGTATGTATGTTTGTATGAAATTGAGAGTGTGTATGTGTCTGTGAATGTGTGTGTGAAAGTGTGTGTGTCTGTCTGTGCGTGTGTGTGTGTGTGAAAGTGTGTGTGTGTGTTTGAATATGTGTATGTCTGTGTGAAAGTGTAAGTGAAAGTGTGTGTATGTCTGTGTGAAAGTGTGTGTGCATGTGTGAAAGTGAAAGTGTGTGTGTATGTTTGTGTGAAAGTGAAAGTGTGCATGTGTCTATGAATGTGTGTGTGTGTGTGAATGTGTGTGCATGTAATGTGAATATGTGTATGTCTGTGTGAATGTGTGTGCGTGTGTGTGAATATGTGTATGTCTGTGTGAAAGTGAAAACGAAAGTGTAAGTAAAAGTGTGTGTATGTTTGTGTGAAAATGTGTGTGCGTATGCGTGTGTGAAAGTCAAAGTGTGTGTATATGTCTGTGTGAAAATGAAAGCGTGTATGTGTGTGTGTGTGTGAATGTATGTTTATGTCCGTGAAAGTGTGTGTGTGTGTGTGTGTGTTTGAAAGTGAGTGTGTGTGTGTGTGTGTGAATGTGTGTATGTTTGTGTGAAAGTGAAAGTGTGTGTGTGTGTGTGTGAAAATGTGAAAATGTGTGTATGTCTGTGTGAAAGTGAAAGTGAAAGCGTGTGTGTATGTCTGTGTGAAAGTGAAAATGTATGTGTGTGTGTGTGCGCGCGCGCGTGTGAATGTGTGTGCATGTGAAAATGTGTGTGTGTGAAAGTGTGTGTGTGAATGTGTGTGCATGTGAAAGTGTGTGTGTGAATGTGTGTGCATGTGAAAGAGTGTGTGTGTGTGTGCGCGTGTGAATGTGTGTGCATGTGAAAGTGTGTGTGTGTGTGAAAGTGAAAGTGTTTGTGTGTATGTCTGTGTGAAAGTGAATGTGAAAGTGTGTGTGTGTGTGTGTGTGTGAATGTGAATGTGTGTTTATGTTTATGAAAGTGTGTGTAAGTGTTTGTGTGTGTGTGTGTGTCTGTGAAAGTGTGTGTGTGTGTGTGTGCATGTCTATGAAAGTGTATGTGTGTGGATGTGTGTGTGTGAATGTGTGTATGCCTGTGTGAAAGTGAAAGTGAAAGCGTGTGCGTATGTCTGTGTGAAAGGGAAACGTATGTGTGTGTATGTTTGAAAGTGTGTGTGTATGTCTATGTGAAAGTGAAAGTGTGTGTATGTGTGTGCGCCTGTGTGAATGTGTATGCATGTGAAAGTGTGTGTGTGTGTGTGAAAGTGAAAGTGTGTGTGTATGTCTGTGTGAAAGTGTGTGTGTGTGTGTGAAAGTGAAAGTGTGTGCGTATGTCTGTGTGAAAGTAAAAGTGAAAGTGAAAGTGTGTGTGGGACTGTGTGTGTGAATGTGTATTTATGTCTGTGAAAGTGTGTAAGTGTTTGTGTGTGTGTGTGTGTGTCTGTGAAAATGTGTGTGTGTGTGCATGTCTGTGAAAGTGTGTGTGCGCGAAAGTGTGTGTACACACACACACTTTCTAATTTGAAAAAAAAAATTGAAAATGGAAAATGAAAACTGGTAGAAAATGCACAACTAAATGCGTTTTCTAATTTTCTAAAAATGAAAAATGAAAATTCCACCATTTCAACTAAACGCGTTTTGAAAAATTTTCATAGAAAACTGAGAATGAAAACGCAACTCCACTTTCTGAAAACGTTTTCTTGGAAAATGAAAACAGTTTTCGCTAACAAAACGCACCCATAGTGTTGGGAAAAGGAAAGGTTTTTTTTACCAATTCAAAATTGAAAGTGTCCTTTAATATTACCCAGTTCGGTTCGGGATTTATGGGTACTAGTACCGGTACCGAACCCGAAATACCGAATCCCGAATATGGAAAATCTTGGTACCGAACATCGAACCGGTAATGATATTCGGTACCGGTTCGGTTTCGGGATTTCGATCCGTATGCTCATCCCTAATTCTAATCACAATAGAAACAATATTAACATTTTGATCTTTTAAAGTTTGCTTATTTTATAAAGCTTTTCATAAACAAACACACAAACAAACACTAAAAAAAATTTGGTTTATAAAACATTTAAAATGTCTATGCATCTTAATAAAAGACTTTATAGTACTTACTTTTATAGCACTAAACTATAAAACATCCTATCTACAATCATTACGATAAGTTTATACGACGTTTTTAAATGTTTTAACAATTCTTTTATAACACTTATAATAAAGTGTTGTATTAGATATTTTATATGACATTGTTAGAAAAAGTGTCCTAACAAGTATCATGTAAAAAAAGTGGGTTTATCGGACACTTCTCAAAAATCATGTAAAATAACTAATAGGACACTTTATTTTTTTTAAATGTCCTAAAAATGTGTTAAAACGTTCAAAAGCGTTCAATAAACCTACCGTAATGCTTTTAGATATGACACTTTATAGTTTAATCCTATAAACTTATGTTCTATAAAATATTATAGTAGAACTCTTACACACACTACAATGAAAGTGCGTTAATAGGACACCAATGACTTACGTTTATAAGATCAAATGATAAAATGTCTTATCTAAGAGTGTTGTTATACGTTTATATAAACGTTTTCGAGGGACTTAACATGCATTTTAAGACATTTTTAAAATAATGTGTTGTATTAATATTTTATAGGACACTTTTTCAAATACTGTCTAATAAAAACAAGTGTCCTATAAAAAGAAGTGTTTATAGGACATTTACCAAAAGTGTCCTATAAGATAGCTAATACAACGTTTTAAATTAAAAATGTCTTCAAAACTTATTAGTCGCCTAAATACCTCCTACATATTTTATACAACACTTTTAGGTGGGACATTTTATTGTTTGATCTTATGAACTTAAAACCTATAAAGTGATTTATTAAGACATTTAAACATTGTTGTTTGTTATAGTGACATTATAGACGTCTTATAAAACCAATTTTGTTGTAGTTGTTTTTTCTTACTTTCATTCGACGCGGTTGTCCAGTACATAATACAATAAAATTAGGCTTATAGGACGCACAAAATGTCTAAACGTTCTTACAAACTGCTTTATAAGACTTAATTTGTGGGACCAGACAATAAAGCGTTATATCTAAAGGCATTGTAATAAGTTTATAAGATGTTTTAGACACTATGACAACTTTAAAAAAAATGTTATATTAGATATTTTATATGAATATTATTTTATAAAAATGATTGATAGTGTGGTGGGTGAGGGTGGAGAGGGGTAGGGTGGTGATGCTTGGGGCAGGATTGGTTGGGTGGCGGTGGACATGGTTGGCGCAGGTCGGAGGTGGGGATGGTTGATGGTGTTGGAATTAGAATGGGTGGTTAGGCGGGTAAGAGTTAGTAGCTAGTGGTTAGGGTAGGTGGTTGGGTGGGGTGGGGCAGTGGTTGGTTGGAGGGGGTAGGGGGTAGGGTATGGTGGTGGGTGGGGAGGTAAGGGGAGTCGGGTGGGTATTATGGTAGACGTGGTTGGAAAATTATGATGTGGGTGGAGTCTGATGGTGAGTGGTGGTGGACATGGTTGGAGGTGGTGGAATTGGATGAGGTTAGTGGATTTGGATGGGGTTGGTGGTGGGGTGTGGTAGGTGAGGTGGAAAGGGGTAGGGTAAGGTGGTGATGTTTGAGGACGGGAATGTGTTGTGGCGATGGACATGGTTGGAGGGGTTAAGGGTTAGGGGTATGGCAGTGATTGTTGGTGGGTAGTAGTGGTGGGGTGGTTAATGGTGGGCGGTGGTGGTGGGGTGGAATATTTTGATAGGGTCCGTCGACGATGGATCTGTAGAGGGTGGAGTGGTGGTTAGATGAAGTTGGTAGGGAGGTAGTTGGGAGGATGGACGGGAATGAGGAAATGGTTGAGTTGAGGAAGTAGGACGATGGTGAGTGGGGGTAGGGGTAGAGGTAGGGCGGTTGTTGGTGGGTGATGGTGGGAGTAGGGAGGTTGTTCGTGGAGTTGGTGAGGTAGGACAATTGTTAGTTGAGGTAAGGTGGTGTTAATGTCCTTATGGTGGTTAGGGGTGGTGTTGGGTGGGGGAATTAGTGGGGTGACGATAGGGGCAGGGGTGGTGGATGATAAGGTAGGATGGGATTATTGGTGAGTGATGTCACGTTGCATGGTGGTGGACATGGTTGTAGGTGGGGGTTATGGAATTTGATGGGTTCGTGGTGGTGGTGGTTAGGTAGGAGAAGGTTGGTGGCGGGTGGAGATGGGATTGGGGTGGATGGTGATAGATATGTTTGGGGTGGGTGAGGTTGGTTGATGGTGGCGAAATGGGATAGTGTTGGTGGACATGTGGTAAGGTGGGTGGTCGTTGGGGTGGGCCGATGGTTGGGTTGAAGGGGTAGGGTTGTTGATGGGTGATGGATGGTGGTGCATAGTGTTTTTTTTAAGAGGGGGGGGGGGTGGTAAGGTGGTTTTGATTGGGTGATTGGAGGTAAGGTTGTGGTGATTGTGCTTAGAGTGGTTGGGTGGAGGGGTGAGGGTGGTAATAGTTGGCAACATGAGGACAAAAGAGAGCGCGACACGTGTCCCAATCCGTCTGAATAACACTATATTCAGTTTGAATATTTTCCTTCATTATTCAGACTGAATATGACACGTATCGAGCTCTTCTTTGTTCTCATGTTTACAACCAAATTTGAGTACTCATTTGAACCCGCCGTATATATGTATATTTATATATAAATATATAGAGTCGAGTTCATGCGAGAATGATACCTATTTAAGAAAATAAGAGGGTCGTCGAATCACATGTGATTTTAGACTAACATCAAATACAAAATCACAAGTGATTCACGCGACCTTGCTACGCGACCATATCTAGGGTCGCCGACAATTTGAAAGTTTTCTAATGATATATTTTGTATACAAAATATTTATTTTATTATAATTTTATAAATTACATTATTAATCAAAATATATAAACAATTCATTATGGGTAAATTGTTCATTTTATTTGTTTTGTCTAGTCCAGTTCTGTCTTATCAAACGCCGATCAACTGTTCTATCATGTTCTGTCTTGTCTTGTTCTGTCATATCCTGTCTTAATACCAAACACACCCTATATAACTTATTGGGTTATCGTTCTTAATAATGTTAACCCAAACCGATTTTCTTGTAGTGTAAAAAGTCGATCGTTTTAACGAGACCAAAGTGTGATTAAAGATATTTTTTCCTCAGGATTGCTAAATTTGATCTATTGACCCCAGCAATTAACAATGGACTTCCTACGACTCTAGTCATAAGCAGAATGGCACTACAAGAAATCTTACTGAATGCAGTTGGAGATCACATTGTGCTTAACAAATCTAAAGTCGTTGATTTCTGTCAAGACACTCGTAAGGTCGATTTCACCCTTCAATTCATTCAATCTCATATCATGTTTGGATTATATATGGGGTTTGTTTATCACATTACAACAAAATCGGGTTTATAGGACGCAACAATATCACTACTAGAAAATTGAGTATTTTAAACGAAAATTTTCAACGGAAAACGTCGTTAAAAATTTTCTACGAATTTTAGAGGGATTATTGGTAGAAAAATTTTCTACGAATTTCCGTTGAAAATATCTAACAAACATGCATTTTCAACCAAACTTTTTTTGACGAGACAATCCGTTGAAAATTTGTTGAAGCTCACCATTTTCAACGGATTTTCAAGGGAATGGTCTATTGTAAAAGCTTCTCTGTTTTGTAGTGATATCTAACTGTCATATTAGATCGTTTTTTACGTCTTAAGATTAATTTATGAAACCAAACAATAAAATCGCCCTATCTAAAACGATTGTGACACGTCTATAGGATGTGTTTGGGAGTCTTAATAATTTTTTTAGAAAAAATTTAGAACAAAGCTACGTATTAGCAATTTTATACAGTAATTTTGAAAAATGTCCTATAAACAAATCCTTTAATAGGAGACTTGTTTTTGTAAAACACTTTTTTCAAGTTATGTTCTATAAAATAGTTGATATGATGTTTTATTTTAAAAATGTTCTAAAAAGTTTGTTAACACGTGCACAAATGTCATATAAACTTATTACAACACTGCAATTTATCAAACTCCACATAATGAATTTTTGTAGGTCGTGGTAACCCTTGATGATGGGCAACAATTTGAAGGCGATATCTTAGTCGGAGCAGATGGAATTTGGTCCGAGGTACTGCTTAGTTGATTCTTGCATGATCTGTGTTGGAATATTCTAGGTTTTGTTCTATAAATACACCGGAGATTTTAGGGCCAACACATCACTAAATTATTGAGAGAAACATCGGAACTTCTTGGGTTACACGGTCTCTTATGATAAAGTTACGAACTAAAAAAAACAACAATAAACGTGTGACATTTACCCCAACAAATTGATAAGGAATGACACATATGGATTGAACAATCAAAATGACGAACACAATATGGAAAACCCAATTAAAGGAAATTAAATACAAGTAATTAACTCAAGAATTTAACATCGTTCCATCATCAGAAATTGTAGGGTACATAAGAGTTGATGTGATCAACCATTCAATTGGAAGTTGGAGTTAGCTAGAGTGGTTATAAAAAGTCAACAAGTGGTTAGATTAGTATAAGGGTTGTACTATAAATAGTTAACCCCTCTCCAATGTTTTTCTTTCCATTTTGTGAATGTGTTGAGCATACAACAGTGGGTGTACTTATATAATAAAACCCCAAAGAATTCCAACACAAATGGACTACCAAAAATCAAGGCTTTTAGGGGGCGTTTGGTTCGCAGAATGGAATTTGATGGAATGGAATCTGTCAAAAGAATTTGACTTTGAAGGAATTGGAATTGGAATGTTGTCAGATTTGCCCAGCTGTTTGGTTGGCAGAATTGGAATGGAATCAGTTGAAAGAATTGGAATCTGTCTGTTTGGTTCACAGAAGGTAGCTTTGGATTAATTGGAATGAAATTTCAGTAAATGACTAAAATACCTTTTTTATTAAATTTAATTTTTTAAACTAAAATTAGTTTAAGAAAATAATTATTAATTACTTCAATTTTTTAACACTAAAAATATTTTGAGCTTTTTTACAGCTAAAAACAACATAAAACAGCCAAAAACTACAGAAAATGCTAAAACATCAAAAATCATAATTTTTTATAACAAAAATAGCTAAAAACTGCAGAAAAAAACAAAAAAACTACAACAATACCATCAACACACCCCAGGAAGAATCAATACTATTCTAAAGTGCAATTCATGAGTGATCAGTATGATATTATATTGATCAAGGGTCCACATCTATTCTTACGTTTCTCACCTTAACTCTTTTTCTTATACGATTCTATGCTTATATTAATTATAGAGTTGGATTCACATGAAACCAACATGTTTTCATTAGACCCGTGATACCACATTTTTTACACTTGAAATTTCACAAAGAAAAATATTGGGAATGTAAAAAAATCCAAAGCTTCATAGAAAAATCAATATGAAGGTTACATTCAAAGTGTTACTATGAAATTTCAAGTGTAAAAACTGATTTCACAGATCTCACAAAAATAATTTAGACTATACGTATAAATATATAATATATATTTACTATTTAGAATATACTAAAACAAAGCCGTTAATTAATACAAGGGGAATTGTGTTGTGGATTATTTTGCAAGCGCTCAGCTTGTTACATTGACATCCGCGCGAGTTCAAATCTTGTACATTGCACATTTTTCAACTTTTCTTTAGTTTAAATAGTCTTCTAGGTTTTTTATTTTTTTTTAAAGTTAACTTCATTACTTAATTTTTTTATGATATCTTTATTTCATAATTATCTGTTCATTCATGCATTTCCAGTGGCGGAACCCCATAGGAGCTTATGGGGCCATGGCCTCCTCGCCTTTTTCGCTAATATATTATATAGGTCGAATAGTTGACACAAATCGTTGATTGCTCTAGTGGTTAAGACGATTGTTTGCATCCATGGGATCCTGGGTTCGAATCCCATTTTCCCATACTGTTTTTTTTCCTCAATTTCTATTTTCCATCCCCAATGTTTTTTTTTTCTCGATTTCTATTTTCCATCCCAATTTTCTATCTTTCTTGATGTATTATGATATTAAATTATTTATATCAAATACATATAAAAATTAGCTTTTAAAAATATAAAAAACTGTTTGAATTATTATATATATTGTTATATTAATAATGTAGAAGTTTTGATTTTATTAATTAACAATAGTATAAAAATATAATAAATTTCTGTTACAATTTTTGGTTAATAGTTTAAAGGTTTCGAGTTTTAGAGACTGTTTATCTAAATATTTATCTGGTAAACGTTTATCGGTAAAATTTGACACCATTATTTACCTTGTCGGACAAGATTTGTACTCCATCAAAATGACATCATATGCAATAATTCATCCGGTAAACGCTAACCGAGTAAGAATTGTCATCTTTACTTACAAAGTAAGACACTTGACGTTACCATCGTTCTTATCTGGTAAGATTTTCGGTCTTTGCCATGTCCATCCGGTAAGTTAAGATAATATGGCTTATTAACACTTATCAGGTAAATGTTTGTTAAATGACCCCTTAGTCTTCATTAACAATTTTTCTCTAAAGTTTAGTAGTATAACATAGAAAAAAGAATAAAAAAAGTTTCGTACTTATCATTTAGATCTCTAAATTTTTGTAATATTTTATTTTCGGCCCTCGAGACTATAATAGTTGTGTTCCGCCCAGCATTCCTTCTCCAATTTTTTTCCAGTTTTCTTTTCGTCGTTCTTATAAATATTGTTTCGATTCCTCCAACAGATTTACTTCTGGATTCTTCCAACAGTTTCAATATTATAGTTTACATTTTAATGTTTTTCCTTATATTTTTATTTTTTTACTTTTTGTATTAATTTTCTTCTATAATTTTGTTGTTTGATTAGCAAGTGAAATCACATTTATTTAAAATTGTAGTTATTATTTCTATATGTTATTTGGAACCTCTCAAAATTTTAATGCAAGTATTTTTTTATAACACTTTTTTTAATATGTGTTTTTGTTATTATGATTGACTGATATTATAAAATGGGATGCCTTTAACTAAAAATTTAATTTGAGGTCCTAGGGAATGTGTTGGAATCCCAACTGTCCATAGTTTGATTCCAGACGTACATAACAACTATGGCCACTGAGTTTATCAGGATTTCTTGTAGTCATAATTTGTCGGGATTAGATCAATATATAGCCTATGACTCCATTCCAAAAAAAGGTCACTAATGTCGACATGCTATTGTGGATGTCCGCAATATTAATTATGTGTTTCGTATCAATTTTGCAACCTTTAATACATGCCAACGTTTAGTTATGCAATCTCGTTTGTGTTTGCACGCATATTGCATAGGTGCGTAAGAAATTATTTGGAGAGCAAGAAGCAAGTTATTCAGGCTATACGTGCTACAGTGGATTAGCAGAATACACTCCCTCGTACATAAGTTCTATTGGGTACACAACTATATGCCTTATAAGATAATTAACGGTTGTTTGTTTACCTCTTAATAGTTCCATTAAGAAGCAGTCTCTAAATTGCTAAGAGGTGGTGAAAAAAAAGTCTGCTTCTTAATGGTTCTAAAGTCCTTTAAATGATTTTGTATCTTGGACCTCCCTTAATTAACCGTTCAACGCCCTAATTTCATTCTGAATAATTTTCAAACAACCATATTTCATTTTGCATTATATCATAAGAGTCTCTTAATTATTCTAACCAATTAATCATCCTGCATCAAACCATTCAGCAACTTCAACTTTTAACAAATTAACCTTACCCTTATCATGTTTTCTTTTTAGCTACCGGGTATTTTTAGGACCCGGCCAATACTTTGTTGCATGTGATATAGGCAAATGGGAAAATGCAATGGTATGCCTTCCATAACGTGCCCCCGACCCTCAGAAGTTATGATACTCTAGCAGGTGATCGATATGATTCTATGCTTCTTAATTTAGAAACAAAAACACACAAATTTCTATAAATAAAACTTCCCTAGTACCTTTTAAAGTTTGTATACATCTTAAACTTTTCCTCTCTTTTTCAGAGCTTACAAGCAAGAAAGTAAAACTTATGGAACTATTCGGGTGCTGGTGCAGTGATGTGACCACATTGATAGACAAAACAAGTGAAGAAAATATTGTACGGAGAGATATCTACGATAGGGACATGATATACTCGTGGGGGATAGGTCGTGTTACTCTTTTAGGAGACGCCGCTCATCCGATTCAACCTAATCTTGGGCTAGGTGGTTGCTTGGCAATAGAGGTACGTAAATTTTTTGAGAAACGTAATGGTGAACAAAAATGCAGTCATAACCTTACTACAACAAAAATGAATTTATAGGACCCTTATTAGTGTGCTAATAAGATACTTAATAGGACTTTTAAGTTTATAGGACAAAAAGTATGTGTGTCTCATCTAAAGACATTGTAATAGGTTAGTGTGATGAATTTGAGCGTTCTAATAAGCTCTAGGATTATCATACAAATTCTATAGTCTTATTTTTAAACTCAAATACGGCAATTAAAATGTGCCGTATTAGCTTTTAAAATTATACGACACTATAAATTGGTCTATTAGTGTTTAAAATAATATGACGCTTAAAAGTATCCTATTAAACTCTAAAATAATATAATATTGAAAAAGTGTCGTATTAGACATACATAACAGGACACTAACGTAATAAGACATCAAAATTAAGAGTCCTATTAGATTAAATCAAATGAGACTCGTAAACTAATATATCGTATTAGCCCTTTTAAAAAACAGATCTTGAAAAGTGTCCCATAAAAATGTCCTATAAATCCCTTTTTTGTTGTAGTGCCTCTTAATATCATAAACCCATAAATACTAGATTCAAACGCTCATTTTTAGATGTTAATTTGTTGGCAACTAAACCATATAGGTTGACTTTTGAAGCAAGAGAGTCAGACTTCCAATTTGAAAATCGATATATGAGTATGGTAGTTAACTTAATTTTATACTTCTCAATTTGGAAATTTAAGCAAAGTTTATATATGTAGCACCGTAATAAAATTGGTTTTATACGACGTCTAGATTGTCTAAGCGTCCTAATAGAATACTTTATAGAGCTTAACTTTATAGGACCAAATTATAAAACGTCCTATCTAAAAGCGTTACAATAGGTTTATAGAACGTTTTTAGACGTTTTAACAAGTTTTTTTTAAAGAATTTTGTAAAATAAAGTGTTCTATTAGCTATTTATAGAATTACACGACACATTTGAGAATGGTACTATAAACCCATCTTTTCATAGGGCAAACGCTTCCTAATAGTGTCGTGTAAAATACTTAATACGACACTTTATTTAGAAGCGTCTGAAAAACCTGTTAAAATGCCTAAAAACGTCCAATAAACATATTGTAAGACTTTGTTAATCCCAAATTAACAACAAGATTCGATATGGAGATCACTCAAGCCATCCTCATCTTATTAGAAAACATATAAGAAAACACCTTGTAAAACACACACTAAAACTTGAAAGTCGACCCTCATAATCAACATTCTAAGCCCAACCACCTTTATATACTAGATGTCATTACATTGAAAGCCCAAGCCCAATTACAATACAAAGTACCAAAGGCTACTTTATAAAATATCACAAACTAGGTCTAAATCTTAGACCTAACATTCTCCTGCTATGTTTTATAAAAAAGCATCAAAGCATCTTTAGATCTTCTCCCCCTTGCTTTCCTTAGAAAACAAAGTACTGGTGCTTGATCTTCAAGAACATTCCAAGCTCCCTTGAATAAACCTCGTATCTTCACTTTCAATTTAATATCAGATTCAATGTGCAAGAAATATTACTGATTGCACCAAATACAACTTTTAAAATCTGTAGAAACTCTGCACAACCGTTAACCGGCAGAATCTCGCCGACCCACGAGCATGACGATTTATCCAACCACGCGATAGATAAAGTGCAAGTTACGTGATAGCACCGTGAAAAATCGCCTAATAATAGAGAATATGTCTTTGAACCATGAGTTGAATAAGCATTCATCTCATGAACTTCTTCCGATAAGCACAACGAACAAGGTATCAACAAACAGCTTGGATGACCAAAGCAAACACCTTCAAACGATTGAGTTTCGGTAGATATATATGGCATAAGAACATAGCTTCTTGATCAACAATGCCAAATCAAAAAGATAAGCCGATTTCCAGAATACTTCCAAAAGACCGAATAACCAGTAAGATGAATGAAAGATGAATGATTATCAGCACCCAAAACTCTAAATCACAATCAAATTACCGTAACACTAATTATAGTCACTCAAACTTCGCTGTCGGGACGTAAATATGATTTAAGACATCAACGGTCTAACATCTTGAGAAAAGCGTGCAAAACAATGATTGCAAGCTCTCTATATTCTAATTGATCGAAGTCGAACAAAGATTGCAAGCAATCAATGGTCTAGCCTCAAAAATAAATCTTCGCAGTAGTGATTGCAGAAACTCATACTTTTAATCTTCCAACCAATTATTGAATCAATAACCAAGTTCCAGAAACTTTTCAAATTTGGATCTTCAGATAGTACAAAAGATACTTTGACCAAGAAAGTCAAACTTTGAACAATTGTTGATTGGTTTGATGAAAGAAAAATAGAACACATACTATGTAGCTTGAGGATATCTTGAGCAAAGACAATTAAGCACCCACTTGTCTTACGATAAACAAGAACAAACTATGTTGTCACACACTACACAAGAATTCCAATCTTGAGAGCTAATAAGTGAGACAACAAGATAATACCGTAGACAAGTAATGAAAACCAGTGATTTTTCAAAACTGGTAATACAATAGACTAATGATTAGACTGATGCCGTACACGCTTTACGCGAAAGAAGCTTGTTGACTAGGCCGTGATTCTTCTTTAAATCGTCTTGGTTAATCTATGATTTCATTCATGAATCTTCCCAATTATTTGAATATCAATCTCATCGATATCATCGATCTCATATGTATCATACCAAATCCCATCAATCGAATAACATTTTTCGAGAAATACGAGACATCTAAGTCATACAAGTAAAGAGACCTGTTCAGTGATAAGAAAAAGATGGCTCCGATGAACAATGTCACCCCTCTGGTATATCACTATGAACAGTGGCGATATACACAATATCGCTAAAGCTTTTGGCGATATTCTCCACAACTCACTATATCGTTGATAATAGTGGCTAGGGGTGTACAAAAAACCGTCAACCCGCGAAAACCGCCCAACCCAACCCAACCCGCCCTCCCGCGAAACCGTTAACTATGAACAGTGGCGATATACACAATATCGCTAAAGCTTTTGGCGATATTCTCTACAACTCCAAATATTGCTGATAATAGTGGCTAGGGGTGTACAAAAAACCGTCAACCCGCGAAAACCACCCAACCCAACCCGCCCTCCCGCGAAACCGTTAACCCGTTAAACGACCAACCCGCTAATTAAGAGAGTTGAAATTGGGCTAGCAAAACTCAGCCCAACCCAAACCGCCAACCCGCTGCTAATATATATTATTTTGATAAAATTATATACATATATATATATATATATGTATAGAGGTTGGTTCATTTACAAACTGGATGAATCGTACAAACTCGTACAAACCATATATAAAAATAATTTTTTTCATATTTTTTTTCATCAAATGCTATGATTTAAGATGTTATTACACATATGTTTGTTTCATCTTGTGAAAAAGTTACATATGAAAAAATTACATGTGAAAAAAATACATGTGAAACTTTTACATTATGAAACAAATACATGTACTTATGAAAACAAATATATGTGAGATTTTATATTATGAAACAAACATATGTGAAATAACATCTTAAATCATAGCATTTGATGAAAAAAAGTCATGAAAAAATCATTTTTATATATGGTTTGTACGATTCATCCAGTTTGTAAATGAACCAATATATATATAGAGGCGGATTCATGCGAGGACAGTAACAATGTACGAGAATGCAAGGACAATGCTCAACCAATCATTTTGTACATGAAATTTTTTTCATGTACAAAATCATATGTGATTTTGTACTAGCATCAAAAATGACAAGCGCGACTTTTGTTGCAAGAAAAGTTTCGGCTAATCATATGTGATTTTGTACATGAATCATATATGATTTTGTATATGAAAAATTCCATGTACAAAATGATTGGCTGAGGATTGTCCTCGCATTCTCGTAAATTGTTACCGTCCTCGCATGAACCTCTTTCTATATATATATATATATAGACTTGGGATCACGTGAGACCAGCCTGTTTCCGTGAGACACGTGAGACAACCTTTTTACACTTGAAACTTCACAGCAAAAACACTATGAAGGTAAAAAAAAATATGAATCTTTATAGTGTTTTTGCTATGAAGGTAACCTACATAATGTTTTTGCTGTGAAGGTAACCTTCACAGTATCTTTGCTGTGAAGGTTCAGATTTTTTTTTACCTTCACAATGTTTTTGTTGTGAAGTTTCAAGAGAAAAAAGGTGGTCTCACGGAAACAGGTTGGTCTCACGTGAATGTGTTCTTGGAAAAACGTTACTTTATGATTGTAGATTTGGATTTAACAATTGAGCTTTAAGTAAGGTTGGTTTTTAAGTTATGGCGTCTATCAACATTTAAAACTGAACACGATAAATACATATACATTTGAAGTCAATTGGTCGGATCAATGGATGCGAATATGAAATAAGGACTTGGTTCCGGTGAGAAGTGAATTTGTGGTAAGAAGGAATCTCCACCTTTGAATGCACATTAGGATGAGATGCACTGAGATGAGATACACCGATATACACATGATCGGTCCCCGTATCGAGCGCGATTCATAAGTGGGTTTAAGATTAAAAGTGATCAAGTGTTAAGATCCCTTCTTACGTTTCTCACCGTAACTTAACTTCTCACATCATCCCACGCCTATGAAATAAATGTTATATATATGTTTCATTCATTTATATGAATACAACTTCTATCGAAATGACAATGTCATCTAAATTTAGTCACGTAGCATTAGAAATCAATGTCAAGGAAATTTATTTAATAGTATCACAATATAACAAAATCACACGTATATATACACACATACATATACAAAATTTAGCAATAAGTAAATGGTTTCATCTAGTTTTCCGCTAGGATTCTTTATAACTTTCTTTTCAAAAAATGTGAAGAGATCCGACAACAAATGATGTATACGACAAAAACATAGAAACCCTCTAACGAAATTTTTTGTATATTTGTAGTAATATTTATCGTATTTCATTCCTCAATTTAATGTATACTACCAAACCGCTTAACCCGCCTAAGCCGTCACAAACCGCAAGGGTTGGGTTGGGTTGTACTTTTTAATGGGTTAGGTTGGGTTGAGATTTTTCAAATCGCCATAATTGGATTCGGTTGTAAAAATGTCAAAAACTGCTCAACCCAACCCGCGTACACCCCTAACAGTGGCGATATACACAACGCTCAAACCTTAGGCGATATACTCCGCATCGATGACTGCCCATCGATATTTACAATGTCGCTCAAAATAGTTAGCATCAAAAATCCAAATGTTGCTGATAATGGTAGTGATATACACTGTTCATTCTAAATATTGCTGCTAAGGACACGAGATTTCCACCTAGCCATGTTCAGCAATATCGTTGTGAATAGTAAAGCTAGCGATATACATCCAAATATTGCTGTATCCTTAGCAAGAACATTTGACTAGCGATATAACCAGATATTCGGCCAAAAAACCTTCAAATCTTCAAATAAACCACAAAATTTATGATCAAAAAAAGTTCGGAAACATATTTTGTGTAATCCTTGAGCTCTAATTGGATTAAATCGATGTAAACCATCAAAGACTCGTCGAATTGGGCCAACAACTGTGTGCTCGAACAAAAACTTAAAAAACTTTCGAATTTTGATCAAATTAGCTCAATAAACTTGAAATTGAGAACTATAATTGATTCCATATGACTCGAAAATGATCATAGAATCAATTTGACATAAAAGAACATAAAATTTGTCACCAAATCACCAAAACTTAACCCAAAACTCACAGTTCATCTTCGAGAAACAAAGACTTCACTGTTTCATTGAAAAAAATCGAATTTGTTGCTAAAAAATTGATCGTATCGAAGAAATAATCAACAATTTAGCTCTAATACCACATGTTGATCCCAGATTAACAACAAGATTCGATATACAGATCACTCAAGCCATCCTCATCTTATTAGAAAACATATAAGAAAACACCTAACAAAATACACACTAAAACTTGGAACTCGGATCTCATAATCAACATTGTAAGCCCAACCACCTTTATATACTATATGTCATTACATTGAAAGCACAGGCCCAAAGCTCAATTACAATACAAAGTATTAACGGCTTACTTTATAAAATATCACAAACTAGGTCTAAATCTTAGACCTAACACACTACTAGATTTATAGAACGCTTTTTGGTTTGCTCCTATAAACTTAAGTCCTATAAAGTGTGTTTCTTAAGAAGATGCTTCTACATTTTATTGTTGTTCTATAAAACCAGTTTTGTTGTAGTGTACATCTGAGTAGTAAATAAAAACTTGGCATCAAGTTTATATTTTCTTGGATTTGTAGGATTGTCACCAACTGATTCTCGAAATGGAAAGCATCACGAAATGTGAATCCGAGGCAATGAAGTTGAATGAAATCGTCTTGGTGCTTAAAAGGTAATGAAACCATTTGTTGCATGTAAACTATCAATGCATTTAGGAAATGTATTGTGATTGTTTATTGTTTTTGGTAGCTACATATTGCAACACGAATCCTTATTATGCGCACATACCGTTGGTAATTTTAATGTCATTAAGAATTTTGGTGCAATTATGATTTTACTTGAGATAGATTAAGGCAATAAGACAAACATACTTAAGATAGGAGATGCAGAGTGCATACTTATAAATGTCTCCCCTATCACCTTACATCACCATACATGATGGTGAAATGATCCATACAAAGTTTGGACCTGTGCGTCCAAGACTTGTAACTTTTAGACTTACAAATTTTGCTAAGTCTTGAAGATGGTACAGACGGGGCTCTGGTCGCTTGTGACTGTGTTTGGTTAGCTTACGTGTTAGCTCTGGTCGGTCTGTTCTGCCTCTGGACACGGATGACCATTGTTTCGATTATGAGATTTGGTTGTAATTACCATTTGACGTTATCAGTTAACGATTATAACCGTTAATCGCCTATGACCGTCATCTCTCCTTTAAATATGTAATTTCGAGAATCTATACTGATTTCGTGAACCCAAGGTAAATAGGGGTCGAAAAATAGTATTTGGAAAGTACATGTTCCAAACACTATTCTTGAGTTTTATCCAGTCGATCATCATCATTCACAAACCCCTATTTCTAACAGATACGAGCAAAAACGAATGCTAAGAACAAGAATTGTGCATGGAGTGACCGTATGGCATCGAAATCTCTTGGTGGTTATCAGACTTTCACCAACTTCAGAATGATCTGGGTTCGTGTTGGTTTTGCATACCTATACTTCTGTTATCTTTTTTTTTGTACTAAAATTTGATTTGGTTATCGCTAATATGAATTTTCTCTCATTTGACAGCACATTTGCTTCCAAGCTTTTGGGTTTGCTTTGAGTTTAGCTTTGTCACGTTTTTATGCTTGGTTGGTAACCAACCACTGGTTAGTAAATCATCATCATCATCATCATCATCATCATCATCATCATCTCGTTCTCTTGCTTTCACTCTCTACTCTCAACGCATATCAGGCTAGGAAATGGTTAATTTTATTTGCATTAGTCCTATAGAAATGTGAATTTTGAAGTTTTTATGTTTTCTTTTGATTTTCAGATTGAAGTCTTCAGTCAACGGGGAACAAAAATGGCTCTTTTATTTGGCACCTATGGTAGAGATGCTAGTGGTAGTTGGCCTGCGTAAGAACCTGCCCCCTTAGGAGGGGAACAACAATTGGAAACGACTACTATATATACCTTGATTATTGCTACGCACCTTAACTTTATAATAAGGAAACTTGTCAAGTAGGTCTTTACAAATTATGTTTAGTAGGGACCTAAACACAAGAATGGTTCAGGGTTTGTATGTTGTTATATATATTGGATTATAGCTGAAATGCGAGGCATTTTAATATAGTGTTTTGATTTTACACGACAAGATCTTTAAAGTTCTCCAAAATTTGATAATAAATAAATCTCATCTTGTCACAAACAACCATCGTCGAATAAACTTTCGTGGATGATGTTGTGACCTCACTGAGGGATTATTGAGGGCATGGATTACCCACATATTATTGACTGATTTCCGAGGGGAAATATCACCAATGGATTTCCGAGGGATCTTTAAATTTACCTAGGGGGATTACTCTGATAGTGGAACCCGTAATCATTGACCGGATTTTGTCGATACTCCAATGGTAATTATGGTTCATTTGAAAAAAATACCGTATGAAAAATGTCCATAAATAATTAAAAATACCAAGCATTTTAATACAATTAAGAAAAGGAGACGAGTGGGTCCATCCATATTTGGCTAAATGTATGGACATTTAGCTTAAACTGTAATCTAGCTATGGAGTGGGAAAAGGAGACGAGTGGGTCCATCCAGGAACTGCTTCATAAAAGCTCTAAACTACTCTAATAACACGATTTATTGAACTAAATGGGAGCCTACATGTCTTGTTGTGCCTCCAAATCTGTCCTGAACGCCGTTTTTGGTCCTCCTCTAACTTCGCCAACTTTTCTTGCAAGTCGAATACCTGCAAGTATTAAATACTTGACAAAAATCAGAACATTGTTAGCATCAAAAGTAATGACATCATATAAGAAATATACCTCCGTGGAAGTACCAACGTTGTACGATCTCCGGTTATAACAAAATGAGGACCGGTGGTCCGGAACCAAAAGTCGCACCCCTTTCTCAAGCCTCCGACACTCTCCTTCGATAGTCTTAGGTCGATAAATAGTTATGGTGTCGGGATCTGTGTCATCATGCGCCTCATCCTTTAGATGCGCATATTTCTCCTACAATTTACTAGAAAAAAATGGATAAACTAATGTTTCTAGACATTTCGGTGGCATAACGACCGTAAATTGAACATATTTGTCACCTATTGGTAACTACTATAATATTATAATTACCAAAGGTGATCACAATGCCAACAAGCCTATAATTATCCTAACGTCTACGCAATAGTGGCAACCCAAACTAATAGTATTACTACATTGAATTAAATGTACTACGAATTAACCAACAAACCAATAAAACAAAATAATTATTATAGAAAACTTATCGCCGCTCCAGCCATCTTAGGCTAAATGTAGATCGGAGGATCAGTAGGTGGGCCCGAGGCACCTCAACAAGCTTCTTGCTCGAGTATTGGGGTCGCAGCCCCATGTATATCTGTGCAATAGACAAGTTAAGTTGTTAGTAGAGAAGAAATCTTATAAAATCAAAAACCGTAAACTTACCTTTCATGTCGATGTTGTGCAACACTAATCAAACCCCCAAAGGCTTCGACGCCACCCTCTCAAATGGGGTCGTCCTATTGACCTTAAAGGCCCTAGACTAGGATCTCGGACGGACGTTATTCCACTTTTGTTAAAAACATAAAACATATATCGTTATAAAATAAATTTACAATATAATACAAATATTGAAAAAAAATTAATACTTGATTAATCATCAAGAGCCAATGCAACTTTGGGATCCGGGAAGGGTGGTGTCCCCTAAGGGAAGTGAAGTCTTGAACGTCAAACATCATCCCATCAACCTCAAGGATCCGTCTCATGATCCATATGTGTGCATCCCTTATATAATCCCCCTACCTATTGTGCATGGTATGGAACCATGTATCATAGACCTCTACATCCAACGATGGGTCCAATGAAACATACCATGCATACATATAATACGTTGAAAACATTACTTTGAAAAATTTAATTTACAATTATTCATGTAACAACCAAAAGCGCTCCAAGACATAATTGAGGTCAATAGTGGCGGATCCCCTAAGGGGCTATGGGGGCCATGGCCTCCTTGCTATTTTGATGTCTTAGCATAATATTACGCATGCTACTCCAAACTTTATAAAAAGAAAATGAAATTTGGCCCCTTCACTGTTGGTATTTAACAATGAGAAAGCAAGTTTTGTTTTTCTTTAAATGGACTTTTCATACCTACTAAAACAACCAACATAAAATATCAAGAGTTATAAATTATCAATTATCACTAAAAAAATGATTTTATATGACACTTAAAATGTGAAGTGTTCTAAAAATACTTTATATGACTTAAATTAATTATAGGATCAAACCATAAAATTAGGGGTGTTCAATATGGATCGTTTAAACCAGTCGACCAAGTTAAAGCGGACCGTTTTTGGTGGTTTGAGCGATCTAGCCGTTCGGTCTACTCCGATCTGAAAAATAACCAAGTCGCTCGGTTCGATATGAAAAATACCCAAACCGCTCGGTTTGGTCCGATTTGCGGTTTGAATGTTTTTTAGAGCGACTTGGACGAACCTACCGCCAAAGTACATGTATATAATCACATTTAATTTTCATGTCGTTGGCTCCAGTTTTTTCCCCTACTAAAAAATCCAACCAAGATATTAAGTTTTTAGTTTTCAGTTTTCACTTCTCCATTGTCCAGTCTAAATCGGAAAAATTCCGAAATATATTATTGAGCTCCACTAGAAGACACGACTTAAACCATGTAATCAATTTTAGTAAGTGTTTATGCCAAAAATTGATTATTAAAATCAACTTAAGGTTTTTTGTGGAGCTTTAACGACTAAAGGATGGATTCGACAACAAATTCGATAAATGAAAGAAAAACAAATTAACACAGTTAATTGATGACGTGAAAAAACCCTTTGTAGAGGGAAAAAACGTAGATGATGGTTGAGATCGTCGATGCACTAGTGAAAATGACGTCAAAAGTGAGGTCGTCCTTTGGTAATACTAGTCGTGAGTACAAAGGTTACAATATAAAGAAAAGTAAAGCAAATCGTAAGTTTTTGACTGAGCGGCGTTAATTTTCGTTTGGTAAATGTTTTTTCCGTCATTCCCTTTGGTAATACCGAGTCTTGTATTTATATCTGTCTTTGTATGTAACGGTTCTTGGAATAATTATTGAGCATTTATTATTGTCGTCCATTATGTCCGTTGGGCATTAATGATAACTGTCCTGCATTAAACACACAATCAAATGGTAAGATTCGTCGTTAGTTTTATTTAAACCAAGAGGTTCCTTCGACGGACATTGAATAAGTGCGACGACTTATAGACGTGTCTCATATTTATCTTCTCTTGAGATTTCATTGTTGTTGTCGTAAGTTATATTACTATTTGCTCTGTCGTACTTGGATTTCTTGTATATCTCGACGTCTTATCCTGAAATCAATAGTTGTTAGCCCTTTACAATAAAACATCAATGATCGGTAATCTCTATCGATTGTCGCTAGACGATGTTTTTTAGCCAAGACAGTTTGCCACAAAATTTAAAATTAAAGGCAACAAGTTTGAATTTTAAATTTTCCGTTTAAAATCTAATGAGATTGTTTAAAAAGAATCTGAATCGTTTTGTAGGAAAGTGAATCGATTGGTAGACAAGTGAATCAACCACGCGTGGTCGATGATGTCACCCTCAACATGGGGCGCGTGCGTCAAAGGCGTACAGATGTATAGGACAGTTGTCGACGATCTGGTGGTTGCATGCGAAAAAGCATGGACACGTGTCGATCGGGGGATTGAACGGTTTTTTATGGAAACCGTATAAAAGGAGGCCGATCTTCATTCATTTCCTTTTTCCAACATTCGACTTCTTCAAAAAAATCTTTGCCAAAAAACCTGTAAATCTTTGCCAAAGCAATTTCAGGGTTTAGAGCTCTACTTAAGGTATGACTTCGAACCCTTATATGCGTTTTAAGTATCAAGCCCGTAAGCCTAGAAAACATTGGAAATCTCTTGTTTGTATGTTGGGGATGTAACGTTGCCAGAAATTAGGGAGATGACAGATTCTGAGAGTGTTTTGCAAAATGACGTAGATATAGAAGCCTTTAGGACTTTGGCCAAAATCCCTTCGGTCATTCGATTGTATCCTTCTGCTGCACTTAGACCGGAGGAATTACCCAAGGGGCAATTCGGCTTGTGCGAATATCCCATTAAAATTGGGTTTCAATGGCCTCATTCGGGGTTGGCAAGGTCGTTCTTGGAGGCCTTCGACCTTCCCCCGGGGCAATTAATGCCCCAATTCTGGAGGATCGTCAGTACGATCGATCGGCTAACGACTGATTGGGAATGGTCGTTCAACATGAAAGACTTGCTGACGGCCTACTCCATCAAACCAGAGGCTAACCATAGGTGTAGCCTATTCAGTAGGGGTAGGAGAGGTCGCATTCTTGTCCAAGGGACGGCGGTCAATGATCGCCTCTAGAAGACGAAATACGTCTTCGAACGTGCATCGTCCCTAAGGTACGAAGACCAATGGCTGACGGCTGGGTGGACACCGCCCCTGATAGTTTTGGCCTAGGAGTTTTTTTTGTAATCGTGTAATCGTTAGTAAGTTTAGATCTAACAACATTTCTACTTTCCTCATAGCAACTATTAATTTTGGTGAAATCCACCCACGCCCTGATTCGACAGGCAAAATTGATTTTTTTTGGCTCTTCTCGATTGCTCCTTTTGAATTCGTGCTCCAGCATATTTTGACGAGGAATACTAGGATATCACCTACTTAGGTGCATCCGAAGCATCCGTCGTAGGAGAGGAAGAGGAAACAGAGGAGAGAAGAGAGGAGATGACATGTAATAAGTTCGCTCCTTTAATGTCGTAGGTTTCTTCTTTTTAGTTATACCTCTATGAATCATACATTGTCCCCTTTAGTAGCATCTGTCGATCGGGCGTCTTATGCCCCGGCCGTCGAGTCACGAAGATCCAACAAACAACACTTGGTGGTTCCTCGACTCAAAGGCCGGCATCCCGCCGATGGTGGTGTTGCTTCGATGTCGTACCGACTTCGTCGTACGACATTGCTACCGCAGTTGCTACTACTGCTGTCACCCCTACTTCCATGTCGAACAGGGAGAGGGCGGCCCTCCTTGCCCGAAAGGGCATGGAGCTAAAAAGGAAGTCCTTGACGGAAGGGTCGGGGATTAAATGGATTAGGATGGCTCCTCCGAAGGTACCATCTTCGAAGGCTGGCGGCTCTCCAAGAGTCGTTGGACCTGGCAAGGTGACAAAGCCACCTCAAGGCGTAATAAGCGCAATGCCGCTAAACGTTGTCCCTCCGACGGCCTACTAATTGCCAAGGTTGTCGCCGGCAAGGGCAAGGCATCGGGGTCCGCGTCTCTCGACACCAGGTTAGAATTCCGTCGAATATTTTGATGGAAGGTACGACTTGGAATAAGAATCATCTATTCTGCGAGATCTTGGGGGATTTTTCAATCTTCCACGACCGCATGCTGAGATGCCGATCAAAGATACGGAGGTTGAGATGGCCGAGCATTTATTTAAGGTATGCATTATTTTCTATGTTTATCTTCTTCGTCGTATGTTCTATATGATCGTGCGATCATACAATCAAATGCGGAGGGAGTAGGTGGCAGGCCAGTGTCCAGCCTCCCCCAACTCACCACCAAAGCAAAACTCATCCTACAATTGATTAATAAGTAGTTTGTTTTACTCGATACTAAAATGGAGCGCCACCCCTAACCTAACAATTATATTTTGTTTGTGAAAAGTTTTTTATTATTAAAATAATTTTTGTATTAAAATGAAAATTTTATTTTTCAATATTAAAATTTTAATATGTATACTATAGATAAAGTATTTAGGTAAAAGTGTTGAAACAACATATTAAGCGTTAGGTTCAACTTGGTAAGGCTAATCCGTTAATTTCAAGTATACAAATAATTAACGTGTATGTACAACTTTTATTACTTTTAAAACTTCAAAAACTAACTAAAAATCAATTGATAATTACGTTTAATTAAGGAATAACTATGAAGCATAATAAAATACCCAATCATCATCATTAGTAAAAATTACATCATCAAAACTAAAACAAATTACATCTTATTTTAGTTTATCAAATTATACCATATCTAAAACAAATTAGATCTTTGTCTTTAAATTGATACAAATATTGATATTTTTTCCTTGCTCTTTTATCGTTTCTCCGAATTAGCAAGATATGTTCAATTGACGCTTATAATTTCTATTTTATTTATAGAAAAGTTTTAGATGTTTTTTTATATGAAAATTTGCATTAATTTTCATTCTCAATTTGCACTAAAAATTGTGTACCCTTTTGTATCGCATGATACACAACTACTTACAACAGAATACAAACTTGAACAACAAGCCCCCCTTAACTTAAATTTCTAATTCCACCCCTGCATACAATCTTATGATTTGATTTTTCTAACCTTTTATTGCTTTTTCAAGCGTTCTAAGTGTCTCTCTCGTTCCATACTAAAATGGGGAGGGTGAAAAATTTGTTCTACCGCCCTGGCTAGGGAAGAAGCTGCCCTAGCTAGAGAGAAGGAGTTGCAAATCCCTGTCGGCACGTCTGAACGAAGCCCACAACGAATTGGAGGCCGAGGAACACGCCAAGGAGGAACTGAAGAGTCACCTCAAGGGTTCTCTCGGTCGTGCGACGGCGGCGGAGGCATAAGCTGCAGCGACCAAGGAGGCCGATGATGAAAAAAAAGCCGGGGTCCTTGCGTTGAAGCTTAAGGAGGCCGAGGATGAAATCTCGGACCTCAAGGACAGGTTGGAGGCTATCGAGTATGGCACTTGAATGAAGGTGAAGGAGGCCATCATGCGTCGTCACTTGGAGGGCAAAAACCCAATGAACTCTGTTGTAGAGGTTTTAAACTACTTCTACGAGGTCGTTCAAGGCACCCCCGCAGATCTTGACTTGGTAGTCCTTCCAATGAAGTTGCTGATGAGCCTCTCACTGGTCATCCTGCTCCTTAGATTTTTTCTTCGTTTGTCTTTAGATTTTCTTTTTTCCAAGGGCGATTGTTGGTAGTCGTGCCATTACTTGTATTACTTTTGATTTATTAATACAAGTACCTTTTGACTCAATAATTTTTGTTCGTGTCTCATGTTTTATCTTTGAATATTATTTCACAAGTATCTTGCGACATATATTACATTTAGAATCATGCGATCCTTACACGAAAAATATTCAAAAAAGCAAAAATGTAATTTATGTCATTCGTGGCGACCAAAAAGTCACGACATATATACTGAAGAATGGATTTTGAATATCCACAAGTAATTTTATACATTATTGAAATTCATAATGATTTTAAAGTCACAAATGCGATTCTTGCGATTGTCATATGTCGAAGAAAAGTGATCGTCAAAGATCAAAAGATCGTGCGTTCCTACAGTAAACCATGGTTAGGGGTGGTCATCGGATTGAAATCCTTGGTGATCTATCTGTTGGTGTAAAGACAAGGTCCACCACCGCAAATGAAGCATTCTTTGTAATTTTCCTAAGCATTGTGGAACCTAAGAATGTTTATGAAGCCCTTCAAGATTCAAGTTGGATAGATGCCATGCAAGAAGAATTCTTCCAATTCGAACAAAACAAGGTATGGAAACTCATTCCTTTACCTTAAGATAAACTTGCAATTGGTACTAAGTGGGTTTTCAGGAACAAGAAGGATGAGGATGGTATTGTGATCAGAAATAAGGCCAGGTTGGTTGCAAAAGGCTACTACCAAGAAGAAGGCATTGACTATGACGAAACCATTGCTCCAGTAGCATGACTTAAAGCAATTCGATTGTTTCTTGCCTTCTCTGCATACAAAGGTTTCAAGGTCTATCAAATGGACGTTGAGTTTGCTGTTCTAAATGGCAAGCTTCAGGAAGAAGTATACATGCAACAACCTCCTAGATTCGAGAGCTCTACTCATCTAGATTATGTCTATTTTCTAGACAAAGCTCTGTATGGACCGAAACAAGCACCACGAGCTTGGTATGAAAGACTCTTG
This sequence comes from Silybum marianum, assembly GCA_036898165.1. Classification (NCBI taxonomy): domain Eukaryota; kingdom Viridiplantae; phylum Streptophyta; class Magnoliopsida; order Asterales; family Asteraceae; genus Silybum; species Silybum marianum. The sequence goes on along the minus strand of CM072536.1, from coordinate 14,792,203 downwards.
TCATTTCTGTAGTAGCACAAATATGAGAAAGGTAAAATCGATACAACTCTGTTCATCAAGAGGTGCAAAGGTGAGATACTTCTAGTTCGGATCTATGTTGACGACATAATATTTGGCTCTACTAACAAAAAAACACGTGATGAGTTCTTTAAGTTAATGAAGAGTGAGTTTGAAATGAGCATGATGGGAGAACTAACCTTCTTCCTAGGGCTCCAAGTCAAACAAACTTGAAATGGTATTTTTTATAAACCAAGCCAGGTATGTCTATGACATCTTGAAAAAAATATAAACTTCACAACTCAACAACAATGAGAACCCCAATCTCTACTAGTACTAAACTTGACTCTGATATAGTGTAAATCAGTAGATGTCAAGAACTATAGAGGCATGATTGGGTCTCTTCTGTATCTCATTTCTAGTAGACCAGATATTATGTTCGCCACATGTCTTTGTGCCAGATATCAGGCCAATCCTAAAGAGTCGCATTTGGCTGCAGTGAAGAGGATCTTTAGATACCTAAAAGGGACACAGTTTCTTGGTCTCTGTTATCCAAAGAACTCTGGTTTTGATTTAATTGTGTATACAGATTATGATCATGTAGGATGCAAATTAGACAGAAAGAGCACATCTGATAGCCGTCAACTACTTGGAAACAAGCTAGTTAGTTGGGCATCCAAGAAACAAAATTGTGTGTCCACATCTACAGCAGAAGCAAAATATGTAGCTGCTGCAAGTTGCTGTTCACAAGTTATCGGAACGAAAACCCAACTCAAAGACTATGGTCTTCTATATGACAAAATACCAATTCTGTGTGATTCAGAGAGTGCAATAGCCATAACTATAAACCCTGTCCAGCACTAAAAAACAAAGCATATTGATGTCAGGTATCATTTTATCAAAGATCACGTAGAAAAAAGGTACAATAGAGATGTACTTTGTCTCTACAGATTTCCAACTTGTGGATCTGTTGACTAAAGCTCTGGATGAGAAACATTTCTTTTTCTTAATTAACAAGTTGGGCATGCTAAACATGCATTAATGAATCAGAGCCTCTTTATGTACTATACAGAGACTGTGCATCTATTATTTTAGCATGTATGACTTTTGCTTTTTGTCAAACAACGCTTCTATATCAAATATATATAGCTTGTATTTCTTATAAGTGCAATAAGGGAAGCAGATCCTATATATGTACTATATAGAGCCTCTGCACCTCAAACTCAGCATTTCAAATCTTACTCTTATCTGATCGAAGCATAGTTTAAGGGGGAGCAACATAACATATGCTCAAATCAAGGGGGAGCACATCTCTTATCATAAGGTATGATAGTTAATTTCTCTGTATTTCAAAATACCTCTTACAAACTTGTTCTGTTCAAAAACCTTTTCATGACACAAGTCTTGGAATTTCTTGATACAGAGTCTTTATATGTACTATACAGAGTCTATGTTCCTCATAATTCTACAAACTTGAACCTTTCAGAATCAGAATTTGTATTTTAAATGTTTAGGTAAATAAAAGGTGCAATCAAATGGGCAAAGAAACCCCCTTTTGTATCTATTGCCTCATCTCTGTATGAGTGCTTCACAGTACCATTTACACTTGTGTGTTTTTGGACTCAAATGGAAGGTGCGGGTGATATTAAGGGTGATAGTCTGTTATTTTTAGAAACCCTTCAAACGTGGGTAGGTGGTAACGTATGCCTCACGGTTCTTTTGCAGAGCACGTTCGCCCACGTGTCCATTTCAAACAAGACCCACCCAAAATTGTTTCGTGCTCCATGTCTATTCAACCGTTTGGACTATTGTTCACACTTAGTTACCCCCAAATTCAAAATGTAAATACCATTTGAGCCCTAAATTTCAAGTTTACGCCTTCTTCACCTTCTTTGAATCCTTTCCAGCAAGAAACCTGCAACTGAAGCTCTATAAGTTCAAACCTGCAACAATGTCGCAACAATCCGAATCTAACGACTCTCACAACGAAACCTCTCAAATGGTTTCTGAAGGTACAAGCTCGAATGTTGTCTTCCTCCCAATCAAGCCAAGCAATCATAATCTAGACCTGGATATTAAAAACTTTGATGAAGAATTCCGTCCAGTGATTGGACTTTTAATAAAACACCCACTCTGCCACACCTTTACCAACACTGACGATACCATTCCTGAAAGGTACGTGCAACAATTTTGGCAAACTTGCCAGTTCATCGAAAAGCGAGGGGTGGTTGGGTACTTCCATGTTCCCGAGATGATGAAGAAATGCGAAGTTCTCATTTCAAGATCCCTACTGTCTTTTGTGCTTGAAACGCCAACAAGACATGATACTCATCTGAAGGACTATTCTAGGTTGCTAAATGGGGGAGAACTAGTAGGATTGATCATAATGTTAGGTTACAATAGACCAATATCCTTTCCTTCCCAAATCAGACGGTAATACCTACCCCAATGTGGAATATGTTGTTCACGCTAGTCAACAGGTCACTCACAGGAAAGATTTGAAGCATGGATATGGTATCCACCAAATTCTCCAGTTCCTATATGGGATGCATTTTGATCTCCCTCTGAACTATTCACTGATTCTATTCAACGAGTTTAGGGGAGCAGTACAGAAAAAGGAAATAGAACAATCCAAGAAGAAACCTTTACCATCACTTATGTTTCCAGGTTTTTACCCCTCTTAATGAAGCCAGCCATAGCTGATCAACACATACCTTGCACTGTAGAACCAAAGCTACACTATCACACATTCTCAGTATACAATTCAACCATTTGTGAGCCTAAGAGACGTCAACACTATATTAGGCCTAAGACCCTTAGACGCACATACATACGTGGATCCAAGCCATAGAACCAGGGATGGTAACCCTCTATGATTAGGAGAACCGGAGACCAAGAAAAGTGCAGAGAGATGAAGTAGATGAAGAGGAGAGAGCTAGAGTAGAGGAAAAGAGAGTCAGAGTGAAAAACGAAGAGCGAGTGAGACTAAGAGCTAGAAAGAAAGAAAGAGAGCTAAGAAAGAAAGAGCAGAGAGAGAGGAAGAGGAAGGGAAAAATGATTGCTGAAGAGAAAAAAAAGGAGTGCACCAATTCTTATAGTACCTAGAGGGGGTATAAGAATCAGAGAGCGGAGTGAGAGAGAAGAACGTATAGAACAAACCTTAGAACTAGAGCCAGAGGGAGTGGCTAGTGAGGTTGCGCGAAAAGATGCCCCTAGAGGCACACATATTAGGTTTTCCTCCCCTACTCTCTGTGCAAGCGAATCATCTATCCCCGATGTACGAGCATCAAGGGATATTGAAACAGAAGTGCACACCTCAATCCCTAACCAGCCTATCCAATCAGAGGACAATGCTTCCTTTGAGCCGCAAAGCCAATGGGAAACCCATAATCTGGGTGTATCCTTTCAACATGATGCACCCATTGAAAATAAAAGTACCATGTTTCCATATGGTACGCTAGAAATCCCTACAGAGGAATTTGTTTCCTCTGAACTAGAAATTCCAATACGTTAACCAGAGAGACGTCTTAGGGCACATAGCTCTGTGGGTCTCGATAGCCCATATGGTTCACTTGGCTTGTCACATCTTCATGACTCTGGCTCTGAAGGTATATACAACGCCAACCGAAGATTTGTAATATACTCTGACATTGAGCCAGAGATACGAGGATCAGATAGAATTCCTTCTGAGGTCAACCTCAATACAGGCTTTAAAGAAGGCGGTGAAGGAACATCACTTCACTCTGTCCCATGTGTTAAAACAGAGGTTACTCCTCCTAAACAAGTGACAAGAGATGATTTCCAAACTCTTGTTGCCTTTGTAAAGGACTTTTTGCAGAGTTAAAAACTGCAAGGTCTAATGCAGAGACCTCAACCTCTGCATCGGATATGAAAGAAATTCGAGATCTCATATCCACAATTCTGGCTGAGAATTTTTCGAAGACCTACAAACTCGATAACTCCAAGTTTTTGACGGATAAACTTGTACAATCTTTTGCTTCTTTGGAGAAAATAGTAAGCTCCTCTAAACTACCCATCCCGAGGGTAGAAAAAGCTTATCTCTGAGCACATCTCGCAACAAGCACAACCCTCTGTTCCTCTTGCAGATATTCAAAACTTTAAAGATGAGATGAAGGAGATGACCCAGAATACAATACTGGTCCTTCTATGCTAGATGATTATACATGCAGATTAGAGATGGTTGCTCGGTGTGATAAACTTCTTTAAAAGGTTACTGACTTCACCTCTGACTTCAACAAGAAGGCAACCAAAGCAGCTGCAGACATCAAGAAGTCCAATGTTATCCTTAATTTCGGAGCTGATTATGAAGTCAACAAAATAACTCTGGCAATGAAAGATCTAGTCCGCCTCACTGAAGAAAATATCAAAATGATGCCTCCCACGGATCTCGAATCTAAGAAGAGGAAAAAGCCTACCTTTGGTTGCAAAGAGCCCTCCTCAAAGCGGGTTCCCTATGATGACCAAGAGGATCCAGATTATTATGGCCCTCATGATCGCCAACGGGGGGAGACTGAATTAGGATCATCATCTGCACCAATCCCAGTTATACTGTTAGACCTCATTTTGGTGAAGTATGAAACAGAATTGAGCAACAAATATGCATCAGATGACGTGACAAGCACACCTTCCGTGTGTCTCTCAGTTTGTTACTTCCTTGCTTATGTGTCTCATTGTAATAGGCTATGTAGTTGACTTTCATTGATTGGAAAGGGTGAAGTTCTCTTCACATATGCTTAGGGGCGAGGCTTTAGCATGGTGAAGCACACCACAGCTACTGTTGGGCCAGTCATAGTCTCTATGATAACCTTGGATTTATTCAAAGCAAAAGTTTTGGAAGAGTATCGCGATGAGGGAATTATCGGTCGTATCAGGGATGAATGTTCGGGTTCTCAAGAAAGGAAACGAGACGGTGAGAGAGTATACTCACTTATGTCCTTCTTATTTTATTGCCACTTTTCTTTTGTGTCCACTTCTTTCCACTCAAATCTACACGTACTTATGAGTACTTTGGAAGATGCCTATATGGTTGAATTAGCCGATGGCAAGTGAGCTCTGGTTCGGAATATTCTTAAGGATTACATGTTGGAAGTTGAAGGGAGTAAGTTTGGGATAAATCTCATGCCTATGTCGATAGGAAAGTTTGATGTGATGATAGGAAGAGATTGGTTAGCCGAATACCAAGCCGAAATTCGATGTTCTAAGAATTTAATCCGGACTCCGTTATTGGATGGCAGTGTGATGGTAATCTACAGGGAAGGAAGGAAAGGCGAACTAGCTTGGTTAACCTTGGCAAAGGTGTGCAAGTGTTTAGCCAAGGGATGTCTTTTGTATATAGCCTATGGTCTAGATGCAAAGTTAGAGAAGAGGAAGTTAGATGATGTGCGGGTCGTTAGTGAGCTTCCCGATGTGTTCCCGAAAGAATTACCCGGTTTTCCGCCCGATAGACAAGTGGAGTTTCCAATAGATATAGGGTCGGGGGCCGATCCAATTTCTAGAGCACCCTACCGATTGGCACCACCCGAAATGCAAGAAATGATGACGCAATGGCAAGACCACCTCGAGAAGGGTTTTGCGAGACCAAGCTCGTCTTTATAGGAAGCTCTGGTCTTATTTGTGAGGAAGAAAATTGGCACGATGAGGATGTGTATTGACTATAAGAAGTTGAATAAAGCAACCGTGAAGAATGAGTATCCACTTCGGAGGATTGATGATCCTTTTGATCAACTGCAAGGGACGGGTTGTTTCTCAAAGATTGATTTACGTTCGGTTTATCATCAAGTGAAGGTGAAGGAGGGTAATGTAGCAAACACGACACCTAGGACGCCGTACGGTCATTATGAGTTCTTAGTAATGCCGTTGGATTGACAAACACGTCAGCAATGTTTATGGATTTGATGAAATCAAGTATGTCGACCGTTTCTAGATCAATCAGTGATGGTATTTATTGATGATATCTTTGTCTACTCTAGGAACGAGTTAGAACATGAGCAACACCTTCGAAAAGTCCTCGAAGTGTTAAGGAAGAAGAAGTTATACATCAAATTCTCTAAGTGTGACTGTTGGTTGAAGGAAGTACAATTTTGAGGCATGTTGTCACTAAAGACGGAGCGAAGGTGGATCCATCTGAATTGAAGCAATGATGAATTCGGAACCGCCTCGGGATCCGTTCGAAATTAGAAGCTTCTTAGGATTGGCGGGCTATTATGGAAGGTTTATGCATGACTTCTCAATGGTTGCATCATCCTTGACGGGCTTGACGAGGAAGAATATGAAGCTTTTTGGAACGACAAACATGAAGAGGTTTCCAAACTCTTCAAAGGAAAATTGTGTGAAACATCGATATTATCCTTGCTAGAAGGATCTGAAGATTTTGTGGTCTATAGTGATGCATCAAGGATGGGTTCGGGATGTGTATTGATACAAAGAAGCAAGGTGATTGCATATGCGTCAAGGCAACTCAAGGAACACGAGAAGAATTACCCAACCCACGACTTAGAGTTAGCAGCAGTGGTAATTGCATTAAAGTTATGGCAACATTGGCTTTACGGAACTAAGTGTACACTCTACACCGACCGTAACAGTTTGAAATATGTTTTGCTCAAAAGGAGTTAAACATGAGGTAATGACGTTGATTTGAATTGCCTAAGGATTATGGTTATGTGTTATTATGCCACCCGTGTTATGCAAATATAGTAATGGATGTTCTAAGTCGAAAGGAGTACGGCAGTGGAACACGAGCCGTACTTACGAAGATTGCATTAGTGTCAAGATTGATCAGTCGGATCAACACCTCCCAAGCGGAGGCACTACTTGAGGGAAATTTTAAAGACGAGGTTATGGTGAAGCAACACTTGTTACTAACGGAAGATAGTCGTAGTTTGAAGTTATTTCGTGGGCATATTTGAGTGTCCAAGATTGGAGGCAATCGGGAATTACTATGGGAGGACGTCCATGAGCCTAAGTACTCCATACATCCGAGCAGTATCAAAATGTGTGGGGATTTGAAGTTGACGTATTGATGGCCTGTCAGGAAGTTGGAGGTGGCTAGATATTTAGAGAGAAGTGTAACATGTTACAAGTAAAGGCAGAACACCAACGACCGTATGGAAGTCTTCAATCGCTGGAAATTCCGGAATGGAAATGAGAGCACCTTGCTATGGATTCCGTGACAAAGTTACTAAAGACCTTGAAAGGTCACGATGCTATATGGGTAGTGGTGGACGGACTTATGAAGAGTGCTCACTTCTTGGCAATGCGAGGAGCCGGTCCAGTTGTCAAGCTAGCTAAGTTGTATGTGGATGGAATTGTCTCAAGGCATGGTGTGCCTTTATCTATTGTGTCGAATTGTGACAGTAGGTTAGTTCACACTTTCAGGACATCGGTCTGGACGACCGATGGTTATAGAAACTCAGAGTATTTGGGCGTTTGGGTCACTTCAAGTTAGTTGCGTGATGACCCTCTAGTGTCGTAAATTTTTGGATTGAAAACTTTTAGGCAATTGTTTACCTCGAGAAGTGTTTTGGCTTGACGCCAACCTTGGTTGTTCTTAGGGTCATATGGCATTAGAGCGATTGGAGCACTTTGGTTGAGTTCAAATAGTGTGGAAGGCCTTGTGTGGTGCTCTTGAAAGGGATGATAATTCTTCGTCGTGATGTTTATTGGAAAAATGTAGTGTGATCGTTAAGGTAGACCTTAACATAAATCATTTATTTAAGGAGAAGTTGTTTGGTCGAGGTTAAAATTTTGATGTGGTAGTGGTCTTTTCAGAACTGCTTATGTCGGATTCCTTTACCATCTGGGTAAAGTAATGGTTAATCTGATGTGTAGGGAATCTGTTTGGTTTTATCCGGATGAGCTCTTGCGAAAGAAATCAAATGTCGAATACAAAGGGAAAGAGCATCCCGACCTATTGGAAGTGGTTTGAAAATCCTAAGAAATAATTACGTTTTGGGCATCAATTGTAAAATTAATCTATTAAAGCCAAAAGCTACTCCCAAGGTGATATGAACCACCTAAGGTTGGGAGGCAACATCGAGCTTAAACTTGAAGTTTGGTTCAATGTGGGTCAATGATCTTTCTGATAATAGTGTGATGTATTGAATTACGTTTAAACTCTCCCAAGGAAGTAAAATTATTGTATTGCTCGGGTATAGTATTTTGAGGTCTCTTTTTCGTTGGGATGGACGAAACGAGTTATTTATCGAGCTTGTGTTACGGGTCGTATGACGTTCGAAGTTTTGGACCAGCATTAAATTTCGAGGACGAAATTAAATTCAAGGGTGGGAGGATTGTAACACCCGGAAATTTAGCACGAAAGGTTATGTAACTTAGCATTGTAATATTTTATTTATGGGCAAATGGAAGGTTTCAAGTGTATAATTTTGGGTTGTAATGGATTGGGGGAAAGGAACGGAAGCCGAGTGAATTTTGACTTTCGGTACACTTTCGGCGACAATGACAGGCTACAATGCCCATGTCATTGTCGCAAGGCATTGTCGCGGAGAAGGGAAAACCAGCCAAAATTTATCAGACTTTCGGTACAAATCTCGCGACTATGACTCGCGACTATGACATGTCATAGTCGCCTAGGGCATAGTCGCCCGTGTGTTCCAGAGTGCAATAAGGTGCGTTTTTCAGCTTCCTTTTCTCATTTTATCAGTTACGAATTATCAGTGTTGGGAGCAAAGGGCAGAGGCGATTTTTAGGGTTCCACTTTCTTCACCAACCTCCTTCCAAGCATTTATTTCTCCATTAAAGAGGAGAGATCAAGTAGAGCTTTGGGGTTAAAAAGCTTCATGTGGTGGTGCCTCTCATCTGTTCAGATTTCTTGATCACCTCCATCTTCATCTTAGAGATTTTCTAGGGTTTTGTCAAACTCTAGCTTGTGAGTTCATTCTTACCTTTAAAACTTTATACATGTCAAAATGAAGTATTTTGCCTTAATGTGATGTTTAAAATAAGTATTTTCTATACTTGGAAGGTTTTGGTAAAAACTAGGTCAAAATTTGTCATTTATGGTTTTTCTTTGAAATGATGAAATGAGTACGAAGAACGGTTTTAAAACACCCTTATGGGTTTTTGATGAGAAATATGATGTATAAACCTAAATGATTATTTGACCTAATTTTTGGAAGGAAGGTTTTGGGAAACAAGATGTTATACTTCACAGGTTTTGTGAAGAGAAGTAATACCTTGGAAACAAGTGTATTAAGATGTTATACTTCACAGGTTTTGTGGAGAGAAGTAATACATTGGAAACAATTGTATTAAGATGATAGACTAGTGTAATGGATCCATAGGCACATATAGTCAGAAGTACTTGGGGAGGGCACTTGTAATAGATCCCGGTTTGGGGTTGAACTCGTGATGATTAATGTGATGACGGGTCATTCCCGTAGAAGTTTCCCCCAAGAGAAGTAAAGCGTATCTTTCAGGTGTAAATCGCAGAAGTAATGAAAAAGAGATGTTTTGAGAAAAGCTTTCGGTTATATGTTTATTTACCGTTTTCGAAGTTTAAATGGCTTTTCTATATTTTGAATTGTTTGTTCTCACTAGGCTTTTAAGCCTAACACTTTTTCTTAAAATGACATGTATATCAGGTGATCAAGCGGATGGGGCTTGATGGGATGAGAGAAGCTAGGTGCCGGTAGTGGCATTCTTGGAAGTGCACCTCGTGTGTATAAATGAAGTTACATAGAAGATTATGTTGAGGATTTTAGTGACACCCGAACTTAATCTGTATTTGAATTGTATAGATTACTAGATTGTCATTTAATATTCCTATAGAAGTTGTAAACTCACTCTAACCTCCTCCCCATCTTTATGGGTAATGTCTTGCGTAGTTGTTGTTATTCCGCAGTTCTTTTGGTTTAAATTAACTCCCAATTTTAGGGGTGTTACGTTCTTATAGTTTTAGTTTTATTTATTTGTTGGATGTTTTGTTGATGAGAATCTTTAAGAATAAAAAAGGAGTTGTAGATCATGGAGACAGGAGAGATTAGGACTTAAGAGGGTGAGGGTGGTGGTGTGGTGTGGTGGGGTGGGGTCATTTGTTTATTTTTTTAAATATTTATTATCGATTATCCGTTAGATAATGATCCTATTTTTTTGTAAAGTTATTTTATAGACCTTTAAATATATGTTTTAAAAGTACATTCCTTTAAAATAAATTTTGAAACAATGTTTTCTTTTTATTTGATTTGCCTAACTTAAAAGCAACTCTTGTTGGATTGTAGTGTCGTACTGATATAATTTTCGGTTTATATATATATATAGGGGCGGGTTCAAATGAGAACTCAAATTTGGTTGTCAACGTGAGGACAAATGAGAGTGCGACACGTGTCTAATTCAAAGAAATATTATAGTATATATTCAGTCTGAATATACAAAGGAATATTCGATCCCGAATATTCCTTTGTATATTCAGACTGAATATATACTAGACTGAATATTCTTTTGTATATTTAGTCTGAATATTGCTTATTTTGACACGTGTCACGCTCTCATTTGTTCTCACGTTCACAACCAAAGATAGGTTCACATTTGAACTTTCCTCTCCCTCTCTCTCTCTCTCTATATATATATAATATGTGTAGTACCGCTCCATTTACCTAATTTAAAATCCATCCATTTTCACATTTTTTTTCTCTCTCTATGATTGATTCATTGTCTTCTTCTCAATGCCTCTGGGTGGGTAGTCCTTTTTATCATGTTCATCAACACAAAAATCTCTCTCACAAAATTTCTATAAACACCAACTTCAATGCAACGAAAAACTCCATAATCTATAGTAGTAGCAGAAGAAAAAGATGTGCTTTAAAAGTTAAAAGTGACAGTGGTACAGAAGTCAAGAAAGAAACAGGTTATGAAAATGAACAAGAAAAACATAAAAGAAGGGTTCGGATACTGATCGCCGGCGGTGGGGTTGGTGGGTTGGTGCTGGCTCTCGCGGCCAAAAAAAGAGGGTTTGAGGTGACGGTGTTCGAGAAAGATTTGAGTGCAGTGAAAGGCGAAGGAAGGCATCGAGGACCGATTCAACTGCTCAGTAGTGCATTGGGCGTGTTGGAAAGTATCGATAAGGGCGTCGCAAAGCAAGTGATCGATGCGGGTTGTGTCGTTGGGGATCGAATCAATGGCATTGCTGACGGCCTTTTTGGCAATTGGTAAACCATCTCCTTTCTAAAACAAATTCTTTATAATTTCTCTAAAATAGATAATCAAAAATCAAAATCCCTGAAATAAATTATACTCTACTCCAACAGATCCTCTATTTTTAAGATTTTATCATTAATTATATTATTTAAATATTTTATAGTTTTATGATCCCAATACATTTTAAAAAAATTTAATATAAAATGATATAATTCAACGCTTATTGGTGAAATTAATAAAAAAACTCATTTGTCTCTCCTTTCTTTAGAGTTTTAGAGAATTATCAATATAAAAAGTTTTTTCTATGATTCTCTATTTTAAAGAATAAGATAGGAAAGTTGTTGGAGCACTATAGATAACCAAGAGTTGATTTTCTATATTTTTGAGAAGTTATTGATAATGCTTAAGCTAGCTAATCTGAAGTTTTTTTTTGAAAATTTTACTTTAAATAGTTATAATCTAGCTTGTTGAAACGTAATTACTTAGATACTTTCAACAAGAATATGCAAACATAATATTATTATTAATTATTGATTAATTTAAATTTAAGTTATTAATTATTGTTAATTATTGTTAATTATTGATTATTGATTAATACTAATATTAATTTAAATTATTAATTATTGATTATTGATTAATACTAATATTAATTTAAATTAAGGTGTCTTAATTATTGATTAATAATAATATTAATTTAAATTATTAATTATGTTTAATCGTAAATTATTCATTATTATTGATTATTAATTATTTTAAAATATTATTAATCCAATCATTTTTAATATTATTATTATTCAATTATTTTATCTTTAAGAAACAAATATTACAATTTTAAAAATATTTCTATAAATTACATAAAAATTAAAGTTATATTCTTTTATTTCATAAGTAGTAAAACGCGCGTTGATAATTATTTTAATACAAAAATCAATTTAATTATTATTATTTTAAAAAAAAATTAATTAATTAAAATACGTAAGATGGGGAAACTTGTGGTTTTATTCAGATTATCTATAATAGTTATCTAAAATCATAATTTAATAAAAATATTTTCTAAAATTCATATTTTGCTATACATATTAAATTTTTGTAATATTATATATATATATATAGATATATATTTAATAAATCAAAATTAAAATTCTATTAATTAATATATTAGTTAATATATTATATTATTAGTTATCTGTCTTAAATATATTATGTAATGTTAAAATTTACTAATTTTTTAACATATCTTTTTTTGTTATCTTATATTTTTCAACTAGTTTATCAGTTAGTTTTTGTCAAACATAATTAATTTATTAGCTAGTTTGCCAAACATTACCCTGAGATTGTCGTTTCATTTAGGAGTGCCACAGATTGGGTGCAGTTTACGTTAGTTATGCAACCCAACCTAATTATGACAGTTAGGAAAAATCTCAACTCATTCCAACTAATGCAAAAGTATAATTCAATTGTGGGTTGAGGCAAGTAGGGTTGGGTTGGCAGGTTAATAGTACATAAATTTGACAAACAAATAATTTATAGGACTTTAGTTTATAGGATCAAACTATAAAACGTTCTATCGAAAAATCATATAATAGGTTTATAAGATCTTCTTGGAGGTTTCAACAAGTTTTTTATGGCTTATTTTTAAATAAAATGTCATATTAGCTATTTATAGAATGATTTTGAGAAATATCCTGTAAATTCATCTATTTATAGGACACTTTTTTAATCGTGTTGTATAAAATAACTAATATGATATTTTATTTTAAAAGCGTTCTAAAAACTTTTTAAGACTTACAAAAACGTCCTATAAATATATTGTAACACTTTTAGATATGATGTTCATCCTATAAACAAGTTCTATGAAGTATCATATTAGGAAGCTTAGACATTTTAAACGTCTTACAAACCTAATGTTTTTGTAGAATGCTATAACTAATATCAATTTTTTCCACCAAAGTACAATATCTAATGAATAAGTCTTTAAATTAATAGATTCGTCAACCAAGTATGTATGATTTATCAACATCATTCATATTCTCCGATACATACATTTGTTGTTGCAAAAACGATTCCTATAAATTTCTTCTATTATATTTTTTGTCATCATTCTTGGGTGGAGAATCTCTTTTGGTAACCTATACATATAGCTAAGAAGAAAAACAAAACATAAACTCAATAAAACAAATATAAAATTTTACACCTTATTAATATGGTTGGGTTCTTGGGTTCATGTGAAACCAACCTGTTTTCGTGTGACCCGTGAGACCACATTTTTACACTTGAAACTTCATAGCAAAACATTGTGAAGGTAAAAAAAATCCAAACGTTCACAACAAAACACTGTGAAGGTTAACTTCACATTGTTTCTCTTTGAAGTTTCAAGTGTAAAATAGTGGTCTCACGGGCCTCACAAAAATAACCTGGTCTCACATGATCCTAAGTCTTATTGATATAATATGTATTATAATAAACGGGGCTTAATTTTTTAAGAACTCACTTTTTGTGAGATCCATTCTAAACCACTAATTTAAGATAATAAATTTTATTAGTTAATGAGATAATTATCTATTTATTAAATAAAATTTTAATGCATTTTTTAGGAAATGTCATATTCATCTCTTTCTTTTTCTCATCTTCTTTGTTTTATCTTCGTATTAAAAAACAAGTCGTGCACATATTGTGAACACAAGGTGACCATATTGTGAACACAGTGTAAAATAACCTTAATAATTTTCTACTATAATGTTCATAATGTGTTTACAATCAATTGTGCATATACATATGCAACGGAAAAATGAGAGGAAAGAGAGAAAATATGAGAGATAGGAGAAAAAATAGAAGATAGGAAAGAAAAAGATTTTTAATTTTTTTCGACATTTTTTTCAACTAATTTTTAGTGATTTAAATTGAATCTCACGGATCTCACAGTTACAGGTTCTTAAAAGAAGGTTCCCCTATAATAACATTATTAATATATATATATATACATACATATACATAGACTATTACGTAATACAAATATAAATAAAACATTATCGAAATTATATAGTAGCGGTGGGTTCATGGATTAGGTTGGGTTGGGTTGGGTTGGGGTTGAACTAGGCTGACACAATTTCAACCCTTTTAACTGACAGCTTAGCAGTTTAACTGGTTAAGTTCAGTTGGGTTGTTAGCAACCTTGTTGAATGGGTTATGCGATTTAGCCACTTCTTGTACACCCAAAGCTACTAGAGATTTGTGTATTTTTTATAATTATACCCTTCAATCTTAATAATTATTAATTAATATTACCTTTGACTTATGTTTAATATTAATAAGTAAACAAAAGGTAATATTAAATTGTTAATTAATGGAAAAATTATATCAAAATGGAACCAACTTTGAACTTGTTCTTATTTTGGGAATCTAAGTTTAAAATTTTTATTTTAAGGCTTGAGGCAAAAATTTTATAAAAATAATTGTTGTATAAATAGTTTTTAATATATTAATAAAAGATAGAACTGGACAAGTTACTTGAATATGATATATACTTGGAGGAGGAAAGTAAAATAAAAAATTTGAAAATTAAAATAAACAATAGAAAAACAAAAAAAGGAAACACAAGTCTTGATGCTTAAAAAGAACATTTATTGTTGTATTTTAATTGCACCATAACAAAACTAAAACTTAGTTAAGTTAAAATTTAAATGTACAATTACAGATATGCTATGTACAAGTAATAAAACAAAAAGAGAACAATAAGAAAAAATAGAAGAAAGAACATTTACGAGACAGATGCCACGGTCGAAATTTGTATTGCTAAAATATCTAAATAAAAATAACAAATATTATAAACAATTATTTACATTTGTAAAACATAAACAATAATAACATAAAGAATAATAAATATAAAATATTACCTTTGGCCATCCGAGATACAATGGAAAACCGAATACCATTTTGTTTCCACCATCTATGTATGTCAAAACCGGAAGTATAGAAAAATTTCGGCTCATTTAAGTACCTCTTTAACTCGCGGCTCATTCATTACCCACATCACATGTCAAATCTTCTACATTGCATGGTTTTTGAGATCCCGAAAAAGTGTCAAACCTTTCTTTGTATGATCTAAACAAGACTTCCAACCTTTTTTCTACCTATTGCACCATACTTGCCACCTTCATATCAAGCACCTCTTTTTCATGGAATTTTCCGTCGTTAATGTAATCATCTTTCTAAACGCATGTCCGATAAAAGATGATTTCATGTAGGATCTAACATAACGACAAAATACATAAAATCATTCAACTTGTCAAACCTCCCCTAATACTTATCGTATTTTTCTCGCATTGCGCTAACCATTAAACAAAAATCAGGATCCGCCTCCCACATACGTAGATGTTTGTCTACGTCTAAAAATAGATGCGACAAAGGCTTTGAAGTGGCCGAAACAATTTCCGTTTTAATCTTGAATTTCTCTAAAAATTCGACCACTTTTTTGCACACACCAAAATCCGAATGTTCCGGCACTCTATCAAGATCCCAAAAATAATTAGTATCTTCTATTTCAAACGCAAAAAAAAACCTCTCTTAACTCGACGACAATCTTCAGCATGTCAAAGGTGGAATTCCACCTAGTAGGGCAATCACCACACAAAAACTTATTTGATTCAACTTGACGAATTTTCATGCACTTCTTAAACAATGCTATTCTTTGTGTAGAATGTCTAATATACCTAATTGCCTTTTGCAAACACTCAATATAATAATTATTCTTCTTTAAACCATCTTTCACCACCAAGTTTAGAATATGAGCCATGCACCTGACTTGAAAATGTTTTTCACTATCATACATGTTAGGTAACTTTTTCACCAAATACTCTAGTGCTTTATCAATGGTAGTTGCATTATCTACCGTCATAGACTCATAGTCATAACATTTTGTATCCCCAAACCTTGAATGCAAACAATTCATGACCCACATCATCCCCTTTATGACTCTTAATGGGTCTAAGATTAATAATTCTTTCATGCATTACCCAATTGTCATCTATAAAGTGAGCCGTAACAACAGTGTAATTAACCTTTTGACATGATGATGTCCAAGTTTCCGTGCTCAAGTGAGCGGTATTTGTTGGTTTACTTAAATAAGCCAACAACTTATTCCTTTCATCTATCTAATATTTTGCAACATTCCTAGAGACTTTGTGACGTGAGGGCAAAATAACTTTACCATTTAATGCATTAGTGTATTCAACAAACGTCTCATTTTTGACAAACTTAAACGACAATTCACCAACAACAAACAAATTCAACAAAGCCTTTTTTATTCTACCCTCATCATGTTTCCATGTTTGCACGCTCCCTTCCCCACTAGATTCTTTTTTGAAGAATAAATTATTTTGATTTTTTTATGGCAAACTGGGGATTCTTTTGACAAATAGGAAAATGCTTTCTAAGACTAGAGGTACCGTTTATTATCGGATCGGCTTTAAGTACCGTCGAACAAAATTTGCACTTTGTATGTTTACGTTTTACTCCATCATCCTCAAGATACACGACGTCAAAGTATTTCCAACATTTAGCCCTCTCATTCCCTCCTCGTTTTCGTTTACCACTTGGTTCCACATTTTCTTCTTTATCATTGTCGAGGTCCACAAAAGGGGTTTCCTCAATAATTGTATCATCTCCCTAAAAAAACGACATAAACCGACAATCAAAACCTACGTATAAAAACCGAATGAGAATATTATTCTAGGATACAAAATAATTGTATCATCTATTAACGATTCTTACAAAAATTGTTAAGAAATAAACAAATAACCCCTAATTTTATATTAACCTAAGGCGAAATAGTATAAAAATAAGTTTTGGCATTTAAATGCAGTTACATTAATAACAGAGTTTTTTGAACCACTGTTTGTTGCAAAACAAACCATTAATCCAAAAACGAATGCCATATTTTGCATAATGAGCTAATTTCAGCAAAATGCCAGTCATGATGGTTTTGTTTTCATTTACTTTTTTCACTCATTCCTACAACATGATGTTCTTCTTTAGCATTTTTACGCAATGGTGGGTTGGGTTCTATAGGACTGGAGTATCCCTGCAAGTTTTATATATTTATTTTTCATCTTAGATTTCTTTCTAATTCTCTTTAGTTAATATATAATATTCTTAGTTTCTTACTGATTTTGGGACTACATTTTTTTTTACTTTAAGTTGAAAACATAGGTTATCTGCATTACCAGCTGACTGCAAGTGGGGTGAAATAAAAAAACCTTCTATTTGTATATTATCTGCTAGTGGATCATATATGCAATCGCTTTTACACGAAACTTAAATTCTCATCACCATTACACGCATAGGCGGAGGCAGTGTTGGCCTTGGGTGATCACATAATCACCCTCAACTTTTAAAAAGACTTTCTTATATATAAAAAGGCCATTATCATTCTTGAGAATAATAAGGATAAACTCCATAGTTCTCTCTTTCTATCTATAGTTATATAAATTTAATATTTTTGGTTTTAAAAAAGTTACAATATTATACGCACATTTACGGAATTAGAAAACTATTTACCTAAGTTTAACATCTTATTTTGATCCATTTTTTTCATATATCCATCATACATATATAGAAGGTGAGTTTAAACGAGATGATCAATAATTCAATATACAAGAAACGTCAAATAACATGTGTTTTTAGAGTAAAATCACATGTGACATACGTCGAGCTGACCAACTTTTGCATGTGTGAGTTTTCACACGACCTTGATTGCGTTGACTAGTTGTAGATTCTAGACAGTTGTATCGCATGTGATTTTGCTCTAAAATTACATGTGATTTATCCCTTATCGCTTCTTGTAAGTTGACAGGCTCCTCACATGATCCCATCTTTCTCTCTCTCTATATATATATATATACATATATATATATATGTGTGTGTGTGTGCACGCGCGCGCATGTGTGTGTCCAATTTAAGAACAATTTTAGAAACAGGTTTAAAGAGGTTTCAAATATATTCAAATTATATCGATGTTAGGATCTACCACATAATTTAAAAGTGATTGGTGATCTTGTGGAAAATATGGCTGAAACAAAAAGGACCATCCTCATCAAAAATCCTGGCTCCGCCCCTGTGTGTGTGTGTGTGTGTGTGTGAAAGTGTATGTGTGAAACAGTGTATGAAAGTGTGTGTGTGTGGGTGTGAATGTGTGTTTGTGTATGTGAAAATGTGTGTGAAAATGAAAGTGTCAATGTGTGTGTGAAAGTGTGCGTGTATGTGAGTGTGTGAAAGTGTGCGTGTGTGTGTGAAAGTGTGCGTGTGTGTGTGTGTGAAAGTGTATGTGTGTGTGAAAGTGTGTATGTGAATGTGAAAAATTATTTAGAAAATGAAAATTTTGAAAACTAAAAAAAAGTTGTTTTCTAAATCCAATATAAATTTAGAAAATGAAAACGAAAGTTTTTTTGGAAATTTTTTGAAAACTTAACGAACTAAACACATTTTCCAAATTTTCATTTTCTCTGGAAAAATTTTCTAGAAAACAGAAAAAATTTCACGAACTAAACGCACCCTATATCTTCTATTTTAATACCAAATCCACCTAAATATTTTAAAATTTTCGGTTCTTGTAATATTCCACCCAAATACCTATTTTTTTCTTCATATTTCGGTTCCGTCATTTCTCGAAAACCCGGTTCTTGCATTAATCGGCTCCTCCAATCCGGTTTCCGCTTAACATGGATCAATCTCAAGTAAGCTTATTTAGCTGAAATGGAGGAGTTTTTATTTTTAGAAAATTAGAAAATGAGATATACGACTAAAGGAGGAATTTTCATTGTGTACTTGATTTTCTGCGATCCACCAAGTGAAAGTGTGTGTGTGTGTATATGAATGTGTGTGTGTGAAAATGTGTGTGTGTATGTCTGTGTGAAAGTGAAAGTGTGCATGTATGTTTGTATGAAATTGAGAGTGTGTATGTGTCTGTGAATGTGTGTCTGAAAGTGTGTGTGTCTGTCTGTGCGTGTGTGTGTGTGTGTGAAAGTGTGTGTGTGTGTTTGAATATGTGTATGTCTGTGTGAAAGTGTAAGTGAAAGTGTGTGTATGTCTGTGTGAAAGTGTGTGTGCATGTGTGAAAGTGAAAGTGTGTGTGTATGTTTGTGTGAAAGTGAAAGTGTGCATGTGTCTATGAATGTGTGTGTGTGTGTGAATGTGTGTGCATGTAATGTGAATATGTGTATGTCTGTGTGAATGTGTGTGCGTGTGTGTGAATATGTGTATGTCTGTGTGAAAGTGAAAACGAAAGTGTAAGTAAAAGTGTGTGTATGTTTGTGTGAAAATGTGTGTGCGTGTGCGTGTGTGAAAGTCAAAGTGTGTGTATATGTCTGTGTGAAAATGAAAGCGTGTGTGTGTGTGTGTGAATGTATGTTTATGTCCGTGAAAGTGTGTGTGTGTGTGTGTGTGTTTGAAAGTGAGTGTGTGTGTGTGTGTGAATGTGTGTATGTTTGTGTGAAAGTGAAAGTGTGTGTGTGTGTGTGTGAAAGAGAGTGTGTGTGAAAATGTGAAAATGTGTGTATGTCTGTGTGAAAGTGAAAGTGAAAGCGTATGTGTATGTCTGTGTGAAAGTGAAAATGTATGTGTGTGTGTGCGCGCGCGCGCGTGTGAATGTGTGTGCATGTGAAAATGTGTGTGTGTGAAAGTGTGTGTGTGAATGTGTGTGCATGTGAAAGTGTGTGTGTGAATGTGTGTGCATGTGAAAGAGTGTGTGTGTGTGTGCGCGTGTGAATGTGTGTGCATGTGAAAGTGTGTGTGTGTGTGAAAGTGAAAGTGTTTGTGTGTATGTCTGTGTGAAAGTGAATGTGAAAGTGTGTGTGTGTGTGTGTGTGTGAATGTGTGTGTGTGTGAATGTGAATGTGTGTTTATGTTTATGAAAGTGTGTGTAAGTGTTTGTGTGTGTGTGTGTGTCTGTGAAAGTGTGTGTGTGTGTGTGTGCATGTCTATGAAAGTGTATGTGTGTGGATGTGTGTGTGTGAATGTGTGTATGCCTGTGTGAAAGTGAAAGTGAAAGCGTGTGCGTATGTCTGTGTGAAAGGGAAAACGTATGTGTGTGTATGTTTGAAAGTGTGTGTGTATGTCTATGTGAAAGTGAAAGTGTGTGTATGTGTGTGCCCCTGTGTGAATGTGTATGCATGTGAAAGTGTGTGTGTGTGTGTGAAAGTGAAAGTGTGTGTGTATGTCTGTGTGAAAGTGTGTGTGTGTGTGAAAGTGAAAGTGTGTGTGTATGTCTGTGTGAAAGTAAAAGTGAAAGTGAAAGTGTGTGTGGGACTGTGTGTGTGAATGTGTATTTATGTCTGTGAAAGTGTGTAAGTGTTTGTGTGTGTGTGTGTCTGTGAAAATGTGTGTGTGTGCATGTCTGTGAAAGTGTGTGCGCGAAAGTGTGTGTACACACACACACTTTCTAATTTGAAAAAAAAATTGAAAATGGAAAATGAAAACTGGTAGAAAATTCATAACTAAACGCGTTTTCTAATTTTCTAAAAATGAAAAATGAAAATTCCACCATTTCAACTAAACGCGTTTTGAAAAATTTTCATAGAAAACTGAGAATGAAAACGCAACTCCACTTTCTGAAAACGTTTTCTTGGAAAATGAAAACAGTTTTCGCTAACAAAACGCACCCATAGTGTTGGGAAAAGGAAAGGTTTTTTTTACCAATTCAAAATTGAAAGTGTCCTTTAATATTACCCAGTTCGGTTCGGGATTTATGGGTACTAGTACCGGTACCGAACCCGAAATACCGAATCCCGAATATGGAAAATCTTGGTACCGAACATCGAACCGGTAATGATATTCGGTACCGGTTCGGTTTCGGGATTTCGATCCGTATGCTCATCCCTAATTCTAATCACAATAGAAACAATATTAACATTTTGATCTTTTAAAGTTTGCTTATTTTATAAAGCTTTTCATAAACAAACACACAAACAAACACTAAAAAAAAATTGGTTTATAAAACATTTAAAATGTCTATGCATCTTAATAAAAGACTTTATAGTACTTACTTTTATAGCACTAAACTATAAAACATCCTATCTACAATCATTACGATAAGTTTATACGACGTTTTTAAATGTTTTAACAATTCTTTTATAACACTTATAATAAAGTGTTGTATTAGATATTTTATATGACATTGTTAGAAAAAGTGTCCTAACAAGTATCATGTAAAAAAAGTGGGTTTATCGGACACTTCTCAAAAATCATGTAAAATAACTAATAGGACACTTTATTTTTTTTAAATGTCCTAAAAATGTGTTAAAACGTTCAAAAGCGTTCAATAAATCTACCGTAATGCTTTTAGATATGACACTTTATAGTTTAATCCTATAAACTTATGTTCTATAAAATATTATAGTAGAACTCTTACACACACTACAATGAAAGTGCGTTAATAGGACACCAATGACTTACGTTTATAAGATCAAATGATAAAATGTCTTATCTAAGAGTGTTGTTATACGTTTATATAAACGTTTTCGAGGGCCTTAACATGCATTTTAAGACATTTTTAAAATAATGTGTTGTATTAATATTTTATAGGACAGTTTTTCAAATACTGTCTAATAAAAACAAGTGTCCTATAAAAAGAAGTGTTTATAGGACATTTACCAAAAGTGTCCTATAAGATAGCTAATACAACGTTTTAAATTAAAAATGTCTTCAAAACTTATTAGTCGCCTAAATACCTCCTACATATTTTATACAACACTTTTAGGTGGGACATTTTATTGTTTGATCTTATGAACTTAAAACCTATAAAGTGATTTATTAAGACATTTAAACATTGTTGTTTGTTATAGTGACATTATAGACGTCTTATAAAACCAATTTTGTTGTAGTTGTTTTTTCTTACTTTCATTCGACGCGGTTGTCCAGTACATAATACAATAAAATTAGGCTTATAGGACGCACAAAATGTCTAAACGTTCTTACAAACTGCTTTATAAGACTTAATTTGTGGGACCAGACAATAAAGCGTTATATCTAAAGGCATTGTAATAAGTTTATAAGATGTTTTAGACACTATGAGAACTTTAAAAAAAATGTTATATTAGATATTTTATATGAATATTATTTTATAAAAATGATTGATAGTGTGGTGGGTGAGGGTGGAGAGGGGTAGGGTGGTGATGCTTGGGGCAGGATTGGTTGGGTGGCGGTGGACATGGTTGGCGCAGGTCGGAGGTGGGGATGGTTGATGGTGTTGGAATTAGATTGGGTGGTTAGGCGGGTAAGAGTTAGTAGCTAGTGGTTAGGGTAGGTGGTTGGGTGGGGTGGGGCAGTGGTTGGTTGGAGGGGGTAGGGGGTAGGGTATGGTGGTGGGTGGGGAGGTAAGGGGAGTCGGGTGGGTATTATGGTAGACGTGGTTGGAAAATTATGATGTGGGTGGAGTCTGATGGTGAGTGGTGGTGGACATGGTTGGAGGTGGTGGAATTGGATGAGGTTAGTGGATTTGGATGGGGTTGGTGGTGGGGTGTGGTAGGTGAGGTGGAAAGGGGTAGGGTAAGGTGGTGATGTTTGAGGACGGGAATGTGTTGTGGCGATGGACATGGTTGGAGGGGTTAAGGGTTAGGGGTATGGCAGTGATTGTTGGTGGGTAGTAGTGGTGGGGTGGTTAATGGTGGGCGGTGGTGGTGGGGTGGAAAATTTTGATAGGGTCCGTCGACGATGGATCTGTAGAGGGTGGAGTGGTGGTTAGATGAAGTTGGTAGGGAGGTAGTTGGGAGGATGGACGGGAATGAGGAAATGGTTGAGTTGAGGAAGTAGGACGATGGTGAGTGGGGGTAGGGGTAGAGGTAGGGCGGTTGTTGGTGGGTGATGGTGGGAGTAGGGAGGTTGTTCGTGGAGTTGGTGAGGTAGGACAATTGTTAGTTGAGGTAAGGTGGTGTTAATGTCCTTATGGTGGTTAGGGGTGGTGTTGGGTGGGGGAATTAGTGGGGTGACGATAGGGGCAGGGGTGGTGGATGATAAGGTAGGATGGGATTATTGGTGAGTGATGTCACGTTGCATGGTGGTGGACATGGTTGTAGGTGGGGGTTATGGAATTTGATGGGTTCGTGGTGGTGGTGGTTAGGTAGGAGAAGGTTGGTGGCGGGTGGAGATGGGATTGGGGTGGATGGTGATAGATATGTTTGGGGTGGGTGAGGTTGGTTGATGGTGGCGAAATGGGATAGTGTTGGTGGACATGTGGTAAGGTGGGTGGTCGTTGGGGTGGGCCGATGGTTGGGTTGAAGGGGTAGGGTTGTTGATGGGTGATGGATGGTGGTGCATAGTGTTTTTTTTTAAGAGGGGGGGGGGTGGTAGGGTGGTTTTGATTGGGTGATTGGAGGTAAGGTTGTGGTGATTGTGCTTAGAGTGGTTGGGTGGAGGGGTGAGGGTGGTAATAGTTGGCAACATGAGGACAAAAGAGAGCGCGACACGTGTCCCAATCCGTCTGAATAACACTATATTCAGTTTGAATATTTTCCTTCATTATTCAGACTGAATATGATACGTATCGAGCTCTTCTTTGTTCTCATGTTTACAACCAAATTTGAGTACTCATTTGAACCCGCCGTATATATGTATATTTATATATAAATATATAGAGTCGAGTTCATGCGAGAATGATACCTATTTAAGAAAATAAGAGGGTCGTCGAATCACATGTGATTTTAGACTAACATCAAATACAAAATCACAAGTGATTCACGCGACCTTGCTACGCGACCATATCTAGGGTCGCCGACAATTTGAAAGCTTTCTAATGATATATTTTGTATACAAAATATTTATTTTATTATAATTTTATAAATTACATTATTAATCAAAATATATAAACAATTCATTATGGGTAAATTGTTCATTTTATTTGTTTTGTCTAGTCCAGTTCTGTCTTATCAAACGCCGATCAACTGTTCTATTATGTTCTGTCTTGTCTTGTTCTGTCATATCCTGTCTTAATACCAAACACACCCTATATAACTTATTGGGTTATCGTTCTTAATAATGTTAACCCAAACCGATTTTCTTGTAGTGTAAAAAGTCGATCGTTTTAACGAGACCAAAGTGTGATTAAAGATATTTTTTCCTCAGGATTGCTAAATTTGATCTATTGACCCCAGCAATTAACAATGGACTTCCTACGACTCTAGTCATAAGCAGAATGGCACTACAAGAAATCTTACTGAATGCAGTTGGAGATCACATTGTGCTTAACAAATCTAAAGTCGTTGATTTCTGTCAAGACACTCGTAAGGTCGATTTCACCCTTCAATTCATTCAATCTCATATCATGTTTGGATTATATATGGGGTTTGTTTATCACATTACAACAAAATCGGGTTTATAGGACGCAACAATATCACTACTAGAAAATTGAGTATTTTAAACGAAAATTTTCAACGGAAAACGTCGTTAAAAATTTTCTACGAATTTTAGAGGGATTATTGGTAGAAAAATTTTCTACGAATTTCCGTTGAAAATATCTAACAAACATGCATTTTCAACCAAACTTTTTTTGACGAGACAATCCGTTGAAAATTTGTTGAAGCTCACCATTTTCAACGGATTTTCAAGGGAATGGTCTATTGTAAAAGCTTCTCTGTTTTGTAGTGATATCTAACTGTCATATTAGATCGTTTTTTACGTCTTAAGATTAATTTATAAAACCAAACAATAAAATCGCCCTATCTAAAACGATTGTGACACGTCTATAGGATGTGTTTGGGAGTCTTAATAATTTTTTTAGAAAAAATTTAGAACAAAGCTACGTATTAGCAATTTTATACAGTAATTTTGAAAAATGTCCTATAAACAAATCCTTTAATAGGAGACTTGTTTTTGTAAAACACTTTTTTCAAGTTATGTTCTATAAAATAGTTGATATGATGTTTTATTTTAAAAATGTTCTAAAAAGTTTGTTAACACGTGCACAAATGTCATATAAACTTATTACAACACTGCAATTTATCAAACTCCACATAATGAATTTTTGTAGGTCGTGGTAACCCTTGATGATGGGCAACAATTTGAAGGCGATATCTTAGTCGGAGCAGATGGAATTTGGTCCGAGGTACTGCTTAGTTGATTCTTGCATGATCTGTGTTGGAATATTCTAGGTTTTGTTCTATAAATACACCGGAGATTTTAGGGCCAACACATCACTAAATTATTGAGAGAAACATCGGAACTTCTTGGGTTACACGGTCTCTTATGATAAAGTTACGAACTAAAAAAAACAACAATAAACGTGTGACATTTACCCCAACAAATTGATAAGGAATGACACATATGGATTGAACAATCAAAATGACGAACACAATATGGAAAACCCAATTAAAGGAAATTAAATACAAGTAATTAACTCAAGAATTTAACATCGTTCCATCATCAGAAATTGTAGGGTACATAAGAGTTGATGTGATCAACCATTCAATTGGAAGTTGGAGTTAGCTAGAGTGGTTATAAAAAGTCAACAAGTGGTTAGATTAGTATAAGGGTTGTACTATAAATAGTTAACCCCTCTCCAATGTTTTTCTTTCCATTTTGTGAATGTGTTGAGCATACAACAGTGGGTGTACTTATATAATAAAACCCCAAAGAATTCCAACACAAATGGACTACCAAAAATCAAGGCTTTTAGGGGGCGTTTGGTTCGCAGAATGGAATTTGATGGAATGGAATCTGTCAAAAGAATTTGACTTTGAAGGAATTGGAATTGGAATGTTGTCAGATTTGCCCAGCTGTTTGGTTGGCAGAATTGGAATGGAATCAGTTGAAAGAATTGGAATCTGTCTGTTTGGTTCACAGAAGGTAGCTTTGGATTAATTGGAATGAAATTTCAGTAAATGACTAAAATACCTTTTTTATTAAATTTAATTTTTTAAACTAAAATTAGTTTAAGAAAATAATTATTAATTACTTCAATTTTTTAACACTAAAAATATTTTGAGCTTTTTTACAGCTAAAAACAACATAAAACAGCCAAAAACTACAGAAAATGCTAAAACATCAAAAATCATAATTTTTTATAACAAAAATAGCTAAAAACTGCAGAAAAAAACAAAAAAACTACAACAATACCATCAACACACCCCAGGAAGAATCAATACTATTCTAAAGTGCAATTCATGAGTGATCAGTATGATATTATATTGATCAAGGGTCCACATCTATTCTTACGTTTCTCACCTTAACTCTTTTTCTTATACGATTCTATGCTTATATTAATTATAGAGTTGGATTCACATGAAACCAACATGTTTTCATTAGACCCGTGATACCACATTTTTTACACTTGAAATTTCACAGCAAAAAATATTGGGAATGTAAAAAAATCCAAAGCTTCATAGAAAAATCAATATGAAGGTTACATTCAAAGTGTTACTATGAAATTTCAAGTGTAAAAACTGATTTCACAGATCTCACAAAAATAATTTAGACTATACGTATAAATATATAATATATATTTACTATTTAGAATATACTAAAACAAAGCCGTTAATTAATACAAGGGGAATTGTGTTGTGGATTATTTTGCAAGCGCTCAGCTTGTTACATTGACATCCGCGCGAGTTCAAATCTTGTACATTGCACATTTTTCAACTTTTCTTTAGTTTAAATAGTCTTCTAGGTTTTTTATTTTTTTTTAAAGTTAACTTCATTACTTAATTTTTTTATGATATCTTTATTTCATAATTATCTGTTCATTCATGCATTTCCAGTGGCGGAACCCCATAGGAGCTTATGGGGCCATGGCCTCCTCGCCTTTTTCGCTAATATATTATATAGGTCGAATAGTTGACACAAATCGTTGATTGCTCTAGTGGTTAAGACGATTGTTTGCATCCATGGGATCCTGGGTTCGAATCCCATTTTCCCATACTGTTTTTTTTCCTCAATTTCTATTTTCCATCCCCAATGTTTTTTTTTTCTCGATTTCTATTTTCCATCCCAATTTTCTATCTTTCTTGATGTATTATGATATTAAATTATTTATATCAAATACATATAAAAATTAGCTTTTAAAAATATAAAAAACTGTTTGAATTATTATATATATTGTTATATTAATAATGTAGAAGTTTTGATTTTATTAATTAACAATAGTATAAAAATATAATAAATTTCTGTTACAATTTTTGGTTAATAGTTTAAAGGTTTCGAGTTTTAGAGACTGTTTATCTAAATATTTATCTGGTAAACGTTTATCGGTAAAATTTGACACCATTATTTACCTTGTCGGACAAGATTTGTACTCCATCAAAATGACATCATATGCAATAATTCATCCGGTAAACGCTAACCGAGTAAGAATTGTCATCTTTACTTACAAAGTAAGACACTTGACGTTACCATCGTTCTTATCTGGTAAGATTTTCGGTCTTTGCCATGTCCATCCGGTAAATTAAGATAATATGGCTTATTAACACTTATCAGGTAAATGTTTGTTAAATGACCCCTTAGTCTTCATTAACAATTTTTCTCTAAAGTTTAGTAGTATAACATAGAAAAAAGAATAAAAAAAGTTTCGTACTTATCATTTAGATCTCTAAATTTTTGTAATATTTTATTTTCGGCCCTCGAGACTATAATAGATGTGTTCCGCCCAGCATTCCTTCTCCAATTTTTTTTCAGTTTTCTTTTCGTCGTTCTTATAAATATTGTTTCGATTCCTCCAACAGTTTTACTTCTGGATTCTTCCAACAGTTTCAATATTATAGTTTACATTTTAATGTTTTTCCTTATATTTTTATTTTTTTACTTTTTGTATTAATTTTCTTCTATAATTTTGTTGTTTGATTAGCAAGTGAAATCACATTTATTTAAAATTGTAGTTATTATTTCTATATGTTATTTGGAACCTCTCAAAATTTTAATGCAAGTATTTTTTTATAACACTTTTTTTAATATGTGTTTTTGTTATTATGATTGACTGATATTATAAAATGGGATGCCTTTAACTAAAAATTTAATTTGAGGTCCTAGGGAATGTGTTGGAATCCCAACTGTCCATAGTTTGATTCCAGACGTACATAACAACTATGGCCACTGAGTTTATCAGGATTTCTTGTAGTCATAATTTGTCGGGATTAGATCAATATATAGCCTATGACTCCATTCCAAAAAAGGTCACTAATGTCGACATGCTATTGTGGATGTCCGCAATATTAATTATGTGTTTCGTATCAATTTTGCAACCTTTAATACATGCCAACGTTTAGTTATGCAATCTCGTTTGTGTTTGCACGCATATTGCATAGGTGCGTAAGAAATTATTTGGAGAGCAAGAAGCAAGTTATTCAGGCTATACGTGCTACAGTGGATTAGCAGAATACACTCCCTCGTACATAAGTTCTATTGGGTACACAACTATATGCCTTATAAGATAATTAACGGTTGTTTGTTTACCTCTTAATAGTTCCATTAAGAAGCAGTCTCTAAATTGCTAAGAGGTGGTGAAAAAAAAGTCTGCTTCTTAATGGTTCTAAAGTCCTTTAAATGATTTTGTATCTTGGACCTCCCTTAATTAACCGTTCAACGCCCTAATTTCATTCTGAATAATTTTCAAACAACCATATTTCATTTTGCATTATATCATAAGAGTCTCTTAATTATTCTAACCAATTAATCATCCTGCATCAAACCATTCAGCAACTTCAACTTTTAACAAATTAACCTTACCCTTATCATGTTTTCTTTTTAGCTACCGGGTATTTTTAGGACCCGGCCAATACTTTGTTGCATGTGATATAGGCAATGGGAAAATGCAATGGTATGCCTTCCATAACGTGCCCCCGACCCTCAGAAGTTATGATACTCTAGCAGGTGATCGATATGATTCTATGCTTCTTAATTTAGAAACAAAAACACACAAATTTCTATAAATAAAACTTCCCTAGTACCTTTTAAAGTTTGTATACATCTTAAACTTTTCCTCTCTTTTTCAGAGCTTACAAGCAAGAAAGTAAAACTTATGGAACTATTCGGGTGCTGGTGCAGTGATGTGACCACATTGATAGACAAAACAAGTGAAGAAAATATTGTACGGAGAGATATCTACGATAGGGACATGATATACTCGTGGGGGATAGGTCGTGTTACTCTTTTAGGAGACGCCGCTCATCCGATTCAACCTAATCTTGGGCTAGGTGGTTGCTTGGCAATAGAGGTACGTATTTGAGAAACGTAATGGTGAACAAAAATGCAGTCATAACCTTACTACAACAAAAATGGATTTATAGGACCCTTATTAGTGTGCTAATAAGATACTTAATAGGACTTTTAGTGTGCCGTATTAGCTTTTAAAATTATACGACACTATAAATTGGTCTATTAGTGTTTAAAATAATATGACGCTTAAAAGTATCCTATTAAACTCTAAAATAATATAATATTGAAAAAGTGTCGTATTAGACATACATAACAGGACACTAACGTAATAAGACATCAAAATTAAGAGTCCTATTAGATTAAATCAAATGAGACTCGTAAACTAATATATCGTATTAGCCCTTTTAAAAAACAGATCTTGAAAAGTGTCCCATAAAAATGTCCTATAAATCCCTTTTTTGTTGTAGTGCCTCTTAATATCATAAACCCATAAATACTAGATTCAAACGCTCATTTTTAGATGTTAATTTGTTGGCAACTAAACCATATAGGTTGACTTTTGAAGCAAGAGAGTCAGACTTCCAATTTGAAAATCGATATATGAGTATGGTAGTTAACTTAATTTTATACTTCTCAATTTGGAAATTTAAGCAAAGTTTATATATGTAGCACCGTAATAAAATTGGTTTTATACGACGTCTAGATTGTCTAAGCGTCCTAATAGAATACTTTATAGAGCTTAACTTTATAGGACCAAATTATAAAACGTCCTATCTAAAAGCGTTACAATAGGTTTATAGAACGTTTTTAGACGTTTTAACAAGTTTTTTTTAAAGATTTTTGTAAAATAAAGTGTTCTATTAGCTATTTATAGAATTATACGACACATTTGAGAATGGTACTATAAACCCATCTTTTCATAGGGCAAACGCTTCCTAATAGTGTCGTGTAAAATACTTAATACGACACTTTATTTAGAAGCGTCTGAAAAACCTGTTAAAATGCCTAAAAACGTCCAATAAACATATTGTAAGACTTTGTTAATCCCAAATTAACAACAAGATTCGATATGGAGATCACTCAAGCCATCCTCATCTTATTAGAAAACATATAAGAAAACACCTTGTAAAACACACACTAAAACTTGAAAGTCGACCCTCATAATCAACATTCTAAGCCCAACCACCTTTATATACTTGATGTCATTACATTGAAAGCCCAAGCCCAATTACAATACAAAGTACCAAAGGCTACCTTATAAAATATCACAAACTAGGTCTAAATCTTAGACCTAACATTCTCCTGCTATGTTTTATAAAAAAGCATCAAAGCATCTTTAGATCTTCTCCCCCTTGCTTTCCTTAGAAAACAAAGTACTGGTGCTTGATCTTCAAGAACATTCCAAGCTCCCTTGAATAAACCTCGTATCTTCACTTTCAATTTAATATCAGATTCAATGTGCAAGAAATATTACTGATTGCACCAAATACAACTTTTAAAATCTGTAGAAACTCTGCACAACTGTTAACTGCAGAATCTCAGTCGACCCACGAGCATGACGATTTATCCAACCACGCGATAGATAAAGTGCAAGTTACGTGATAGCACTGTGAAAAATCAGTCTAATAATAGAGAATATGTCTTTGAACCATGAGTTGAATAAGCATTCATCTCATGAACTTCTTCCGATAAGCACAACGAACAAGGTATCAACAAACAGCTTGGATGACCAAAGCAAACACCTTCAAACGATTGAGTTTCGGTAGATATATATGGCATAAGAACATAGCTTCTTGATCAACAATGCCAAATCAAAAAGATAAGCCGATTTCCAGAATACTTCCAAAAGACCGAATAACCAGTAAGATGAATGAAAGATGAATGATTATCAGCACCCAAAACTCTAAATCACAATCAAATTACCAGAACACTAATTATAGTCACTCAAACTTCTGCTTGGTCAGGACAGAAATATGATTTAAGACAGTCAACAGTCTAACATCTTGAGAAAAGCGTGCAAAACAATGATTGCAAGCTCTCTATATTCTAATTGATCAGGTCAGAACAAAGATTGCAAGCAATCAATGGTCTAGCCTCAAAAATAAATCTTCAGAGTAGTGATTGCAGAAACTCATACTTTTAATCTTCCAACCAATTATTGAATCAATAACCAAGTTCCAGAAACTTTTCAAATTTGGATCTTCAGATAGTACAAAAGATACTTTGACCAAGAAAGTCAAACTTTGAACAATTGTTGATTGGTTTGATGAAAGAAAAATAGAACACATACTATGTAGCTTGAGGATATCTTGAGCAAAGACAATTAAGCACCCACTTGTCTTACGATAAACAAGAACAAACTATGTTGTCACACACTACACAAGAATTCCAATCTTGAGAGCTAATAAGTGAGACAACAAGATAATACCGTAGACAAGTAATGAAAACCAGTGATTTTTCAAAACTGGTAATACAATAGACTAATGATTAGACTGATGTCGTACACGCTTTACGCGAAAGAAGCTTGTTGACTAGGCCGTGATTCTTCTTTAAATCGTCTTGGTTAATCTATGATTTCATTCATGAATCTTCCCAATTATTTGAATATCAATCTCATCGATATCATCGATCTCATATGTATCATACCAAATCCCATCAATCGAATAACATTTTTCGAGAAATACGAGACATCTAAGTCATACAAGTAAAGAGACCTGTTCAGTGATAAGAAAAAGATGGCTCCGATGAACAATGTCACCCCTCTGGTATATCACTATGAACAGTGGCGATATACACAATATCGCTAAAGCTTTTGGCGATATTCTCCACAACTCACTATATCGTTGATAATAGTGGCTAGGGGTGTACAAAAAACCGTCAACCCGCGAAAACCGCCCAACCCAACCCAACCCGCCCTCCCGCGAAACCGTTAACTATGAACAGTGGCGATATACACAATATCGCTAAAGCTTTTGGCGATATTCTCTACAACTCCAAATATTGCTGATAATAGTGGCTAGGGGTGTACAAAAAACCGTCAACCCGCGAAAACCACCCAACCCAACCCGCCCTCCCGCGAAACCGTTAACCCGTTAAACCACCAACCCGCTAATTAAGAGAGTTGAAATTGGGCTAGCAAAACTCAGCCCAACCCAAACCGCCAACCCGCTGCTAATATATATTATTTTGATAAAATTATATACATATATATATATATGTATAGAGGTTGGTTCATTTACAAACTGGATGAATCGTACAAACTCGTACAAACCATATATAAAAATAATTTTTTTCATATTTTTTTTCATCAAATGCTATGATTTAAGATGTTATTACACATATGTTTGTTTCATCTTGTGAAAAAGTTACATATGAAAAAATTACATGTGAAAAAAATACATGTGAAACTTTTACATTATGAAACAAATACATGTACTTATGAAAACAAATATATGTGAGATTTTATATTATGAAACAAACATATGTGAAATAACATCTTAAATCATAGCATTTGATGAAAAAAAGTCATGAAAAAATCATTTTTATATATGG
The DNA here is from genome assembly GCA_036898165.1 of Silybum marianum. Taxonomy (NCBI): domain Eukaryota; kingdom Viridiplantae; phylum Streptophyta; class Magnoliopsida; order Asterales; family Asteraceae; genus Silybum; species Silybum marianum. The sequence continues at coordinate 14,759,353 of CM072536.1, read as the reverse complement.
TTTGTACGATTCATCCAGTTTGTAAATGAACCAATATATATATAGAGGCGGATTCATGCGAGGACAGTAACAATGTACGAGAATGCAAGGACAATGCTCAACCAATCATTTTGTACATGAAATTTTTTTCATGTACAAAATCATATGTGATTTTGTACTAGCATCAAAAATGACAAGCGCGACTTTTGTTGCAAGAAAAGTTTCGGCTAATCATATGTGATTTTGTACATGAATCATATATGATTTTGTATATGAAAAATTCCATGTACAAAATGATTGGCTGAGGATTGTCCTCGCATTCTCGTAAATTGTTACCGTCCTCGCATGAACCTCTTTCTATATATATATATATATATAGACTTGGGATCACGTGAGACCAGCCTGTTTCCGTGAGACACGTGAGACAACCTTTTTACACTTGAAACTTCACAGCAAAAACATTATGAAGGTAAAAAAAATATGAATCTTTATAGTGTTTTTGCTATGAAGGTAACCTACATAGTGTTTTTGCTGTGAAGGTAACCTTCACAGTATCTTTGCTGTGAAGGTTCAGATTTTTTTTTACCTTCACAATGTTTTTGCTGTGAAGTTTCAAGAGAAAAAAGGTGGTCTCACGGAAACAGGTTGGTCTCACGTGAATGTGTTCTTGGAAAAACGTTACTTTATGATTGTAGATTTGGATTTAACAATTGAGCTTTAAGTAAGGTTGGTTTTTAAGTTATGGCGTCTATCAACATTTAAAACTGAACACGATAAATACATATACATTTGAAGTCAATTGGTCGGATCAATGGATGCGAATATGAAATAAGGACTTGGTTCCGGTGAGAAGTGAATTTGTGGTAAGAAGGAATCTCCACCTTTGAATGCACATTAGGATGAGATGCACTGAGATGAGATACACCGATATACACATGATCGGTCCCCGTATCGAGCGCGATTCATAAGTGGGTTTAAGATTAAAAGTGATCAAGTGTTAAGATCCCTTCTTACGTTTCTCACCGTAACTTAACTTCTCACATCATCCCACGCCTATGAAATAAATGTTATATATATGTTTCATTCATTTATATGAATACAACTTCTATCGAAATGACAATGTCATCTAAATTTAGTCACGTAGCATTAGAAATCAATGTCAAGGAAATTTATTTAATAGTATCACAATATAACAAAATCACACGTACATATACACATATACATATACAAAATTTAGCAATAAGTAAATGGTTTCATCTAGTTTTCCGCTAGGATTCTTTATAACTTTCTTTTCAAAAAATGTGAAGAGATCCGACAACAAATGATATATACGACAAAAACATAGAAACCCTCTAACGAAATTTTTTGTATATTTGTAGTAATATTTATCGTATTTCATTCCTCAATTTAATGTATACTACCAAACCGCTTAACCCGCCTAAGCCGTCACAAACCGCAAGGGTTGGGTTGGGTTGTACATTTTAATGGGTTAGGTTGGGTTGAGATTTTTCAAATCGCCATAATTGGATTCGGTTGTAAAAATGTCAAAAACTGCTCAACCCAACCCGCGTACACCCCTAACAGTGGCGATATACACAACGCTCAAACCTTAGGCGATATACTCCGCATCGATGACTGCCCATCGATATTTACAATGTCGCTCAAAATAGTTAGCATCAAAAATCCAAATGTTGCTGATAATGGTAGTGATATACACTGTTCATTCTAAATATTGCTGCTAAGGACACGGGATTTCCACCTAGCCATGTTCAGCAATATCGTTGTGAATAGTAAAGCTAGCGATATACATCCAAATATCGCTGTATCCTTAGCAAGAACATTTGACTAGCGATATAACCAGATATTCGGCCAAAAAACCTTCAAATCTTCAAATAAACCACAAAATTTATGATCAAAAAAAGTTCGGAAACATATTTTGTGTAATCCTTGAGCTCTAATTGGATTAAATCGATGTAAACCATCAAAGACTCGTCGAATTGGGCCAACAACTGTGTGCTCGAACAAAAACTTAAAAAACTTTCGAATTTTGATCAAATTAGCTCAATAAACTTGAAATTGAGAACTATAATTGATTCCATATGACTCGAAAATGATCATAGAATCAATTTGACATAAAAGAACATAAAATTTGTCACCAAATCACCAACACTTAACCCAAAACTCACAGTTCATCTTCGAGAAACAAAGACTTCACTGTTTCATTGAAAAAAATCGAATTTGTTGCTAAAAAAATGATCGTATCGAAGAAATAATCAACAATTTAGCTCTAATACTACATGTTGATCCCAGATTAACAACAAGATTCGATATACAGATCACTCAAGCCATCCTCATCTTATTAGAAAACATATAAGAAAACACCTAACAAAATACACACTAAAACTTGGAACTCGGATCTCATAATCAACATTGTAAGCCCAACCACCTTTATATACTATATGTCATTACATTGAAAGCACAGGCCCAAAGCTCAATTACAATACAAAGTATTAACGGCTTACTTTATAAAATATCACAAACTAGGTCTAAATCTTAGACCTAACACACTACTAGATTTATAGAACGCTTTTTGGTTTGCTCCTATAAACTTAAGTCCTATAAAATGTGTTTCTTAAGAAGATGCTTCTACATTTTATTGTTGTTCTATAAAACCAGTTTTGTTGTAGTGTACATATGAGTAGTAAATAAAAACTTGGCATCAAGTTTATATTTTCTTGGATTTGTAGGATTGTCACCAACTGATTCTCGAAATGGAAAGCATCACGAAATGTGAATCCGAGGCAATGAAGTTGAATGAAATCGTCTTGGTGCTTAAAAGGTAATGAAACCATTTGTTGCATGTAAACTATCAATGCATTTAGGAAATGTATTGTGATTGTTTATTGTTTTTGGTAGCTACATATTGCAACATGAATCCTTATTATGCGCACATACCGTTGGTAATTTTAATGTCATTAAGAATTTTGGTGCAATTATGATTTTACTTGAGATAGATTAAGGCAATAAGACAAACATACTTAAGATAGGAGATGCAGAGTGCATACTTATAAATGTCTCCCCTATCACCTTACATCACCATACATGATGGTGAAATGATCCATACAAAGTTTGGACCTGTGCGTCCAAGACTTGTAACTTTTAGACTTACAAATTTTGCTAAGTCTTGAAGATGGTACAGACGGGGCTCTGGTCGCTTGTGACTGTGTTTGGTTAGCTTACGTGTTAGCTCTGGTCGGTCTGTTCTGCCTCTGGACACGGATGACCATTGTTTCGATTATGAGATTTGGTTGTAATTACCATTTGACGTTATCAGTTAACGATTATAACCGTTAATCGCCTATGACCGTCATCTCTCCTTTAAATATGTAATTTCGAGAATCTATACTGATTTCGTGAACCTAAGGTAAATAGGGGTCGAAAAATAGTATTTGGAAAGTACATGTTCCAAACACTATTCTTGAGTTTTATCCAGTCGATCATCATCATTCACAAACCCCTATTTTTAACAGATACGAGCAAAAACGAATGCTAAGAACAAGAATTGTGCATGGAGTGACCCGTATGGCATCGAAATCTCTTGGTGGTTATCAGACTTTCACCAACTTCAGAATGATCTGGGTTCGTGTTGGTTTTCCATACCTATACTTCTGTTATCTTTTTTTTTGTACTAAAATTTGATTTGGTTATCGCTAATATGAATTTTCTCTCATTTGACAGCACATTTGCTTCCAAGCTTTTGGGTTTGCTTTGAGTTTAGCTTTGTCACGTTTTTATGCTTGGTTGGTAACCAACCACTGGTTAGTAAATCATCATCATCATCATCATCATCATCATCATCTCGTTCTCTTGCTTTCACTCTCTACTCTCAACGCATATCAGGCTAGGAAATGGTTAATTTTATTTGCATTAGTCCTATAGAAATGTGAATTTTGAAGTTTTTATGTTTTCTTTTGATTTTCAGATTGAAGTCTTCAGTCAACGGGGAACAAAAATGGCTCTTTTATTTGGCACCTATGGTAGAGATGCTAGTGGTAGTTGGCCTGCGTAAGAACCTGCCCCCTTAGGAGGGGAACAACAATTGGAAACGACTACTATATATACCTTGATTACTGCTACGCACCTTAACTTTATAATAAGGAAACTTGTCAAGTAGGTCTTTACAAATTATGTTTAGTAGGGACCTAAACACAAGAATGGTTCAGGGTTTGTATGTTGTTATATATATTGGATTATAGCTGAAATGCGAGGCATTTTAATATAGTGTTTTGATTTTACACGACAAGATCTTTAAAGTTCTCCAAAATTTGATAATAAATAAATCTCATCTTGTCACAAACAACCATCGTCGAATAAACTTTCGTGGATGATGTTGTGACCTCACTAAGGGATTATTCAGGGCATGGATTACCCACATATTATTGACTGATTTCCGAGGGGAAATATCACCAATGGATTTCCGAGGGATCTTTAAATTTACCTAGGGGGATTACTCTGATAGTGGAACCCGTAATCATTGACCGGATTTTGTCGATACTCCAATGGTAATTATGGTTCATTTGAAAAAAATACCGTATGAAAAATGTCCATAAATAATTAAAAATACCAAGCATTTTAATACAATTAAGAAAAGGAGACGAGTGGGTCCATCCATATTTGGCTAAATGTATGGACATTTAGCTTAAACTGTAATCTAGCTATGGAGTGGGAAAAGGAGACGAGTGGGTCCATCCAGGAACTGCTTCATAAAAGCTCTAAACTACTCTAATAACACGATTTATTGAACTAAATGGGAGCCTACATGTCTTGTTGTGCCTCCAAATGCGTCCCGAACGCCGTTTTTGGTCCTCCTCTAACTTCGCCAACTTTTCTTGCAAGTCGAATACCTGCAAGTATTAAATACTTGACAAAAATCGTAACATTGTTAGCATCAAAAGTAATGACATCATATAAGAAATATACCTCCGTGGAAGTACCAACGTTGTACGATCTCCGGTTATAACAAAATGAGGACCGGTGGTCCGGAACCAAAAGTCGCACCCTTTCTCAAGCCTCCGACACTCTCCTTCGATAGTCTTAGGTCGATAAATAGTTATGGTGTCGGGATTCGTGTCATCATGCGCCTCATCCTTTAGATGCGCATATTTCTCCTACAATTTACTAGAAAAAAATGGATAAACTAATGTTTCTAGACATTTCGGTGGCATAACGACCGTAAATTGAACATATTTGTCACCTATTGGTAACTACTATAATATTATAATTACCAAAGGTGATCACAATGCCAACAAGCCTATAATTATCCTAACGTCTACGCAATAGTGGCAACCCAAACTAATAGTATTACTACATTGAATTAAATGTACTACGAATTAACCAACAAACCAATAAAACAAAATAATTATTATAGAAAACTTATCGCCGCTCCAGCCATCTTAGGCTAAATGTAGATCGGAGGATCAGTAGGTGGGCCCGAGGCACCTCAACAAGCTTCTTGCTCGAGTATTGGGGTCGCAGCCCCATGTATATCTGTGCAATAGACAAGTTAAGTTGTTAGTAGAGAAGAAATCTTATAAAATCAAAAACCGTAAACTTACCTTTCATGTCGATGTTGTGCAACACTAATCAAACCCCCAAAGGCTTCGACGCCACCCTCTCAAATGGGGTCGTCCTATTGACCTTAAAGGCCCTAGACTAGGATCTCGGACGGACGTTATTCCACTTTTGTTAAAAACATAAAACATATATCGTTATAAAATAAATTTACAATATAATACAAATATTGAAAAAAAAATAATACTTGATTAATCATCAAGAGCCAATGCAACTTTGGGATCCGGGAAGGGTGGTGTCCCCTAAGGGAAGTGAAATCTTGAACGTCAAACATCATCCCATCAACCTCAAGGATCCGTCTCATGATCCATATGTGTGCATCCCTTATATAATCCCCCTACCTATTGTGCATGGTATGGAACCATGTATCATAGACCTCTACATCCAACGATGGGTCCAATGAAACATACCATGCATACATATAATACGTTGAAAACATTACTTTGAAAAATTTAATTTACAATTATTCATGTAACAACCAAAAGCGCTCCAAGACATAATTGAGGTCAATAGTGGCGGATCCCCTAAGGGGCTATGGGGGCCATGGCCTCCTTGCTATTTTGATGTCTTAGCATAATATTACGCATGCTAGTCCAAACTTTATAAAAAGAAAATGAAATTTGGCCCCTTCACTGTTGGTATTTAACAATGAGAAACCAAGTTTTGTTTTTCTTTAAATGGACTTTTCATACCTACTAAAACAACCAACATAAAATATCAAGAGTTATAAATTATCAATTATCACTAAAAAAATGATTTTATATGACACTTAAAATGTGAAGTGTTCTAAAAATACTTTATATGACTTAAATTAATTATAGGATCAAACCATAAAATTAGGGGTGTTCAATATGGATCGTTTAAACCAGTCGACCAAGTTAAAGCGGACCGTTTTTGGTGGTTTGAGCGATCTAGCCGTTCGGTCTACTCCGATCTGAAAAATAACCAAGTCGCTCGGTTCGATATGAAAAATACCCAAACCGCTCGGTTTGGTCCGATTTGCGGTTTGAATGTTTTTTAGAGCGACTTGGACGAACCTACCGCCAAAGTACATGTATATAATCACATTTAATTTTCATGTCGTTGGCTCCAGTTTTTTCCCCTACTAAAAAATCCAACCAAGATATTAAGTTTTTAGTTTTCAGTTTTCACTTCTCCATTGTCCAGTCTAAATCGGAAAAATTCCGAAATATATTATTGAGCTCCACTAGAAGACACGACTTAAACCATGTAATCAATTTTAGTAAGTGTTTATGCCAAAAATTGATTATTAAAATCAACTTAAGGTTTTTTGTGGAGCTTTAACGACTAAAGGATGGATTCGACAACAAATTCGATAAATGAAAGAAAAACAAATTAACACAGTTAATTGATGACGTGAAAAAACCCTTTGTAGAGGGAAAAAACGTAGATGATGGTTGAGATCGTCGATGCACTAGTGAAAATGACGTCAAAAGTGACGTCGTCCTTTGGTAATACTAGTCGTGAGTACAAAGGTTACAATATAAAGAAAAGTAAAGCAAATCGTAAGTTTTTGACTGAGCGGCGTTAATTTTCGTTTGGTAAATGTTTTTTCCGTCATTCCCTTTGGTAATACCGAGTCTTGTATTTATATTTGTCTTTGTATGTAACGGTTCTTGGAATAATTATTGAGCATTTATTATTGTCGTCCATTATGTCCGTTGGGCATTAATGATAACCGTCCTGCATTAAACACACAATCAAATGGTAGATTCGTCGTTAGTTTTATTTAAACCAAGAGGTTCCTTCGACGGACATTGAATAAGTGCGACGACTTATAGACGTGTCTCATATTTATCTTCTCTCGAGATTTCATTGTTGTTGTCGTAAGTTATATTACTATTTGCTCTGTCGTACTTGGATTTCTTGTATATCTCGACGTCTTATCCTGAAATCAATAGTTGTTAGCCCTTTACAATAAAACATCAATGATCGGTAATCTCTATCGATTGTCGCTAGACGATGTTTTTTAGCCAAGACAGTTTGCCACAAAATTTAAAATTAAAGGCAACAAGTTTGAATTTTAAATTTTCCGTTTAAAATCTAATGAGATTGTTTAAAAAGAATCTGAATCGTTTTGTAGGAAAGTGAATCGATTGGTAGACAAGTGAATCGACCACGCGTGGTCGATGATGTCACCCTCAACATGGGGCGCGTGCGTCAAAGGCGTACAGATGTATAGGACAGCTGTCGACGATCTGGTGGTTGCATGCGAAAAAGCATGGACACGTGTCGATCGGGGGATTGAACGGTTTTTTATGGAAACCGTATAAAAGGAGGCCGATCTTCATTCATTTCCTTTTTCCAACATTCGACTTCTTCAAAAAAATCTTTGCCAAAAAACCTGTAAATCTTTGCCAAAGCAATTTCAGGGTTTAGAGCTCTACTTAAGGTATGACTTCGAACCCTTATATGCGTTTTAAGTATCAAGCCCGTAAGCCTAGAAAACATTGGAAATCTCTTGTTTGTATGTTGGGGATGTAACGTTGCCAGAAATTAGGGAGATGACAGATCCTGAGAGTGTTTTGCAAAATGACGTAGATATAGAAGCCTTTAGGACTTTGGCCAAAATCCCTTCGGTCATTCGATTGTATCCTTCTGCTGCACTTAGACCGGAGGAATTACCCAAGGGGCAATTCGGCTTGTGCGAATATCCCATTAAAATTGGGTTTCAATGGCCTCATTCGGGGTTGGCAAGGTCGTTCTTGGAGGCCTTCGACCTTCCCCCGGGGCAATTAATGCCCCAATTCTGGAGGATCGTCAGTACGATCGATCGGCTAACGACTGATTGGGAATGGTCGTTCAACATGAAAGACTTGTTGACGGCCTACTCCATCAAACCAGAGGCTAACCATAGGTGTAGCCTATTCAGTAGGGGTAGGAGAGGTCGCATTCTTGTCCAAGGGACGGCGGTCAATGATCGCCTCTAGAAGACGAAATACGTCCTCGAACGTGCATCGTCCCTAAGGTACGAAGACCAATGGCTGACGGCTGGGTGGACACCGCCCCTGATAGTTTTGGCCTAGGAGTTTTCTTTGTAACCGTGTAATCGTTAGTAAGTTTAGATCTAACAACATTTCTACTTTCCTCATAGCAACTATTAATTTTGGTGAAATCCACCCACGCCCTGATTCGACAGGCAAAATTGATTTTTTTTGGCTCTTCTCGATTGCTCCTTTTGAATTCGTGCTCCAGCATATTTTGACGAGGAATACTAGGATATCACCTACTTAGGTGCATCCGAAGCATCCGTCGTAGGAGAGGAAGAGGAAACAGAGGAGAGAAGAGAGGAGATGACATGTAATAAGTTCGCTCCTTTAATGTCGTAGGTTTCTTCTTTTTAGTTATACCTCTATGAATCATACATTGTCCCCTTTAGTAGCATCTGTCGATCGGGCGTCTTATGCCCCGGCCGTCGAGTCACGAAGATTCAACAAACAACACTTGGTGGTTCCTCGACCAGTGCTGGCATCCTGCCAGTGGTGGTGTTGCTTCTGATGTCGTACCGACTTCGTCGTACGACATTGCTACCGCAGTTGCTACTACTGCTGTCACCCCTACTTCCATGTCGAACAGGGAGAGGGCGGCCCTCCTTGCCCGAAAGGGCATGGAGCTAAAAAGGAAGTCCTTGACGGAAGGGTCGGGGATTAAATGGATTAGGATGGCTCCTCCGAAGGTACCATCTTCAAAGGCTGGCGGCTCTCCAAGAGTCGTTGGACCTGGCAAGGTGACAAAGCCACCTCAAGGCGTAATAAGCGCAATGCCGCTAAACGTTGTCCCTCCGACGGCCTACTAATTGCCAAGGTTGTCGCCGGCAAGGGCAAGGCATCGGGGTCCGCGTCTCTCGACACCAGGTTAGAATTCCGTCGAATATTTTGATGGAAGGTACGACTTGGAATAAGAATCATCTATTCTGCGAGATCTTGGGGGATTTTTCAATCTTCCACGACCGCATGCTGAGATGCCGATCAAAGATACGGAGGTTGAGATGGCCGAGCATTTATTTAAGGTATGCATTATTTTCTATGTTTATCTTCTTCGTCGTATGTTCTATATGATCGTGCGATCATACAATCAAATGCGGAGGGAGTAGGTGGCAGGCCAGTGTCCAGCTTCCCCCAACTCACCACCAAAGCAAAACTCATCCTACAATTGATTAATAAGTAGTTTGTTTTACTCGATACTAAAATGGAGCGCCACCCCTAACCTAACAATTATATTTTGTTTGTGAAAAGTTTTTTATTATTAAAATAATTTTTGTATTAAAATGAAAATTTTATTTTTCAATATTAAAATTTTAATATGTATACTATAGATAAAGTATTTAGGTAAAAGTGTTGAAACAACATATTAAGCGTTAGGTTCAACTTGGTAAGGCTAATCCGTTAATTTCAAGTATACAAATAATTAACGTGTATGTACAACTTTTATTACTTTTAAAACTTCAAAAACTAACTAAAAATCAACTGATAATTACGTTTAATTAAGGAATAACTATGAAGCATAATAAAATACCCAATCATCATCATTAGTAAAAATTACATCATCAAAACTAAAACAAATTACATCTTATTTTAGTTTATCAAATTATACCATATCTAAAACAAATTAGATCTTTGTCTTTAAATTGATACAAATATTGATATTTTTTCCTTGCTCTTTTATCGTTTCTCCGAATTAGCAAGATATGTTCAATTGACGCTTATAATTTCTATTTTATTTATAGAAAAGTTTTAGATGTTTTTTTATATGAAAATTTGCATTAATTTTCATTCTCAATTTGCACTAAAAATTATGTACCCTTTTGTATCGCATGATACACAACTACTTACAACAGAATACAAACTTGAACAACAAGCCCCCCTTAACTTAAATTTCTAATTCCACCCCTGCATACAATCTTATGATTTGATTTTTCTAACCTTTTATTGCTTTTTCAAGCGTTCTAAGTGTCTCTCTCGTTCCATACTAAAATGGGGAGGGTGAAGAAATTTGTTCTACCGCCCTGGCTAGGGAAGAAGCTGCCCTAGCTAGAGAGAAGGAGTTGCAAATCCCTGTCGGCACGTCTGAACGAAGCCCACAACGAATTGGAGGCCGAGGAACACGCCAAGGAGGAACTGAAGAGTCACCTCAAGGGTTCTCTCGGTCGTGCGACGGCGGCGGAGGCATAAGCTGCAGCGACCAAGGAGGCCGATGATGAAAAAAAAGCCGGGGTCCTTGCGTTGAAGCTTAAGGAGGCCGAGGATGAAATCTCGGACCTCAAGGACAGGTTGGAGGCTATCGAGTATGGCACTTGAATGAAGGTGAAGGCGGCCATCATGCGTCGTCACTTGGAGGGCAAAAACCCAATGAACTCTGTTGTAGAGGTTTTAAACTACTTCTACGAGGTCGTTCAAGGCACCCCCGCAGATCTTGACTTGGTAGTCCTTCCAATGAAGTTGCTGATGAGCCTCTCACTGGTCATCCTGCTCCTTAGATTTTTTCTTCATTTGTCTTTAGATTTTCTTTTTTCCAAGGGCGATTGTTGGTAGTCGTGCCATTACTTGTATTACTTTTGATTTATTAATACAAGTACCTTTTGACTCAATAATTTTTGTTCGTGTCTCATGTTTTATCTTTGAATATTATTTCATAAGTATCTTGCGACATATATTACATTTAGAATCATGCGATCCTTACACGAAAAATATTCAAAAAAGCAAAAATGTAATTTATGTCATTCGTGGCGACCAAAAAGTCACGACATATATACTGAAGAATGGATTTTGAATATCCACAAGTAATTTTATACATTATTGAAATTCATAATGATTTTAAAGTCACAAATGCGATTCTTGCGATTGTCATATGTCGAAGAAAAGTGATCGTCAAAGATCAAAAGATCGTGCGTTCCTACAGTAAACCATGGTTAGGGGTGGTCATCGGATTGAAATCCTTGGTGATCTATCTGTTGGTGTAAAGACAAGGTCCACCACCGCAAATGAAGCATTCTTTGTAATTTTCCTAAGCATTGTGGAACCTAAGAATGTTTATGAAGCCCTTCAAGATTCAAGTTGGATAGATGCCATGCAAGAAGAATTCTTCCAATTCGAACAAAACAAGGTATGGAAACTCATTCCTTTACCTTAAGATAAACTTGCAATTGGTACTAAGTGGGTTTTCAGGAACAAGAAGGATGAGGATGGTATTGTGATCAGAAATAAGGCCAGGTTGGTTGCAAAAGGCTACTACCAAGAAGAAGGCATTGACTATGACGAAACCATTGCTCCAGTAGCATGACTTAAAGCAATTCGATTGTTTCTTGCCTTCTCTGCATACAAAGGTTTCAAGATCTATCAAATGGACGTTGAGTCTGCTGTTCTAAATGGCAAGCTTCAGGAAGAAGTATACATGCAACAACCTCCTAGATTCGAGAGCTCTACTCATCTAGATTATGTCTATTTTCTAGACAAAGCTCTGTATGGACCGAAACAAGCACCACGAGCTTGGTATGAAAGACTCTTGTCATTTCTGTAGTAGCACAAATATGAGAAAGGTAAAATCGATACAACTCTGTTCATCAAGAGGTGCAAAGGTGAGATACTTCTAGTTCGGATCTATGTTGACGACATAATATTTGGCTCTACTAACAAAAAAACACGTGATGAGTTCTTTAAGTTAATGAAGAGTGAGTTTGAAATGAGCATGATGGGAGAACTAACCTTCTTCCTAGGGCTCCAAGTCAAACAAACTTGAAATGGTATTTTTTATAAACCAAGCCAGGTATGTCTATGACATCTTGAAAAAAATATAAACTTCACAACTCAACAACAATGAGAACCCCAATCTCTACTAGTACTAAACTTGACTCTGATATAGTGTAAATCAGTAGATGTCAAGAACTATAGAGGCATGATTGGGTCTCTTCTGTATCTCATTTCTAGTAGACCAGATATTATGTTCGCCACATGTCTTTGTGCCAGATATCAGGCCAATCCTAAAGAGTCGCATTTGGCTGCAGTGAAGAGGATCTTTAGATACCTAAAAGGGACACAGTTTCTTGGTCTCTGGTATCCAAAGAACTCTGGTTTTGATTTAATTGTGTATACAGATTATGATCATGTAGGATGCAAATTAGACAGAAAGAGCACATCTGATAGCCGTCAACTACTTGGAAACAAGCTAGTTAGTTGGGCATCCAAGAAACAAAATTGTGTGTCCACATCTACAAGCGAAGCAAAATATGTAGGCTGCCGCAAGTTGCTGTTCACAAGTTATCGGAACGAAAACCCAACTCAAAGACTATGGTCTTCTATATGACAAAATACCAATTCTGTGTGATTCAGAGAGTGCAATAGCCATAACTACAAACCCTGTCCAGCACTAAAAAACAAAGCATATTGATGTCAGGTATCATTTTATCAAAGATCACGTAGAAAAAAGGTACAATAGAGATGTACTTTGTCTCTACAGATTTCCAACTTGTGGATCTGTTGACCAAAGCTCTGGATGAGAAACATTTCTTTTTCTTAATTAACAAGTTGGGCATGCTAAACATGCATTAATGAATCAGAGCCTCTTTATGTACTATACAGAGACTGTGCATCTATTATTTTAGCATGTATGACTTTTGCTTTTTGTCAAACAACGCTTCTATATCAAATATATATAGCTTGTATTTCTTATAAGTGCAATAAGGGAAGCAGATCCTATATATGTACTATATAGAGCCTCTGCACCTCAAACTCAGCATTTCAAATCTTACTCTTATCTGATCGAAGCATAGTTTAAGGGGGAGCAACATAACATATGCTCAAATCAAGGGGGAGCACATCTCTTATCATAAGGTATGATAGTTAGTTTCTCTGTATTTCAAAATACCTCTTACAAACTTGTTCTGTTCAAAAACCTTTTCATGACACAAGTCTTGGAATTTCTTGATACAGAGTCTTTATATGTACTATACAGAGTCTATGTTCCTCATAATTCTACAAACTTGAACCTTTCAGAATCAGAATTTGTATTTTAAATGTTTAGGTAAATAAAAGGTGCAATCAAATGGGCAAAGAAACCCCCTTTTGTATCTATTGCCTCATCTCTGTATGAGTGCTTCACAGTACCATTTACACTTGTGTGTTTTTGGACTCAAATGGAAGGTGCGGGTGATATTAAGGGTGATAGTCCTGTTATTTTTAGAAACCCTTCAAACGTGGGTAGGTGGTAACGTATGCCTCACGGTTCTTTTGCAGAGCACGTTCGCCCACGTGTCCATTTCAAACAAGACCCACCCAAAATTGTTTCGTGCTCCATGTCTATTCAACCGTTTGGACTATTGTTCACACTTAGTTACCCCCAAATTCAAAATGTAAATACCATTTGAGCCCTAAATTTCAAGTTTACGCCTTCTTCACCTTCTTTGAATCCTTTCCAGCAAGAAACCTGCAACTGAAGCTCTATAAGTTCAAACCTGCAACAATGTCGCAACAATCCGAATCTAACGACTCTCACAACGAAACCTCTCAAATGGTTTCTGAAGGTACAAGCTCGAATGTTGTCTTCCTCCCAATCAAGCCAAGCAATCATAATCTAGACCTGGATATTAAAAACTTTGATGAAGAATTCCGTCCAGTGATTGGACTTTTAATAAAACACCCACTCTGCCACACCTTTACCAACACTGACGATACCATTCCTGAAAGGTACGTGCAACAATTTTGGCAAACTTGCCAGTTCATCGAAAAGCGAGGGGTGGTTGGGTACTTCCATGTTCCCGAGATGATGAAGAAATGCGAAGTTCTCATTTCAAGATCCCTACTGTCTTTTGTGCTTGAAACGCCAACAAGACATGATACTCATCTGAAGGACTATTCTAGGTTGCTAAATGGGGGAGAACTAGTAGGATTGATCATAATGTTAGGTTACAATAGACCAATATCCTTTCCTTCCCAAATCAGACGGTAATACCTACCCCAATGTGGAATATGTTGTTCACGCTAGTCAACAGGTCACTCACAGGAAAGATTTGAAGCATGGATATGGTATCCACCAAATTCTCCAGTTCCTATATGGGATGCATTTTGATCTCCCTCTGAACTATTCACTGATTCTATTCAACGAGTTTAGGGGAGCAGTACAGAAAAAGGAAATAGAACAATCCAAGAAGAAACCTTTACCATCACTTATGTTTCCAGGTTTTTACCCCTCTTAATGAAGCCAGCCATAGCTGATCAACACATACCTTGCACTGTAGAACCAAAGCTACACTATCACACATTCTCAGTATACAATTCAACCATTTGTGAGCCTAAGAGACGTCAACACTATATTAGGCCTAAGACCCTTAGACGCACATACATACGTGGATCCAAGCCATAGAACCAGGGATGGTAACCCTCTATGATTAGGAGAACCGGAGACCAAGAAAAGTGCAGAGAGATGAAGTAGATGAAGAGGAGAGAGCTAGAGTAGAGGAAAAGAGAGTCAGAATGAAAAACGAAGAGCGAGTGAGACTAGAGAGCTAGAAAGAAAGAAAGAGAGCTAAGAAAGAAAGAGCAGAGAGAGAGGAAGAGGAAGGGAAAAATGATTGCTGAAGAGAAAAAAAAGGAGTGCACCAATTCTTATAGTACCTAGAGGGGGTATAAGAATCAGAGAGCGGAGTGAGAGAGAAGAACGTATAGAACAAACCTTAGAACTAGAGCCAGAGGGAGTGGCTAGTGAGGTTGCGCGAAAAGATGCCCCTAGAGGCACACATATTAGGTTTTCCTCCCCTACTCTCTGTGCAAGCGAATCATCTATCCCCGATGTACGAGCATCAAGGGATATTGAAACAGAAGTGCACACCTCAATCCCTAACCAGCCTATCCAATCAGAGGACAATGCTTCCTTTGAGCCGCAAAGCCAATGGGAAACCCATAATCTGGGTGTATCCTTTCAACATGATGCACCCATTGAAAATAAAAGTACCATGTTTCCATATGGTACGCTAGAAATCCCTACAGAGGAATTTGTTTCCTCTGAACTAGAAATTCCAATACGTTAACCAGAGAGACGTCTTAGGGCACATAGCTCTGTGGGTCTCGATAGCCCATATGGTTCACTTGGCTTGTCACATCTTCATGACTCTGGCTCTGAAGGTATATACAACGCCAACCGAAGATTTGTAATATACTCTGACATTGAGCCAGAGATACGAGGATCAGATAGAATTCCTTCTGAGGTCAACCTCAATACAGGCTTTAAAGAAGGCGGTGAAGGAACATCACTTCACTCTGTCCCATGTGTTAAAACAGAGGTTACTCCTCCTAAACAAGTGAGAAGAGATGATTTCCAAACTCTTGTTGCCTTTGTAAAGGACTTTTTGCAGAGTTAAAAACTGCAAGGTCTAATGCAGAGACCTCAACCTCTGCATCGGATATGAAAGAAATTCGAGATCTCATATCCACAATTCTGGCTGAGAATTTTTCGAATACCTACAAACTCGATAACTCCAAGATTTTGACGGATAAACTTGTACAATCTTTTGCTTCTTTGGAGAAAATAGTAAGCTCCTCTAAACTACCCATCCCGAGGGTAGAAAAAGCTTATCTCTGAGCACATCTCGCAACAAGCACAACCCTCTGTTCCTCTTGCAGATATTCAAAACTTTAAAGATGAGATGAAGGAGATGACCCAGAATACAATACTGGTCCTTCTATGCTAGATGATTATACATGCAGATTAGAGATGGTTGCTCGGTGTGATAAACTTCTTTAAAAGGTTACTGACTTCACCTCTGACTTCAACAAGAAGGCAACCAAAGCAGCTGCAGACATCAAGAAGTCCAATGTTATCCTTAATTTCTGAGCTGATTATGAAGTCAACAAAACAACTCTGGCAATGAAAGATCTAGTCCGTCTCACTGAAGAAAATATCAAAATGATGCCTCCCACGGATCTCGAATCTAAGAAGAGGAAAAAGCCTACCTTTGGTTGCAAAGAGCCCTCCTCAAATCGGGTTCCCTATGATGACCAAGAGGATCCAGATTATTATGGCCCTCATGATCGCCAACGGGGGGAGACTGAATTAGGATCATCATCTGCACCAATCCCAGTTATACTGTTAGACCTCATTTTGGTGAAGTATGAAACAGAATTGAGCAACAAATATGCATCAGATGACGTGACAAGCACACTTTCCGTGTGTCTCTCAGTTTGTTACTTCCTTGCTTATGTGTCTCATTGTAATAGGCTATGTAGTTGACTTTCATTGATTGTATTCGTATAAATAGTTCTTTTACAGATTGTAATTGTATCGATTGAAGAATACGAAATAGAGAGCTATTGTTTTGTGCACACTGTTGTGAATCATCAAATATCAATTACGATTGTTCTTCCTATTTTGTTCTTACTAATCATACTGTTAATCTTAGATCTTCTTTTCTTCTTTGATCTATTGATTACTTGATAGAAAGGGATCTAGGTTCCAATAATTGGTATCAGAGCCTGATAATCAATCTATTGATTATTAGATCTCTTCCATTTGGAGAAATCCCGTTTCTATTTTACAGTATTTTTCAATTTTAAGCTCCTATTCTTCATTCTACCCTGTTTTACGAGATTTTGTTAAAATTCATTACAATCCTCTCTAAATCTTTGGTAATTTTTGCTTAAACCTGTGATTGGTAAGTATACAGTCTCATTTCGATCCTTTTGGAATTAATTTGATTCAAATTTCAAACAAATCTTCATTAATCTTCAAAATCTCTGTTTCTGATAATATGGCTAATTCAAATCTGAACGTTGTATACACCTCTGGTTTTCTGACTAAACCTCCTACTCTAATACGTGATGAATATCCACAATGGAAAATCTGAATGATCAACTTCTTTGAAGGATTAGATGCTGATCTATATCCTATTGTTCAAAACGGTCCATTCGTTTAAATGACAACTACCCTAAGGGTTCCTGCTACAGCAGTTACAGATGAAGTCCCTGCTAGGAGTATTCCAAAATCAAGGGATAATTGGACAGATCGAGAGAAAGCTAAGGTTGAACTGTCCAGAAAAGCTAAAAGTCCATTAATCATGGCTATTCCGAATGATATATTTCAATCTCTGGACTCCTGTGATAGTGCCAAGGAACTATGGGATCAATTGGAAAACATACTGGAAGGTGGTGCGAAAATGAAGAAAAACAGAAGAGCCCAAGCTCTAAATGAATACAACAGTTTCCAGGCCATTCCTGAAGAATCTCTGGAACAGACTTTTCATAGATTTAACACTCTGATAAATCTATGTAAAAGATGTGATATCATCAGGTCCAAAGAAGACAATAATGTCTTATTTCTCAAAAGACTAAACCCTGAATGGTCAAATCTCTATATGTCTTTACAAGCCAATCAGGATCTGGAACAATGGTCTCTACATGATGTTTTTGGCACTCTTCAAGCCCATGAAAAAGAGGTTGTTCAGAAGAAAAATACTATTGGTGGACCTCTGGCTTTAATTTCTGAGTCCAGAGGATCAGTCAGAAGAAGTAAGGATGTTGAGAAGAAAGGAAAAAGCAAGGCTCTCATGACAGAAGAAATTCCAGGAGAAGATTCTGACTCTGACGACGATATCAAAGCTTTTGTTGATTCATTGGCACTCATTACTAAAAAATTCACGAAAAGGTTTGGTAATAGATCGTTCCAAGGAAGCAAAAGGATTGATCGCCTTGTTCCCAGTTCTACACCTCGTCAAGAGATCTAGAGATCTGAGAAACCAGAGACAGAAAAGAAGGATGAAGAGTTGAAGAGAAAGAAGGATGTGTGTTATCGATGTGGCAAGCCAGGGCACTACTCAAAGAATTGCAGAGGAGCTCTGAACAAAGACAATTTGTACTACAAGAATAAATACAAGTACAATGTTGATGAAAGAGGTCACGTTGTAGAAAAAGAAAATTGGCTGGGAGATGAGTCAAGCGGTGATGAAGCTATGCTATGCGGAATGGCCAGAACAAATGAATCAGAAGATCAGCCTTCTGAAACACCTGTATGTACTCTCTCTGACACATCTGAACTTGAAAACACCATTTTTGAAATATCAAAGAATTTTGAAGAACTTAAGCAAAAGCTTACAGTTGAAAAGAAATTAAGGAAACTGACTGAAAAAAACTCTCTCTAAAACTCAAAGAGAGAGAGAGAGAGAGAGATTTATAAAAGAGAAATGAATCTTCTAACTGAATAAAAACTGGAACTCAATATTGAAAATGAGAAGATTTCCGAAAGTTTAAAAAATACAGAAGTTCAGTTTACAGAAGACAAATTGAGATTAAACAAACTTCTGGAAAACAAAGAAAAGGATATTAGTGATAAGGAGAGTGATAGATTAAATTCTGTTGCTCTTAAGATGTCTTTATACCTTTACAGGCAGAGGAAGAGCTGCGTCTAAGTTTTGAAAAAGATATTTTATCCACTCTGGATAAATGCTTCGAATTTGAAAATATTCAAAAACTCTCTTCAGCAAACAATCCAGAGATAGTTCCATGTTCTTTTGTAGACTTAAATTCTTCTGAATCTCAAGACTGTTTTGAAACTATTACATATCCTTGGGAAAACGATGATCAAGATGATGATTTCTTTAATTCAGAAAAATATCTCTCCAATCTAGAAAATCATTTTCTTTCAGAATACAAAAAGGCACCAGAAGTATCTAAGGATAAGGAAGCTCCTTTCTTATTTACTAATGAACCTATGGAAATCAGAGCCTGTGGTCTGAATATTGAAAAACATCCTAGTGGAATACCAACTTCCTCTGTTTCTCCAACAGGACAGAGAAAATCTGTGCCCATTCATCCAGATTTCATTGGGATGTGTCTTAAGGCCAAATTTTGTCTAGAACTTGAGAAGGAAGAAAGTCTTAAAAAGAAATGTTTTGTTCAATCAAAAATATCTCAACCTTGTTATCCAAAGTTTACTTCTGCTCAGAAAGGAAAATGAAAATCTAATCTCTCTACTTCTGTTTCAGTAATTCAGAAAACTCCAGAGAAGGTTTATCAGAGGAAGCCTCAACAGAAGAACACTTATGATTCTAAGCATAAGTCTAGCCTAGCTAAGAAGTTCAATAGAACTACTGATACTAGTATAGACAGGAATAAGAAGAATGGTAATTATCATTATTCTAATGAAAATTCAATGAACTCTTTTATGTCTCAGAATTCTGAAT
This sequence comes from Silybum marianum, assembly GCA_036898165.1. Lineage (NCBI taxonomy): Eukaryota > Viridiplantae > Streptophyta > Magnoliopsida > Asterales > Asteraceae > Silybum > Silybum marianum. Next base: position 14,739,561 of record CM072536.1, on the reverse strand, counting down.
GTTTTTCCTTGTTTTTAAAACTAAAGAAATTTTTCTTGAGGCCCTCTGCTCGTTCTAATAATAATTTCTCATTCAAAGATAAACCAAAGAAAATCAATAATACGGCAAACAATAACGTCAGATCTTTAAATCCCGCAATATCAAGTCATATGCCAATTAAAAAAGGTGAAAAGATTAAAACTAACCTTAAAGGACCCATAATGAGATGGGTACCTAAAAAACTCTGACTGTGATTGCAGAAGCAGCGTGTGCATATCTGGTATCTTGACTCTGGATGCTCGAGGCACATGACTGGATCGAAAAACTTACTCTCCCAATTCAAAGACAAATGTGGTGGAGCTGTAACGTTTGGAGATAATGGTAAGGGTCAAAGAAAAGGCTACGGTACTTTACAAGAAGGTAATATTACCTTATCAAAAGTAGCTCATGTTTCTGGACTGAAACATAATTTGTTAAGTGTAAGTCAACTTTGTGATTCTAAAATACTTGTTGTATTTGATGAAAAACATTGTTACTTGTTCTCTAAGGCAGGAGAAAAACTCTGGAGAGCAGACATAAAAGGTAATTTGTATATGATGAAGTTCAAATGTTCATATGGCTTTGAATCCAAAAGAAAATGTCTTTATACCTTTACAGGCAGAAGAAGAGCTGCGTCTAAGCTTTGAAAAAGATATTTTATCCACTCTGGATAAATGCTTTAAATTTGAAAATATTCAAAAACTCTCTTCAGCAAACAATCCAGAGATACTTCCATGTTCTTTTGTAGACTTAAATTCTTCTGAATCTCAAGACTGTTTTGAAACTATTACATATCCTTGGGAAAACGATGATCAAGATGATGATTTCTTTAATTCAGAAAAATATCTCTCCAATCTAGAAAATCATTTTCCTTCAGAATCCAAAAAGGCACCAGAAGTGTCTAAGGATAAGGAAGCTCCTTTCTTATTTACTAATGAACCTCTGGAAATCAGAGCCTCTGGTCTGAACATTGAAAAACATCCTAGTGGAATACCAACTTTCTCTATTTCTCCAACAGGACAGAGAAAATCTGTGCCCATTCATCCAGATTTCATTGGGATGTGTCTTAAGGCCAAATCTTGTCTTGAACTTGAGAAGGAAGAAAGTCTTAAAAACAAATGTTTTGTTCAATCAAAATTATCTCAACCTTGTTATCCAAAGTTTACTTCTGCTCAGAAAGGAAAATGGAAATCTAATCTCTCTACTTCTGTTTCGATAATTTAGAAAACTCCAGAGAAGGTTTATCAGAGGAAGCCTCAACAGAAGAACACTTATGATTCTAAGCATAAGTCTAGCCTAGTTAAGAAGTTCAATAGAACTACTGATACTAGTATAGACAGGAATAAGAAGAATTGTAATTATCATTATTCTAATGAAAATTCAATGAACTCTTTTATGTCTCAGAATTCTGAATGTTTTTCCTTGTTTTTAAAACTAAAGAAATTTTTCTCGAGGCCCTCTGCTCGTTCTAATAATAATTTCTCATTCAAAGATAAACCAAAGAAAATCAATAATATGAGATGGGTACCTAAAAAACTCTGACTGTGATTGCAGAAGCAGCGTGTGCATATCTGGTATCTTGACTCTGGATGCTCGAGGCACATGACTGGATCGAAAAACTTACTCTCCCAATTCAAAGACAAATGTGGTGGAGCTGTAATGGTTGGAGATAATGGTAAGGGTCAAATAAAAGGCTACGGTACTTTACAAGAAGGTAATATTACCTTATCAAAAGTAGCTCATGTTTCTGGACTGAAACATAATTTGTTAAGTGTAAGTCAACTTTGTGTTTCTAAAATACTTGTTGTATTTGATGAAAAGTATTGTTACTTGTTCTCTATGGCAGGAGAAGAACTCTAGAGAGCAGACAAAAAAGGTAATTTGTATATGATGAATTTCACATCAAAGGACGGTAAAGAAACCCTCTGTCTTATTTCCAAAAAGAGTGAAATTGCATGGGTATGGCATCACAAAATGTCTCACTTAAATTTTGATAATCTTGAGATGCTTGTTAAACATAAATTGGTGACTGGTCTTCCAGAAGTCCAATTTCAAAAAGATCACCTCTGCCCTGCATGTGAAATGGGAAAACTAAAATGAGCATCTCATAAAACAAAAAGTGATCATTCTTGTACAAGACCTCTGCAATTATTACATGTTGATCTCTGTGGTCCTATTGCAACACAAAGCTTATCTGGCAAAAAGCATATACTGGTACTCATTGATGAATTTTCCAGGTATACATTGCTTGCATTTGTAAGACAAAAATCTGAGGTACCCATTGTATTGCAAAATATGATGACCAAAATTCAAGTTATCTTAAATCAAAAGATTCAGCAGCTAAGGAATGACAACAATACTGAATTCAAGAATGCCAAACTTGAAGCATACCTTGTTGAAAATGGAATTACACAGAATTTCTCTGCTGTACGAACTCCTCAGCAAAATGGGGTTGTCGAGCGGCGCAACAGAACCTTGGTTGAAGCTGCTAGAACAATGCTTGCTGCTTTTGGACTACCAATCCATTTCTGGGCTGAAGCTGTAGCCACCACATGTTTCACCCAGAATTGTTCGATAATTGTCAAGAGGCATCTCAAAACCTCTTATGAGCTAATTAACAATCGAAAACCCTGTGTTAAATTCTTTTACATTTTTGGATGCAGGTGTTTCATTTTAAATGACAGAGAAAAACTTGGCAAGTTTGACAAGAAAGCGGATGAAGCTAATTTCTTAGGATATTCGTTAAATTCAAGAGATTTTCGAGTTTTTAATTTATGTACTAAGACTGTTATGGAGAGCATTAACATCTTTTGATGATCAAACTCAATTAACTTCTGAGTATTCTACTTCTGAACTTAAACTTAACACCGTAACTTTTGGTTATCTTTCAGGAACCAGAGAATCTGAAATAGATGCTATTTTTCAAGATTTTATGGGCGAAGAGATACTTCCAGAACCAAGACCAATCCCTTCCTCTCCAAGTATTCTAGAAGTTCTTCAAGCTTCTGGAATTACACTTTCTGGTCCTGAATCTCCTGTTGGGAGCACTTCAACACCTTATGTCATCCCTGATTTATCAAATGAATGTCCAGAAGTTGCTCATATGCCTTCTGTTTCTGAATCTCTTCCAACAAAAATTTCATCCTCTGAAACAGAAGTACATGCTCAACCAATCACACAATCTTGGATGACAAAATGGGCCAAGTCTCATACTTCAGACCTTATCATTGGCAATCCCTCTGCAGGTGTTAAGACAAGATCTACTACTGCAAATGAAGCTTTCTTTGTAAATTTTCTGAGTATGATTGAACCAAAGCATGTTCATGAAGCTTTACAAGAACCTAGTTGGTTATCAGCTATGCAAGAAGAATTGCTACAATTTGAAAGAAACAAAGTTTGGAACCTCGTTCCTCTGCCAAAGAACAAAGTCGCTATTGGAACTAAATAGGTTTTTCAGAAACAAGAAAGATGAAGATGGCATCGTGATCAGAAATAAAGCTCGACTGGTGGCTAAGGGGTATTGTCAAGAAGAAGGAATCGATTACGATGAAACATTTGCCCCTGTAGCAAGACTTGAGGCAATACGACTATTTCTGGCTTTCTCTGCTTGCAAGAACTTTAAAGTCTATCAAATGGATGTTAAATGTGCATTTCTGAATGGATATCTCAAAGAAGAAGTATATGTTGAACAACCTGCTGGATTTAAAGATGCTAAACATCCAGAATATGTCTATCTCCTTGACAAAGCATTATATGGTCTAAAACAAGCACCTAAAGCATGGTATGAACGTTTATCTACGTTTCTGATCAGTAAAGGCTATGAAAAAGGTAAAATCAACACTACTCTATTCATCAAAAAAGGCAAAGGTATGCTCACTGTTGTTCAAATTTATGTGGATGATATAATATTTGGTTATACTCATCAATCAGAAGTTGATCTGTTTTCTAAGTTAATGGAACAAGAATTTGAAATGAGTATGATGGGAGAACTAACGTTCTTTCTAGGACTCCAGGTTAAACAAAATGCCTCTGGCATTTTCATAAATCAAGCTAATTATGTTTCTGATATGCTTAAAAAGCTTCATCTTCAAAATTCCTCACCTATGAAAACTCCCATATTACCCAATACAAAACTAGGCCCTGATCCTTCTTGAAATTCAGTGGATGTTAAGGGTTATAGAGGTATGATTGGATCACTTCTGTATCTAACTGCTAGTAGACCAAATATTATGTTCGCCACTTGTCTCTGTGCTCGCTATCAAGCGAATCCAGAAGAATCACATTTAGCTGATGTTAAACGAATTTTTAGATATCTCAAGGGATCTCCATCTCTTGGTCTATGGTATCCAAAGAATTATGGATTTGATTTAATGGCCTATACTGACTCTGATCATGCAGGTTGCAAGTTGGAACGAAAAAGTACCTCTGACAGCTGTCAACTTCTGGGTAACAGACTCGTAAGTTGGACATCCAAGAAGCAGAATTGTGTGTCAACATCCACAGCAGAAGCTGAGTATGTTGCTGCTGCCAGTTGCTGTTCTCAGGTAATCTGGATGAAAACTCAGGTCAGAGACTACGGTTTAATATACGTTAAAATCCCTATCCTGTGTGACTCAGAGAGTGCTATTGCCATTACTGAAAATCCCGTTCAACACTCCAAAACCAAGCACATCGATGTCAGGTATCATTTTATTAAAGATCACGTAGAGAAAGGCACAATCAAAATGTATTTTGTCTCTACTGATTTTCAACTCGTTGACATTTTCACCAAAGCTCTAGATGAGTCTTGCTTCAATTTTCTTGTCAGCAAGTTGGGCATGCTAAATATGTAATTTTACTCTATTCTTTGCTTCTCTTAGAATTTTGTCAAGTTACTTATTTTTGTACAACTTTTATTTCGGTTCGAACAACTAAGAAACGTCCAGACGTCTCTGATCGGTTCTGATGGTTTCCTTCAGAAGTACTCAGAAGCCTCTGGACACCTCTGCTCTTCCCAGATCACTTCTAATTTTTTGTAAGTGTTAATAGACAAGGTGCACATTTTACACTTGCAAGGAGGGGCTGAATGCAATCCTCGAGGGGGAGCAGTTTGATTTTTTTGAGCAAATTATATTCTTTTTTAGAGCAGAATGCATTTTTTGAGGGGGAGTATATTCTCTGTTCAAGGAGGAGCATCTTATGTTCGAGGGGGACCTTATCAAGTCTAACTTCTGTTAGCATGTCTTCTGAACCTCTTTCCTTAACTTTTTTCTTTGAATATGTTTCTTCTGAATAACTCTTGCCGTCAAGGTTACCAAGACGCTTCAGATTCAATAAATTTTCTTTGACATTTGTGGTCAAAATTCATTTTCTACGACCAAATATTCTCTACCTTTGGTTCGAAGCAAGATGTTTTCTAATTAGGTCACGAATTACAAATGCCTGGAAAAGTTCTATTGCTATTCCGCGAGGCAATCCACATCGATGTAATGCAAGTGAAGGGATTTTTTCTGAAATTTTCTTTAATAAGTCTATTTTACTTAACTCTTGCCTTCAAGGTTATTTAAAATTTCCTTATTCTATCTTAATTTCTTAAATAAATACTTGGCTCCGAATATTAAACTTTTATTTGGTACAATTTCTTTTACCCAAATGTCTAATTTTAAATTTTTAAAAGGTATTAATTTCTTTAAAATTATCTTTTAACTTAACAGTTTCTCTGTTTGGTTAAATTGTAATTTTTTTAATTAATTTCCTTTTAATTACTTTTCAAGGAGGGAATTCTCAATCGTTTTTTTTGGCGCTACACGTTTTACTTGACAGTTCCACTTTCCACGTGTCATTCATCGTGCCAGTACATGATGACACACCTGAGCGCTTACCTCAGCAATACACGAACCGTTTTTGAAAACCCCCAAATTAAAACCCTTCCCATTCAAAACACTCGATTACTCTTTCTCTCTCATATATAAACCTCAGTTTGGGAATTTCAACAGTACTGTGCTTCATCTTCTCCATCAAGAACCTGCAAATCTCCTACTTGACATCTTCCAAAGCTTTCTCCATCAATGGCGTCTCCAGTTGCATATCCCAATCAGTAAAACGATGATGGTAACTTGGTCACTTCAACGGCTGATAGTGCTCCAATCGTAAAGCTCCCATTAAAACCCAACAATGTTCAGGCTCTCCTCGATCCAAACACTTACTTATCTGATTTCAGGATCATGATCGAATTCCTGCAAAACCATTCCCTACATCGAACCCTAACCCTCACAAACCCCAATGTTCCTGAGATTTATGTCCAAGAAGTCTGGCAAACTATGCATATCAAGGATGACAATACCCTAGTTGGATCTTTTAGACACCCCACCGAACCAGAAACTGCCGTCCAAATCCCCATCTCTCATAAGAAAATAGCCAAGTATTTTCATTTTCCTCAACCCTACATTGAAGCCGATGGCCAAACTGTTCCAAATCCTGATCTTGAAGCTAATCCCACACCCGAAGCTCTACTCGCCTTCATTCTCTTCTTAGGGTACAATAAACAACTCAACAAGCTATCCGAGTTCAAACGCAAGAAGCTGCCTCCGATGTGGAATGTTCTTGTCTCCATTTTGAATAAAAGCCTTACCTGCAAGATTGGGTCTCTAGACCAAGCCAGCAAGAATGTTCTCACCATAATGTATGGGATGTTCTTTAACATACCTTTGAACTACACAAGCTTGATTTTTCAAGAAATGAAGGCTGCTGTTCAAACCAAAGTTTCCCTTCAAAGCCAAGGAAAGCCATTGTCTGCTTTAATGTTCCCAAGGTTTTTATCTCTGTTTACATTTCCTGCAATCGGTGCTTTGAAAGTTCCTCTGGTTCAGCCGTTCTGCAGAATAGCCTCCATGAGCTCCCACAAGCCCACAATCGACGAAAATGGCTATTCTGCATCCAGAGATCTCTCCAGGTACATGCTCGATCTTATTCCTTCAACCTCTCCTACTCTAATCTCCTATAAAAGCTCTATGATATTCTCAACACAGAGAATATCTACCCAGAGCACTTAGAGCCAAGAATAGATAGTGATGGGTCATGTGAGCCTAAGATTGAAAAGAATTTGAGTGACCACCAGAGAGATTCTGCCCATCCAGACCTCTTAATTCAAGAAGGTACAGAAGATGTCAATAGAGAAACATTTGAGCGACTCTCTCCAAGATCCCCAAGGGTATCCACATCTCCTGAGGTAGATGCGAACACATCTACACTCATTGAAAAAGGACAACCCAGTCCAATCCACCCAGAGCCAAACCGATCAGAGGGAATTATTTGCACCTCTGACTCAAGCACCACAGGGGAATCCACCTCATCTTCATCATCCTCTCAAAAGGGTGATGATGAAAATATAAGAGTTCATTCGCCCCAGAACTCGCCACCACCCACACAAAACGTTGATGTCTTCGTGACCAACGATGTCATAGGCCAACCAGAGGGTAGTCCATGCCCTCTGTTAGTTTAGATGCTGATGAAATCCCATCAGAGGGGTTACAGCCATAGGATGCACCACTTACCAGAGTGTTTACACTTCATCAAGGTCAGCACATTGTTTTCAGCTACTCATCTTCTGATGGTGAAGAACAAGGTGAATCAATCAGAACAACCGAAGAGGTGCCTGTGAATAACAGCCCTCGAAGACAGGTTGGAAGTCCCTCCACACTCAACGAGAAAGAGGACCTCTCTGAACGTGAGAGACAAGGGGCTCCATTCGTTGGAGTTGCACCGGTTACCCATTCTGACTTTGTCACCAATGCAGCGTTCAAGGCATTTGGTGATCAAATTCAGAGATCTATGGAAGATCTAAATTTATCCATGGTTTCTCAGCAACAACTTCTCACAATCATTCAAGCTCAGCAAGCAACTCAAAATCAATCATTGGAGGCTATCAGAAAGCTTTTTTCTGACAATGCAGAGGCACAACAAAACTCTGCTAATGCTCACTTTCAGGATCTGGACGCCGGCATCAAATCAAATGCAGAGGCCTTTTTCAATCTTCCTTCAGAGATACCTACTCCTGAAGTCACCATCTTGGCTGATGAATATGGGTCTTTCGTTGCTGACATCCACAAAATTATCAAGGCTGTTTTCCCTTCAGAAGATGCTTCTACTTCTGCTTCTTCTTTGGTCAAAAAGTCAGATATGGCCCAGTTTCAGAAGGCAATGATTGATCGCATTAACTCTCTGACCTCCAAATTTCCCTCCAAAACTAACTCCAACAACTCTCACATGGATCAGAAGCTTACCACTTTGGAAACCACAGTGTCAACTCTTTCTTCTCTGGTAAGTGCCTTGTCTGCCTTCTTTGAAGACAGAAAGAAAGCTTAAGAAGCCCGGGCCTGCAAAAAGGCAGAGCTCAAGCGCAAAAGGTCTGAGGATCAAGATCCTGATTCTCAGAAGGGGGAGAACATGGATAAAATCAAGAAAATGAAAGTTGAAATGAGTCAGAAGATGGATCAAGAAAAAGGTAAAGCTTCATGCTCCTCACCTTCTACACCTCCTCCCTCAAAGCAAACTCCATTAACGCCCACTCCTCTAGCTACTCATAAGGGTCCTCTGCCCAAGGATCCAGAAATTGCTAAATTTATTTTGGAGGTAATGGGGAATACAAGAACACAGAATCACCCATCCAAAGTAGAAGCTGCCAGAGCAGAGGCGGCTAAAGCAGAAGCCAGAGAACAAGCAATCAGAACAGAAGAAGCCAGAGCTAAGACAGCGAGAGCCGAGGCATCAAGAAAAGAAGAAGAAAGTAGATTAAAAGTTGAGGCTGAACAAAAGGCTAAATTTGAAGCTGAAAAAGCTAAGGAAGAAGCCCTAAAAGCTAAAGCTGAAGCAGAGCAAGCCTTGGATCAGGCAGAAAAAGAGAGAGAAGAAGCTGAGAAGGCAAAAGAAGCTGCTGAAAGGGCACGTGAAAACTTTGAAGATTCAAAGCTGCAAATGAAGAAAAAATGCAGAAGTTGGGGAGACTTGAGCTACCCAACTTAGAAATCAAGAATAGGTACCTGTATGCTCCTGTGGATCAGAAGATATATCTGATGATGCCAAATTTCTCAAACGATTATCAAGTCAGTGATGAAATCAAAGATAAGTTTATTACTCACAGGCAATCAAGAAAGGAGGCTTATTCCACATTTCCAATCAAGACCATTTCCATCAGGCATACTCAATTCGAACAAACTTCAATCTGGTACACAATTTATAAGGTTGTCAGAGAAGATAACAAGGAATCATTCTTCTGTGACAACGATCTATTGTCAATAAATCCCTCTGATCTGCTTACTCTGGAAAAATTTATGGAGACTCAAAAGAACAGAGAAAGTGAAGATCAAAACAGAGTTGCTTACTTCTGTATCATTGAATGTATGAAGTCTTTCATTCGATACAGAAGGCAAGTAGACTTCCAAGCGGGTTTAAACTACAAAGTTGATAACTTGTGTATCACTGCACCTAACAAAGATTTGGAGGGTATTAATGCTCAAAGGATTGGAAAAGTAATAGTCCCAATACTTGATCTTTATGGTTGTAATCAATGAACCGCCAATACCTGAATAGACTGATAATTCGTAAAGTCTATTATTTCTCATCAGTGGTTTTAGCTTGTATTGAGGGTGATGACATGCTAGGTGCTTTAGCACGATAATACCATCGAATACCAAACCAGAAGTTGGAGTTGTGTTCAGAAGGCCTAACAGAAAAAGCTTCTTCAGAATCAAAGATGCTCACAGATACTCTACAGAAGTTGTCTACATCGTAAAATGTTTTGCTTCTGTAGCAGTTGAAAATCAAGATGAAGAAATCAGAGACAGAATCGAAAAAAGACTTGACAAACTTATGAAGCTCAGAGAAGTTACAGATGCTATCTACAAAGTCATTTCTCATACAGCTCCCTTCTAATACAATCAATCAACTATCATGCCTTTAGTAGAACAGCGAAGCTACACGTGCAGCATTCTGGTTTTCATACTTAGGGGGAGATTGTTAGACCTCATTTTGGTGAAGTATGAAACAGAATTGAGCAACTAATATGCATGGCAAGCACACCCTCCGTGTGTCTCTCAGTTTGTTACTTCCTTGCTTACGTGTCTCATTGTAATAGGCTATGTAGTTGACTTTCATTGATTGTATTCGTATAAATAGTTCTTTTACAGATTGTAATTGTATCTATTGAAGAATACGAAATAGAGAGCTATTTTTTGTGCATACTGTTGTGAATCATCAAATACCAATTACGATTGTTCTTCCTATTTTGTTCTTACTAATCATACTGTTAATCTTAGATCTTTTTGCTTCCGCTCATATTTACACTTTTGATCTATTGATTACTTGATAGAAAGGGATCTGGGTTCCAACATGTACCATTGAATAGAGCTCCATTTCAACCTTCATATTCTCAATCAAGTCACCAAGAAAGAACTTCTCAAGCCCAAACCCAACATCAAACAGAACCAGAGACGATCTTAGTCTCTGATGAATCAAGTCCAGAGCAAACCATGAATGAACCAGAACCAAAAATGGTTGCTGAAGAACAACAAACTCAAAGCTCAACTTTTGGTCAAGACATCCCTTAGTAGAAATAAAACAAGGGAAAGAGTACTTTTACTCATCTACATCATAGCATTTCTGATTCTGAATTTTCTTCAGATGAAGATGAGGTTCCTTTGATCAAGAGAACAAGAAAGTCTGCTTCAACCTTAGCTCAACCTTCTCTGCATCAAACTCAAACATTAACTCCAAGCCAAAGCTCAAGACCTCCAACTGAAGACAGAGTACAATCTATCAAAGATTCACTCGACGCTTTAAAGAGACCTATACCCAGACCCAGACTTGCAGAACCCACATCCAATGAGTATATCTTTCAATACCTGTACACAGAACATGATATCCTAGCTAGAAGAGTCTACAACATAAATCCAGAGATCAGAGAGGATGTAAGACTAAGATTCATCGAAACAAAGACCCTGGATCCATGGATTGTCTACTAAGATGAAGGAATTAAGAAGATTCATGAGATAAAGAAGAAAACCTTCTTACATGATATAATCATCCATCATAAATACATGGTCGAAAGAGCGCACAACAAGATTCATAAGTTCACTGACTGTATGGTCATAAAAATAACAAGGTGGATAAGGGGATCGTGAATGCAACGACTAACGGTGCTATAAGAGAAGTTTGTGCCTGAAACAAGGGAACATAGAGCAGTAAGAAGAAATTGTGCTTTAGAGATCGACTCAATGTTGGAGTACAGAGATCTAATCAAAAAATTCATACGATTCACATTGTAGTTGATACAAATTGTAATTCTGTACTCATCATTATCTTTTGATTAAAGTAAAACTATTTACAGAGGACCATGTTGGCCTCTTGCTTTCTAGTTAATTTTTACTTTTGTCAAAACTTCTTATTTACACTTAGGAGGAGATTGTCAGAATTAACTTTGTTTGAAAGTCACTGGAGATACAGAGCTCGGATACAGAAGCCCAAAGCACGCCGAATCAAGTCTAAGTGGTGTAGAACTCAAGTCTTCGACGCAAAGCGTCTGCACTATAATACATATAGAGCCTCTATCTTTCAAAGTCATCTAAGATTCTTCCAAGTGTTCTCTTTAGTGACACTGTCATGTATAGATGGACCTATCAAAAGATGTCACGTGTACAGAATCGGTTATTCACCTTTACAGCTTGGCATCTTCTCATTGGCTAATGAGTTGACTTTCCTTTTCATGGGTATAAATAGGAAGTTGTTTAGGGTCATTAGAGTGCTTTTATAGAATATCTTCCATATTTGTACTTGAGAGACAAAATAAGCTTTGAGAGTATTTTTGACATACTGCTGTGTGTTCTTGGTGTTCTTGGCTGCAAATTCTCAAGTTTACTAATCAATACAAGTGGTGAGCGTAACCAGGTATCCGACCATTATCCATGGAACCGGAACTAGTAGTTCCCGGAAATACGGAAGCGGAACCGGGACCGCTAATACCGGTTCCTTATATTTTGGAACCGGAACCGGAACCGGTTCCTGTACCGGGTACCCGGTTTCAACTTTTTTTTTATTCTTTACATTGAATACGATAAAAATGTAATTATAAACTACAACATACCGACTTAAAAGTAATAAATACAACAAATGGTCAAAACTAATCCGATAAAAACTAATTGTTACATAAACAAACTAGAAAGGTTGAGTTTTTATTTATTATTTATAAAAATATAAAATATTTATATTTAAAAGTGGCGGGTAGCGGGTACCCAGCGTGTAACAGCTCCAAAAAAATGAGAACCGGAACCAATCACATCGGTTCAGGTTTCGGAACCGGCAGTTCTGAAGCGGTTCCGGTTCCAAAGGCGGGTACTCAGTTCCGATGCTCACCCCTAATCAAAACACATGATGACTTCCTGAAACAGTAACTGTGTTCGTTTTCTATTTCATTTACTGTTTGTAATCATCATATCTAGTATATTTGGTGAATTTTATTGCTTCCGCTTTCTACTCTTTTACTTTTACAATTCTACCAAATGTTGAGTATAATGAGGATATGGGTTCCAACATAAACACATGCATGCATGAATATTGTTCAACTCATCTCATACATGCATGAGGACTAACACACACAAGACACACAAACATATACATGCATGACTATGTTCAACTCATCTCATACATGCATGAGGACTAACACCCACAAAACACACAAACACATACATGCATGAATATTTTCAACTCATCTCATACATGCATGAGGACTAACAAACACAAAACACATAAACGCACACATGCATGAATATTTTTCAACTCATCTCAAACATGCATGGAGACTAACACATATATATACATGCATGAGATACATACAAATAATAAACAACCCACTTGAGTTGACATGAGCTGCATGTACACATTCTTGCATGCAAAGACTCTTACAAGACCACAAAATAACAACAAAAACCCTTACAAAAACTGAAAAATTTTGCGTTAATTTTTTATAAATTTTTGAAGACGTCTTCCTAAACTGGTAACAATATTGATATGATATTTTTCTCTAGCAGAATCAGAGGATACTACGAACTTAATTCAGTTCGTAGCTCCAGAGTCACTCGAGATCAATACTAGTAACGTACTAATTTATAAAGAAATCAACTTTTTTAACACACAAACACAAACACAAACACTTAAACACAAGCTTTTATTCGAAGATTTAAAATACAAAATACAAGGGAATATTACTATATATCTAACATTACATTAAGAAAACCATAAGGATTTCCCTTTCAGGAAGCCCCTTAAGGACTAAGACAAAAGATTAAATGTTAAAAAGATAACACTAACTTAATCTTGATTTTCTTCACAATGTTTCATGAAGAATTTTCTTTGAGAGAGAGAGGATGAAAAGATGAGTGAGTTGTTGGTGGTGTGTAAGGAATCTTGAGAAAGGTGTGTGAGGAGATGTCTTGTGATGTTGTATGTCTCCATATATATATATATATATATATATATGTGTGTGTGTGTGTGTGAAGTAAATATAAAGGATGATGACACATATAGGCTACCTGTTAGAAGTCTTTGTTATAAGGGTGAAATATCTGCTACGTGGAGAAACTTTCTGCAACGTGTTATTACTAAGTCTTAAAAGTTGAGTCTGCTGAAACTAGTCTTCTTGTCTTTTTTCTGACGAATCTTTCCTGACTGAATTTTTTTTATCTTCTGTCTTTTTGCTATCTTTCTAAGTATCAAAACTGTGTCGGGAAATTGAATGGAATGAGTAGCCACCTTCTGATTAATAACAGTCTTGATCCGGATTTGGCGAGATCGATTGATCTTCAAGAACCGTATTGTCTGAATTCTTCTCTTCGATGCAACGAGGAACAAAATCTCTGATAACTTCCCTGTATTGTTTTGTTGATTTGATTTCTAATACTTTTTAGGTTTTTAGTCTTTTTCTTGTTGGACTTTTAAAAAAAATGAAGATTGGGCTTGGTTTAGCAAGTGTTAGCAAGTTTTGATATAGTCTAAATGTTGGGTTTCTTGGCTTTGGGTATGACAGGATATATCTGTTTTTGAATAGGAAGGCGAAGGATTTTGGGTAGAAGAAGATGGGGTGTATATAACGAGAAAATCAAAATGTTCTCTAGGTTCCGTAAGGGAATCCCACATTTCTGTATAATGGAAGGTTAGGGTTTGGTTCTGAGTCTAGGTCTGTTTATTAGTAGACGAATCAAGAATCCTTTGTGTCTCTTGAGATTTGGGCAATCCTATAGCCATCTCCGAATTTGATAAGTCTTTACCGGCCATCGGTTGAGCTGGACTAGCCATTGAATTCTTAGGCTCAATGGTACCTCTATCGACATTCATTGGAGAATGTCCACTCATCTTAATCTTTTGTATATAGCTAGAAGAAGAGCCATAGTTTTGGTTAAGAGAAAAGGAAAGTCTCTGTCTTTCTAACATAGAAACTTGTTTTTCGAGAACAAACTTCTCGTTTCTAATATGGGTATTTTCATCATTGATGATTATGAAATTTTTGGTCAAGGTTTCACAACAATCACAAAACAATGTATGAGTCCGGCTAGTATCTCTGGTAACTGAAAAGTCAAAAGGAGGTTCAATATAGTTTCAGAGGGAAGAATATAGTTCAATATAGTTTCTAAAAAGTTTGGCTGCAGAATTGGCTTCTTCAAAATTGTTAAAGCCTTTGTATATGCGACTGGGATAGCCTTGAGTGGCATCAAGAACTTCGATCCAAGTATGGAACAAACCAGTCTTTTTACCCTTAAACACAACATAAAAGTTAAAATGTTTAGCAGTCTAGCTAAAATGGTCTCATAATGCATTTAAACAAGTAATAAAATATTTAACGTCTTTTGGGTTCTTGCCATAGGCAACCCAAAGATTTTCTACCAAGCAATGTTCTTCTTTACTAAGAAAAATATGATTATGCGTTCTGAAGGAGACATTGCTACAATGTGGAAAAACAATTAAATCGTTATTTCCAAATTTAAGACGTTCATCGTAATAATGTCTAGTCTGGCTACTAGAAGTCTGATTAATTATAGGTCTTCATATAGGATTATTTCCCGGAGGAAATCCTGGTCTTGGAGGAGGTCTAGACATCTGCAATAATAGAGAACATGTTAATAATAAAAACATTAATTTAATTTATTTTCTAATAATCTACTAAGAATGTTTGCAACTTTGTTATCACTATCTTTAATGTGCTTAATCTCTATAATTAAACCAATGTTGCTAATTCTATCTAAAAAAATTTAACCAACGTCTCCGACTACTTCTTTTTACTCAATATGAGGTCTTTTCTATTTTTTGCTGAAAACTAAAATATCGTCTATATAAACAGCAACAAAATTGCTATGTTTATTGTAAATGTCTTCCATTTTTCTTTGAAAAATACTTGGGGCATTTTTAAGCCCAAAAGGCATGACTAACCATTTGTAAGGACCTTCTGGACAAGTATAAGGTGTCCATTTTATACTGTCTGGATGCATTTTGACTTGCCAAAATCCTGATTTCAAATCAAATTTGCTAAATTTTTGCAATTTTGAATTTAATTTATCAAAACAGTCTTGTCTGGATTATTATAAGCATCACCTATTGTATTATCATTTAATCTCTTATAATTAATGACCATTCGACTTTTTCCTCTAATTATTTCAAAATGATTGTTCACAATAAAAGCAGCAGAGCTATGAGGACTATCAGGTTTTCTAATAGCACCCAATTTTATCAATTCTGAAATATGCATTTTGAAATCTTCTTTGTCTTGATTAGTTGGCTCTATGTTTCTAGTCTTTATTATATATTCAGGAATTTTTATTTTTAACTCACAAAAAACATTGTTTTTTTTTTCAATATTTGATAATGTCTTCTCCAATTATCCCTATTTTCTCTAATTTAGAGACTAAATTGTCTCTGTCAAAATTTGTAACTAGAGTCGTGTATAAATTTTCACTACTAACAAAGTCTAGATCATAATATATAAGATAGTCTTCATCATAGTTTATTGATTCTTCTAAATACTCGTCCAATTCTTCTTCTTTAAGTTGACACTCTCTTTCCTTTTTGCATTTGCACGGTTTTTCTAGGACCGGGCTATCATGCTTATCAGTTTTTGAAGGAAGATGAGCGTTGATAACAAGAGTGAAAAAGTATGCTTATAAAAATGTAAATAGTCTTTACTCAAAGTGACACTACCATCGTCTTTTAATAAAAAAAATTAATCCAAGAATAAAGTCTATGTTTGTAAGATTTAAAATTCTAGCAAATGAATTCTTAGGAGGTCAAGTATATTCTTTGTTAAATCCACAATTAGTCTTGAAACTAACTTCAATATTTGTTCTCGAAATTTCTTTAATAGAAAAAATTCCACCATCCATTTGTTGGGCTTCTAATGGAGAGTCTGATTTGACTATATATCTAGTAGGAACCAAAGATTTATATAGAATGCAGTTTGAACAACCAGAATCAACTAAAGCCAAAAAATTGATAACAAAATCATCTATTCAAATTTTGTATTTTACTTTTAATGATTTTGAAATATCAGCATTGCAAACAACTTGGAGATAGTTGTAACACTCATATTTTTGGTTCGTATCACTTTGAAGCGAAAAATAGGAAAAATTAGAATAATTCTTTTTACTAAAGCCATATTTTCGGCCAAAGTGATGGTCCAAAGCCCACTGTGCGATTTTGGGCCTCTACGCGGGCCCAGGTCGCGCCAAAACCCGCGTAGGTCCCTGTTTGAGCTGAAAGTTTCATATAAACGAGTTTTTCTTCATTCCTTCCTATCTTCTTCATCTTAGCTCCGTTTTAGCTGATTTTTCTTCCTATGTTCTTGATTTTGAGAGCTCTTCAAGCCTAAATTAATGAATCAAACTTAATAGAAGTTCCTAGAGTATCTTGGAGAGGTTTCATCTTCATCTTCTCCATCTTTTCATCACCATTATTGGCTAAGCTTGGGAATTTTCCCCAAATCAAGTTTGTAAGTCATTCTAACTCTTCTATACCTTATTTCTTGTCAAAACCCTTCCTATTTAATTTATTAGAACGTTTATCTTAAAGCATCTTCCTTATTTTAGAGTTTTGACCATTTTGAAAGATTTTGGGGTTTTTGACTAGGGTTTTATAGATCTGATTGTTGGGAGTTATTCTTGGTATGTTTTAGGTTGTTCATGAACTAGATATGATTTCTAGTGAAGGATGCTTGCAGATTTGGACGTTTGTTCAAAGGGAGCTTTTGAGCTAAAACCTAGATTTAGCGTAAATTTAGCAAGGTGAGTTCAAGTTGTTTTGTGAAAACGATGTACATGCCAAAAGATCTAAACAATCCATATTTATGTTTCATTTATCCAAAATATCAAGATATGAGATGAAGATTATGACGTATCTTGCATTTTTAGAGTATTCGATTTATAAGTCGTTGGAATTACATGTTATTGCTTTATGAGGCATATTGAAAATATATGAATATGATTTATTTGGAAAATGGTTTGTCTCAACCAATGTTTTAAGTAATCGCATAAGTGTTGAGTTATTATGCTTTAACCCGGCTTTTGACTAAAATTAGTCTTGAGGATACATGTCCGAATTAAATTGATATACAACGAGCTTTTAGGGTTATACGCGATCATGGCATAATTATATGACATGTTACATGTTTTGAGTGCGTTGGTCATTCATGTCGGAGTCATGAAAATTAGACTGGGTTGCATTTGGATCCATAGGCACATTAGTCAGTCTTTTGGTTATTGAAAGACTTTCAAGTCCCTCGTTTTGAGGCCATAAACCGTTTGGGCTTTTAGTAGTCGGTATTTCAGATATGGACCCAAGTGGAAATGCCTCTACGACCGTGGGTATTACAAAGATGCACCCAAGTGGGAATGCCTCTGCGACCCTGGGTATTACGATAAAGTAATACGTTGGAATATGCTGTCGGGACCGTTATTTAGAGGTTGGTGCTCATATACTTCACACAGGTATTCAAGGAATGAACTCATTTAGAGTGGGGTCCCGTAATCATTGGTTCTTAGTGTGAATCTATAGTATTTAAGTAGGTCTAGGATCAGGGTGTTTCGAAGATGAATTCGTATGGGTCGGGCTCCGGGACCTTAGGTATTACGGTAGGTACTCGTTGAGGGGTTGTACACAGAGACTGTGATCTTAGGGCACTACTTAGCAACGTTGAAAATATGGTTTACTTTGTGTTACGCCATTGTCGACTGAAACGGGTCTCCCCCATCATCGAAATGTGTTGTTTTGGGTATAGAGTCTTATCTATTATTTTTTGGTGATGTTTTTAGAGTATGAAGTATTATCCATAATTTATATTATTGGATCCTTGAAACTTAACCATATTTTGGTATTATGAAAAATGGAGCTTTGTCCATACTTTGGTATTTGGACTATTTATCTAATTCACGTCTTGGGTGAGTAACGGATGTAGAGTTCGTTTTGAACAAGTATTTCGATTTAAAGCTTTCGTTAATAACGACATTTTGGTTTAAAGCTTTTATTATGGAAATGATGAATTTTGGGTAGATATTGCTTTTATAAATAAGTCATCTCATTTGAGAAATTATTATTTAATCAAGCAGTCTTTCAAATTCTATTTATTATAAATATGTTATAAGCTTTTGAGCTCACTAGGCGTCAAGCCTAACCTTTTTTTTGTCGGGATGTGCATCAGGTTCTTGTTGGGGTTGGTACTAGTGACACATGTTAACTTGAGTGCTAGGGAGTGACACGTTAAAAATATAGCATTTGGTGACGTTTTCCGCATTCAGAGATAACAACTCTTTTAGGTTTAGTAACACCTGACCATAATTATGTCTTAGTATAAGACTACGCCTATCTTTTGTCGAGGTTTAATTAAAATATTTATTGAAGGCAATTCGAATTTTGATTTATAAGAGAGATTTATTCCTTATTTTTTTGTATTGACGAAAATTTTAAATTAGTCGCTATTTCTAAATTTGAGGGTGTTACAATAGTCTTGTAAAATAAAGTCTTTATTTTCCTCTATAGTTTCCTTTCCTTTTATTTGTTTTCAAAAAAGTCTAATTTCTTTTGAAAAAACTTTACTATATCTTCAACGCTTTCAATTCTTTTTCTCAAAACTCAAAGTTCTTGTTTATCAATATCTCTTTCTTCATTTATATGATATGGTTCAACTTGTATTAATTATTTTTTTCTCTAAATAATTTATGTAGGCTTCAACATGACAATTTAAACATTTAGCTCTTAGCCTTTTGTGCGGAAAATAATTACAAATAACACAAGGAATATTATTTCTTCCTGTATACTTTTGCCACTTATGATCACAAGTAATATCTTCTATGTTAACAAAGTCTAAATCAAGGATAGAGTTAGAGTATAAACTTAAAGTCATTTCTTAAAAAATTATGCTATAAATGAAGTCTAGACTTTCATGTAATAAACCGACTCTAATATTTCTGTCTTGAACATAAAAATTGTATTTGTGATCAGAAATCTGTTTAGATAATTATAACTGGTCTTCCAAATTTAAAAGCTCTTCATCGTTTAAAGATATGTCTAATTCTTTTGGAAATCTGTCTTATTACCAATTATTTCTAGATCTATAAATTTAAAAAAAATTAAATAAATGTCTGAAAGTATCTTTAAAAATAACGTCTATTCTTTCGGACCGGTCTTTTATAATTTTATGACTATGTTTAAAAAATTGGTATATGTCTTAAATAAGTCTTTATATAAAATCTTTTGAGTTAATATTTGGAGATCATGGTTATTAACAATGTATTTGTAGAAGACATAATATAATCAATTTTAAAGGTTTTTTTATTTGAAAACGACAGTTCAAGACCGAGATACTTAGGTTGCGTTTAGTTCGTGAAAAAATTTCTGTTTTCTAGAAAAAAGTTTCCAGAGAAAATGAAAATTTGGAAAACGCGTTTAGTTCGTTCAGTTTTCAAAAAATTTCCAAAAAAATTTTCATATTCATTTTCTAAATTTATATTAGATTTAGAAAACAATTTTTTTGAGTTTTCAGAATTTTCATTTTCAAAATAACTTTCTACATGCACATACACTTACACTTTTACACGCGTGCACATACGCATTTTCACACACACACACACACACACACACTCTCTTTCACTTTCACACACATACACACACAATTTCACACACACACACACACACACATATATACACTTTCACACACAAACACACACTTTCACTTTCACACACACACACACATTCACACACACTTTCACACACACACACACACATATATATATATACACTTTCACACACACACACACACACACACACTTTCACTTTCACACACACACACACACACACACTTTCACTTTCACACTCATACACACATTTTCACTTTCACACTTCCACACACACACTTTCACTCTCTCTCTCTCTCTCACACACACACACTTTCACACACACACACACACCCACCTTCACACACAAACTTTTTCACACACTCACTTTCATACACACATACAAACACTTTCACACACATACACACACATATATACACTTTCACACACACACACACACACACACTTTCACACTCACACAATTTCACACACTTTCGCGCTCACACACATACACACATTTTCACTTTCACATACATACACTTTCACACACACACACACACACTCACTTTCACAAACACACACACATACACTTTCACACACACACTTTTTCACGCACTCAATTTCACACACACACACACACACACTTTCACTTTCACACTCATACACAATTTCACACACTTTCACGCGCGCACACACACACACACATTTTCACTTTCACACTTCCACACACACACTTTCACTTTTACACACATACACTTTCACACACACACAAGCACACTCTTTCACACACACACAAGCACACACTTTCACACACACACACACACATACATGCACAAACACACACTTTCACACACATATACTTTCACACACACACACACACGGACACACACTTTCACTTTCAGACTTTCACACACACATACACTTTCACACACACACACACACTTTCAATTTCACACACGCACATACACTTTCACACACACACACACACACACACTTTCACACTCACACAATTTCACACACTTCCGCGCTCACACACATACACACATTTTCACTTTCACATACATACACTTTCACACACACACACACTCACTTTCACAAACACACACACATACACTTTCACACACACACTTTTTCATGCACTCACTTTCACACACACACACACACTTTCACTTTCACACTCATACACAATTTCACACACTTTCACGCGCGCACACACACACACATTTTCACTTTCATACTTCCACACACACACTTTCACTTTTACACACATACACTTTCACACACACACACACACAAGCATACTCTTTCACACACACACACACAAGCACACACTTTCACACACACACACATACATACACAAACACACACTTTCACACACATACACTTTCACACACACACGGACACACACTTTCACTTTCACACTTTCACACACACATACACTTTCACACACACACACACACACACTTTCACTTTCACACACACACACATACATTTTCACACACACACACATTCACACACACAGGCCAACCACATGTGTGTGTGAATGTGTGCGTGTAAAAGTATGTGTGTGTGTGAATGTGTGCGTGTAAAAGTTTGTGTGTGTGTGTGAAAGTGAAAGTGTGTGTATGTTTTTGTGAAAGTGAAATTGTGTCTGTGTGTGTCTATATGAAAGTGAAAGTGTGTATGTGTGTGTGCGTGAAAGTGTGTGTGTGTGTGTATTTCGTGTGAAAGTGAAAGCGTGTGTGTGTGAATGTGTAAAGTGTGTGTATGTCTGTGTGAAAGTCAAAGTGTGTATGTGTGTGTGTGTGTGAACCTGTGTTTATATATGTGAAAGTGTGTGTGTGTGTGCATGTCTGTGAAAATGTGTGTGTGTGTGCGTGAATGTGAAAGAGTGTGTGTGTGTGTGTGTTTGTGTGTATGCGTGTATGTGAAAGTGTGTGTGTGTGTGTGTGTGCGTGTCTATGAAAGTGTGTGTGTGTGTGTGTGCACACGCGTGCGCGTGCGTGTATGTGAAAGTCTGTGTGTGCATGTCTGTGAAAGTGTGTGTGTGTGTGTGTGTGCGTGTATGTGAAAGTGTGTGTGTGTGTCTATGTGAAAGTGAGTGTGCTTGTGTGTGCGCAAAAGTGTGTGTATACACACTTTCTAATTTGAAAAAAAACGGATATATGAAAACCGGTAGAAAATGCACAACTAAACGCGTTTTCTAAAAATCTGAAAAGGAAAAATGAAAACTCCACCATTTCAGCTAAACGCGTTTTGAAAAAATTTCATAGAAAACTAAGAATAAAAACTCAACTCCATTTTCTGAAAACGTTTTCTTGGAAAATGAAAACTGTTTTCGCTAACTAAACGCACCCTTAGATTTTCTATTTTCCATTTTTATATTTTTGATAAGAAAAATACAACAAATACAAAATACAGATAAAATAACATTTATAAGATAAAAAACAAATATTGATTATATATACTAAAGGACAAACACAATTATTCCTACACTTTTCTAGACACAAAAAGACAACAAAATATTTTTTTTCTGTTTGATTTATTTTTTAACTTAAAATGTAGATAGAAAAATAAAAACAGTAACAGGAATATAAACACAGTAACAAATATAATACAATTAACTAGACGTAAATGTAAAAACAATAATAGATTCTAACTTGGGGGAAACAAAGAATATTAAAAAAGACAAGTAATAAAACCTATCTAGGAGGAAACAAAAGATATTAAAAAAGAGAACGAATATTAACTAGGCAGAAATATAAATTATTTTATCTAGACAGAAATTTAAATATTAACTAGGTATAAAATTTAAATTTAACTAACTAGACGGAAATTTAATAAAGATCGTGTGTGTGTGTGGGGGGGGGGGGGGGTTGCTCTGATACCAATAGGAGGAGGAGGGTACCAGATGTAAAAGAGGTTAAAAACACATATATAACTTAAATCCTACTCAGTACTCTTCTTAGAGGGCTACCCAAAACACAAAGTTACTTTAGTAGCCTCTCTTCCTTTTATAAAATACATGCAAACACAAGCAAAAAAAGACAATTAAAAATTTTATACAAAAACACACAAACACATACATGCATGAATATTTTTCAACTCATCACATAATACATGAGCACTAACATAAACAAAACACACAAAAACATACATCCATGAATATTTTTCAACTCAACTCACATACATGAGGACTAACACACACAAAACACACAAACACATACATACATAAATATTTTCCTACTCATCTCATACATGCATGAGGACTAAGACACATAAAACACATAAACACACACATGCATGAATATTTTTCAACTCATATCATATATGCATGGAGACTAATGTATATATACATACATGCATGGGATACATATAAATCATAATACAACCCCTTGAGTTGACATGAGTTGCATGTACACATTCTTGCATGCAAGGACTCTTACAATACCACAAAACAACAACAAAAACACCTACAAAAGGTGAAAAATTCGGAGTTAAATTTTATAATTTCTTTTAAATTAATTTTTAATTTTTGAAGAATTCTTTGTTGTGGAAAACTTTTCCTTCCTTGCCAAGGGCAATACTGATATGATCTTTTTCTCTGGCAGAATCGAAGGACGACAACACAGACTCACTACGGCCCTAACTCGGTTCGTAGCTCTGGCAGAGATCAATACCAGTAACCTACTAATTTATAAATAAATCAATTTTTTGACACACAAACACTTAAACACAAAAGTTTATTTGAAGATTTAAAATACAAAATATAAGGGAAGATTACTACATATCTAACATTACATTTAGAAAACCAAAAGGATTTCCCTTTCGGGAAGCTCCTTAGGGTGCGTTTGGTATGCAGACTACATGGGATGGGACGGGACAAAAAAAAATAGTACCATGTTTGGTATCACATGGGACAAAGATAAGGTGGGACAAGGTGGGACTAAAACTCATTTTCATGGGACAAAATCATACTTTTTTTACCAAAAAAGGTGGAACAAGTTTGGACTAAACTTAAAATTACTTAGTTACCCTCAAATCTGTACCAAATCTGAAACGTAAAACTCTACGACCTCTTAAATCTGAAACCTAAAAACTTCCCAAATTTCAAATATGAAACCTAAAACTTTCCCAAATTTCAAAATTCGAAATATGAACTCCTAAATCGAACTCTCAGGTCGAACTCCTTCAATCGATGGTACATTTCCCTCTCAAATCGAACATGTTCGTCCTCAACGATCCAGATCTGTGCTAGAAGATCGATGAGTGGGAGATGGGTGGTGGTGGTGGAAGAAGAACCTCAAAGTAGCAGCAAGAAAAACTGAAGAAAAAATGTTGATGTTGGAAGAAGAACCTCAAAGTAGCAGCAAGAAAAACTTCAAAAAAAAGATGTGTTGATAGAGGTGAAAGAACCTGGAAAAGCAAAAACCTCTTGAAGAAGATGAATAGGTCATGAAGTGGGGTTGGGCTTCTTTTAGAGGTTGTATCACGATTAGGGCTGGGATGATTTTTAAAAATATTTTAAATAATTTTGTATTAATGAAATGAAATTATAAAAATATGATTTATGTAACTTATTTTAATTTTAAGGAATAAAACTATTTAAGTATTTAGTTGCTTCATGTTATTTTTAATTTTTATATAATAAAAATATTAAAAGAATATATTTAGGGTAATCGAGTCATTTTAACAGTTTAGTCCTGTCCTGTCTAGTTTACCAAACACAAAACAGACAGTTAGTCCAGTCCAGTTCTAGTCGTATCAAACATAGAACAGACAATTAGTCCAGTCCCGTCCTGTCCAGTCCCGTTCTGTCCAGTCCCGTCCTGTCCAGTCCTGTCCCGTCCCATCCAGTTTGCGTACCAAACGCTACCTTAAGGACCAATACAAAAGATTAAATGTTAAAAGAGAAGACTTACTTAATCTTGATTTTCTCCACAATGCTTCTTGGAGAATTTTCTTAGAGAGAGAGGATGAAAAGAGGAGAGAGTTGGTGGTGGTGTATAAAAATCTTAGAGAGACGTGCTTAAGGAGATGTCTTGTGATATTGTGAAAGTAAATATGAACGATTATGACACGTATAGGCTACGTGTTAGAATTCTTTGTTATAAGGATGAAATGTCTGCTACATGGAGAAACTGTCTACAACGTGTTATTACTGATTCTGAAAAGTTGAGTCTGCTGAAATTGGTCTTTATCTTTTTTTTGACCAATCTTTCTTATTGAATTTTTTTTTCATTTTCTGTCTTTCTAAGTATCAATATTATGTCTTGCAATTGAGTCGAATGAGTAGCCACCTTCTGAATAGTAACCGTCTTGATCTAGGTTTGGCGAGCTCGATCAATCTTTAAAAACCGTATTGTCTAAATTCTACTCTTCGATATAATGAGGCACAAAATCTATGATAACTTCTTGTATCATTTGGTTGATCTGATTTGTAACCTTTTTTTGGGTTTTTAGTCTTTTTTTCTTTTTAGGTGAGCGTTGGGCTTGGTCTTGAACTTGCTCAATTTGGTCTAATAAGTGTTGGCAAGTTTGGATAGAGTCCAAATGTTGGGCCTCTTGGCTTTGGGTATGAAAGGATAAATCTGTTTTTTAATAGGAAGGTGAAGGAAAGTCAAAATGTTTTCTAGGTTCCCTAGGGGAATCATAGATTTATGTATTATGGGGGTTGTGGGTTTGGTTCTAAGTTTGGGTCTGTTTATTAGTAGAGGATTCAAGAGTCCTCTGTGTCTCTTGAGATATGGGCAATCCCATAGCCATCTCCTGATTTGATAAGTCTTTACCAACCACCGGTTGAGCTGGATTAGCCATTGAATTCTTAGGCTCAATGGTACCTTTATCGACATTCATTGGAGAATTGCCACCCATCTTAATCTTCTGTATATGGCTAGAAGATAAGCCTTGGTTCTGGTTAAGGGAATAGGAAAGTATTTGTTTTTATAACATAGAAACTTGTTTTTAGAGAACAACATTTCCGTTTCTAAGCTGGGTATTGTCATCATTGATGATTTGGAATTTTTGGTCAAGGTTTCGCAATGATCACTAAATAGTGTATGAGTCTGGCTAGTTTCTTGGGTACTGAAAATTCTATATGGGGTTCTGTATAGTTTTTGAGAATAGGAGAAACGAAAAAGTTCGTTCTTAAAGGTTGTCTGGCTGCAAAAATGGCTTCTTCATAATTGGTAAAGCCTTTGTATATGGGACCAGGATAGCCTTGAGTGGCACTAAGAACTTCGATCCAAGTATGGAAGAAACCTGTCTTTTTACCCTTAAACACAACATAAAATTTAAATCGTTTAGTAGTTTGATTAAATGGTCTGACAATACATTTTAAACAAGCAATAATATATTTAATATCCTTTCGGTTCTTTCCATGGGCAACCCAAAGATTGTCTACCAAGCAACATCCTGGTTGGCTAAAACTGTATAAAGTATTTTGCAAATTTTTACTTCTAACTTTTCAATTTTTGGTTGGCTAAAATGTTCTAAAATCTGAGTATTTTGCTCTTTTAAAAAGTCTAGATTGGAATACAAAACTTTGATTTCTTTGTTTAAATCAGAAATAGTGACTTCGAAACAACTCAGTCTTTTTTTTTTTGAATTCTCAGCAAAATTAATTAACAAGTCTAAAACTGTATTTTTGATAGATTATGTAGAGTAAAAACTATGTTGGTGGTCTTTTTCAAAATTACACTTGAGTTTGTTTTTATCAGATAACAAAACGGTTCTTTTATTTGAAACCCATAGTTGAAGACCAAGATACTCCAATTTTTAATTTTCCAGTTTTAAATTTTTTATGTTTTTTATAAGAAAAATACAACGAACACGAAAAATAGATAAAATAACACTTAACAGTAAAAAACAAATACTGATTATATAATACTAAAGGACAGGCATAATTATTCCTACACTTCTAGACACAAAAAGACAATAGAATATATTTTTTCTTTTTGATTTATTTTTTAACCAAAAATGTAGATAGAAAAATAAAAACAGTAATAGGAATATAAACGCAGTAACAAATAAAATACGATTAACTAGACGTGAATGTAAAAACAATAATAAATTCAAACTAGGCAGAAATATAATTTTTTTTATCTGGACAAAAATTTAAATATTAACTACGTAGAAAATTTAAATTTAATTAACTAGACGGAAATAAAGATCGTATACGTAAAACATATATAAGGAAGCTAAGATTCAGAGAGTGTTTACTTTGGATTAAATCCGCTTGTAACCAAATTAACACGGGAATGTAGAACAAGACAACAATTCGACGAGCTTAAATAAAATTTGGCCCCGTTCAACCAACATTTTTAATATTGTGCAAATTTTGGTTCAAAATCCATATATCAAAAACTACATGTTTACATGACATATTTGTAAAAAATATCATTTTTGCCCCCTTCGATTATAAGTCCCATGTTCCGCCCTGGCAGTCAACCTGAGGGACTTTCGCGAGTCCACTGACCACGAACGAGGACTAGAAGATTGAAGTGACCTTCCGAACAACGTGGGTTTAGAAACCTGCAGAATTAAAAATATACAATACGAAAGACATAATTATCATTTTATTATGTAATATAAACCTTATATCGCATCTACTTAACATCCACCTCCTAGTTAGAGTTGTGGTCGTTGACCCGTTGACTCGTCGACATGAATCACTTGGCTGGTGAATACTCGAGTCCTCTTGTATGGTTGCCGCCTAGGTACTCATCGACATCATCGGCGTGACATTTTCCATGCACAACAAAGCTATTGTTTCCCCTACTTCCAACGGAGGCGGGAGTTCGTTCACCGCAGCTACGTCCTCTACCTTTTTGACTGGGTGCCATTGCCTTAAAAGGTGAAAAATCTTTTTCGTCGAATTAAAAAGAGAATTTCCAATATCAAATGTAGAAACACAAAGATATAACAATTATGAAATATATGTAAGAAGACAAGCTACTCATAAGAAGAATGATTAGATGAAATTAGTTAATTTTTGTTATCAAAATCATCATCATCATCATCATCATCATCATCATCATCATCATCATCATCATCATCATCATCATCATCATCATCATCATCATCTGTGTCTTCAAATTATGTTTCCCCTGTGACAAAATGAACATAATAGAGGTCCTTGTTTAATCAGGTGGACATTGTATGAGTTACCCTTTCATTGATTTGAAAGAATTATTCTTCGTCGGTATTATCATCATCCTCGACATCAATAACTGTAGATCCCATATGATCTAAAGAACAATGTATTTCAATATAGAACGATAGTAATCAAAGTTAGAACACATACTTTAGGACAAGGATATGTAATTGATAGTCACAAGGTTACAAGCTTTGAGAAAGTTTTCAGCTAGTGAAAAAATAACAATATAAAACTAATCTTAATGATTAACTGTCAAGACTAATTAACTCTCTAGAAATTACAAATTTTTTTACATGAAGTCCCTAAGTCTGATTAGGCAAATCAGACTTTACATCCGAACTCTAACTCCAAAGGGTTAGATATTTGAAGCTTCCAACACACAGAGAATAATCCAAAGTCTACTCGAACTCTGAACCTTCATCTCAAATTTCAGTACTTGGATTGGACTATCAACCCCCACCCCCCCCCCCCCACCCCCAATCTGATAGCTCTACACATACCTTCTTTGACAGAAATCAAGGATCTTCTATATCTTATGTGCTTGTCATCTTTTGGCAATAACAACAACCTCAACTCCCATAAATAAACCCAATTCACCTTTTGATAATTAGTATCTGAAAATCTATACACTCTATCATTTTCTCTAAAGACTTTAGATATTCTATCTCACCTTTGAATGTTCTTCTAAGCACGTTTCTAACCACAATGATCGTCAGGTCTGAATAGACATCATTTATATGTTTACCCTTCTTGCTAAAGAACAACAAGTACCCGACTTTAATATAGGTAGGCTCTGTGATAAATTTATCAATGTAGTCAATAATTTGAATATCATGGATTAACTTGAAAATACCATTATACTTGAATTCAAGAGACCATTCATCCACACTAACCACCACAACTAGTGCAGGTTGAGTAGGAATTTCAACTTAAACATCTTGAACTTGAACAATATCTGGATGGGTTTAGATTAACCTACTCTTCAATCTAAACATCTATTTCATCTTCGAAAACTGTATAAACATGTGCTTCCTCTCGTGACTTTACGATATCAAATTCAACTTGAATCCTTACTTCCTCTTGTTTGGCAATAATTCCATCATAACAATGGTGACAAAGAAATCACCCGGGATATAAGTATCATGAGCAAACACCATCTTTGAGTTAGGATCATTCAGTCGATCTTTCAACCAATCTTTGACAAGTATTCTAAGGTTTAATCTCTCTTCAATCCACTTCAAAAAAAATTCCTTTCAAAACTGATCACCATAAGAAACTTTGATCTTCTCATACAACCAATTTAGAGTAGCATATGAGAACTTTGAAATGTCTATGTTAGTCCTAAAGGAGTGTAAAAGAGTGTAAAAGTATAGATACTGTTTGTAGAAGGGTGGGGGATGAATACAAACATAGCTTTTTAAGTTTTAAATGAGTTTATTTGAATAAACAAATTTACATATTGTAAGTGGAATAAGAAAAAGTATAAATACCTATTCTATTACAATCTAAGAATCACAAAGTAGTTTGATGCACAAGATATGGAAGAGAAATAATCAGAGGTTCAAGGAGAGATTAAGTATGCATGAAGATGATGAAGAGGTTCTTCATCTATTTATACCCAATGCATTAAATGTAAGTCAGAGGGTACATGCTACTTGTCAAGCATCCATTGGAGGCTTGTCCTTTGTTCATAAAGCAACCATTCTTTTATCCCAATATGAACAGTGACCCTACCGGAGTTAGTAAGCACGTGGGAGGCAATAAAATAACTCTGTCCGTACTATCTAACATGGGTGTGGGGAGGTTGACATTTGTGCATCGAGGATAAGATCAATTTCAATCTTGTTGAGTACGCTTCATTTGATTGCTGATACT
Organism: Silybum marianum; assembly: GCA_036898165.1. Lineage (NCBI taxonomy): Eukaryota > Viridiplantae > Streptophyta > Magnoliopsida > Asterales > Asteraceae > Silybum > Silybum marianum. The sequence continues at coordinate 14,709,393 of CM072536.1, read as the reverse complement.
TAAGGGCTCAAGAAGGATCCCTTTAGGTATCAATGAGGCATACACAAGATCTCACACTTTATGTAGATGGTCGTTGCTTTCACTGAACCGCTTCAGATCACGAGCTGACTGTCTCTATCTTCAGGTACGTCTTCGAATATCGTTGAAGGTTCTTTTGGTGTGAATGTTGTCTTCAAGTCTTCTCGGTTTGGATAGGGTTCCTGATGGTTTCAACGATCAGTGAATTCAATCTATGTTTGTTGTCGCTAAATTCGAAGAGTAACTAAAACTAAGTTTTTCACTAAGTATAAAAAGGAATCATAATTAAATCACTGAAGGAGTTTGGATCAACAATCTCCCCCTATTTGATTATGATTAAGCAATATAGGAAGTTTGCTTGAAATGATTAGTGAGGCAAAAATTTATAATGTATAAATCCTAAGGACTACTCTCTGAGATCATTTTCAGCTTTTACACTATTTAAATTAAGTTTCATTTATAAGAGCATGAAAACACAATTTATTACAAGTGTTGTAAACTAAGAAAGCTTATTCGCTGATAAATATAAGAAGGAAGGTTATCAGTTAATGTAAAAGTATTATATGATCAGGACTCATAAGTTCCTTCTCCTTTATTACTGTTTGGGGATCTTTTCAGTACTAGATGGAGTAAAGTACTTCATTGAATTTGATTAACTGATTAACTTGAAGAATTACATCGGAAAATGAAATAAAACATAAGTAAAGTACATTACATTGAATATTACAAAGGAAAACAAAATTTATGGTCCAGATCCTGAGAAGCAGTTATCAGATCCTTTCTTCATTGTATCTCTCTCTCTCGATTCTCCTTCTCTGAATTCTGAGACCATCATTTTCATCAGTGCACTAATAGTAGAGAATCTTAAGAAGTTTGGCTAGAGTGAGCTCCTTATTTCTGAAGAACCTTATCTCTCCATCAGTATCTAGAAAGGTCATCTCTGGTTCTAGATGACTAATAATTTCATCATCTTTATATTTTCTGTCTTCAGGTATGGATGTGTTCAGCATGGAGATGTTAGGTACTTCAAGATGAACGAACAGGTTGGCGAAGTCAAATTTTGTCTCATGTTCATTTCTGAATGAAGGACCTTCTTCAGTGTCGGATTTGCCTTTCTTCTTATTGGATTTTGTAGGAAGAGGAGGTAGGGTTATGTGCTAATAAATCCTTTCCAAGAAATGATTCAGGTGTTCTTCAACTACGGCTTTGAACTGAGACTTCGACTTCTGAATGCAGTCTTTGATCTCCAACCCTTCTGAGAATCTAAAAAACTTGAGAAAACAAGGTTGTTCGGATCTTTGGTGGGTGCCTTCATCAGATGTTGACGGATATATTAGGGCCACTTCGAAATGATCATCCAGAGATGGTTACACTCGTTATCTTTCACTGATCAACACAAGTAATTACCCGCTTTCTACACCATTCTTTTTTCTTAGCCATTGTACCCTGAAGGTCTTTGTTTGCATCAAGGAGAAGTTGTTCCTGAGATCTTGGTGGATTTGTTTTTCTAGAGTTATATTTTGCTAACTTATTCTTTGTTATTGCCTCAATGACCTTGAGGCTTTGTTGGGCTTCTTTTACTTGCTCATCTCTCAGTCCTGGAGCTTTTAAGACATCTTCTCTTTCTGATGGAAAAAGGAAGGAGAATTTGTCTTCTACTTCATTATGTACATTTGTGGAGCCCTTGCCAACTTTCCTTTTTCACATGTTGAGCAAAGAAATTCATTTGCAAAAGAATGTTTAGGGAGTCCATTGACAAGTTCTTTTATTGATAAATCATTTATCATTTTGATGTTCAGATAAGAGAGTCATTTTTGCCAAATCATTTATCATTTTGATGTTCTCTGAATGGGAATTATCCATGATGATATAAGATCTTTTCAGAGTGTTTGTCGGATAGAGTAATTTGGTCATTCTTATTAGTGACGGCATAATTTGTCTTTGTGAATAAGACTTTGAAGTCTTTATCACATAGTTGACTAATGTTCAAGAGGTTGTGCTTCAGTCCTTCAACATTATAAACACGTTTGAAAGAAGTTACTCCACTTGTCAGAATACTATAGCCTTTGGTGTATTCTTTGCCATTTCCACCAAAGGTCACTGAGGGACCTTTTGCTTCCTTGAAGTCAGAGAGCAGGGTTTTTATTCCAGTCATTGAGCAACCTCTATCAATATATCAGATACCTTTCACATCCTGCATTAGATAAGAGAATTAATTTTTCATAGGTACCCATAAAACTATAGGTCATGTAGTGTTAGTAGAAATGTCAGAAGCAACATCTTTCTCATTCTGTGAAGATTTTACTTCAGTGGACTTTGTCATCTTAGTTGTTTTATCAACTTCGGTGGATTTCACCTTAACTGATTTCTCAGTCTTGGCTACTTTCTTTCCATGAAAGATCTTCTCAGCCTTGGTGGCATTTGGGCACTTGCTTGCAATGTGAGTAGTTTCCCCACAATGATAGCACTTCCTATACCTGAAAGAAGGCTTAGTACCAAAAGCATGAGAATTAGAAGACTTCAGGTTTTCTGGACTAGGACCAAGAATTTCTTTCTTCATAGACCTTGGAGGAACAATAGATTTTTTAAGTCTAAAGGGGGTGAGATCTATCTTGATTCGGGGAGTTGATCTCTGAACAGATCTTTCGATCTTCTTCCTAGAAGTCAAAGGATGACTCACTAAAGGAGTATAAGGATTTTTCTTCAGTTTAGGAGATTTCTTGACCTTAGGAGTGTGAGTAATGGACTTGCCTTTAATCACATTCATTGAACCCTTGGAGAGAGGTTTAGAAGGTTTTGACTCATGTGTAGAGGAACACTGAGTAGTAGTGTCACGGATAGAGGATACAAAAGATCCAAACTTACGCATGCAACTACCCTTAGAAGGTTCTTCTTGATCAAAAGAATATCTCAGACCACTCTTGACCTTTATGGGCATCTGAGCATTTATGATCTCATTTTCCTTTACAGAGGCTTTGCACCATCCTTCAATGGTGACTTTTTTAGCTTTGAGATCAGCGATGGCCTTTTCACACTCAGTGATAGCTTGTTGTTTCTCAATGCTTATAGTTTGATTTACAAAGACTTGGTCCTTAAGATATTCTTCAATCTTAGTTAGTTCTTTGATTTTCAGATGGCAATTCTTAAGCTGTTCAGTTAAGTTAGAATTAATTTGTTCAGCTTTGATTTTACCATTAGAGCATTATAGAGATCAACAGTTAGAGATCAACAGTTAAAGTTTCGAGAAACCGACAAGCTATCTACTTCAGGGATAGAAGAGTCTTTTAGATTTGATACCTGAGAGAAAGCCGATGGTGAAGGCTTTTTGGTTGAAGAGGTTTCAGAGACTTCTTCAGCTTCCTGAATTCTTGCCATCAGACAGACAAAAGCCATATATTCTTCATCTAAACTTGACTCGTTAGTGGTGTCTAATCAGTCAACTTCTTCAGCGACCAGGCCTTTCCCTTTTCGCTGGGTTTTCTTCATCTTTAGATATTTGTCCTTTAACTCGAGATATTTGTCATCTCTGGGTTTAAAGGATATCTGCGAGGTGGTAGAAACGGAAACTGTCTTAGATCTGCATTTACTGGCAAAATGACCTTTGCGTTGACAATTAAAGCATATTGCAAATGCTTTGTCAATTGAAGACGCCTTTGACTTGTCAGAGTCAGTGATAGAGGGTTTTCTTCTGAAGTAGCTCTTTCTGGCAAACCTTCTAAAGGTATTGGTTAGAAGGCGCCAGAGAGTCATCAAAATCTGACAAATCAGTGTTAGATATGTCCTTAGAGTTAGATTGATCTAACTCAGTGATAGATGAGATGGTGGAAGAGACTATTCTAGTTGGATCAGTCTTTGATGACACTAAAGCCAAGGAAGAACTTTTGGCAGTTTTGGTGTCCTTTAACAGATTTCTTTTTTAACATTTGAGATTGCTCATGATTGAGCAATATTCTATATAAAGCACTTAAGAAAGAGAGTTAGTGTTCTTTGACAATACAAGAGATGTAGTAAATGTGTCTCATTGTTCAGGAAGAGATTCCATGAACTTTATTAGTACTTCAGAGTTAGAATATTCTGGACCAATTGTTTTCAGATCTATGATCAGAGAGTTGAAACTTTGGTGAACTTGAGAAAGTGTTTCATTTTTACCACAAATGAAACTTTCATAGTTTCTCACCAGATGTATTTTTCAAGATTCTTGCACCTCATTTGTTCCTTCATATTGAACACAAAATGTGTCCCACATGGATTTTGAGGTTCTCATTTTCATGACAGAGTGATACGCATCATCTAGCAGAGACATAGCAACAATAGATCTAGCTTTTGTATCAAAGGCTAGTTCTTTCTTGTCTTCCTTACTCCATTGATGTGGAGCTTTAGGAATGCGTCTCTCAGGAATAGCAACAGAGGTTGTAGTCTCAGGGACTGTAGGGACTACAGATGTTGGAACAAATTGTCCATTTTCTATACAGTAGGGGATCTTAGGATCTAACCCTTCTAAAAATAGAGTCATTCTTTCGTTCCAGATAAGGAATTTATCTTTGCTAAACTTAGGAGGTTTTTCAAGTGATCCATTGTCATTGTAGTTTGTATTAGGATTAACTAGAGCCATTTTAAAAATAAGATATTAGTTTTTAAAGATAGAAAGAAATAAACACTGCTCTGATACCATTTGTTGGTTCCTACGGAGTATACAAGAGTGTAAAAGTATATATACAGTTTGTAGAACGGGGGATGAACATAAACACAACTTTTTAAGTTTTAAATGAGTTATTTGAATAAACAAATATCCAGATTGTTAGAGAATAAGAACAAGTATAACTACCTATTCTATTACAATCGAAGAATCACTAAGTAGTTTGATGCACATGATATGGAAGAGAAGTAAACTGAGGTTCAAGGAGAGACTAAGTATGCATGAAGATGAAGAAGAGGTTCTTCATCTATTTATATCCAATGTAAGTCAGATGGTATATGCTACGTGTCAAGCATCCAATGAAGGCTTGTCCGTTGTTCATAAAGCAACCATACTTTTAGCCGAAAATGAACAGTGGCCCTATCAAAGTTGGTAAGCATGTGGGAGGCAATAAAGTAACTCCGTACGTACTATCTGACATGGGTATAGGGGGGTTGACATTTGTATATCGAGGATAAGAACAACTTCAATCTTGTTAAGTACTCTTCATTTGATAGTTGATACTTAAGGGCTCAAAGAGGATCCCTTTTGGTATCACTGAGGCATACACAAGATCCCACACTTTGTGTAGATGGTCGTTGCTTTCACCGCTTCAAATCGTGAGCTGACTGTCTCTATCTTCAGTTAGGTCTTCGACTGTCGCTGAAGGTTCTTTTGGTGTGAATGTTGTCTTCATGTCTTCTAGGTTTAGATAGTGTTCCTGATGGTTTCAGCGATCACTGAGTTGAATCAGTGTTTGCTCTCGCTGAATTTGAACAGTAACTAAATCTAAGTTTTTCATTAAGTATAAAGAGGAATCATAGTTAAATCACTAAAGGAGCTTGGATCAACAGTCTAGGATTCTGAGAATCTGAATTCGTACAACATTAGGATCAGAAAAAGTATAACCAACCTCCGGATAAGTTATGAATCTGCGAGTTGATATAAAAACATCATCAAGCTTTGTTCTTGGATAACTTGGATTTCTTTCTTTCAACTTGAACTCCATGGTAAACAAAAGTCATATAGAGCACGATTTCTAACAAGTATTCCCATGATTCTCTTGATTTCTAATTCAAAAATAGGTTCATCAACTCTTTCAAAGAATCTGAATGGAAAATCTTGATCCTAAAGCTTTAGGCTGTACAAATCAACATTAGTAGTCATATAGACGATATCATTTTCTCTGATCACATTTATCACATAATAAACAATCAAACCAAAGCTTTTCTGCTCATAGCCTTCAACTCTCTTTATTGGGCTCCAAGTATGCAACCTTTCATTATTCTTCATGAATTGAGTTAAGAACTCTGAATACATCATTTGATATTCTTCTGTCCATGATCCATCAACTTCATGTTCCAACACTACAAACTGTTCTTTATCATTATCTATGTACAAATGATTATAAGATTGCTCTAGAAATATCTCAAATACAATGATCTCTTTTGTTCTTCAAACAAAAGCTCCTTGTTGTAGATAATCTGATTAATCAAAGGTTCCTCGTGTTATTTGATAGCAACATTTTGAATAACAATTGGATCTTCGTGTTCTTTTTTAGACTTATCCACTGTGAATCAAACTAAATGACTAAACAATCATGCATATATATACAACATCAAATATACTTATCTTGACTGAATCTTTGATTATTGAAGACTTGAAATTCTCAAATACAAAGATGTCACCAAGAATTCTTGGTTCAAATAAAAAGAACTCTTGAAATAACAAATTCTTCAACACCTTTGTTCTTTTTGAAATCAAACTCTAAACAATGCAAGAGTATATATTTCCTATTTATGGGATTTGTGGATATCCTATTTATGAAGATAATGGATTAATTGAACGCATTTATGAATTGTCTTTTTATTACTACATTACACTTTTTTATTTATTTAATAAATAAAATGATTATCTCAACTGAGTGGCTCACATTGGATTTTACGTTTATCACGGGTTTATAATCTTTTTATGGTCCCATATATATATATATATATATAAAAGAAATTTCAAATGCACACTTATTTTCATTGTGAACGTGGGAACAAGGAGAGTGTGACACGTGTCCTCGGCATCCACATTCAGTATGAATAGCGAAGGGGTCTTCATTATGAATAACAAAGGGACATTCAGTATGAATAACGAAGGAAATTCAGTATGAATAATGAAGGTGAAGTTTATATAATACAACTATATGAATAACACAACATTCAATATGAATAACACAAGACCATGATCCATTCATGATGAATAACCCATGGATGCAGAGAGCATGTGTCACGCTCTCTTTTGTCCTCACGTTCCTAGCCAAAACTCGGTTTTCATTTGAACCCGCTCATATATACACATATATACATACATACACACACATATATATAAACACACATATATATACATACATAGGGGAGATTTCAAATACAAACAATGCAATTTGTACAAACTTCATGGTTTCATTCATTATTTGAATAGTTTTCTTCACGAAAATGTTTAATATGATGAAATAGTTTCCTATAATTCTTTTCCTTATTTCATATATTTTTGTTTCTATATGAAAATGAAATTGTTTCATGTATTTCTCATTTTGATGAATCTTGTTTCATGTATTCTTGATAACCCTCATGTGTTCTTGGTGAAAATTTTCACATATTATTAACTAATCAACCCTCATAATTAAGAAAAGTGAAAAAAAATTAAAAAAATTATTGGTTGAATGGAGTTTGTACAGTTTGTACGAATTGCATGGTCTATAATGGATATCTCCCCTACATATATATACATATATAGGGGTAGGTTCAACTTAAAACCACATTTTTATTGTAAATGTGAGGATCAATCTTGACCATAATAAAAATTTATAAAACTAATCAACTATTAAACATAAAATGCTTAACTATGAGTTGATTACTGCCAAAAATGGAAGTTTGAATCAACACCTACAATATTTTACTGTTCATTTTATTTTTTTAATTAAAAAAAACTTTGATCACCTTAATTTGTGAGCTAAATTATCTTAAAAATAAATAACATTTTAATGAAACAAATAAAAATCGAACATTTCATTATCTTCAATTTGACATCTATCTCGATATAGTTTTTTTTACCATTTTCTACATGAAACTGTATATCTATGTAATACTCATCAACAATAGTTATGTATTTTTACGTGTATTCAACAAGTCTTCAACCATAAGGGTGGGGCCTCATTGGTTTGAGCTTGGGCTCCAAAGGTCAAAAGTACCTGGAGGTCCGAAGTTCGAATCCAAGGAGGAATAAAAATCCCCTTGTGGGTGGTTGCCTTGGATTAATCAGGACGCATAGCGTGTTGGATATCTAGGTTAATAAAAAACCAAATCTTCAGTATTTATACATCTGTATGAAATTCATCATTAATTTACTTTTTTATTATAACATTCATCATAAATATAAATATTATTCATCATGAAAACACGTTTTCTTTATAACATTCATCACGAATATATATATATATATACATACATATATATATATATATGTAGATATATCTGTGTATGTGTGTGTGCGTTCACGTGTTTACAGTAACTTTTCATTATTCATACGCCTGTATGATATTCATCATGAATATACGTTTTCATCATAATATTCATCATATATAAACATAGTATTCATCATGAATATATACAGTTTTATCTCTACATACTTTAGTTTTTCTTTCTTTTTATTTACTGGGCTCTCGATTCATCTGAATGAGTTTTCGATTCATCTCGATAGATTTCCCGATCCATCTCGAAAAAAGTTAAAAGTGATATGTTATGGTTTTACACAAAGAAACACACAATAAATTAATCAATAGGTTTTCAATCAGTCTTGATGAAAAATGAAGGTGTTATGTTATGATTTTAACACACAACCGTAGACCAAGTCAATGGATGGGTTCTTGATTAGCCTCGATTAGAGTCAATCGGTCCTGATCGATTATCGATCAATCTGGATGTGCTCTTGATTTCTCTCGATGGGTTCCCGATTCGTATCGATAAAAGCTGAAATTGGTAGCCTATGTTTTGCACTCAAACAAATAATAACTCAATCGACACTGAGAAGAATGTTGCCCAATGGATGTTCTTATTCAGAGGAGATCAAATGTAAGTTTTAAAATTGAGCACACACTTTTATTCAGTCTGAATATCAAGATGTTTTTAAATAAATTCTAAGACATAATCATAATTACAAGGAAGAGGTTTTTGAATCAAGTACAGGGGAAACAACTATAAAAGTTTTGCTTGAAAGCTTGATTCCAGATCGGAACCTTTTTCAAATGTAATAGACACCTTCTCTTACATTTTAAATTCTGAAGAAATGTTGAAGACAAACAATCAACCAAAGAGGTTATATTGTTCAACAGAAATGTTGGTAAGAATATAATTATTATAGTTTAACATAGTATTGATTACTTTCTTATTCTTCTTTATATCACTTTATAATCTTCACAGACATTCATGATGAATACTAGTTTAACATTTGTATTTTACAACAGCCGCATGACATCTTGGACAAAAAGTTTTATGTCAAGAAAAACCAGGCCATATTCTCAAAAAATCTGCTTCACAATCTGGATAAATCTGCAGATATTGCAGTGATGGGGAATGTAGATTTGGTATGAAACAACCATTTTAATATTATTAAATTAACTATCTTTTTATTCATACATTATTTATAAATGATATAAACAATTTATGCAGGTATTTTTCCCTGTTGTGAGGAGTAATCATTATTATGTAATATGCTTTGACCTGAGAAATGGATCCATCCATATACTAGACAACAGTGAAGCAAAACTATCAAATGCTAAAAAATATCAGGGCTTCCCAGAAACCGTGGTAAGTATGTTATTCAGTCTGAATATAAAAGAGATTTTTAATAAGTTATATTATTATTATTTTGGATTTTAATAAAATTTTCATTAAAATTTTCATCATGAAGCAAACACTCTTCATCAACTATCTGAAAGAGATTGGGGATGAAAGGCACAGATCATTAGAAGACATAAAGCCTAAAAGGGAACAAATGAGATGGAGGAGCAAAAAAAATAACAAAGACTGCTCCGTATTCATGACGCTGCACATGGAAATCTTCAATGGAGGGGAGCATTTGAATAATTGACATTGTGGATTGGATGATGAATCATCCAAAAACCAAAAAAAACAACTCAATAGTCTCAGAACAAAATATCTTTCTAAAATATTGTTGGCAGATGTCAATAAAAGGAGAGACTATGTCATAAAAGAGGTCAAATACTTTCTTAACCTTGAATAAAGTTTTAAGAAAACGTATTTACAAAAACAAAGAAGGAAATTGATGCAAGGTTTGAAGTTTTTACATAGGTCGTTCAGGGAGGTGGTGGAAGGTGATGGAAGGAGTGGTGCCGATTACTGTTTTGAAGGCTCCGATGTTTGTTGAATATTACTTTAACATTTGAACATTAAAAAAACTGTATGTTAATATAATTTGTTTGAATGATTGTCTTCTGTTTTGCTTTGAATCAATTAATCAGCAAGTTATATATTCAGTCTGAATATAACCTAAAATGTATGGCTTGTTTACTTGTAGTTAATATTCAGTCTGAATATGAACTACATTACTTTGTATAATTTTAGCATATATTCAGTCTGAATATAATCTGCAATTGGTGATTTTATACTTGTAGCTTATATTCAATCTGAATATAGTGTAGAATTAAGTGTTTGGATACTTGAAAGTTATATTCAGTCTGAATATAATGTGCAATTTGGGTTTTGTATAATCATAGCTTATATTGAGACTGAATATAAGCATTAAGATTCAATTTAGCTTATATTCAGTCTGAATATAAGAACTACAATTATGTGTTTTTATAATATTAACCTATATTCAGTCTGAATATAAGCTAAATTGAATCTTAGTGCTTATATTCAGACTAAATATAAGCTAAATTTTGAAGTTTGTAAAATCGAAGCTTATATGAACTACAATTATTCAAATAAAATTGTAGCTTATATTCAAACTAAATATGAACTACAATTTTATGTTTTTATTCAGTTAAAATTATTGTAGCTATATATCACAATACAATGCTTATATTCAGTCTGAATATAACCTAAAATTGTTCAAATACCTAATTGTAGCTTATATTCAGACTGAATATAAGCTACAATATTATGAGTTTATATAATTTAGGTTTTTATAAGCTACAATTATGTGTTTATATTAAGTTTGAATATAACATAAATTATACAAACACATAATAGTAGCTCATATTCAGTCTGAATATAAACATAAAATTGTGCTAAATTTTGAAGTTTGGAAATTAGTAGTTTTATTCAGTCTAGATATAAGCTAAATTTTGAAGTTTTTAAATTCGTAGTTTATATTCGGACTGAATATGAACTACAATTAGGTGTTTTTATAATGATAATCTATATTCAGTCTGAATATAAGCTACTATTTTACAAACTTCAAATTTTACAAACTTCAAAATTTAGCTTATATTCAGACTGAATATAACCTAAAATTTGAAGTTTGTATAATCCTAGCTTATATTCAGACTGAATATAAACTAAATTTGAATTTAACCATTTTTGTAAATAAGTGGAAAACTCGGGCCATGGTTTAAACAATTATTAGCGCGTAGGGGCAACATCGTAAATATAACATGACCGTTCAAATTACACATAGACCATCATCATGCTGAATACTGTTGCTGCTGCAAAAGACGTTGCCCCCAAAACTATTAATCACCATCATTAAAAAACACAAATTCGCCGTCAATCTTTTCATCTTCGTCGTCCCCAAAAAACCGATTTCGACATACATTAGTTCATCTTCGTTCTCACCAAGTAACTTATTTACTATAGAGTATTTAGGTTTTATTTGAAAAGATTAAAATGGATTCAAACAGTGAACAAAGCAACGACATTCCTATTATTCAAGTATTTGAAGAAGGTAAAAGTTTTTCTGCATAAATAAAAGTTTATTTTGAATATTTATAACTTAAAATGTACTTGTATATATAGTCTAAAATTATATGTTTATATTCAGTATGATTATAAGCTAAAGTTATGTATTTGAATACTTGTAGTATATATTCAGTCTGATTATAAGAATAACATAGTGATATCGCAATGTCATGTTTATATTCAGTCTGATTATAAGCTAAAAGTATGTGTTTAAAAAGTTGTAGTATATATTCAGACTGAATATAAGCATAACATTATAATATCACAATGTCGTGTTTATATTCAGATTGAATATAAGCTACATTTATGGGTTTGTATTCTTGTAGCTTATATTCAGTGTGAATATATGCTAAAATTATGGGTTTGAATATAAACATGACATTGTGATATATTCAGTCTGAATATAAACATGACATTGTGATATTCAGTGTGAATATAAGTAAAAATTATGTGTTTGTATAATTGTAGGTTATATTCAGCGTGAATACAATCTACAATTATGTGTTTGGATAGTTGTAGTATATATTCAGTCTGAATATAAGAATAACATTGGGATATCATTATGAAACTATTGTATTTCATAACATATGTCAATTTTCTAATTTTAACCACTGTTTAAATGTTAAATTAAATAGGACAAAAAGAAAGAATATCAGAGGAGCTTCTTCATTAAGAATGAAGAAGAAAACAAAAAAACTGTTACAGTTGAAGAACAACAAGAAGACCAAGTCACAGTAGAAAAGACAAGCAAAAAAACAAAAAAAACTGTTACAGTTGAAGAATAACAACAAGAAGACCAACTCACAATAGAAAAGACAAGCAAGAAAACAAAAAAAAAACTGTAACAGTTGAAAAACAACAACAAGAAGACCAACTCACAGTAGAACGGACAAGCGACAACCAAGTAATTAAATCGCTATCTACAAGAACAACGACAAAGAACGTAATGACAGCAATCAGACAGTTAAAAGCACATCAATCAAATTGTCTGAAGAAAATTAGATTTCAGAATCTTCTTGGGATGAAGATTGATTCAATCCCATCAAAGTTGGCCTTTTATGTTGTTGACAACTTTGATACAGAGAAGATGGTGTTAAGAATACCAGTTAGAGAAATACCGGTGAATGAGGACTCTGTTAGTCAAATCTTAGGACTTAAAAATGAAGGATTAGACATAACTGATGATTTTCAGCTACAGAAAGCTGCAGTGAACTGCTATTGACTTGGAAAAGATAATTTGGCAGCACTTCACATATCCGTCCAAGTGATGTTCTGGACAAACTCAAAGAATGCAATAATGCAAAATGGATATTCCAGACAAATTTCATTGTTCTGTTTGTAAATGCTATGGAAATTTCAATTAAGATTGGTACATGCAACCTAGCCATTCTCTCCAAACTTGAAGAAATGTTGGATTTCTCAAAAATGAATTCGTGCAAATACATCATCAAATGTGCAAAAGAAAGCACACAAGCATGGAAGAAAGAAACTGATGAATGTGTTTACACAAGGCCAATCACATTTTTGATGGTATATATTTGATTTTAATCTCTGTTTTATTCAAGCTTTATGATATTTTGACCGAATATAAACTGTTTTGAACAAAATCTTTTTATATATTCAGTCTGAATGTAGTAGTGATATACACCCATATGCTAGGTTATATTCAAACTTTATAATATTCGTAAATAAGTTTGTTATATACATTTATTCAGAGTGAATACAGAAGTCAAATAAAACAATATAATGTCTTATATTCAGGGTGGACACAAACAGTTTACTTAAGTACATTTCATTCAAACTGAATAGTATTTGATATTCATTCCGAATATAAAGTTTTTATTATCAACCTTTATTCAGCCTAATACCCTTTTAACTATTCACAATGAATGATATGCAGCTATTATATCTTGACTCTACAACATGTGATGAGCTTGAGCATGAAAGGATGAGTCCAGCTATAAGGTGGTGGACGTCGGAGAGGATGAAGATTAGGGAGAGAAAAGAATTGAGCTTAGGAGGTTTTGGATTTGGAAAGCTGAAGCAACCATATGTCGAAGCAAAAGGAAACACAAACACATCGGAGGAAAAAAAGAAGAACGTGACGGCATTTAATATTATCCTATTCATTAACAACATTGGTTATTACTTAAATACAATTATTCGTAACGTATCACAAAGATTGAATTGTAGTACTTACTCTACTAACTTACATAATAATTGACAAACATGACCTTATAAAATCGCTGAATGATGGTTTGGAAGAACTTCTCGCAAACAAACATAATTTGGAAACCAACTTCAATCAAGCAATAGAGTTGAATCCAAACAGCAAACTTTTAAAGAAGTGGAAAAATACATATGAAAGTTTTTTCCAATTCAATCAAAAAGGAAGGTTCGAAGAAGAAAAAGAAAGTAATGAAGAAGAGATTCAAGAACAACATGACGATGTTGATGCTAGTGAAGAAAGACAAAATAATGAACAAGATATTCATGTAATGCAAGCGACAGAGCCTAAAAATGATGAAAAAGGGATTCTTTCACAGGAAAGAGTAAGAAAAGATGTTGATTTACAGATTGTTCAGATAGGAGAAGAAACTCAAGAAAAAGAGGTGGAGGAAAAAAAGAAAGATAAAGAGAATGAAGAGAAAGAGGAGGAGGCAGAGGAGGAGGAGCATTCAGAGGAGAATGAGAATGAACAAGAGGACATGAATATGGAGCATGAATTCAAATCACCATATCACTTGAAACCAGTAGATCCAAGGATAGAATTGACAGAAATTGAGAAGAATGTTGCCAATTGGATGTTCTCATTCAGAGGAGATAAAATGTAAGTTTTTAAACAAAAATTACATTTATGTATTCATTCTTCTTTACATATTGATATTCAGACTGAATATCATAATTAATATGCTAAAAATACATAGCCTGAATATACACATATATGTATACTGGCTTTATTCAGACTGTATATCATTGTTAAAAATTATGTTCTGTTTAAAAATACATGGTGAATATTATACTGAAATTCAGAATGAATAATATATTAAATGTTTTAAAAACATTCCTTTAATTATATGTTCAATTTAATTATTCACAGGGATGACGTATTCCTATCAAGTAAAGGGCAAAATGGTGTTCGAGTTACGTTTGAAAGCTTAATTCCAGACTCAGAACCATTTGTAAATGTAATAGACACCTTGACTCGCATTTTAAATGAAGAAGAAAATGTGAAGACAAAGAAACAACCAAAAAAGTTTTATTGTTCTACTGAATTGTTGGTAAGAATATTATTGTTAAAATTTAACATACTATAAATTGCTTACTTATTCTTCCTTTCTATCAATTTGTAAGCTTTATAGGCATTCATGATGAATAATATTTTAACATTTCTTATTTACAACAGCCACATGACCTATTAAAAAAAAAACTCTTCTATGAAGAGAAACCAAGAACTATTCACAAAGAATCTGATTCAGGAACTGGATGAATATGCATATATTACAATGATGGGGCTTGTTCAATTGGTAAGACAAGCATTTTAATAAAAATCATTTATGCATCTATTTATTCAGACATTATGTATAAATGATAAAAACTATTTATGCATGTATTTTTCCCTGTTATCAACAGTGGGCATTATTACTTATTATGCTTTGATCTGAATAATATCTCAAGCCATATATTAGACAACAGTGCAGAAAATATGACAAATGATGAAAAATACGGTGAATTGCCAACAACAGTTGTAAGTATATTATTGAATAATACAGAATAAATATACATTACTTTTATTATTAATATGAATTTTGATAAAATTTTCATTATAATTTTCATAATGAAGCAAAAACTGTTCATGTCATATCTTGAAATGATTGGGGATCAAAGTCACAAATCATTCACAAATGTAAACCCTAAAAGAGAAGAGATGCTATGGAGAACAAATAAGTATCACACAGACTGCACCGTATTTATGATGCTGCATATGGAAACGTTCAATGGAGGACAAAATGTGAATACCTGGGATTGTGGATTGGATGATGAATCATCACCAAACCAGAAAGAGCAACTTACAATGCTCAGATCAAAATATCTTTCAAAAGTATTGTTGGCAGATAACAATCTAAGGAAATATTTTGTGATTGAAGAGGTAAAGGACTTTGGTAAACTTGATCCAAATGCAGTATGCAGTCTTTTAGAAAAAGCAAAAAAGAACAAGATAGAAAGGTTTATTAGCTTTACATAGGTTTTGAAGGTTTGAACATCAAAACAATTGTTTGTTAATATATTTTTTTAAGTAGTTTGATTGGTTGTTTAATTGCTTTGAATGAATTATTTAGTGGTTGTTTTCAAAGCATCTTAGAAATCCTTTGACTGAATCAGTGGTTGTTAGACTAGCTTAAAAATCAATGGTTGTTTTGAATAAAAGGTGTTTGCTTTGAACGAACAATAAATGGTTTGAATAATTAAAAGTTATATTCAGTCTGAATATAAACTACAGTTAAAGGTTTGTATAATTGAATATACAAACTACAACTTGGTTATTGTGTAATTGTAACTTGTATTCAGTCTGAATATGAGCACTAACAGTGTTAGTGCTCATATTCAGACTGAATATGAGCTACAATTTGCATATTATGCAATTGTAGCTTGAATTCAGTCTGAATATGAGCACTAACAGTGTTAGTGCTCATATTTAGACTGAATATACAAACTACAACTTGCTTATTATGCAATTCTAGCTTGTATTCAGTCTGAATATGAGCACTAACACTGTTAGTGCTCATATTCAAACTGAATATACAAACTACAATTTGGTTATTGTGTAATTGTAGCTTGTATTCAGTCTGAATATGAGCACTAACAGTGTTAGTGCTCATATTCAGACTGAATATACAAACTATAATTTGCTTATTATGCAATTATAGTTTGTAATCAGTCTGAATATGAGCACTAACAGTGTTAGTGCTTATATTTAGACTGAATATACAAACTACAATTTGGTTATTGTGTAATTGTAGCTTGTATTCCGTCTGAATATGAGCACTAACAGTGTTAGTGCTCATATTCAGACTGAATATGAGCTACAATTTGCTTATTATGCAATTGTAGCTTGTATTCAATCTGAATATGAGCACTAACAGTGTTAGTGCTTATATTCACACTGAATATTCAAACTACAATATGGTTATTGTGTAATTGTAGCTTGTATTCCGTCTGAATATGAGCACTAACAGTGTTAGTGCTCATATTCAGACTGAATATGAGCTACAATTTGCTTATGTAATTGTAGCTTGTATTCAGTCTGAATATGAGCACTAAGACTTTTAGTGCTCATATTCAGACTGAATATACAAACTACAATTTGGTTATTGTGTAATTGTAACTTTTATTAAGTCTGAATATAAGCTTATATTCAGTCTGAATATTAGCTAAAATTATGAGTTTTAATAATTTTAGGTTACATTGTGTTATCACAATGTTATGCTTATATTAACTCTGAATATAACCTAAAAATATGTGTTCATGTACTTTAGGTTATATTCAGTCTGAATATAACCTACAATTATGTGTTTGTATAATTTAGATCATATTCAGACTGAATATAACCTACAATTATGTTTAAGGATCTAGAGTGTTAAAACCACTATACAACTGGGACGGAATATATAATTAACTCTAATATTTATTTTTAGCGCGTAGGGGTATTATTGTAAATAAACCATCACGGTTCAAAACCAACTATAGAACACGATGGAATTCAGAATGATGCACATATTCATCATTTCAAAAAAAATACTCTCTCACTAAAAAACCTCTGCTCTCTACCATTACCACCGCCATTTACGTCGATAAGAACGA
Source organism: Silybum marianum (assembly GCA_036898165.1). NCBI lineage: Eukaryota > Viridiplantae > Streptophyta > Magnoliopsida > Asterales > Asteraceae > Silybum > Silybum marianum. The sequence goes on along the minus strand of CM072536.1, from coordinate 14,691,870 downwards.
AATTCTTCCTTTAACTTCAAAAAATCAACAATGGCCGGAGATAAGGATCTACAGATGATTCCGCTTACAGAGGCTTCTGAAACAGCCAAGTTTTAGAGTTTTAAAAATTATCGATAACTAGGGCTTGTTAGTTAATATTTATGGTTTTACTGAATATTTAATGAATGTATTCGTAAGTAAATCACATTTCATCAATAAATGCTTGAAATCAAGACTTATAATATTAAATAATGTTTATTAATTTGTATCAATAGGTTACATTCATTCTGCATATAACATACATTTTTGTTTTTGTATGATTGTACATATAAAAACTGAATATAGTGTACAATTAGATTTTTGTATAATTGTATTTTCTATTCAGACCGAATATAGACTTCAATTTGGTGTTTGTAAAAGTTCAATTTATATTCAGTCTGAATATAAGCCAGAATTTGGGGCTTATAGAATTTTATGTTATATTCAGACCGAATATAAACATTACATTGTTTTATTACACTCTGAGATTTTTTTGTTTGTAGGTTATATTCAGACTGAATATAGTCTTTAATTGTAGGTTATATTCAGACTGAATACGAACATAACATTGAAATACTACACCGTTATGTTTATATTCAGTCTGAATATAGTCTACAATTAAATGTTTGCATCATTTTAGTTTATATTCAGACTGAATATAAACGTATTTGTGTATTATTACAATGTTATCTTTGCTCTACAGTTTAGGATTTGTATAATTGTAGGTTATATTCAGACTGATGATAAACACAACAGTTTAATAATACTCTGTAATGTTTATATTCAGTCTAAATATAAGCTACAATTAAAAACTATATTCAGTCTGAATATAAGCCAGAATTTGGGGCTTATAGAATTTTATGTTATATTCAGGCCGAATATAAACATTACATTGTTTTATTACACTCTGAGATTTTTTTGTTTGTAGGTTATATTCAGACTGAATATAGTTTTTAATTGTAAGTTAAATTCAGACTGAATATAGTTTTTAATTGTAGGTTATATTCAGTCTGAATACAAAAATAACATTTAAATACTACACCGTTATGTTTATATTCAGTCTGAATATAGTCTACAATTAAATGTTTGCATCATTTTAGTTTATATTCAGACTGAATATAAACGTATTTGTGTATAATTACAATGTTATCTTTGCTCTACAGTTTGGGATTTGTATTATTGTAGGTTATATTCAGACTGATGATAAAGACAACAGTTTAATAATACTCTGTAACGTTTATATTCAGTCTGAATATAACCTACTTAGGTGTTTGTAATATTGTCAATATACAGACAGGTAATAAATTGATGTTTATATAATAAAAGGAGGATCTACAAGAACAATGAAACAAGCGAGACCAAAAATGTGTAAGAATTTGAAGGAAATAGAGGCTAGGAAAAAATAGCAGAAGGGGAAAAAGAAGAACTACAGCACAAACAAAACAAAGAGAAAAGCAACAAAAACAACAATGAAGGTGAAGAAAGTCGAACGAAAAAGAAAATCAAAAGAAATTCAAATGATGGGAAAAATGCAGAAACGTCAGAGGATATAATGTACAACTGTCTACAAATAAGAACATCTCCAACGAACATAACGGCTATAAAGGGGAGTTTAAGCCCAATTCAAATCAAATGGATTAATGACATTGGATTTGGACCAATCCTTGATATGAACATCGACACTATTCCGACAAAACTAGCATATAACGTTGTTGACAATTTTGATGCAAAGGACATGGTGATCAAAACATCTAAAGGAGATATAAAGATTACAAAGGACTCTGTTGAAAAGATCTTTGGACTAAAGAATGAAGGAGATGATATTTATCAACTTCAATTTTATGCAGACCATGAAAGGGTTAGTAAGGAGTAGAAAGCGCAGTTTGAAGATTATAAAAAGATTAGGCAGAAGCACCTTGTGAAACTAATCAATGAATCAAACATTTTGGATATAAACTTCAAGCTGAACTTCAGGCAGAAGCACCTTGTGAAACTAATCAATGAATCAAACATTTTGGATATAAACTTCAAGCTGAACTTCATTATCCTTTTCATAAACACAATGGTTGAGACAATGAAGATGGGAATCTGCAATACTACCTTCCTGACAAACGTTGGAGAAAATTATGATTTTAAAAAGATAAACTGGTGCGATTACATCTATAATCAACTAATGATAAGAAAACTTTTTTGGAACAGCAGCTCCAAAACGAACTTCTATACGGGACCAACAACATTCCTTACGGTATGTATTCGTTTATAATATTTCTATTTTTTAAAATTTTATAACATGATCTAACTTTAATTGCCAAAACTGCAGCTCATGTACGTAAATTCAACATACTGTACTGAAGTTAAACATAAACGAGTAAAACCTGCAATCCTTGAGTGGACTTCTAAGAAGCTGAAAGAGAGAAAAAACTATGAGATCGAAAATAGTGGATTTGGGAGATTACAGCTCAACACCGATGAGGTACAGGATTGCATGACCTCAAATAGAGAGAAAACAACAGCGGTATGAAAAATGTTCCGTCTATATACTCTGTTTTAGTATACTTTAACCTTTATTCAGACTGAATATAAACAATGTAGTTTAAATTCAAAATCAACATAAGCTAGTTTGAATCCGGTCTGTATTTAGAATATGTTAAACTCCATTGACTCTGAATATAAACAATGTAGTTTATAATAAAAATCAAAATAAGCTAGTTTGTATTATGTCTGAATTTAGTATGTGTTAACATTTATTCTGACTGAATATAAACAGTATGGTTTTTACTCATAGTCAACTTACGCTAGTTTGTATTCAGTCTAAATATATAATGTGTTTTAGTATACGTTAACCTTTATTCAAACTGAATATAAACAGTGTAGTTTATAATAACATTAATTATAATTACCTTTACTTATTATATACATAAAAAAGGAAGCCTTAGGAAGCCTTAATCATGATCTCGATGAACTGCTGATAATGAAAGCCGAGATTGAATTTAAGATGACAAGAGCAATGATGATATATCCAAGCGATCAACCGTTAAAAGAATGGAAGGCTGAATATGAAAAGGTATTTAAGATTAACGAAAACATGATCGTTGAGGTGGTGCAGCCGAATGAAGAAAGAAGAGTAAAGAATGAAGAAGCTAATGAAGAAGCTTCAATGGATATTAGCAACAATCAGAAAAATGTTGTTAATGAAGAAACAAACCAAAATGTAGAGAGTAGTCCTGAAGCAATAATATCTAATGTTGTCAAAAGCATTGTTGTTGATGAAATGAATACTAAAGAGAGAGAAAAGGAAGAAGAGAAGAACGAAGAGGAGAAAAAGGAGAAAGAGAAAGCTTCAGAAGAGAAGAGGAGTGAGACAAGGGAAGAAGGAGAGGATGTCATCATGAAAAGCCAGGATTTGATTACACCAGAAGTATCACAATAGACAGATGTTGATGAACAAACTCGAGCAAGTTGTCCAATTTTCAAGCTTTTCACTGATTAGGATTCACCACCAAAACCATCCAAAGAAAATAAATCAAAGAAAGAAAATCTTGTTGTCAGAATAAAACCAAAGGATAAGCAACTGGCAAAAGATAAAGAACAAGTTGAAGAAAGAGAGAAGAGAATAGAGAAGGTAGGTGAATTTCTGAAATCACCTTATGTACAAAGAAATTGTTGAGGTGGAAAAAAGATTATATTCTATAGAGAGGAAGATTGGTGAATGGATGTTTTCACTAACGGGGGACTATCTGTAAGTATAAAATTGAATTTACTATTATTCTGTATAATAATCATTTGAAAACAAGTTAATTGTAGCTTATATTTAGTATGAATATAAACACTTCAGTGAAACACTAAACTGTAGTGTTCATATTATTGAACAATTGTTTCTAGGTTATATTCAGTCTGAATATAAGCTACAATTTTGTAGTTTGGATACTTGTAGCTTATATCCAGACTGAATATAAGCTACAATTTGGTGGTTTGGAAACTTGAAAGTTATATACAGTCTGAATATAATTTATAATTCGTTGGTTTGTAAACTTCTAGCTTATATTCAGTCTGAATATAAGCTAAAAAAAATTGGGGTCTGCATACTTATATTCAGACTGAATATAAACATTAATGTGTAATATTAAAATGTTATGTTTATATACAATCTGAATATAAGCTAAAGCATTTTGTGGTGTGTATTCTTGTAGCTTATATTCAGTCTGAATATATTCTATAAGTTGTTGGTTTGTATACTTCTAGCTTATATTCAAACTGAATATGAGCTGGAATTTGGTGGTTCGGATAATTCTAGCTTATATTCATACTGAATATACACATTAGAGTGAAACACTACACTGTAATGTTCATATTCAGACTGAATATAACCTAAAAATGGTATATTATATTAAAATTAAATATAAACAGTTTTGTTTATTATAAAATTTTCTTAAATATAATTTGTTTCAACAGGTCAATTGTTTTTTAAACTGATTCAAATAAAAGCTCTTTCAAAATAATTTTTGAAAGCATGATAGAAGATTCTGAAGCATTTTCAAACGTTATAGACAATTGGGCAGAACTTCTGAATTATGAAGAAAGATTAAAGAGCAAAGAATCAGCAAGCAGATTATTCATGACAACGGACATTCTTGTAAGATCACTAATCTTTTTTCTAATGTAAATTATAACTTAATTTTTTTTATTAATTTAACATCTGTTTATTCTGAACAGGGAGATGATGTGTTCAAGGAGGGTTTTGATTGGCGTACATATATTGACACTTTCAGAGAGAATATCAAACAAAAAGTTTTTGCAAATTTAGAGAGTATAAAGAATTTTGACTTGGTATGAATAGAATGACATCTTTTACTCTTTACCTTTTATTCAGTCTGAATATTTATTAAAACAATGTTATATTCAGACTGAATAAAAGGAAGAATCAATAACAAGTTACATGAACTCTGAATATTAGATATTTTTTGAATAAAAAAACGTTTGCATCTTTTTTTGAATATATTCTCTGTTCTATTCTTATTGTATAAAACACAAATTAACTAAAATATTCTCCTGCAGGTCTTCTTCCCAATCATAAAAGCAGAACACTTTTATGTAATATGCTATGATTTGAAAAAAGGATTGGCACACCTGTTTGATAACAGTGCCAAGAATGTGTCGTTTGAGACAAAATATGGAATTGTGCCGACAACACTTGTAAGTAGAAAATCTTAATTACAATATATGAATAATAAATATCAAATCAACATATTATATTATTGACATTATTTAAATATTAACTATATTTTATATAATGCAGCATAACCTGTTCATTAAATTCCTTGAGAAAATTAACGACTCAAGACATAAGAAAATTGTTGACGTGCTAACAAAACGAGAGCTAATGAAGTGGAGGACAAAAGATAATCACAAAGATTGTTCAATTTTTGTGATGAGACACATGGAGAGCTTCATGGGAGCTGCTATCAAAACTTGGGATTGTGGATTGTCAACAAATAAAGAGGAGCAGAAGAGACTGTTAAATAGCCTAAAGTACAAGTATTTAACCAAGATACTTATGTCAGACATGAACCTGAAAAAGGAATGGGTGTTGCAGCAGGCTAATGAATACGCATTAAAACCAAAGGCTGAAAAAGATGGGCATAAAAGAGAAGCAAAGTTGAACAAAGAAGAACGACTGAATTCATTTTGATGATGGTTTTAGTTTCTAACACTATCGAACAATTGTTTTAAGTTTTTTTGTATCATATTCATACATGATGTTTTCTATAAATTGCATGATGTATTTATTTTCTAAATTTATTGAATATGTTGTTCTACATTGAAATTGATTAACATTTTATATTAAGTTTGAATAAAATCTCCAACGCTTAGTCTGAATAATATAAGCTTATATTCAGTTTGAATGCTAGAAGGTTATATCCAGTCTGAATATAGTCTACCATATTTGGAGTTTGTACACTAGTATGTTATATTCAGTGAATATAAGCCACAACAATTTGTGGTGTATATACTTGTAGCTTATATTCAGACTGAAAATAAGCTTAAACAATTTCGCCTTTTGTATTCCTGTAGCTTATATTCAGACTGAATATAACGTACAACAATTTTGTGGTGTGTATACTTGTAGCTTATATTCAGACTGAATATAAGTAGCATATATTCAGACTGAATATAAGCTACAATTTGGTGGTTTGGATACTTGAAGGATATATTCAGTCTGAATATAAACTACAACTATACACACCACAAAATTGTTGTACGTTATATTCAGTCTGAATATAACATACTAGCACATTGAAATCACCTAATTTTGTAGAATGTATTCAATCTGAATATAAGCTACAAGTATACACACCACAGATTGTTGTAACTTATATTCAAACTGAATATATGCTACAAGAATATAAAAAGGAAAATTGTTTTAGCATATATTCAGTCTGAATATAAACTAAAAGAATACACACCATAAAATTGTTGTACGTTATATTCAGTCTGAATATAAGTTACAAGTCTATTGAAATCACCTAATTGTAGAATATATTCAGACTGAATATAAGCTTATATTCAGTCTGAATGATTTGTAGCTTGTATTCAGTCTGAATATAAGCTTATATTCAGTTTGAATACTAGTAAGTTATATTCAACAACAAGAAGGCTAAAGGAGAAAACTAAAACACTATATATTCATTATGAATATTAAATTTTATTGATTGTCAATTAAAAAATAAACTGATTATTTGTATGACTATTTGCAGAATACAAAGAAAAAAATCAAACATTTTTCGATGGGCAATTACGTGAGTCATGGTTAGACATTCCTTTACAAACCCTACATAATCTATTTGCCTTTTGAGCCTTAGCAATTGTTTTTTCTTTACCACTCTTCAACCTTTTGCCAGTACCACAACCTTTGTTTCGTATATATTTCGGATTTTGAATATCTATAATATCTGGTTTTGAAACCCCAAGCAATGACTCTATCGTCCCTTCTGTATTACGACGAGGAGCACTACAGCCATTTGCCACCAAATTATCCTTCAACTCTAGCATTTTCAGAACAAAATCTTGAAGCTTTTGCATATCATCAACTACTAGACCAAGACAATTATCAAACGCAGCTTGGGCATCATTTTCAAGTTTCTCACGACGCTCATTTCTTTCTCCAACATAATGACGTTTCTTCAATAATTCAGAAGAAATCAAAGCTTTTGTCCACCGCTTCACAATATACTGCCGAGGTATTTCTTCAACGCCAAAATTCTTCATAACACAAAATATATGACGACACAAAATACCAAAATGATGAAAAAATAAGCAGCTACAAATATGATCCAGTGGACTTATTATGAACAACCTGAAATCAATTTTTAAAAAAAATCATTATTCACAATGAATGATAATTTGTAGCTTATATTCAGTCTGAATATATTCTACAATTATGGAATTTCAATGAACTTGTAGCTTATATTCAGGGTGAATATAAGCTACAATTCTCAGTCTGAATGATTTTAACTTATATTCAGTTTGAATACTAGTAGGTTATATTCAGTCTGAATATAATATACAATATTTGTGTTTTGTATACTAGTAGGTTATATTCAGTCTGAATATACACTACAATCAGTTGTCTATATACCTGTGGACTATATACAGTCTAAATATTTGGGATTTGTATACTTGTAGCTTATATTCAGGGTGAATATAACCTACAATTCCCAGTCTGAATGATTTTAGCTTATATTCAGTCTGAATATAAGCTTATATTCAGTTTGAATGCTTGTAGGTTATATTCAATATGAATATAGTCTACAGTTATATAAAATAACAAGTAAATGTACCTTGCACTCAGAATGTATCATAAAAAACCCTGAATTGGTACTGCATTCAGCATCCTTCATTTTATTTTGCACCTTATTCTTTTCAACAACAACAATAACATCACAACCATTCTCCAAGCTCATCGACGATTGAAAGCACGACCAAACTGACTCCTTTATCTCATTCTGAACATCCCTAAAAATAGAACGCGTATATATCTTAGAAGCATGAACTTCAATTGGAAGTGGTGTGCTAAGCCTTGGTACTGTTGTTTTTGTCTGATGGTGGAGCAGCCTATGATTGTTGCGTTGTCTGTCCAAAGCAGAATCAAATGAATCCATAAACTTCATAAGGTTTGCACCATGATGAAAAAATAGTGAAAAAAACGAATTCTCACTTTCAGATCTTGATGTTGTTCTCATTAAACAAGCCATTGGAATTTCCCTATAAAATGATGGGATCCGTCTGCGCCTATTTTCAAACATATAAGATAACCATTTATGTCTAATAACACCAAAATCTGTCATTAGAGTAGTCCATCTCTCTTCCAATCGTATAGCATCAATTTGTTCATCCCTTATAATTGCATGAAAACGTTTCTTGAAATCATAATTTCTAATCACATTTGCAGTAACCTGCATACAAAATGATTGTCAATAAACAAATAGATTTTGTTGAAACAGGACAAACAGAGCATATACATCTCTCTTCAAATTGTATATACTTGTAGCTTATATTCAGATTGAATATGAGATAAGACAATTTGGTTATATTATAATTGTCCTTCATATTCAGTCTGAATACAAGTATGCAGACCCCAAATTGTTTAAGCTTATATTCAAAGTAAACATAAGCTACAATTAAGTAAACAACAAATTGTAACTTATATTCAGAGTCAATAATAACTTTCTATATTCAGAGTGAATAATAGCATAGTAAAAAAAATTATCCTCACATAGTGAATATATTATAACTCAAACTGAATAATAATATAAAAAATTCAAATACCTTTGAAGGCAGTTTTATGCTAATATGCCACATACAAAATTTGTGTCTTGACTCTGTAAAAACCTCAGCAACAGCTTGCTTGATAGCAGAACATTGATCAATAACAACCAACTTCGGTTGCCTTCCAAATGTTTTCAAGAATGATTGTAGCAACCATATATCGGACGGAATGTCCTCTGAATCAAGAATGCCCGCACCAAGAGTCACACAGTTCTTGTGGTTGTCAATTGCAGTAAATGGAACAAACACCATACAATACCTAAATAACATATCATAAATAGAAAGTATTAGTAAAAACAACAAGAATAAAAAACTATAAAACAAAATAGAACAAATACATACTTATTTGTTCAGAAGGTTGCATCAAATGACACAATGTCACCAAACAGCTCAAAATTGACATTAGTTGTCTCATCAGCCCAAAAAGCATAATTCAACATCCCTTTGTCGCATTTATACTCGAATGAATAGTTTGGAACATACATCTTCCTATCATTCATCTTCCTAACAAACAAGTTTGCATCACTATCTCCAATAAAACAAATTACGATCCCTTTGAAAATTCTTATACTCTACCTTGGAACCACCTACCATTTCATAACCACCCTTAAGATGACATAGAATATTGTGGGCTTCTGTAGCACCAATATTAGCATTCAACATTTTCATAATCCACCTTCGTTGAGAATAGTCTAGCTTCCTACTACTCTTCAACAAATGCCTTGAATCAAATAAACAATGGTTGAGTTTCTCTTCAAAATCATATAAAATATAATATCTATTAGAAACACCAACAATCTTGAACTTCACATTTGCTTTACAACCCGTTCTAATTATATTTGTAGTTCTAACTTGCTTATCAGAGCCATCTAAACTGTTGGATTTCACAGAATCAGGAAAACCCTCTCTATTGCATACTAAATACCTTAAAGTAATTACCAAATTTGCATCTCTTTTAACAGTACTTAGTCTTTTATCAAATCCTGACTTAGAAGCCTAATTTTCATACATTTGTATACCTTCATCCAATGTACCAAACACTGTTCCAACAACAGGTTTCAAATTATCATCTACAACAGGAATCCAAAATTTCAATCCATCATCACCATCAATACTAATACATGAATGACGATCTTGACCTCTACTATAAAATTCATCTACAAAAAACAGTGAAAACAGGGTATTATTAAAACCAATACAATTTTAGAATGAATATTAACTACTATTCAGTATGAATACAAAAAACTACTTTATATTCAGACTGAATATTTTGTTAAAAACAATTTATATTCTGACTGAATATAAACATCAATGTGTAATATTAAAATGTTATGTTTATATTCAGTCTGAATATAAGCTAAAACATTTTGTGGTGTGTATGCTTGAAGCTTATATTCAGTCTGAATTAAGCTAAATCAATTTGAGGTCTGCATACTTAAATTCAGACTGAATATAAACATTAATGTGTAATATTAAAATGTTATGTTTATATTCAGTCTAAATATAAGCTAAAACAATTTGGGGTCTGCATACTTATATTCAAACTGAATATAAACATTAATGTGTAATATTAAAATGTTATGTTTATATTCAGTCTGAATATAAGCTAATATTCAAACTGAATACAAACTGTTAATCAATTTGAATATAAAACAGATTCAAAACACCTCATCATCTTCAAAAAATAGTTATTCTGCAGATTTAGAAGCTAGTTTAATAAAATACTTACAGATTGACGCATCTTCAACATTAGAACCAAATTTTTGATGCTCTGTATTCTCCAAATCTGTTACCGAATCATTAGAACAAAATTCTCGATCTGTAATATCAAAATCCGTAATCGAATCGTAATAGGAGAACAAATCACATGTTTGATCAACAAAAATAGCAGAATTTTAAACTGGATCAATATCAATTGAACCTTGCGACGAAGAAACAGAGTCCATTGAATTAGAAATCGAACTAACAGAGACCCGAAATCAGAAATCGAACTAACAGAGAAGAAGAATACGAATTCACAGAGAAGTGCCAATAAAAGTGGGATTTGATATGAACGATAGAATAGAACGCATATATCAGAATCTGATTCAAAAATAAAACTTGACAAAATTACCCCTAAAGCCATATTTCATGATCGGCTTCAACTTGGCTCGGATGAAGGGCTGAGATATGTCCTTGGTTCACATCCAAAGATAGTTTCATATTTGAACTTTCCTCTATATATATACACCACATATATATGCATCTACATAATTATATATGTTCCTTGAATCAACCAAGACTTGTGTTAGAATATTTTTACGGGAATCACAATATACATAATGAATATAACACTTATATAGTATTTCACGTAAAAAACGTTTAAAACGAAGAAAAACAAACTACATCGAGATGGATGTCATATCGAAAAGCATAAAATTCTCGTTTTTTGATGTAATTTGTTTGATTAAAATATTAGTAATTTTTAAGATAATTCATTTTAAGCTTTAAGGGGGTAAAAGTTTTTCATTAAAAAAAAGTCAAATAATGTAGATGTGGGATTGAAATTAACTTATATTTTTACCTAATCACCGAAATTAATAATTTTAATTAAAGACTCTATTTAATTTGAGTTGTTGGATCAAATAGAGATGGAGAGCTGATTAGCCCTCACGTTTACAATGAAAATGAAGTTTGTAATTGAACATCTGTCTCTCTCTCTCTTTCTCTCACTTTGTATATATATATATGTATATATATAACATTGGGTTCCGGTGAGAAGAGAAGTTATGGTGAGAAGCGTAAGAAGATATGTGCACCATTGGATTAATCTTAATTGAATATTGACACTAATGAGATGCACCGGAACAATTCTTGTAAGGAATGCAATTCATGGATGGGTGTGAAATAAAAAATGAGAGGTTTCAGATCACTTCTTACGTTTCTCACATTTACTATTTTTCTCACATGATCCTTTGTCTATATATATAATGAGTTCAAATGAGAACATAATCAAAATAAGAAACATGAAAATGTATCTCATTGTTCCACCTTATCTAATCTTACGCTTTTGATTACCTTTCCAAAATTAATCTAAAAAGGGCGTTAAGGTAATTTTAATTAAAAGTATTATTTAATTAATTATTTGACTCCCTTAAAATTCTTGTTATATTCTTCACAAGATTCATTTATTTTTTAATTATAATTAACTCGTATTTTTTTATTCATTTTTTTCGCGACATTTTGAACCATGATGTATCCATGTTTGAATCACATGTCATTAGCTATGTATCACACATGGTTTATTTTATGATAATTTTCACCATTTTTTTGCTGGCTTTTTAAGATAGTTTTGGATTCTTAATATTATTTCCACACTTTGAATCACATATGTTTCTACTATGTATTACAAGTTATTCCAGAGATCTAATGGCAAATATAGGGAATCTTAACATCTAAAACAATTCAAATTAGTAAACAGTAATCATAAGACAAATGATGCAAATGCATTTCATTAATCACAAATTCTTGATTTACAAATTCTTGATTTACAGTATGTGAGAAAGATACAAGATCTAGAGAAAGAAATAATCTATATAGCTCAAAGATTACAAAAGTTACAAATGAAATGACATAAACTTTTATTTAGAAATTATGTTGAGAAGATTTGCCACGTGGAAAAAAATAGTTGTAGTTGCAAACAAGTCTGGAGGAGTTTAGAAATTTTTGATTATCAACCACAAGGGTTATATCGTAGTGGTTGAGGCCCTGGGGATGTCGTGGAATACCTCATCTGTTTAGGGTTTGAATCCAGGTATACTCAACAGTTGTGGTCACTAGGTTTATTAGGGTTGATGTCTAGCAGTCATAATTTGTGGGGATTAGTCAATTATAGCCTGGGACACCCTTCCAAAAAAAAGATTTTGATTATCGGGTTCTGAAGATAACACTTAGGTTATATTCCGCAAACTAGATGACAAGTTAGTTGGTGGCTGATAAGCAGTTGATGAATAAATCACATTTGACAAAAACTAGCTAATAAGCTAGTTGACAAATGTGAAATCATAAAAAGGGGCACGTTTAAGTATTACTCAATTCTAACATTATATAATTAAAACAGACAATACTTAAAACTACTCGATTCTAAAATTATATAATTCAAATAAACCACTAACATATTTTTAACATTATAGTATTCTAATTAAAACAAACTACTAACATATTCTTATCATCAAATATAACTAAAACAAACCACCAACACATTTCATCATATTAAAATTAAAATATGTAGCAACAAAAATAATAAGGTTTTTTAGTATCATATTTAAATAACTAGCAACAAGAATAATAACAACCCACTAGCATTTCAATTACTTAGCCAGGTTTAATAGTCATACTTTCCATCCCATATCATATTTGCAATGTTGTTATGAATTTCTTGCATCTCACTGCATGACCCTTACATGTTACCATGATTAAAAATTGTTTCGCCATTTAACTCTTCCATAGGTATGTTTTGATGATGTTGAACAATGTTGAAAATCATATATTTAGTGTCATTCCTTCTAATCAGTTGGACAATGTTGAAAATTGTTTCGCCATTTAACTCTTCCATAGGTATGTATTGATGATGTGGAACAATGTTGAAAATCATAACTATGAAGAGAAATGTTGCTATTATAACATCTATTTGTGTTGTCTCACTAAACGTTGGCATTTTGTTGAACATTTTCCAACTCTTCTTCAAGACTCCAAATGATTATTCAATAGAACTCCGATGAGATAAATGTACACAGTCGAAACCCTCTTCAACAACAGTTGGAAGTACATGTTCAGAGTTTGTTTGGTGATATATAATTCGAGAATGTGGTTCTAGATATCCTTTATCTACTATGTAATATTGTCTTATGAGAAAGAGAAAAAAAAATTCATGAGGTTATTGGCACATAAAGAATGTCAAATTAGTTTAACCTTCCGGTGGCTTAGGAAAATTCATAAATGGTGTCCCAAATGCATGAATGATCGAAGACTCGGCTATTATATGTTAACCCGTCCAGCCCGACGGATACGAACGTAAAACACTTGTCAAAGTCACATACAACCATTACATTGAAGGTGGGGACTCCTTTTCTGCCCATATATGTCATTTGGTCAGCCACTTGAATACAAGCATCTATACGAGTACTAATGCAGTCTTGTAAAAAAAATTGATTGGATTCTATTCATAAGCTTGAGGTAATTATAATTAATATATAAATAAGAATTTACCTTGAAATAAGGCATGTATCTGCTGTCATTTTCAATATGTGGTGGTATGCATTGAAATGTTGAATCTTTAGGTTTAATTTAGTCAAGTGCAATAAAATCTCACCTGTTTGTTTCTCTAGAACGTTGGAACCTTTCACTAACTTATCTCTTTGAAATACCTAAGGCAAGAGTATACAATAATATTCCAACTTTCTCGCACTGATATTTTACAACTTGACCTTAACCCATACTTTTATTGTAACTCTTCACAAAGTTGTGTAAACAGAACTGCATTCATTCGAAAGACATTAAGACACTGGACTGGATGAACATTTAAAATTTCCTTCATTCGTGCATGTCATGTTTATGTCGATGTCATGCATGGATCCTTGTAAATACGAGTGTAATAATAAGTAACTAGTGTTGCATGTTCTTCTAAATTAGCCTAGTCCAAAAGTAAAAGAAGTTGGCTCCTTTAAGTATTTTCCATTTTAAGTTGCAACCATATAAAAACTTTTAAATCAAAAGCAATTACAAATACCATCCAATAAAAGAAAAATTAATAACACATAAAACTACGTCATACCATTCAAGTACAAAACATTACATCACTGTATCACATAAAGTTCAAAAGAACAAAACATTACCATCGTATAAAGTTTAAAAGATACATTCAAGTACAAAATATTGTCATCACATAAAACTATCCGATACCATTCAAGTAGAAAGTAATACCATCACAATGCATCTTAAAGAAGATTTCCCTACTAGTGGGATCTCGAAACATGAGCATCGCACGGCACCAAGTATCTCCGCCAACCTAAGCATCACTTGCAACAACCAATAATCAAAAATAGCAATAACATAAAACATTACCAAATGGTCCCAAATTTATAACAAGTCAAACTATCAAATAAAACAGAAGGTTCGTAGCGGAAAACACAACTACAGCTGAGAATTTATTTCACTACCTAAGACAATTAAACTAAGCCTCATTCTGAACACTCGCTAGATGGCCCAGATCTTCCCTATACCCTTGGAAGAACTCTCTGTATAATTCTTACCTGAAAATGGTTTTGGTTTTTTTTAAAGCGAGTGTTAGACCATAAGGTCTAGTGAATTCCCAAAAGGTAACAAATATGAATTTGACCAAAAGACATGAGTTTACCATAAATGAGTCTTTAAAAGAAAGCCAGATAAACAACCCAACGGACTAGGCACAGTATTCGTAGACAAACTGTCACTCCACTTACACATGTCAAGATGGCCTAAGAAAATGCGCTTCCAATGTACACATGAAACATATTCAAGGTACACGAAAATATAAACTCCCAAGAGATTTGCACTATCTCAAGATACTCTAATACTACTGTGCATATCCAATAATCCAAGTAATCATGATATAATCCAATAATTCAACCAATTATCTTATAGAACATTTTTATATGAAATGTAGCATTCTTTCAAAATCAAAGTACTATAATCATTGTAATTTAAAAATCCAATGAGAAACATATAATTTTGAAGTCAAGGGAACTCACTGGGGGTCTGATACGCCAACACACGACTAATAAGTCACTTAGGATCAAATTGAACACCTGAATTAGACATGGAAATGGTGTTAAACCACCTTAAGCATCATAAAAACCAAACTTTATGATCCCTAAGACAAACCCCTAACCAATGCCTCGCATCTAGCCCCAAACGAGAAACGAAACAAAAATTAAAATTCCCGAAATAGTGCAAATGAAGAATGAGGAGAAAATAACAGTTTACTTCTTTTATTCTCATATTTACAAGGGTAGCCCTGAAATAGGATAGGGTTTACCTTCACAACCCAAACATAAGAAATTCATAAACTTAGCAAGGTGAGGGTTATTACATCATTATTTGCTTCTATTCGGTTCATAATGTCCTTTGATCAATAATTACCTCATCCATTTTAGTGTTGGTTCCTTGTTTGATCAAACCCATAATATCATAATGCCTTTCGTCAACCTCTTTTAGATGTTGCCATAAAAAATGACCCCCCATACTCCCTCCTTTTGTGCTTCACTCCTTTAGTAGGATTTAGAACACAAGTATTTGTGAGGTTACTCTATGGATATGATCCAATAAAAACTTTAAAACTTGCAAAAATTTTAGCTTTGTCATTTAGATTAAGAACATCTTATTCGTTGAACCATTTGATCTAGTTCATTCTTATGTACATGCTGATATAGTTACTGGTACAAAAGGAGGGTTTTGATACTATGTTTCTGCTATTGATGATAATACTTGCTTCTGTTGGATCTTCCATATGAAACATCATTCATTCACGGTCATTTTCTAGCATATGTTAAATTCAACATGATGTTCTTATTAAATTCTTTCGATGTGGTGTAGGATGTGAGTACCCTTCCAATAAATAGCTTGCTTTAGATGGAACTGTTTAGCAAACCTCTTGTACAGATACTCCTAAACAGAATGGTGGTGCTGAAAAAAAAGCTAGACATATCCTAGAAACTACTCATTATAGGGTGAAGTTGTTATTGTTGTCAATGTTATCAACAGAACTCCATCACTTCTGGTTTGTCTTATTTCGATAAAATCTATGGTTTTCGTCTTGACTATTTTTCATTGTGAGTCTTTGGTTCAACTTGTTTTGTGCTTCATCCACATGTAGAATGTGCTAAACTATCAATCGGGTCTGATATATGTGTGCCTTTCTTTGTGATGGTGAAGGGAAAAGAGTTACCTTTAGTTAGGTCAAAAATATGTTGTATCCGAGATCACCAGATAAGGATTCAAATATTGAAGAATGAAAAGCTCAAAGCTTTCTAGGCAAAGTCAACCAAAGTCAGCTTGTCAAGAAAGTTAAAGTATAGGTTTAACTGTAGTTACTTTAATAGTTTGACTTTGTTTTAGTCAAGAGTATAAATAATATTTGTGTTGTAGTATTAGAAATAGAGCTTTCATTGTAAACATTATGTAACACCTTAGGCAGATCCCATATCGGCCGTGGACAGGAGTGATGCTGGGTTCATAAGTAAACATTGGCCTTCCTAAACACAACGCGTTTTGGGGCCACACGCAAGGCAGGTTCTTGGAACTCTGTGGTTAAGCGTGCTTGGGTGGGAGTAGTACCAGGATGGGTGACTCCCTGGGAAGTCCTCGCCAGGTCGCCAGAAACAAATCCGTGCGGCTTAGGCCAAAGCGGACAATATTGTGTCGTGGTAAGGCGGGGTGCTACAAATGGTATCAGAGTCGCTCCTGTGCCGTTCGGGATGTGGGGCAAACCTCATCGAGGACGATGAGTCCATAAGGGGGGGGGGGGTGTTTGTAACACCTTAGGCAGATCCCATATCGGCCGTGGATAGGAGTGATGTTGGGTTCATAAGTAAACCTTGGTCTTCCTAAACACAACGCGTTTTGGGGCCACACGCAAGGCAGGTTCTTGGAACTCTGTGGTTAAGCGTGCTTGGGTGGGAGTAGTACCAGGATGGGTGAACCTCTGGGAAGTCCTTGCCAGGTCGCCAGAAACAAATCCGTGCGGCTTAGGCCAAAGCGGACAATATTGTGTCGTGGTAAGGCGGGGTGTTACACATTATAGAGAGAATTCTAGAGAGAGAGAGTGATTGTGGAGAAAGAAAGTTCAATATACATATGATTTGGATTTAATTGTTGTTCTTGATTGTTTAAATTACTTGTTACTTGAACATTGAGTGACTTTCACTTGGTATCAGAGCTTTAATGGAAGAATTGTGCAAAAAAATTGAAGATTTTCTGAAGTTCTTGAAGAACATGAAGAACACAAATGGGTTTGTTAATTTTTGTTGTTTTATATAGGGAATTGATGTAGGAAGTTGTAATTTATTATTAACAAATGATAGACAATTTATATACAATTTTTTAGACTAATTTAAGAAGAGAATAACCTATTCTAGGATAGTAATAATGTACATAAAGATATAAGAATCACTAAAGATTGTAAGTTATGATTCATCATTGATTATGATGATCTTGTATTGATGATGAATATTGGGAGTTATGATTCATCATTGATTATGATGATCTTGTATTGATGATGGTGATTTTGTATTGATCTTATCATGCCCCCGCAAGATGGTCGGCCAAGAGGAAAGACCGATCTTGTTTATTAGAGATGAAAATGATGTACGAGGTAAAGGCTTTGTAAGAACATCTGCAAGTTGATCGGTGTTAGAAAGGTATGAGACCCGCAGGTTGCCATCTTGAACGTTTTCGCGGACAAAGTGATAGTCGAGAGCTAAATGCTTCATTTTTGAGTGAAATACTGGATTGGCACTAACGTAAGTGGCCCCGGTGTTGTCACAATATATTATAGGTTTTTGAGATGAAGTTAGTCCCAACTCCGTAAATAGGTTACGGAGCCATAAAACTTCAGCTGTTGTTGTAGCAACAGCGCGATATTCGGCTTCAGTGGATGAGCGAGCTATTGTTCGTTGCTTTTTGGAACTCTAGGATATTGGGTTTTTTCCTAGATAAACAATGTAACCTGTAGTTGAAATGTAATCATCTCGATCACGTGCCCAATCTGCATCAGAGAATGCATGAATGCGTAGTGGAGAATCTCGATGAAGAATAAGTCCCATGTGTAATGTTCCATTTAGATAGCGATGAAGACGTTTTAAAGCTTGCCAGTGAATAGTTGTTGGACGATGCATATACTGTGATAGCTTGTTGACAGAATATGCAACATCTGGTCTGGTGATGCTGAGATATTGAAGACTGCCAACTATTGCTCGAAATACCGTGGGGTCAGCTAGTGAGGTGCCTTCCAAAGTAAGAGGTGGGTGGGTTGCAAGGGGGGTGGCAACTGGTTTTGCTGATTCCATGTTGTACCTGCAAAGAAGATCAGATATATATTTCTTTTGGGTTAGAAAAATTCCTTTAGCATGAGGAAGTACTTCAACTCCAAGAAAGTAGGATAACGGACCAAGGTCCTTTAGAGAGAAACGTTTGGCTAAGGAAGTGACTAGGTTGTCAAGGTGAGTATTGGAGTTGCTTGTGATGATGATATCATCTACGTAGACAAGAAGGTAATTGGTGGAGGTTTTGGTGCGAAGAATGAATAAGGAGGAGTCGGCAACAGAATTTTTGAACCCGGAGGTAAGAAGGAAATGACGTAATTCTTTGTGCCATGCACGTGGTGCTTGTTTAAGACCATAGAGGGCTTTACGTAATTTACATACATAGTTTGGATGTTGTGCATCGAGGTATCCAGGGGGTTGGGCCATGTAGACATCATCGGTGAGAGTGCCTTGAAGGAAGGCATTGTTGATGTCTAATTGTCGGAGAGACCATGCTTGACTTACTGCTAGAGATAAAATGAGACGAATAGTAGCCGGTTTAACAACCGGACTAAAGGTTTCAGTATAGTCCAACCCACTTCGTTGGTGAAAACCTTTGGCTACTAGTCGAGCTTTGTGACGTTCAATAGTCCCATCGGGTTTGTATTTGGTTCTAAAGATCCACTTACACCCAACCCACATTTTCTTCCGTTCACATTCCAAATGGCAAATCAAAACAACTCTTCTCTCATTCCCAATTCTCTTGAACCCACTAAACCTTTCACATCTATCAATATTACCAACTCCAAGAAATATGATTCATCATTGATTATGATGATCTTGTATTGATGATGGTGATTTTGTATTGATCTTATCATTTTATGGATTAGATTTTGATTGCAAAGTGTTTCTCCGTCATTTTATAATTGTTTTGCATCAATTTCTCTTCAAAACCGCATCAAGGTTAGTTGAATTTCAAGATATTATGAAAATTTTGAGTTCTTGAAAAAAAAAGCGATCTATAAATTTTTTTATAGAGTGTTTTTGCAAATTAGCATTGTTTTGATCCGTTTTTTGTGTAAATTCATTCAAGAAAAGTGTTTTTAGATATAAAACAATCAAAGATTTCAAGTTTTACTTCATAAAATCCATTTCTGAAAATTTTGAATTCTTGGTGTTGTTGATGAGTTATTGAGGAAATCTTGATTTTTGATCCAAAATTGTTTTTAAGTTTTGTTATAATTGTGTTTTTTAGAAGATTTAATCTGAAAACTAACATTTTTTTGAGAATTTTGTGTTTGTGAGTTTACAATAATTGAACAGTAGGTTGTAGATGAAGAAAATGGTCAATATATTTAGTAAACAATTGTGGGACTTTCAACATATTTGGTGTAATTTTTTAATGGCAACGACATTCTTCAAAGTGATAAGCTTCAGTGACATTCTTTCATAAGCTAGCGACATTCTCAACTTTGTATAGTGATATTTTCTTTTCAAAGGAAACGATATTCTCGAGTCAAGCCTAAGCGATATTCGTGGATGATCATACGCAAAGACGATAAGTTTCAGATGCTTTCGATAAGTTTCGAAAGTGATTTTCAATAAGTTTCGATGTGTTTCAGTATGTTTCGATAGAGTTTCGAGAAGTTTCAATACGATTTCGTTACAATTTTTTGTAACTTTTGATGATGCTTTGATGTGTTTTCTGTGTGGTTTCGGTAAAACTTAGTTCATGATTCGATAATATCTTGGTTGTTATATTGTTGTTGGAAGCCGAAGGTAAGATAATTTCATTTCTCGATCGTTGAAAGTTATGTTTTTTGAACGGTAAAACTCAAGGTTGAATTTGGTTATTGATTCGATCCTTCTGACACTTAGAAAAGTCATTAGCGACATCTGACATTTCATGCTTTAGAGACATTTCAAACTCAAGGTTTCCAGCGATATTGTGTTTGTTGTTTTTATTCCTTTAAGTCTTAGTCAATTTCGTTGATTTTCTTACATTTTCAGTACTTTTTATTAAGTCTTTGTTAGTTCTGTTATCTAGTGACATTTAACTTTGTTTTAAGCGATATTTTAACATTTTCTAGAGATATTCTCTCAATGGGTAGCGACATTTGATATTTTATTATTTTTTCTGTTAGTGTCATTAGTTTCTCTTACATTTTTGGTCCCTTTTCTGTTATTATTGTTAAATCTGTTAGAGTTAATTTTTGTTACGTTTCTTTTCAAAGTTAGTCTTGTTCTGTTAGTTCGGTTAGTTTCACTTTCTGTTTTGTCATTTTTAGTATCCAGAGTTTGAAGTTTCATATATTGTCACTTTCAGCCCTTGGACTTTAAGTTTCAATGTTTATCACTTTTAGCCCATGCACTTGAAGTTTCCAAGCTTTACTTTTCTAGTTCTTGTACTTGTGTCTTTGAGTCTTTTAAGTTTTAGTTTTTGTCATTTTTAGTCTTGTACTTTATTTCTGCGCACAATTCAATTACTAATCAAAGTTTCTGTCAACGATCATTCGATCAGGTAACAAGTGTTCATATTATTCTTATATTCACGAACCGATTTGTTATATTTGTTTTTTACAAGATTATTTCAAGATGGATAATTATGTTTTTGAGAGGGAGAATGTGGAGCTTAAAGAAAAGATTTCTATTTTGGAGAAAAAGTTGGGAGAGACAATAGAAAATGTTGTAAAATTTCGTGAAGATTTTTTTTTTCAATCTTAACTGGGTAGAATGTTTAAAACAAGAAAAGGAGTATTTCCAAGCGCAATTACATGAGCTTCTTACGCGTCCTAATAGTTGGAGATATGAAGATGAAAATAAAGCGAGGAATATTGCATTGATAAAGGAAAATTTTGAGCTGAAGAATAAGATCTTTTAAATTTTGAGCTTATAGTTTTCAAAACAAATTTTTTATCTTTAGACAACTTTGTAAAAAAGAGAAGAAAAGTTTTGAAACTAAAAGAAAGAGTTTTACTAGTGAAAAGAAACTTATTGCAAAGAAGAAATGCTGGTTTGGTTAAAGAAATAACTGAAAAACAAAAATGGTTGGAAATTAACTTAGTGAATAAGAAAAGTAACTTTAAATTTGAAAAACAAATTCTTGAAGCAAAGATTTCTTATGTTTGGAAGAAGATTTTTGTTCTGGAATGTGCAGTAGAGAAAGAAAGGAAAGTGGTTAAAGATAATGGAAAAGTTTTTGAAAAATACTTTGAGACTGAAAATGAATTTTTGAGAAGCAAATTGTTGAGCTTTCAAGGCAATTATTTGGATTACAGACAGATGTCATGAATGAGCAGAATATGAAGTCTAAAATACAGATGAAATTTGATTTGATTATTGAATAACAAAATGTTTTATCTACAAAAATTAAGGAGCTTGAAGACATGAATTTTAAAGTTGAATTATCTGACCAAGCTAGTGTCGATACTATTGCTCAGTCACCATATGATGATTCAGCTGAATATGTATGTTCATCCAATACTTCTTCAAGTTCTATTCATGCAAAGTTTCCTTCAACAATGTTCTGCAAATCAAATCATTTTTCAAATGATCAGATTTGTACTTCTAATATTTTCTATGATCATTCTGTTTTTGGTTCAAGTAATCATTCAAATAAGTTTAAGATGGTTTGGAGGAAGAAATCAACTACAGAGGACATTGATGGAAACAAGTTTTATAAATCTCCTATAGTTGATACAAAGTCATTTGTTTCCACGACTGATTTGTCTTATCTTGTCAGGTCTATCAATAAGCTAATCAGTTTGAGCCAAGAGAATCTTTGTTGTTCACCATGTGGAACGAATGATTTTGTAAATCAAAAGTATGTTAATAGATGGTATGGTACTTATAGTATCCCCAACCCTTGGTTTAATAATTTCAAAGCTAAAGCTAACCTCTACGGACCCAATAGAGTTTGGGTACCAAATTCTTTCTGAATTATTTTGCAAGTATGTCATGTGTGTTCTTATCTAGAATGTTCACATCACATGACATGATCATTCAAAAGATTATCCTATTTTTGAGGGGGAGTACCATATTCTTATACGTGATTGAATTTCAACACTCCATGGTATTTCAATCTAAGAAACATACTTGTGTTTGTTTCTTTTCTGATTTTAAATCAATGTTTTTGATTTACCATGTGTTATATTTCTCTAGAATTAGTAATTTCCACGTCTCATAATACTCGGTGGAAATACACTCATTTGAAATTCTTCACATATTCAAAAGTACCGTAAATGATTCAATTCTTATTCGAAATAATAATTGTGAATTGTTCGTCACAATTAACTTTTCTAATCATTGTTTTTTAAACACTGAGCTTATTAAATAAATTTGTTTAGCGTTCATATTTGTTTCTTTGACATTCCTAAACTAATATTTTATTGTTTTGGTTTCTGAATACTTCAATTCAGAACCTGTTCTAAATATGTTTGACTTCTGAACATATCAGTTCAGGACTCAGAGTTCAATGTTTCAACTCCTGATTAAAACATTTTAGCATAAGATGCATATTTGTGTGATAGAATTTGTAGAGTCTCTATGGTCAATCCAGAACTAGAAGGACCTACCCAAGAAACACATCCTACTAGATATCGGTAAGAGTCTAGTTATTAGAAGAGTTTCTTCATTATTGGGATGATCTTGATAGGGGGTGTGTTGAGATAAAACGGAAATGAGAGGGTATTTGAAGGGGAAGTGTCTCAAGCTGAAAAGATTATTTATGGATTTACAATCATTATCAAATGTGATTGAATACGCGACTAAAATGAGAGAGATTTAGTTGAACATAGTTGAGAGATTAAGTGCTAGTGAGCTAAAAGAATATGGTGAATGTGATACATGATCAAAAGAATAAAAAGATCCTCACCGAGCCGTGTCAGTAATTCGGGTTGTCACACAATCTGTTCATAATCATTCTTTGGAAGTGAATATTGAAACAGATATGGACCAGTGTCGACAACTCGTGTCACCCCACCTAGCCACTCAAATACCTGCTATCTATTCTTCACTCGGAAGATTTAGATATTGAAAAGGGAAGACATTATCTCCGGTCTCCGCACTTCATATTCAATTCACATTGAGTCTATTTGAGCCGAATCTATTTGATTATTTCTTCTATAGTTACATGAATCTTTGTGATTCAAAATGCATATCTTTGTAATTATGTCGGGACAGTTTGAGAAGTTAGTTCCATAACTTTACGTTAGTGATGACTAGAAGTCCTATCAGTGCTACAACAATGCCAACACTCAAAATAGGCTACTCAATTGAATTTGTTTCGATTGCAGTGATAATAGTTTCTAAATGTCCATCTATGTTAGACGATTACCCAATTTTCGAGGGGGGCAAGAAAATTGTTTGGAGGAAATCTGTTGTTAAGGGGGAGAAATATGTTGTAACATGGAGACGCCTGATTCATGTAAAGGGAGAAATTTGTTTGAAGATATTTTGTGGTGATTTGAAATTTACAAGTGTTCATATATGTATGGGGAGTAAAAGAATTCAAATTCATTTGTTGATGAACAGTTGATTGATATTAAATAGTATAATGTTGAATCTGTTTTTGAAAATATGTTGATTATAAGGTTGAAAATCCGTTAGTTTCAATCATTATAGATGTGTTAAGGTTTAAAAGCCATTAGTTTCAAAGATTATATATGTGTTGAAGAGGGTGGAGATTAACTGCTGAGTGTCAATGTTGATTTATATGTGAAATATTCTTTGGGTATTCAAGGCAGGGTTATTTGAAGAATTTGTTGTTGATATTAGATTCTTAGATGACTTAAAGGTAAAGAGCTTAGTACACGTAGTGTCAAAGATCCAAGCCTAAATGTTTAAAAATTAATTGTTGACTTGAGATGATTTAGTCTATGAAGATTTATTGACTACTGAAGATTCAAAGAAAAAGACTTCTGGAAATTTTTTTAAAGGTTGATTTTGAGAGATATTTTTCTGAATCATTATGTTGAAGGTTGACAACTTTTGGTCGTCTTCATAAAGGGAAGTTTATTAAAGACTTGTGATTTGGGGGAGATTGTTAAATTCAAAGTTTAGTCGAATACACGTTTTTTTAAAATATCTTTGATAATTGTTGTTTTGTGATCTTGAATCCAAAGGGAGAGATTGTTAGGTCAACAATATGTTGTATCCGAGATCACCGGATGGCGATTCAAATATTGAAAAATGAAGAGATGAAAGCTTTCTAGTCAAATTCAATCAAAATCAACATGTCAATAAAATCAAAGTATAGAGTTTAATTCTAGTTTCCTTTGATAGTATGAATTTATTTTAGTCAAGAGAATAAATACTCTTCGTATTGTAGTATTAGAAAGAGAGCTTTCATTGTAAACATTCTAGAAAGAGAAAGTAATTGTAGAATGAGAAAGTTCAATATACATATGATTTGGATTTGATTGTTGTTCTTGATTGAATATATTACTTGTTACTTGATCATTGAGGGACTTTCACCTTTGCTTTGATCCTACTTTTTAGAAATTATTTGTTTCTCCTCATGTTGTGTTTCTTGAACACACTTATTTTCTACTCCATTCATACTAGTACTTATAACTCGACGAAGTAATTATTAATATTAACCTTTCTCTGAGCACCTAAGTACTACTGCGACTTTAGTTGCTCCGCAAGTCGAAGAAAATTTGCTTGTACTACATCACCTGTGACTTATATCTATCCTCCTAAACCTACCTAGAATGTGTATGAAATTTTCGATCGACCTCGACATTCCCCGCTTTGTTTACTCTTATTATTCTCTTTCATTTAACTTGGTTTTAGCATCTACGCATTCTCTTACAAAACTTATCAATCTAAATACCCCATCAAGATTATTGAGGGCACTCGTCTTACGAATAGCCGCGTTCTGGGATCTCTTTTTAATCTAAATGTCTAGTATTCTCCTACTAAAGGTTCTCCGCTCCAATACCCTAATACTGGCAGGTTTGTTTATCTGACTATTACTCGACTAGACATTTCATATTTTGTTCATATTGTTGGCCAAATTTCTTGCAACTCTAACTTATGTTCATTGGGGCATCTGTTTCTCGAATTCTATGTATCTTTGATGTGTTTCAAGGTCTTGTACAATCCCACATCTGCGTATGTGCTACATGCATACTCTGATGCATATCATGGGTATGATTTACACCAAAATATTGTTACTTGTTTTTGTGTTTTTTCTTTAGAGAATTCTCCTATTCCTTGGAAAAGTAAGAAATAGTTTAATGTTTCTCTCTCTCTTCCACTAAAGTTAAATACGAGTTATGGCCTCTACTACAAAGGCATTTTTTGGTTGCATTACTTACTTGATGACATGGGTGTGCCT
The DNA here is from genome assembly GCA_036898165.1 of Silybum marianum. Lineage (NCBI taxonomy): Eukaryota > Viridiplantae > Streptophyta > Magnoliopsida > Asterales > Asteraceae > Silybum > Silybum marianum. The sequence continues at coordinate 14,665,647 of CM072536.1, read as the reverse complement.
CTACATCATGCCACTCCAAAGTATTGTGACAATCAAAGTGACATCCAGATTACTTACAACTCGATTTATCATATATGCACCAACATACTGAGATAGACTGCCACTTTATCATCACCGCCTATGGTTTGGCAACCTTAGTTTAACATTTGTTCCTTCTGCCATGCAGCTTGTAGACTGATTTCTCACTCTCACTTTCTTGTTAGCAAACTCTCTATGCTTCTTTCTATCGCATCATGAGTTTGAAGGGGATAGTATATATTTAACATTAAGGGTAGTTTTGTCCCATTATATATTTTAAAGTTTTATGCTTTTTGTTCTATTTTTATTTTCTTGTTGTATTTTGTATTATTCCTTCCAACGAATGAAACATTGAACCCCAACATTTGGCACCCTCCCTCTAGTATTCTCTTCTTTGTATTCTTCATTTAAGTTTTTTTAAGCATTATCATACACAATCAAAACTTGAAGGACAAAGACTGTATGTTATCTTGATGGAGAGATGCAAAAACTAACTTAACAAACAGCTTGACCAAAAATGAGTTTTTGGCTTTGGCGTAACTAATGTTTGATGTAAAGGACGATTAGCTACGAATTAGTATTAGTTAAGTGGGAAACAAGAGCAAGACATATTCAAGTGGGTTGGATGAACATGATTCAACAAATTCTTAAGAACAAGGGTATTTAGGTTTTTTAAGGTTCAACAACGATAGAAGTGACAACATAGCAAACATAAAGTTTAACCCCATTTTACAATTTGAGTCAAATTGAGTTATTGATCACATATAACTGTCATGGAAAACAAGACAAGAGATGTAGCCGAAGGCTTCTGTACTCCATTTCTATTATTTTATGGCTTGACCTACAAGAAGAAGAACAAAATAACATATGCAAAATGAGAAAAGGCAAAATGATATAACACACCATGACCTATTGAAAATGATAAAAAAAATTAATAAAATTGTAACAACTTTTATGTTTATCAATCATACAAACCCTAGTTCCAATTGAAGAACCATGTCCCTTTCAACACCCATCTTAGTTAATACAATTCTAGATCGATCGATTTCAATCTGAAAATCAAAGAAAAAAACTTTTATGCAGTACTTCCTTTATACGTCTATTTCATGGAGTGGCGTTCAAAAAGCACTATGACTATGTAGTTATTTTCTGGAATGAGTTAGTTGATCTTGTAGCTGACAATAGCAAACGTTTGAAAGCATGGAATTTTGTACCTTTTCATAGTTTCCTTCAACTAATTATTCGGAGTATGCTAAGATCCGACAAAGAGATTCCTTCTTGACTTAATGCACCTTCATGCCCAGAACATGAGATGCAATATCTCCCGAAACACAAAGATGATGATTTTGAAGAAACTCTACCTCTTTTAGATGCTCTACTTGCTTATGCATATCAGAATGCACCATGTGTGATCAAAGGGTGTTAGCTCAGTTGGATAGGTAACATCCCTGGGGGGTGTGGGGTGAAAGCCACGCTACCAGGGTTCGATTCCTGCGGTTGACATTTCTGAGATATCCAGACTTTGGGCCTGGGCCTTAGGGGCCAGGTTTGGGGCCGGTACGGGAGGATCCAGTCTATGGGATCCACTTCCCTGCCGGTCGGGTTCAGCCATAGGTTGGGCCGGGTCGCAGCGGATTAGTGGGTTGGCCCGTAATGGAGACCCGATACCGCTGGAGCGTGTGTGTGTGTTATAGATGCGGTTCAAAAAAAAGAATGCACCATGTGTGAAGGAGTATAGGAAATTGAAAGCATCGATGGTTTAGTCAGAACCGGAGGGACCTACCCACGTAACGATCCCAGGCATAGTTAAGAGCGTGATGGGTCTAGAGCTAGAAATGAGTAGGATCAAGAAACTGGATTCCTAATTAGGGTCTGATGAGGAAAAATGTAAAGGAGAGGGGATTGGACGTTAGGGGTTCATATAATCTTGTAGATGTTCCTAAAGTTCAATATGATTCTTCTAATGAGAGTAATGACAATGAATCTTCTGATAGTGGAAGTACTGCAGATGACAATGATGATGATAATGATGATAAGAATGACAATGATGGTGATGATATTGAAAACATGATAAATTAGATAACTCATGGTGTACAAACTAGTAATGAGTTTACTTAGACCATACTTGGTGCTGAATGAGTAGATGAGGGAGTTATAGCTGAAAATTCTGAGAGGATGCGAATAGGGATGTTGATCATAACTTCTCTCAGTGATTTGAATATGATTCCTCTTTACACTTAGTGAAATTCCTTGTCTAAGTTTAAGTTCAAATTCAGCGATAAGCATACGCTGACTGCCATCAGCGATCGCTGAAGATCAAGGAACCTTAAGCTTAACTCTGAAGATCTGAAGATCAGCGATCACACCAAATGACCATTCAGCGAAAGTCAAAGACCAAGCTGAAGAAAGAGATAATCAACTACGTGACCTGAAGCGGTTCAGCGATAGCAAAGATTATCTATCCAAAGTGTGAAGTCTTGTGAAGCCTCAGCGATACTGAAAGTTCATCCTTGAAGATTCAGTCTCAGTGATCAAGTGAAGCTTCTTATACAAGATTAACGTTGACCTTATCCTCGATGCACAAAAGACAAACTCTATACTGTGTCAGAGAAGGACGTACGAATTGTCTCTTATGTCCCCATCATATCTGATATGGTACTGTTCATATGCGGCCAAAAACATGGCTGTATTCTGAGTAAAGGACAAGTCTCCTATGAATGCTTGCCACGTTGCACATACCTTCTATATTCCTTCTTACTTCTTTCTTGTGCATCATTCTTAGTGATTTCTTAGTTACAATAGAATAGGTTTAAACTTGTTCTAATTCCGCTTGTAACTGTAAATTTGTTTATGTAATATAAACTAATTTAAAAACCAAAAATTTGTGTGTTTGTATTCAACCCCCCCCCCCCCCCTTCTACAAACTGTTTCTATATCCAAGAACTCTTGTAGACTCCTTAGGGACCAACAAGTGGTATAAGAGCAGTGTGTTCTCTATCTTTAAAATATACTATTAATGTCAAATCCTAATACAAATTATAATGACAATGGATCTTTAGCTAAACCGCCAAGATTTAGCCATGATAATTTCCCATTGTGGAAGGAAAGAATGTCTCTGTTTCTAGAAGGATCATACCCAAAGATCCCTTACTATATAGAAAACGGACCATTTGTTCCTACAACTATTGTAGCTGGTGTTCCTGCCACCACTACTACTCCAGCCATCCCTGAAAGGAGTATCATTAAAACTCCTAATCGATGGACTGAAGAAGATAAGAAAGAAATTGCTATTGACTCAAAAGCAAGATCCATAATAGCAATGTCCCTCCCTGATGAAGTCTATCATTCAGTAATGAAAATGAGGACTTCTAAAGCCATGTGGGATACTCTATGTATTCAATATGAAGGAACATCTGAGGTACAAATCACTAGAAGTATTAATCTAGTAAGACAGTATGAAAGCTTAATGCATCATAAAGGTGAAACTCTTTCTCAACTTCACCAGCGTTTTAACTACTTGTTGATTGATTTAAAAACGGTCAACAGACATTATTCCAATGCTGAAATTCTGACAAAGTTCATGGAGGCACTACCAGAACAATGGGCAGTGTACACTACATGTCTGAAATTGTCAAAGAATCTTGAAACTCTTTCTTTAAGTGCTTTGTATGGAATGCTCTTAAATGAAGAGCAATCCCAAGTTTTGAGGAAAAACCTCATCAATGAACTCAAGGGTGCCAAAAGTACTTCTTTGGCACTCGTGTCTTTAGAGGTAAATCCATTAAATGCTTCCTCCTCTACTATTACTTCCATCATTGAATTAGGTCAAACTGATTTAGAAGATCAACTCACTGATGCTGACATCTCTGAGTTCGATAACTCTCTGGATCTGTTAACTAATAACTTTAAAAGATTCGCCAGAAAGAGCAACTTTAGAAGAACATCGACTCTCGCTGACTCTGATAAATTGAAGATTATGCCCGTTGAGAAAGCCTCAGTCATATGCTACAATTGTCAGTGAAAGGGTCACTTCGCTAGTGAATGTAGATCCAAGAAAGTTGCAGCCCCCACTACCTCGCTGTCCTCTGATTAGAAAGAGAAGTATTTGGAATTATAAAACAAATACAAAGATCTAAAGAAAAACCAGCCAAAAGGCAAAGGTCTTATAGCTGAAGAAGTTGATTGGGACGATGAAGGTGACTGGGCTAAAACCTTTGATGAGTCAGGCACAGATGAAGAAGATCTTGTCTTCTTATGTCTGGTGGCAAGAATAGAAGACGTTGAAGAAGTATCTGAAACTTCTTCCTCTGAGTCCCCTTCTACTCAGGTATCCATTCCTTCTATCTCCTTAATATCTGAAAATGATAACTTATCTGCGCTTGATGCTATGACTGTTGATTTTTACAATGCTGTAAATGGAAAAATCAAAGCTGAGAAAATTAACACTGATTTATCTGAACAATTAAAAAATTGTCATCTAAAAATCAAAGAACTTTCAAAGATTGAGGAAACCTTAAAGGACCAAGTCTTTGTAAATCAAACAATTAGCATCGAGAAGCAGCAAGCTATCGCTGAAAGAGAAAAGGCCATCGCTGATCTCAAATCTGAAAAGGCTAACATCGAAGGATGGTGCAAAGCCTCTGACAAGGTTAATGAGATCATCAATGCCTAGATCCCTATGAAAGTAAGAAATGGTTTAGGCTTTAACCTCGAAAAAGAAGAATCAGAGAAAGACCGTTCCATGCTTAAATTTGGAATGTTTGTCTCCTCTATCCCTGATCCCTCCTCTTCGTCTCAGAGACCTCAATCTAATGAGAAGAATCCTGTGTTAAAATCTTTCAACTCTAAGAAAGTGGTCAAAAACAAGATTCTTGATCAGGTTCCTAGAAATAAAAATGTTCAGAAGAAGAAAAAGAAATCCTCTACCTCCTCAGAGAGCAATCCTAAACCTGGGAGAAAAATCTATGAATTCTCTCAGAGATCAACCCCCAGAATTAAGATTAATCTCACTCCTGTTCCTGAAAAGGTTGTTATACCTCCAAGAACAATGGATAAAGGAATTATTGATCCTATTCCTGACAAAATCCCTTCTATCTCTCTGAAATCTTTAAATTCCAAACCTTACAAATATAGGAAGTGCTATCACTGTGGTGAAACTACCCACATTGCAAGTAAGTGTCCTAATGCTACTAAAGCTGATAAACTAGCTCATGGAAAGAAAGTAGCTCAAGCTGATAAATCAGCAAGAGTGAAATCCACCGAGGTTGCAAAACCAACAAAGGTGAAGTTATCCACTGAAGAAGGTTCTTCAGCAAGTAGCTCCTCCGCCACTCCTTCCACTAACAAAGCAGGACCCATAGTAATATGGGTACCTTCAAACATGTAATCTCTTTGTTGAATGTAGAGTGCTAAAGGTATCAGGTATCTCGATAGCGGATGCTCAAGGCACATGACTGGCAGAAAATCTCTTTGTTGAATGCAGAGTGCTAAAGTCAAAGACCAAGCTGAAGAAAGAGATAATCAGCTACGTGACCTGAAGCGGTTCAACGATAGCAAAGATTATCTATCCAAAGTGTGAACTCTTGTGAAGCCTCAGCGATACTGAAAGTTCATCCTTGAAGATTCAGTCTCAGCGATCAAGTGAAGCTTCTTATACAAGATTAACGTTGACCTTATCCTTGATGCACAAAAGACAAACCCTATACTGTGTCAGAGAAGGACGTATAAATTGTCTCTTATGTCCCCATCATATCTGATATGGTATTGGTCATATGCGACCAAAAACATGGCTGTATTCTGAGTAAAGGACAACTCTCCTATGAATGCTTGCCACGTTGCACATACCTTTTGTTTTGCATTAAATGCAAACGGGTATGTATAAGATGAAGATATCTTCTTCATCTGTGTGCATGCAACCTTCTGTCTTAACCCTTCTGTATTCCTTCTTACTTCTTTCTTGTGTCATTCTTAGTGATTTCTTAGTTATAATAGAATAGGTTTAAACTTGTTCTAATTCCGCTTGTAACTGTAAGTTTGTTTATGCAATATACACTAATTTAAAAACCAAAAATCTGTGTGTTTGTATTCAACCCCCTCTTCTACAAACTGTTTCTATATCCAACAACTCTTGTAGACTCCTTAGGGACCAACAAGGGATGACAAAAGAACATGGTGAGAGTGTGACATGACTTCAAGACCAAGTTGGTCCTTCCTAAACAGAGTCAGTCAGCTTGATATTGAAACAGGTAGATATCCACTCTAGTCACCGACTTCATTTCTTGCACAATGGAATCTAGATCTCGATACACTTCTAAGTTCATATTCAGTGATTTCTACAAGTTTTAGTCAGATTGCTGAAACATCTCGAGTAGAGCCTTCTACAGGTATTCAAAAAGGACTGGATGGAAGTCCTACCAGAGTTAACATAACGCCAACTCTAAACGTAGGCCACACAGTTGATTCAACTGTTGTGACAACTGTCAACCTAAGTGGTCTATGAGTTATTTTCCTAGAATTCGTTTCTAGAGAATTTTTGAACGATGCCCTAAAGGCTGTTTAGGACTCAATTTTTGAAGAAATCGCTTCTGTCAAAAGGATGTTGGAAAGAAAAGAAGTGGTTGCTAATCCACCAACACCATCTCCACAACAACAACGTGTTCGACAATCTGAAGACATGTCCATTAGTGAGTTGAAGTCAGTTGTCTATGCAACGCTTTTGTCACAATCTACGGATCTTGATGTAGAGAATTCAAATCTGATTGGGGTTTTTACCAAGACAAACTGAAGTTGAAGCATATTTGGTCATGGTGGATCATTTCCGTTCTCTGAAGCCAGAAGTTACTTCCAGTATTAACAATCTGTTAAAAGTATACTATGTTTTTAGTTGTTTCAATCTTGTCATATATTTGTTTATATTTTGGTTTGTATTTTGTAGAAAGGTTGTTGTGTAGATAAGAGGAGAGGGTCAGTTTACATCGGTTTCTAATTCTTCTGGACTGAAGAGTAATTGGATGTCAAGATGAAGGGCTGATGGATTTTTGGAAGAGTTGCTGATATATATATATATATATATATCACTTTATTATGTTTTAGTGGTATTATTCATTTTTAGAGGATTTATTTGTTTCTGCTTTTCTTTCACGCAAACAGAGAGATAAAGTTGTTTAGGGTTTGTTCATTTTGTTAAGATCTGAGATAGTTTGCAATCATGTTTTGTTTTTTGAGAAAATAATAGAGTTGTTGATTTCTAAGATGGTATCAGAGCATTGTGATCGATCCTTGACGAAGTCGTACGAACTATCTGAATCGTCTTCTCCGTTCTAAATCGTCTTCCGCGATCTGAGTCGTCTTCTCCGGCATCCGTCGAATCGTCTTCTCCGGTGAGATCTAACCTCTTCTTCTTTACGTCTTTAGTCTTAGATCTCGGTTTGTTTTTTCCCGTTTTCTCGATCTGGTCTTTTTTTAGAGATCGATTCGTCCTTGTCTCTTCTTGAGGAATTAAAACCTTGTTCTCTATCCAGCTATAATTGGATCTCGAACTTCGTGTCTTTTAAATAATAATAAATAAATAAATAAACGGACGGTTTGTGTTTCTTTCTTTACTCCAACTTATAGATCCGTGATGCGGGGTTGATTTTTGTGGTTGTCACTCGATCTTTCTAGATCCGGTGGTGAACTCGTTGATCCGACCTGCTCATTTTTTTCTTGACCGATATTGGTTATTGGCACTTGATCTTTTTTAGATCCGGTGATAATATCCTTTTTTTGTTTACGATTTTGGTTTGGCACTTGATCTTTATAAATCCGTGATTAATATCAAGGCTTAACCATTTTGTGTCACCCGATCCTTATAGATCCGGAGACTTTGTTGTATAACTTGTAATCTGTTCGGAGTTCGGTATAAGTGGGTACTGTGGGTTTCACTATTAAAATCTGCTCTTCCTTTTTGGAGCGTGACTAGTTATCTTTGGTTTCTAACCGAAATTGCTTGAGTTGTGGCTTACCGTGACTCACTTTCCGCCGCTATTTTGGGATTTTATTTCTCGAAGACACCGACCGTAAGTCCTTCTTTCCTACCCTTTGTTGTAGCAAGCCGTGTCACGACGAGCATCCGTAAGGCATTGGTGTAGCCCGTCGATTGACATCTTGGCCTATAGCCGGGGATCACTCTTCCTTGTGGTATCCGGTTGTGTTAACCGCTTTTTTCCTTTGTGCCTCGCTTTATACGGTGGTTGGTTTAAGGCTTGTCACGGGAATCTTAATTTCTAGGAATCTGGTTTTTACCAACTTGTTTATACCGGTGTGTGCTTTCTTTTCTTTCTTTTTTGTGCTTTTGTCCTTGTCAAATGACGGGAGCTTTAGAAGCTTCGCCAAAGACTACTCAAGTTGCCAAACTTGATTTTGGTGATCCTCTGTATTTGCATCCCGGTGATACAACCAAGACATCTATTTTGAATTTCAAATTGAGTGGCACGAGAAAATTATAAGATTTGGAGTTGTGCCATGATCTTAGCACTCGAAACAAAAAATAAATTGGGATTCATTGATGGGACGTGTGAGCGTCTGAAAATGATTCCGTTTTGAAAAAACAATGGGATAGGTGCAACTACTGTTGTCCCGTCATGGATTCTTGGATACGTGACGGAAGAGTTGTATTTAGGACAAGTTTTCTCTAAACCGGCTTCCACCGTGTGGCAAGAATTAAAGGAAACTTATGATAAAATTGATGGCTCGGTTACCTTTAATCTTCACCAAAAAATTAACTCTCTTACTCAAAATGGGTCATCGGTTTGAGAATATTATCACAAATTAAATTCTCTTTGGAAACAATTTGACTCGATTGCAAAATTACCTACGTGCACCCGTAACGCCGCACGTGAGTTTTTTGAACACAACCGATTATTGAAATTAATGCAATTCTTGATGGGACTTAATGAAGTCTATCTACCCATACGAAGTAATATCTTGACAAGAGACCCTTTGCCTTGTTAAAAGAGCCTTCTCTCTTATTTCAAGAGAGGAGTCTCACGTAGGTGCGTCTCATCGCTTGCGGCAAGTAAAGGGCAACACTCGACCTTTGCTAGCAGATTGGTGAAAATAAAAGAAAAGGGGGAAAAAATTCTTCTCCCTTAGTTTGTAAGCATTGTGGTATAACTGGACACACTATTGAACGATGTTATAAATTAATTGGGTATCCCAATAGTTTTCAAAATAACAAACAAGGAAATCAAAAGTTTAAATCTATTTCGGGGAATAATTCTTGTTCGAGAAAAACTCATTGATGTGCGTACCAGAGTCGTCTTCCTCTCGTCCCTCTCATTTTCCGTTCACAAATGAGCAAATTTCAAAACTTCTAAGCCTTGTGAATGCATCTTCATCTAATGAAAATGCTTGTGCCAATATGGCAGGTATGAGTATAGGGTCCAATACCTCTATTCCTTCTCACTCTTGGTGGGTAATAGATTTCGGTGCCAACCAACACATGACAACCTCTAAGCTAAATCTTAACAATGTGGTGGATGTGTCTGACCTTGATCTTACTGTAGATCATCCCAATGGAACCAAAGCCAAAATTGAAAAAATTGGAAACTTTAAACTTACTAATCATGTCACGTTGTTTGATGTGCTGGTTGTCCCTGACTTTCATGTGAATCTTTTGTCTGTTCATAAATTAGCGAGAGATAGTAAATTTTTCGTGGGATTTGATGAGTCTAAGTGTTACATTCAGGATTTACAACTCTAGAAACTAGTGGGGACTGGTAGTGAAAAAGATGGCTTGTATATGTTCGATGTAGGAAAATCCGGTAAGTTTTCTGCTGGGAATGTTGTTGTTTGTAATGTTTCAAATCAGCTATGGCATAAAAGACTCGGTCACCCCGCTGACCAAGTCTTGGTGGTGTTAAAAAAGTAGGTTGAATTTAGGAATGTAGGAAGCGATAAGTATATGCCTTGTGAGGTTTGCCATAAAGCTAAGCAAACTCGTGAACGTTTTGAGGCTAGCACTCACAAGTCTGAGTCCCTTGGTGATCTTGTTCATTTGGATGTATGGGGACTTTATAGGGTTACAAGTAGAGAAGGGTATAGATTTTTCCTGACGATAGTAGATGATCTTTCTAGATCTGTGTGGGTCTATTTGTTAAAGTCAAAAAATGAAGTTTTTTGAAAATGTTCAATCCTTTTACAACCTAATTCATACCCAATTTGGCAAAATTGTAAAAATATTTCGTAGTGATAATGGTTCTGAATTTCTTAACAATAAGATGTTCGACTTTATGAAATCAAAAGGCATTATTCACCAAACGTCGTGTGTGTACACTCCTCAACATAGACATCTTTTAAATGTAGCAAGAGCTCTTATGTTCCAGGGGGGTATACCTCTAAATCTGTGGACCGAGTGTATTTTAACTGCTGCATATCTTATAAATCGTACACCTTCATCTGTTTTAAATGGAAAGTCTCCATATGATATTGTATATGGCTTTCCTCCTGTTTTGTCTCACTTAAGATGTTTTGGGTGTCTTTGTTTTTCTGTTAACCAAAATGTTTCTGATAAATTTTATGCCAGGTCCGGAAAGTGCGTGATGCTTAGGTATTCCAACTCTAAGAAAGGTTACAGACTTTACAGTCTAGAGACTAAAAAAATTCTTGTATCTCGTGATGTTAAGTTCTATGAAACTATTTTTCCTTTTAAAATGTGTTCGGATGGTCGAAATGATCGATCAGATGACAAAAACACAAATGTTTTGAATTTTTTTTATTCCTTTATTCTTGAGTCAAAAGTGTGGGTGCCCAATGATGAAGCTATTGATTCGTCCAGGGACAAAATTAGTAGCCATGGTCACCTAGGTAGTTCTAATTTAAATGAAAAATACGGGATGACCACCGATGTTGAAAAATACGGGATGTAGGTGATGTTGTCTTTGACTCATCCAATAATGATGAATTTGACACCGGCATTGGTGTTGATAGGATTGCCAATAGGGATTTGCTAGGTGACACAGACCGTGTTACCGGTGATAACTTGTTCGGTAGTCCTCAACGATCCGCCGGTGACCAAAGTGTCAGATTGATGAGACCCAAAGTGGACATTCTTCTGAGGGAATGTCCGATGATAGGTCTGTTAGGAAGTCGCACCGTGTGTCAAATTTTCCAAAAAGGTTTGATGATTATGTAGTCGAAGGAAAGGTTAAATATGGGATTGAAAAGCTTGTAAACTATTCTTTTTTAGACTCGGTTTCTGCTTGTTTTGTGTCAAATTTAAATAAAAGTGTTGAACCTAAGTCATTCCTAGAGGCTTCTAGGGATAAAAATTGGGTTGATGCAATGAATGGGGAGATGGAGGCCTTATATAGGAATAATACTTGGTTTGTAACGAGACCTTCCGCCGGGTAGAAAAGCTATAGGATGTAGATGGATTTATAAAATTAAGTATAAGTCATCGGGAGAAATAGAAAGGTACAAAGCTCGATTAGTAGCTAAGGGGTATAGTCAGCGAGAGGGAATAGACTATGAGGAGACGTTTTCTCCGGTAGTTAAAATGGTAACTGTTCGATGCCTTATAAGTCTTGTTGTTCAAAAAAATTGGTCTTTGTATCAACTTGATGTTAATAATGCTTTTCTATATGGAGATTTGGTTGAAGAAGTCTACATGACATTGCCCGAGGGTTATTTTTCTAAAAATGATAAAAGAGTTTGTAAATTAGTCAAGTCTTTATATGGGTTGAAGCAAGCCCCTCGTCGGTGGAATGAAAAATTAAGCTGCATGTCTTAGTGAAAATGGTTTTGTTCAAAGTAAGAGTGATTATTCTCTTTATACTAAGTCTATTAAAAATGATTTTATAGTGTTGTTGGTTTATGTAGATGATATTGTGTTGACTGGTAGTTGTGAGCATGAACTAACAAAAGTAAAAGATTTTTTAAAGACTAAATTCATGATTAAAGATCTAGGAAAAATGAAGTTTTTTCTTGGCATAGAAGTTTTTGAGCATGATGAGGGTTTGTGCATGTCCCAACGTAAATATTGTCTTGAGTTGTTAATCGAATTTGGATATTTAGGATGTAAGCCTATTAATACTCCAATGGAAATGAATTTAGTTGTTAGGAGTGTTCTTGGTTCCGATGAATGTGATCCTTTGCTTTCTAATATAACCGAATTTCAAAAGTTGATAGGGAAATTGATTTACTTGATTGCTACTAGGCACGATATTTCATTTTCTATTCATTGTTTGAGTAAGTTTATGCATGCTCCTAGACAGTCTCATACGAAGTTAGCTTTTAGAGTTTTGAGGTATTTGAAGAAATCGCCGGGTAAAGGAGTTGCTTTTTTGAGATCCGATAAATTTGGTCTTAGTGCTTATGTTGATTCGATTGGGGTAAATGCTGTCGGATAGAAGGTCCGTTACGGGATACCGTCTCGTTTACGGGAAATTCGTTGATTTCTTGGAAAAGTAAAAAACAAACAGGGGTATCGCGGTCTTCGGTGAAGCCGAGTACCGTGCTATGGGTTCCGCGACTTGTGAGCTTATTTGGGTTGTAAATTTGTCGATCTTAAACTTTCTTTCTTGCTTCTGTTGGTTTACATTGTGATAATAACCGCTATGCAAATTGTCGCGAACCCCGTTTTGCATGAGAAAACTAAGAATATTGATATTGATGTTCATATAGTTAGAGACAAGGTATGTTCGGGTTTTTGAAGACAATAAAGGTCGGTTCTTGAACAAATTGCAGCGATATTTTTACCAAATCTTTGAGTGCACCTCAACATAATTTTCTGTGTGGTAAGTTGAATCTTATTGATTTGTTTCAATGCCAAGATTGAGGGGGAATGTTAAAAGTATACTATGTTTTTAGTTGTTTCAATCTTGTCATATATTTGTTTATATTATGGTTTGTATTTTGTAGAAAGGTTGCTGTGTAGATAAGAGGAGGGCTGTTTCTGTCAGTTTCTAATTCTTCTGGACTGGAGAGTAATTGGATGTCAAGATGAAGGGCTGATGGATTTTTGGAAGAGTTGCTGATATATATATATATATATATATATATATATATATATATATCACTTTATTATGTTTTAGTGGTATTATTCATTTTTAGAGGATTTTATTTGTTTCTGCTTTTCTTTCACGCAAACAGAGAGATAAAGTTGTTTAGGGTTTGTTCATTTTGTTAAGATCTGAGATAGTTTGCAATCATGTTTTGTTTTTTGAGAAAATAATAGAGTTGTTGATTTCTAAGACAATCTGTCAGATTTCATTAAATCTTCAACAACTTCGATTCAAAATACCTTAGAAGATATGTCTAAACGGGTTCAGTCTCTAGAAGATACTTGCAAAGTATAGGCCTCCAGTCATAAACGAAAACATGATGATCAAGACGATCAAGATTAGCATGAAGGGGAGAAGATACAGAAAATGACTTGAGGATCTTGTTACTAATGAGAAAGGTGTTCAAGTTGAGGAATTTAGTGATGCACATGAAGTGGGTACAAGTTCAAATCTGAATGAAAGGAAGATTGTATTATATTTGGATCCATATATTGAACCAATGGTTGAAAATCCAAAGGTATCTGAGGCAAGAGAGGCTGATTTGAAAGAAATAGATGATACGCTAATTGACTTGGTATACATCGAATTAGAGGAAAACGAATCAGAAAGTGTTATTCTGCTAATTAAAGAAGAAGTTGAATATATATTTTTATTTTCCGATCATGACTCTGAAGTAAATTTTGATTTGATGGATTTTATCTGAGAACAACCTTAAACCTCACTTGAACCTTCCACTGCAAGAGAACAACCACATCCTGAGACAATACAACCTGAGCCATCACAACCTAAACCATGGTTGAACCTTCTTGAACAAAAACTTGGGATACTGCTTCTTAGAAAGAACAAGAAGTCAAATGGGAAAGAACAGTCAGATAGACTTTCTAGAAGATGATGACAAAACTATTTTTGTGAGAAGCAACAAAGCACTTAATCCAATAAAGTTTTCTGGGAATTTCACTTCCGAATGTAGAATTCCAAACTGAGTAGATATACATGATGAAGGTCGAGATACAGAGAAGACATCATGTGAACACAAAGAACAAGATTGTTTTTATTAGACTTGTGTATGCCCGAAAATTCTTTTAAGTCATGGTATCCATTTTTCAAGGTGATGAGACAAGATGGAAAGTTATGGGATTTCTCTTAAGCCGATTTTTCAAACTATAGTTAGATGATCTTGAATTCCTGTACCATGAATTTAGTGAGAGAACTATTAGACCTCAAGACATCTCAATTGTACTGAATGATGTGAAAAGATTGCTGCAAAGGCAAGTCAAGTACTCTTATATAACCTATTTCCAGATTTATATCGAAAGCAGAATAAGGTCAACTTGTTGAATCCAGATCAAAGGTTACTAGATATTGAAAACTTCCCTATGCTGATGACACATGAAATGCCAATGTTTGGAAATGTATAGAAGAATGCCAAGTCAAAGAAATGTTTTCTAAGATTCAATGAAGTTCAATTCATAAGTATTCAGATGGATCATTAAAGTTGATCAGACAGAAGCTGAGCAGAAAATGTGATAATGATAATAATGTTAAAGAGAAGATGCATAAAGGAGAAAGAGAGATGATTGTTAGAGCCATTAACACTATCCAAGACATACTGGATATTCGCAATGCCATTAGAATATTTGTGACTTTCCTTGGTATAAATAGTTTTGTCGACTTTGTCTCTTTAACGCTTTGACAGATCTAGAACTTAATTGTGTGTATTATATGGTGTAAACACTTTTCTTTCTCAATGATACAGTATACATTTGGTACAACTGAATTGTTCTTCATTCCATATTATGATTTCATGTTCTTGATTGATTCTTGGGATTCACACTATTAGGTAATCTTACATACTTGGTATCGTATAAAGCCATTTTTGTTTTAGTGATCTTTGACAGGGTAATCCTCTCTTACCCGTAATAGAGAATAAATGTTTAATAAACAACACCCAAGAGTTTTCAGATCTAGAAGTCATGGATTAAGTACAAGGTGTGTGTGCACTTTCATTATTTCCCCTTAAGACTTACACCAAACACAACCACCCTTTCTCACTTGAAAACAGAGTCTGAGGGATGGGATGCATGCAAACACAACCTCTACCACATAGAGTAGATTGGTAGTCTACTCAGCATTTCTAAAGTTAAACAAAATTACCTCTATTGCCAAGCAACCACCTTGCCCAAGATTGGGTTGCATCGGATGAGCAGCATCTCCTAAAAGAGTAACACGTCCTATCCCCCACGAGTATATCATGTCCCTATCATAAATGTCTCTGCGTAAAATCATTTCTTCTCGTGTTTCGACTATCAATGTAGTCACATCGCTACACCAACACCCGAACAATTCCATAAGTCTTACTTTTTTTCCTACAGAGTTGGAAAAACCGAACCAAATTTTCAGATACATAAAAATACCAAAAAGGTTGACACATTTAACCACTTGGCGATGAAGTTTACATTAATATTGGAGTCCTGCATAGGCTATATAGGCATACACCATCAAACTTATATTTAAATATATTTATATAGGGGCAGGTTCAAACGCGAAAACAATCAACTTATGAGAATTGCGAGAAACGTCAAGTCACATGTGATTCTATAGTAGATTACATGTGATTTAGAACACATTCAAAAGGGTCGTATTGTCCAACCATTGCATAATCGAGTTTTAACGTGTACACACACACACACATATATATATATAGAGAGAGAGAGAGAAAGAAAGAAAGAAAGAAAGGTTCATGCGAGAATCATAACAATTTAAGAAAAAAAGAAAAAAAATTAATGTATAAAATCACATGTGATTTTGTACTAACATCAAAAAATGTGATTTTTTATTAACATCAAAAAAATACATGTGATTTTGTACTAACATCAAAATCACATATGATTTTGTACATGAAAAAAGTTTATCTTGTTTTCTTAAATTGTTAACGTTCTCGTATGAACTTACTTCTCTCTCTCTCTCTCTCTCTCTCTCTCTCTCTCTCTCTCTCTCTCTCTCTCTCTCTCTCTCTCTCTCTCTCTCTCTCTCTCTCTCTCTCTCTCTCTCTCTCTCTCTCTCTCTCTTTCTATATATTATATATATTCTCCACATACATAAGACCATGTTTCCTATAAGGGCCCTTTTTGAGAAATATTGAAAAGCATTCCACATATCCTAACAATATTTAGTTAGTCGACTCTTTCAATAAAGCACATAGATTCAACACCTGCTTGAGTATCATTACTTCTCGGTTTCTCCTTATGGAAGGCATACCATTGCATTTTTCCATTGCCTACATCTGAAGTAATCCCAAAAACACCCGATAGCTGAAAAGAAACAACAAAAAAGGACTTAAAGTTTTGTTTCAAGTTAGTTGACAACATTTTTTCAGGAACAACAAGTAATAAACAAAAAGACCTCAAATTTGATCAAAAATAGTTAACAAATTCATCTTGTTGTGTATGTAAAATGTACCCGATAGAATTCAGGTAGGAAGGAGTGTAGTCTGCTAGTCCACTATAGCACGTATAGCCTGAATAACTTGCTTCTTGTGCTCCGAATAATTTCTTGCGCACCTATGCAGCACGTGAAACAAATTAAAATAAATGGAGTAAATTGCTTAATCGCACTACGATAAAATCAGTTTTATATAGGTTCTTAAAAATGTTTAAGTATCATAATATATTACTTTATAGGATATGACCAAACAAATGTGTGTCGTATATGAAAGTGTTGCAATAAATTCACAAGACGTTTTTTAATGTCTTATTAAAAAAATTAAAACGTTTTTCTAAATAAAACGCCATAAATAAAACGCCATATAATTTTTTATGACATAATTTGAAAATATGGCAGATATTGAACAAGAATCCTATAAAAAGATGAGTTTAAAGGAAGTGTCATCTAAAAACATTGTTATAAACCAAAGGTTCAATGATCCGAAAAATATTGATATGACATTGACCACATAATTTTTCGGGTCACATTAATATGACATTTTATGTTAAATGTGACCCGAAAAACATGTTATGATGCCAAAAACATCTTATAAACTTATTTGTTACGCACAGTTAGTTGTTCCTGTAAACTTGAGTCTTATTAAGCAGTTTATTAAAACACTTAAACATTTTTAAGCATCATATAAACTCGATTTTATTGCAGTGCAGGTGTGCTAACATTACCTCCGACCATATCCCATCAGCCCCGACTAAGATATCGCCTTCAAATTGTCTCCCATCATCAAGGGTTACCATGACCTTCAAAACTTCATCAACTAAAGTTAGATATATACACATTTTTTCATCTTTTGTAGCATTTACTGCAACAAAATTGGGTTTATAAAACACAAAAAATGACAAAATGTCCTAATATACTACTTTGTAGGACTAGACAATTGAGCATCCTACGTAAAATTGTTAGAATGAGTCTATAAAATGCTTTTGGACGTATTAATAACTACTTTTTTTAAAAACCTTTAAAATAAAGCAATAGGTTATTTATAGGACAATGGAGAAGTGTCCTAAACATTTTTTATACGGTCACTTATTTTTATAAGATACTTTTCTAATAGTGTCATATAAAAAATTAATAAGACGTAATTTGTAGTAAAAAACATCCAAAAAACTTGTTAACATGCCTCACAGTTCTAGAAACTTATTATAACATCTTTATATGGGGCGTACAGTCGTTTGATTATAAATTCCTATAAAACAATTTATTATAACATTTAAACATTTTTAGTATTCTATAAACTCGATTTTGTCTCAATAATTTTCGATCGAACTAGTCTACGCATACATACAAAACTAGTTTAGAATTTTTAGACCTTGTCTTGGGAATGATATTAGCCCGACATAATACATAATCCAAACTTGGTAAGATATCGGACCTCATGATCATTTAAGATAGAAAGAAAATTGTTGTTTCTAATTTTTTAGTCTCTTATCATATCATGTCCATCAATTAAGTAAATATATATCATCAGAGTGAAAGGTAATCATAATTTATGTAAAATTATGATAAATTAAATAATGTGATCGATGTGTTCGTTTGATTGATGAGATAAGAAGAAGATTGGGAATTTTGAGACAAAAGATTTGTATTTGGGAAATTAATTAAAATAGTCATTTTGACCACATGATTTCACCTCTTAGTCATTTCTCTTCAGGAATCACTAAAATAACCATAGGTCTGCAAGTGGCAGATCCGTATTTTGCGTAGGGTTCAAAGTGTAAAAAATGAGTTTTTTTAAGCGGCCCCAAATATGTAAATTAGGAAAACACATCGGTAATTTGCAGACATATATTTGCATACCTAGACCGGAGTTACATATTTGTTCAGAAACTTTCTTTTTTTACACTTTAATACCTCTACAAATTACAGACATGCCATTTTTATGGTTATTTTTGTGATTTTAGGAGATAAATGACTAGGAGGTGAAACCACAAGTCAGAAATGACTATTTTAATTATTATTTTTTCTTGGGAGAAATCAACAACTTTGGATTTGTTAAACACAAGCTGATGTCCAACACCATTGAGTAAAATTTCTTGTAAAGTCGTTCTGCATATTACTAGAGTCACCGGAAGTCCTCTTTTAGTTGCAGGGGCCAAAAGATCGAATGTGGCAAGCCTGAGGGGGTGAAATTGTCAATAAGTAAATCTGATGTATCACTTATCTTTACCATATTATAAAACTCTTACCTAAAATCTCTAAGAAAATCAATGTTTTATAACTTATTTTAATGCCTACATCTGTTGTTTTAAACATACATGTTTAAATTTCATAAAATTAATCAACAATCAAATGATATATATGTTTAAATACATGATAAATGTTGAGTCTTACTAATAAATTACATTATTTCTTAAATCTAAATATTTTTTAATTATAATAAAATAGTGAATCAGTCATATTATATATGACAAAAAATGAGAATTTTAGAATCTTTTATTTAGCATTATGTGGTTTTCTAACGTGGTGTTTGGTTTGTAGATTCCGTATAAATTTTACTGAATTTGAGCATCTTCAACAATTATGCTATAAATTTTTTAAACTAGGGTATCAAAAATAAGAATCTCTAAAAAAATTAAATTCAACTCTAACACCTATTATATTTTAACAATTCCATCATCAACTATATTATTAAAATATTCAGTACACTTAATAAAATATAATTTATTTCTCCTTAATTTCAATACTAAAAAGAAAAAATATTTTATGTTAGAAAAGAAAAAAGTGTAATAAAATATTTTTTCTTTTCGATCTCTGTAAAATATTTTATTTTTAGCATTGAAAAGAAAAAATATTTTATTACACTTTTTTCTATTTTATTTTTAGCATTGAAAAGAAAAAATATTTTATTATACTTTTTTCTATTTTATTTTTAGCATTGAAAAGAAAAATATTTTATTTAATTTCAAAAAGAAAATAAAAAGAAAAATATTTTATTTTTAGCAATAAAAAAATGTTAAAATTACATTTTTTTTAAAAGGGTATCCTAAGCATTTGTTTAAACTAATCCCTGACAATTTTAATGTTGTTAAAGCATGCAGCCCTGAGATAATTCCCTAGTGGCCACAAGTTGTTTGCGCCTGGATTCGAACCTGGGGTAGATGGGTTATCTAGCCTCATCCACTAAAGGGCCTCTGGCTTAGCGGTACCGGGGTTTTTACATCATTCTCAAGGTCTCGGGTTCGAACCTTGGGAGTGGTGGTTTTTCTAAAAATGGTGGAGTGGGGGTTTATCCCCTAAGGTGAAGGTTCGGTTCCCGCATACTGTCCATATGGATGTCACTGTGGGTCCGAATCACTAACTACTAACTACTAACTTGTCGTTCAAAAAAAATATAGCCTCATCCCCCACAAGTCTTAACCAGTACGCCACAAGCCCTGTGGTTCATTTTTTTTCTATTTTAGTATAGCCAATAGGAACCGTCGTCGACTGCCATCTATCTTAACAAACGCCAACCACCACCGATATGAACCGTCACCAACCACCACCGATCTGAACCGTCACCAACCACCATCGATCTGAACCACCGTCGACCACTGCAGAACTGAACCACCATCGATTTGAATCATAGTCGACCACCACCTATTTTAACCACCGCAGACTATCACTGATCTGAACCACCGCCAATCACCACCAATTTGAACCACCACCGACTACCACTTATATGAACCACCCTGACCACCACCGATCTGAAGCATAATAATTGGATTTCTGGTTTCAAAATTTTCAAGAAAGGGTATTTTGGTCATTTAGCAATATTTCATTCTAAATTAAAAAACTGTTTAAATAGTATTTTATTAAAGTATTTATAGTTTAAAAAAAATAAAGTATTTAATAATCATTTTATCAAAGTATTTTTGTTTTGAAAATTATAATTATCAAATAGGGTATATTGGTTATTTACCAGCATTTCATTTCGATTCCAAAGCTACATTTTGTGAACCAAATATATAGGTTCCAAATCTTTTTAACACATTGCATTCCAACTCTGTCAACCAAACAAGTGGTCAAACCTAACAACATTTCATTTCAACTTCTTAAAAATCAAATTCCTTTGACATATTCCATTCCATCCAAAAAATTATGTGAGTCAAACACCACCTAAGCGATTTTTCATATTAACAAACAATGTTTCACCATTATTTATAATCAGAAGTGTAATCGCATGATGCAGCGTGATATATCTTGGTTTAACATTTGTTTTACTTTTTGTTTTTGTCGATTTTATAATATGGTGTTGTGTAGTTTTTAGAAAGCAATAACGTTTTTATGTTTGAATAAAATATAAATTTGAATACCTCATAAAATATTAAATATGTATATATATATCAATATTAATATTAATATCAAATTAACAATTTAAAAAGTTCTATTTTTATATATTTTTTTAAATCAATTTTTATTATAATTTAATTTAGGTTTAATTAACGATGTAAATTATTTCAGGTTTAATAATGTAATGTTTTTATTTATAAAATAATAGTGGATGTTAGAACTCAATAATTATCTTAATATAATTTTAGATTTATTATATTTATATGAAATTTTATCCTATATTTGATTATGTTTCAGTTAGTTTATGACTCAAACATGCAACTTTAAAAAGTTGTATCCATGCATCATTAATGGTTTTTAAAAGATGGAAAGAGGGAGGGGAGGCGTTAACTGAGAAGTTACATTAATTTTCTATTTTCGGTTTACAATAAAATTTTACATTTCATTATATCATACGGGGTACATAACTAGTTAACTTAACACAATGTTTAAGTACTCGATCAGATCATGTATGTTAAATTATGGGTTTTTTTACTTCATAAAATAACCGAATTTCTCATATCCAGTTAAGACTGATACCATAACTTGATGATCTAAACAAAATAAAAAATTATCGTCCTAAAATCCGATGTTCCCTTCGTGTTTTACCAATCACATTAATACACCTCATTACTTTATCTAATATAAATTTATTTAAGATATCGTTTGTTTTTAAGAGGTGCTGACATCTGAAGTCTGATTTCACTTCTGATTTATAAGAGGTGGTGGTGAAGTCTAAAATCTAAATCAGTTAGACTATTTGTTTTTACATCTAAAGTCTGAAATCTGAATCAATCATTCATTTATAAATCTCCAACAATGCGGGTGTACGTGAATAAGAGAAATTAAGTGGTGAGATTACCGTTTTTTTTTCCAGATGATTTTCAGACTTAAAAGGGTCTGGAAAAAAAAAACGTTCTAAATTTAAAAACGTCTAAACAAAGAAATGATAAGTAGTCATTAAAAGGTAAAATTAAAAAAAAAACGACCACAGTTTATTTTTTTATAAAATGATGATATTCCATGATTGATGAATCGGGGGAAAATAAAGAACTTGGACCAAGCACATTTTAATTCATGACTTCTTATTTCATTCAGTGCGGCTTGGTACAGTGTCAAGTGTTTTCTTCAATACTTTATATCAATAGTTTATAGTTGCCCTGTAAAATCTTATATCGTATACCAACTAATTGTATTTGGTGACAATTGATTTTTTTTCGATTAATACATATTGGTATTTGTTTTATAACATCTTTAAGTTACTTATATGAAAGCTTGTCATTGTGTTCAAATTTTAAGTAATATTTTGAGTTTTCAAAAAACACATGTGATGTTTAACGATATTTAATTGCAAAGAATAAACTTGTAAACAATCAAATGATCAAACAAAATAATTAAAGTTACAAAGTTTAGTATTTAATGAATAAAAACTTCAAAAATTAATAAATAATTAAATAAGTCGGTATTAGTATATTACTCGGAACCAATCAAATTTATATATTTGATACGCTACTATCAATCAATTGTAATTGATACCAATTTAATTGGTAGAATTGATGATTACTATATTGATTGGTTTAGTTTAATGTGAAGTTATCACCAATATATTTGATACGAAAGTATCAATCAATCGTAATTGATACCAATTTAATTAGTATAATTGATGATTATTATATAGATTTGTTTAGTTTGATGTAAAATTATGACCAATGTTTCAATTGTGTACCGTAAAGTGGCATACCTATTTTTTTTTTTGGAAGAGTGTGCAGGCTATGCCTGGACTAATCCCGACAAATTATGACTCCAAGACATGAGTCCTGATAAACTTAGTGGCCACAATTGTTGTGTACGTCTAGATTTAAACTCTAGACCGATAAGATATTCCACCACATCCCCTAATTCCTCAACCACTATACCACAACCCTTGTTGTTGGCCTACCTACTTTTTGCTATTTGTTTTACCTAATTTACTATTCTGAATTAATCCTCTTCTTTTTGTTGTTTTATTACTTTATATTTAAAAAAAATCTTATGCTTGTTATGTTGAAAATAATGATATTACTTTAGTTGGTAATGATCTTTTCATAGTATTACAAATAATTACTTTATATATTGTAATTTCTTTTGAATATTTAATAAAATATGGGGAGTGTTAATGACACTTTTAAGTAGAGATGTATATGAAATTTATTGTATTTTGTAGTTTTAAGAACATAAAAATTTGGTTTTGATATTAATGTATATAAGAATGAATTCATTTACTAAGAATGTCATTAACATACTATAAAAGTGTCATCAGCTTCCTTTAAATATTCATACTTTTTAACTATGTTTGATTTGACCCATCTATCTATCCTTAACTTTATCAAATGAATCGTTAAACTATCTAATTTAATATACTTAAATATTTTTTAATAAATAGATTTTCTCCTTACCGAAACCGTACAAATATAATTTTTTATTCTATTAAATTCTTAAACCATGAGCAAGTAAATCTATTCAAGATATGAAATGTCATTAGTTTATACAATTTTAGAAAATTCAATAATCTTTTATTCGATTTCAATAACTACAATCATATATTTATTGGAAAAAAAACCAAAAACTTAATAAATTAAAATTAAATACGGTTTTGTGGGACCTTTCTTTTGAAATGAACAAAATTTATACATATGTGCGACTATACTTCCTTCCTATTTTCTCAAAGATTTTTAATTATACAACCTATTAAAAGAGATTTAATTAAATTTATTATCTTACTACAAAGCCATTTTTTCTTTAATGAGCTAAAAGGTCATTTTTTTTTATTAAAAACTCATTCAAGTCATTTCCCTAAATCGAAAGAGAGTGCTTACCAGTTGATCCTATTCCCAGTAACACAACCGGCATCCATCACTTGTTTTGCCACACCCTTATCGATACTTTCCAACACACTCAACGCACTGCTTAGTAGCTGAATCGGTCCACGATGCCTTCCTTCGCCTTTCACAGCACTCAAATCTTTCTCGAACACCATCACCTCAAACCCTCTTTTTTTGGCTGCTAGAGCCAGTACCAGCCCACCAACCCCACCGCCAGCGATCAGTATCCGAACCCTTTTTTTCTCTTTTTCTTGTTCGTCTTCATAATTTGTTTCTTTCTTGACTTCTGTACTACTACTGTTGTTTTTCGCTTTTAAATCACATCTTATTCTTCTTCTTCTATTACTAGTGGCACGTATTATGGAGGTTTTGTTGGCTATGAAGATACCATTTGAAGAATGTTTAGGAGAGATGTATTTATGTCGATGAAGATGGTAATAACCATTATTCATGACCCACAGAGAAGAAGCCATGGAGAGAGAGAAAGAGAGATATGGGAAAGTGAAATTGGGTGGAGCAAGTGCAATACATAGGGGTTTGAGAGGGAGGATGACAATGACACGTGACCATTAGGATTTGGATTTTCATTACAATATATGATTGGTACATGTGGTTTTTAACCATTGTGCATGGAGTAAATTGCAATTTTAATATGTTTTTATAAGTTTAGTTATGGACGGATTTATTGGAGGGTATACATTGGCACGTATCACCGTCTTATTTTTTTTTTGAAAAGTTAAAAGTTTTACATTTATGAAAGGTGCAACGTATGTATCGTTTTAGAAGGTGACTATCGTATGATATCCTCAAGCTTAAGTTTAGAAGTTTAAGAAGATGCAAACGTACCATGTAATTAACTAAAATACGAAAAAAAATATTGAAATCAACAAAAAAACCGAAAAAATCCCTCGAAATCAAGTAAAAAAATTTTTTCATCGAAATGATAGAAGCAGGCTAAAAACACATCAAGCGATATTGGACGTTAGTCAAAACATGAAGACACGTCGATAAAAACCATGTTTTTTGTAATTATTTATTGTCTATATTATATGGTGTTCCCGTATAAAAAAATTCTAGGTCTGTCACTAAGTCTAGTCTCTACTTTAAACTATCTACATTTTTTATCGTTGTGATTGCTACATTGTTTTGTTCTTTGTCCCGTAGCTAACGGTGTTGCAAAGTCTTTTAATTCTAGGGTGTTTTATTATTATTTTCATTTATTTAATTTTATATTAAAAAATTAAACAAAAATGTTATTCCATTATGTGTCCACCCTTTTTCTTCTTCAAATGTAGACTTTGTCGGCTACCATGTGTTTATCGGTCGCGGCACTTGTTCATCTCTTTTCTCCGGCCTGGTGGCAAAAGGCTTAAGGGGCTATGAGAGGCCATGGCCCCTGTGCTCTTGTTTCTTTTTAACAGGGTTGAGTGCATGTGGTGGCAGAAGGCTTAAGGGGCTATGAGGGGCCATGGCCCCTGTGCTTTTGTTTCTTTATAACAAGATTGAGTGCATGTGGTGGCATAATTTTAATAGATGTTAGTCCCTAAGGAGTCTACAAAAATGTATAAGTATAGAAACAGTTTGTAGAGGGGGGGGGGGATGAATACAAACACAACTTTTTAAGTTTTTAAATAAGTTTATTGAGATAAACAAATTTACAGGTTATAAGCGGAATAATAACAAGTTAAAAACCTATTCTATTACAACCTTAGAATCACAAAGTAATTTTGATGCACAAGATATAGAAGAGAAAATTCAGAGGTTCGAGAAAAGAGTTAAGCATGCATGAAGATGAAGGGTTCTTCGTCTATTTATACCATTGCATTAAATGCAAGTTAGAGGGTACATACCACGTGTCAATCATCCATTAGAGACTTGTCCTTTGTTCATAAAGCAATCATACTTTTAGCCGAATATGAACAGTGACTCTATCAGAGTTGGTAAGCACGTGGGAGGCAATAAAGTATCTATGTACGTACTTTCTGACAAGAGTATGGAGGGTTTGACATTTGTGCATCAATGATAAGATCAACTTTGATCTTGCTGAGTAAGCTTCATTTGATCGCTGATACTTGAGACTTCAAGGATCCTTCAAGTATCACTGAGGCATACGCAAGATCTCACACTTCTTCTAAACGAACGTTGCTATCACTGAACCGCTTCAGAGCACGACTTATCCGTCTCTATCTTTAGTTAGGTCTTCGACTGTCACTGAAGGTTCTTTTGGTGTGAATGTTGTTCTTCAGATCTTCTAAGCTCAGATAGTGTTTGGTCTCGCTGAACTTGAAAACTAACTAGAACTCCGATTTTCACGAAGTACACAGATGAATCGTATTCAAATCAGCGAAGGAGTTTGGATCAACAATAGACACCTAGCCTCACATAATCATCGACTAGGATAAATAGTTCAATCCAACAAAGATTTTAATTAATATATTAATAAATATTTATACAATTATGCTTTATTCTTCATTGTCTGTGAACTTAGGGTTAATGTTGTTTGTTTTTTTAGAGTTAACTATCTTATTGTAATTAGACACTGTATTTTCTTCTGAACAATTAGCTAACAATATTAAGGGGTCGTTTATCCAAATGCTTACCTCGATAAGTGCTTGTTGGTAAGAGTCAACACTCCAACTTACTTTACCCGGTAAGATTGTAGTCCATCAAAACGATATCGTATGTAACAATTTACCTTGTAAGCGTTTCCCGAGTAAGAATCTCCATCTTTATCATTATTCATGCTAGGTAAAATTTTCAGCACTTGTCATGTTCACTCGATAAGGCAAATGATTTGATAAACACTTATCAAGTAATAGTTCAGTAAACGGTCCCTTAGGATAATAAAATAATAATTTTACATTTAAATATGCACAAAAAATATCAATAATTACAAATATGTTGAAACGAATATTTGAAAAATAATCATAATTATGAAGTTAAAAAGATATTTCTAATAACGAACTTAATTCGCCGGTTGAGCTAAACATATGTCAATAAATGGGTTATGAGACCATGTACTAACTGATTTGATAAAAGTACAAGAAATTTATGATTGAATTCAATTAGATGAAACACCCAAAACAATGTTATCAATTACGACAAACAGACAATCATTTGTATAAGCGGTCCGATCTAAAAATGTAAAAATGGTATTTATTAGTTTATTATTAAACTGGACATTGTGAAAATTTCATGGTTTATGGGAATTCATACTTCTAAATAAACTAGAACAATGATTTGGAAACTGAAAAGAATGTAAATGTTATTTCAAATGACATCGGATTATGAATAAATTTGGATTGTAAATATTATCGAGACAGTTTTAAATATGTGATTAGTTTAATAATAGGGTTGATCTATATTAGTTAATAGAAAAAAAAATATGAGCCAAAAGCAAAATAACTTTTTATTATATAAAACGATTCATTTCAGCCCCCTCGGTAACAAAGTTTGTGTTCCGCCACACTGCTTCAGCCCTTCTCTAACTCCCGCTTCCTCCCTAGATTTAGTTTTTAATACTATGGAAACATTTTCGGGTCCTCTTTTTCGATGCATGCATATCATTTCTGATCCCCCCCCCCTTCTTCTTTGACACACATACACACCAGTTCTTGATGTTTTTAAATATGTCAACATATTAAAGCAAAGCAAATCAGTGACTTCCTTTCATGTTGCAACTCGAGTTCTTTGTGTGTTTTACCGTTGCCGTTGTTTTTCACCTTAATACAAGAAAATGAGACTGTGATGGTGGTTCTAAATTGACGCAGTAGGTAATGTGGAGGGATTCGACTAGTGTCTAAATCCAAAAGGATTAGAACTTACGAGCGTAGGAACTAAATAATAATGAGATAACTCGAAATACTCTCAAAAGAAAAGAAATATTACTATTAAAAACTTATCAAACAATGAAAAGATTAAACCCTGTTTATAATTTAAACTAGGACTAAAGATAACTATTAAACTTAAGTTTAAAACTAATCCTAATCGATAAGTAAAACTAATAAATTTGGAAACTAAATATAATAGATAATTACAAAGTAAAAAGAAAATAATGAAAATAAAGGAATCAAAGGTGCAATGAGATAGTGGGTCGATGATGTATGGAATCAAGGAATGGATTTGTATGATGCATGTAACATAAAAGTGACGCCTCAAACAGTAGGTTAAGCGGCTTGTGATGCGGGTGTAACCGCATTGTACCCGCCCGAACCAAAAACACTCGTAAGACTAGGCGACTTGGATGCGGGTTGAGCCGCATGGCACCTACATTTGGTTTGTTTTTTCTAGTTCGACTTATTCTTCGACCTCTATTGCGTACCCTTTCGATGCCAACTTCTGGCATCCTTCGAGCTCGTTTCTTTCATTTCCAAAGATCGAAAAAGAATCTCGTGAACTCTTGAATTGTCACTGTATCAGTCACCCTCACTTGAAAAGAACTCGGCCTCGAGTTCACTTGAAAAATAGATGGTGGAGCTAGTTATGGCTGACTAAATGTTGTGGCATTTCCACAACATTGTCTACCGGAATTTGTATTTATGTCTCACCACAAGTCTTACACCCATGCTAACTTCATTTATTATGTTATTTAAGTTTTTAACCACACTCAAACCAATCAAAGTCTTCAAAATCGTCATCTGAAACCATTTCTTTCATAGTACTTCTATTAAATTTTTACTACAATCTCTGTGGACGATATCTGGTATTTTACCACTTTATTAGTTGAGAAACTATGTTGGACCATATTGTGTACTTGCTTTTGGTCTAATTATCACCTGTCTAAAGTTATATAAATGACCTATCATTTACCAACTCTCTTACTACTTTCTTGGTATGAGAACATACATAACATGTGAGCTAAAGTAAGTTCAAAAGCACTAGTTTATTAGTGTCATACTTACTTTAATATTCTCTCAGCATACAGAAAAATGAGATAAGTTAACAAAGTATCTACATCAAACTCAAAGACTGAAATGAAAAGTACTAGCATACATGGATCATCAAATCAAGAGAAGACACATTAAAGTTGGACAATATGGATTTAATGCAATGGTGACTATAAAATGTCACCATTCTCATTCAATATTACTCACCTCGGGTTGAAATAACGTCTTTGTGAGTATTTCTTAAACAAAATAGCGCCATGCTTTGAATAACTTCCTTAGTTCTTTACATTTGAAATAGTACTTCCTCCCCCCCCCCCCTTTCAGTTTTAGCAAATTTGTCACAGTCAGATTGTTTCGGATCACTGGTATTACAACAAATCAGTAATTATTTGTTTCATAAAAATATAGAATTTAGAATTAAAAAGTGAAAACATATTGTGTTTGCATTCAATCCCCTCCCATCTACAAACATCTGATGTGTAAGTCATCACTTTCCAGGACCAACAGTATTGTCTAAAAATACAAGAAAAAGAAGTGCAAGTGTGGTTTGGTGTATAAGATGACACCCAAGGGGGAGTATTGTAACTCATGAATGAATGATTTGGGTGTCATATTTAACACCATAATTGTTGAAACTTTAAGTATGAGTTAATATATAGCCCCATGTAACTTCCAATATTCATTTATGTTTTGACTCCATCTTTACGCTATATTAGTTGTGTACCAGCACAATGCGGCGGGATCTAAAAATTGAATAAATGTAAGCGAGTAGCGAGTATACCGATTACAGATAAATATTTATATTCGAAATTGTCAAACGGTAAGCTTTATTGATTGTCATAGCGAAAAATAAGTTCAAACGTAAAGTTTTTTCCGTTTTGAAACTTTGAATAACAACATATCATACAAACATTTTGATCAATTAAATCCATTGATTATTCTGGCTAGTTATTTAAATCCTAGTTTGTATACATCAAAATATTAATTGCTTACTGTGATTTCTTAATTTTCAATGAATTTTGTGATGTTTTTAGTGTTCATATTCGGCGATACTTTGTTTTATAAAAGAAAAATAACTCACACAGAGAAGTGCCTACCTCAAGGATCTCAAAACATCTTAGATTTTGCCAATTAAATAAATTGTAAACAAAAAGAAAGTATGTCTTTATATTACACATTGTAGGTCAAAGTCATAACAGAGAGATATGTGGAAGTGAAAAACAATGAACATTCAAGAATATATGTATGACCGATCACATTCAAATATAGAATTGTATTTTGTATCTATGTAGGTGTATGAGCCTAAAGGAAAGCTCTTATATTTAAACCTTAAAAGAAATTAATAACAATAGAAATAAAAACAATTAACAATTCATAAATTAATACTTTTTTTGTTGAACAACAATTAATGCTTCGTATATATAGTTCAGCTGCTTGAGCAATTGTTACTCTTTACTTAAAGTTAGCCATAGCCACCGATTCATCTTAGAATTCCACAAACAACAAAATTCCAACACCTGGGCAAGGTGAATCTAATACATACCCAACCAATCATTTAAGGACAACATGAATCAATATATTATATGATTATTTCATTCAACCACCAAGATGATGCAATTAGGGGCAACAATCGTGTCGTGTTCGGGTTGACGGGTCGAGGGTTTGATGAGTTGCCGGGTCAGGAAAGCTCAACTCGGATATGACCCATATAACTAATCATGTCTCATTGATCAACCCTAATCCATATACGATCCGTGTAACTCGTTTAACTATACGGGTTCGCGGGTCATAATTGAGTTAGGGCATTAGGCATATGTGTACGACATTAGAAAAAAAAAATTCAAAAAAAAAAAAATTAAACCTAAAATGATAATCAGGTTGGTGGGTCAACCAACGAACCAATACATCAACCCGAACACGACCCATATAATAACCTATATACACGTAACTCGTGTACGGCCCGTTTAACTATATTTGGTTCGCGGGTCATAAATGGGTTAGGGCATTACGCATATGCATACGACATTAGATAAAATAAATTTTAAAAAATAAAATAGTTTAAGCCTAAAATGATAACCGGGTTGGCGGGTCAATCCGCGAACCAATATATCAACCCCAACACGACCTGTATAATAAAGGGGTTGGCAGGTTAGAAGATTCAACCCAAACCCGTTTATTTTCGTGTCGTGTCAAGAATTGCCACTCCTAAAAGCAACACAACATTGTACCCAATTTGTTGCATCCAATTTTTTATTACCTCCACCGTTCTTCGATAGGGATTTGTCTAAACTCACTACCACGTACTTTAATTTAAAAAAGTTTGTGGTAAAATGTACTTTCCAAAAGCTATAAACCAAATCACCAACAAACCATAAATATTGTTGTAACAAAACGCTTACCTAGTAAACACTTGCCAGGTGAACTTGACAAGGGCCGATAATCTTACCCAACATATCCCATGAAATTAGACATAGTTTTCTATTTTATAGATTTTTTAGAGTAAAAATAGTAACATCATAGGGCATAAAAGATGGTACCTTCACTGGAAAAAAAACCCACGCATAATAAAAATTTATGCAAATGCCAATCTCAAAACGGAGCAACAAAATATGTAAACAAAAAATCAGAGACATAAATCAATTGATACAATAACCTACAAATAACACATATAAAAAGCAAGGAAGATAGTAAATGAACATCATAAACCCGTTTGAAGCAGAAAAACATAGAAATTAAGAACATTGCAAAAGGAATTGAGGGTGAACCCATTTGAAGCAGAAAATGGAGAAAAGCGAGATATTGATATGTACCCATTTTAAGCAGAGAAATAGAAAGATCGGTGGGGAAAACCATGGATTAAGTGAGATATTGATTGATGTGTACCAATTTGACGCAGAAAAATAGAGAGATCAATGGAAACAACCATGCATTAAGTGAGAGATTGATGCATACCCATTTGAAGCAGAGAAATAGAGAGATCGATGGGAAAAACCGTTAAAACAAATATTAGAAAGTTAAGATGAAGAACATAAAGTAATACAAGTTATAAAGTTGCATGTATACCCAAAAATAGTTACACAGAAAATCAAATACAATAGTTACACAATTCTACAATTTTCTTAATTCCATGGTGAGAATTAATTACTCAATTTATGGTACAATCATAGTTTGATAAATGAAGTATCGACCACTTTAGAGGTTCCATATCGTCAATAGTACCTTGTTGGTCACATTTTAATGGTTTTGTTGGAGGATTCTATTGTTGTGTGTTCAGTTCCGGTTTCAAGCTGCTACCAGAGCAGAAAACCCATTAAACCTACCAACTATTTGACCTCTCTTTCAACAACTAAAGAATTTCAAAGCCAAAAGAAATGGAAAAAAGAGAGTAGAGAACTACTTCTTTACTTTTCAAATAAACAGTAAATATAAGATTCTACTGTTTTATGCAGAGCCAAGGAGTAAATATATTAACAAGTGAATACAGTTCGAAAAAGGCAAAAAGCGGGGTCTTGTATGTAACATGGATTTTGTTGGAGGATTCTTCAATGAAAGGAAAAAAAGTCGGGTCTTGGAAGAGGATAAATAAACATAAAACCTACATATTGTGGAACCTTTAGGTTAGAATACACCAACAAACGGTTCATATAATCATACCAACATAAAAGAGAAATGTAAACATATCAACATATTGCGTAACTTCTATAATATATGATATTATCATATCAAGATAAAAGAGAAATATAAAAAGTAAGAAAGAAGAGTGTAATGACCAAAGCAAAGGGACCTCTGCAATAAAAGTGTACATTTGAATCCACAAGAAGACAAATATCTATTGAAATACATTTAAACAAAAATACATGTAAACAAAAATTCAACATGTAAACTGAGAAGCAAATATAAGCTTTAATGGCGATTCTAAATGATTGTAAAAACGTAAAAGAGGCAAACCCATTGAAAAGAAACTAACCGTTTTTTATTATGTTCTAGAAACACATTACCATAACACACAAAACTGAAGATGGAGATGAAAATGGGTTGCACAACCATATGAGAAGAAGGAAAATGCCTCGAACAAAATCATAAGATAATGTTTAGATAGGATACAAACTAGAAGAACGAAAGTACCTTGAACAAAACTCAAAACCGATCTTGAATCAATAATCCTCTTATCGGTACCTTGAATCGTCTTTTTGGGGGAAATGATCGTCGTGTGTCTTGAAAGCTTGAATCGTCATTTGATAGGAGCGATGAGAGCGTGGGGTATGGGTGTTGGTATTAGGAATCAAAATTCTAAATGTAGTATTGATAAGTTGTACATTTAGCTTATGATGTTTGTAATTAAGAGATTTAAGAAATTATGCATAAATAGTAGTACCGTATGCTTTATAAGTTATTTTTAAGACTTTTATTTAAATGCTTTATAATATAGTATAGATAAAGAATTTGATGCCTCACCATTGTACAAACAAATACACAATCATATCTTAATATATATGAGCTCTCAACTCTCCCTATTACGAGCTAATTTCGCATACAACACCATTGCTTTCATAATTGTGCCACATCAATTTGTTTTGTTTTTTTGTGATTTTTCTTTGACAACTACAGGGACCAAAAAATGTAATTTACTCAAAACAAATATTTATAAGAAAACCTGATTTGGATAAGTTTTACCTGAAAAAAACTGTTTTACTTAAAGCATAACATAGGTGGTTAAATTGTTAATTAGGAAACTTAGGGGTGTTCATCCAAACCGTCAAACCGCACCAATCGCCCACACTGCACCCAAAGTGCAATTTAGAACTTTTGTGGTGCGATTTGCAGTTTGCATTTTTACCAAATCACACTACGCGGTGCAGTTTGCGATTTTGAGTTATCAAACCGCACTACACCGCATATTTTGTATATTTTTTTAATTTTATATATAGCACACAAACATAGACGAAGGATCTTGTGAGAAGAAGAGTTAACGTGGTAAGCGTAACAAGGAATCTGAACACTTGATCACTTTTAATCTCAAACCCACTCATGAATAACGCTTATACAGGGATTGATATGGTGCATCTCGATGCATCACATCTCGGCGCATATCATCTAATGGACATCAAAAGTTGGATATCCCTTCTTACATTTCTCACCAGAATTCCTCCCCGCCATATATAAATATGTAGACTAATTTATTATTTATATAATATTTTTGGACTTTGTGTATTGAACTTTGAGTTTGATCCAATATAGCAATTGACATTATTAATAAATTAGTTGTATACGTCATAACTCATACGTTCAATTTAGTTTGAAGTTTATTCTTCCACTTGTTATATTATTTTTAATTATGTAATATGTATTTAGAATCGGATATATAGAAAGTCTTTTTTGGACCATGGTGGCTTTCTCGTTAATTTTATAATGTATTTTCAAACATATAATTAATTAATTACAAGCATAAAGTGCTATAGTACAAACCGCATAAACCTCACCGCACCGCATTTTGTGATGCAGTTTGAGGTTTATGCAGAGTATTGTTTACAGTTTGAGAAAATGCTCAAACCGCATATGCAGTACGGTTTGCAGTTTGATCCAAACCGCACTGCAAATACCCTGAAACTAATAAGCTGACAAAACTACAACCAACCAGTGTAGGGTTGAGATCGGTACAACATCGACAGCAAACCGAGAGGTAACAAATTTACCTGGGACTCAAAAATAATACTGAAAATCGAACTGTATGTACAAGTTTCGTACCAATTGATTTCATTGCCTTCATTCATTATTTGTTTGATTCTTCGGGCTTCTTTCGGTCCGCTTTAAATCATTTCCCTATACTCTCAGTATTCCGAAGTATGTCCCTCCTTTCGTGGTTCTTCAGGTGTAGGGCTGTAAACGAACCGAACGAACACGAACGGAGGCTTGTTCATGTTCGTTCATTTAACTTAACCGAACAAACGAACAAACACGAACGGTAAACGAACGAAATTTTTTGTGTTTGTGTTCGTTCGTTTAACTTAACCGAACAAACGAACGAACACGAACGGTAAACGAATGAAATTTTTTGTGTTCATTAAGAAAATTTGTTTGTTCATGTTCGTTTGTTAAGTTGTTAAACGAACGTAAACGAACAAACATAAATGAACGTAGACGAACGAACGTCAATGAAGATAAACAAATGTAAACGAACGTAGATTAACATAAACGAACAAACACAAATATAGATAAAACCACCATTACTTATCATTTTGTTCCTAAAAAGTAACATAACAAAATGAAAAATCGGGTAAACTTAGGAGCCATAAAAAAGAAATTCTAAAAATTTAATTTAATTAATGATTTTACATATTAATGTCATAATATATAAATATATTTATATATATAAACGAACATAAACGAACATATACGAACGAATGTAAACGAACATGAATGAACGAACGTAAATGAACGAACGAGACCATTGTTCATGTTCGTTCGTTTAACTAAACGAACGAAAAAATGTGTTCATGTTCGTTTGTTTGTTAAATAAACGAACGTAAA
Source organism: Silybum marianum (assembly GCA_036898165.1). Taxonomy (NCBI): domain Eukaryota; kingdom Viridiplantae; phylum Streptophyta; class Magnoliopsida; order Asterales; family Asteraceae; genus Silybum; species Silybum marianum. Next base: position 14,630,499 of record CM072536.1, on the reverse strand, counting down.
CGAACTTCCCGCCGAACGGTTCACGAACAGTTCGGTGAACGTTCGGTTCATTTACGGCCCTATTCAGGTGCATTATTAATCGAGCTTGAGGGCGATGCTTCTTTCAGTTTCAGTTTCGGTTTCAACGTTTTTCCCACAAAATACCACAAACCGAATACCGAACGGTTTACACGCATACAATTCTAATTGACTTGGGTACCGGTGGTCTTGTCGTCCGTACACCGGTGTCTTTTCTGATCGACCGCCATCCTACCACCTACAACAACCTATAAACCCTAAAATATTTCAACCTCCACCACCGAACATGGCAACCCAGCCAACCTGCCACTGCAGCAGTTCACCACCAGAACCCTAATAACATTCCCGTCCACCAACCGCAGTCAGTGGCGGTGCTAATTAACTTCCTCCTATCAGAATGCGTGGCGGTGGCGGTGGCGATAGCGATAGCCAATCCATTTTCTTCCCTGATCCTCTCTCTACGTGTTGTTATAGTGTTTACTGTTTCCTCACCATGCTGGTTTTCAAATTTAGATACTCTTTTTCAGACTTTAATCAGTTGGTTAGACCCTTCTCTTCTCATTTGCATCAAACCGTTCTAGGTGGCTGCTCGGCCTTTCCCAAGATGGTTTTCAGTTTCTGGAAATCCAAAGGTTTGATCTATTTATTATTGTCATCTATATACGCCTTCATTTAGGAATTTTCCTTTTATTTTTGATTTTGTACTAGGCTATCAATAATTGTTTTCAATATTGCTTGAATTTCGATTGATGAAGCGGTTTGGATTTTACCTTGGAAATTCCTGAGTGTGTAGACGGTTCTTTGAATTGGAAAAGTGTGATTTAATTTCGAATTTCAAAAGTCAATGGAGTTCTTCTTCTTTCAAAGCACACTGGCGCTCTGTTTTTGAAACTCATTTTAGGAAGGAAAGGAAAGGAAAGTGAGGGAAAAGGGGTGTATCAAGGGAAGTGAATAGAGAGAATGATCATTCAGGTGGATTGTTATATGAAAGCTTTTGTTAAGAATCATTTTTGGTTCACCGTTACAATGTTGCTTAAGCACACTAGGTGTATCAAGGGACTCATCCTCTAACTTAATATTTATGGAGAAATTTGGTCCTCATGCCATGTTGGTAGGATGGTTTATTGATGAGAAATCGAGATTAGAAATGGCATCTATTTAGCAATGAGTGAATGTTGTGTTGGACAATGAGACTCTTGTTCCTCAGAGGAGGGAGTATTTCCATAGATGAAGTTGAATTTGAGATTTTTGTTAACCAAAAAGTGAGTAAAAAGGGCTAGTGTCTTCAACCAGAAAGTTCATAATGATATTTGAAACAAAGACAAAAGGATATTGAAGAAATTAAATTATTGAGGTCATTGATCACATAAAGATAACAAAATTGTTTGTTGTTGGTATGAATCTACCAAGCATGTCAATTAGTATTCCTAGAATCATAGTCATTCTATTCTATACTCTATAGTTACCATGCACTGTCTCAATTATATCGCCAAAATTTATTGATTATGCAAAATCTGACCATTTATTATGATGGACGGTATTTGGAATGTTGGATCTGTAGGAGTCCATGAGTAATTGACTATGAATTCTTTTAAGAAATGTGAATGAGATAGAGCTTCCTTATATAAGTCAGGTTGGATAATATGTTTTCGTGATCAAAATCAATATCTATGAAGATGGGTATTGTGTGAGCTAAAGGCTTAAGAAAGTTGTTTTTGTTTAAATAGTTAGTACATATATAGAATGCAAATTAACGAACATGTAACGCATTGCGCTACTAAATATAATTAATTGTGCTATTGAGGCGGACCATTGTGCACTTATTTAACTTTAGAAAAAACTGATTTTTTTGGATCTAAATGCGTTGTTCGATGTGTACTTTGCTTAGGATGTAGCTTTTTCTTAATGTATGTCCATACAAGAATTACATGTCAAAATCAAGGTACTTAGATATGGAACTATGGTCAATTGTGCTTTGCAAATAGATGCTAAATTTAATCGTCAAACTTCTTAAAACTAAGGAGCAATGGATATTTATGATGTTATTAATTCCTCTCTAACTCGTAAAGAGAAAAAAAGAGATTATCATCAATTGTTGCCTATATAATGGGCAATTAGTAAAGATACATGTTGCAATTTGATTGTCAAATTGGTCCTTTTTAACCATTCTTTGCACTTGTATTTACTAGTTTACCTTAACCTTTTCAAATACTGTAATGTGGAAACGAATTTAACTCCTTACGAGTAGGCAACGATAAAATTTGAGGGAAGTGCCTCAACCCCTATGTCTAGGGTGCAGCTAGGCCCATTTTGTTTTTTTACTACAATGTGGTCGAGTGCCGTTCGCTAAGGCTGTGCACGGGGTGTGCTTTAGTTGCTGACAATAGTTGTGTTCAAGCTTAGGGATAATAGAGGGACATTTTGGTCTTTTTGCCAAAAACACGGAATTAAAGGATGAGCCACTATAAATAAAATCAAGGGTTAAAAGTGAGAGAAATGATGTTGGCTAACCTAGACTAAGAAAAGAGACTGAAGAGAGTATAGGAGACGCAACCGGAGGCGGAGTAACCTAGGTTAACGTGAATGCTAATTGCTCTTCTTATTCCGGCAAAGAAGAACTGATTTTTCTTCTTTCAGCGAATCGGCCGATTATTAATTTCTCTTTCCATCTTGCAAAGGTATGGAGCCAATTCTTGAGTTTATTTTGGGTTCTTGATATACCCTCTTTATTTCTCAGCTTCCGTAGCACTGGTCTCATTGATTCTTTCATGTGTGCAATGGATCTTTAGATTTCTAGTTTTATAACGATTAATAGAGATTAGAGACTAATACCGTATTTGTACACTATTAGATTTGATTTTGGATGTTTTTGATATTCTATTTAATACTTCACTTTGGGAGTAATTTTTGTTTTATACATGCTTATAATTATCATCGATTGTTTGTTTATTACACTGCTGTTGGATAGAATTCAATGCAGCTCTGTATTTTGAAGCAAATCCAATGGCGATCTTTTGTTTTATTGTTGTCAATTGAAAATGAAAAAGGGGAAGTTTTGATGGAAGGATTCTAATTTTCAATGAAGCAGTTTGAAACCCTTGATCAAAGTCTTCAATCTTTAATGATGGAATTGGAAATCTCTGGTTAATCAATGGGTTAATCAAAAGTTAGATGTTTGGATGTGTGTTAGAGTGTTTGGCCAAAACTGATTATGATTTTTTGATTATTTAAATCAAATTGATCAGATCTGTAGAAGCAGGTAAGTAATCGCTAGTCAAAAACTGATTGTGGAGATGCATATAAATTTAACCAAGTATCGTTAACTTTAAGCACCTGATTATCCGATTTTGATTATTAATTTTCAAGTCGCAATAATTACTTCGAAAATGCACATCCAAACACCCCCTTAAACCTGCAACTTTTTGTTTTTGTATGATTTATAAGGATAACTTATGCTTTTTATTGGTTCTGCTTGGTTTAAGACGATATATGTAAATGAACCCCTATCTCTGATTATTTAGTACTATTATGTATCCTTGTAACATAACTCACGCCCTTTTTGAAGAAGATACGGAAGCGTTAATCAATTATTTCATCGTTCTTTTTGAAGTTTCAGTTTCATGGATAAGCAATCAGACTCTGCCAAGGGCGATCCAAATGTCAAAGGAGTAGTGAGACAACTAATAATTGATTTGGACGATCTGTCGGATGAGCAACCAAAGGGTGATGTGTCCCCACCGCCACATATCTATATTGACCTGTCATCACCTGAAGAAGATATGGAAGCGTTCAAAGAACAATACAAGGTAATGCTCAAAAATGGATTTGGATAAATGTGTTTGTCTCGACTCTTGAGTGTATAAGTATAATTTCTATGTAGGCTGTGTTGATATTTGTTGAGTTCTGCAAGATGCTGTTTATATTTGTTTATTGGATGGCATTGGCTCACCTGCTGCTTGTTAAACATCGTTCTTTGGTTCCCTTGCTAATGTTGCATAACTTGCATTTAAGACCACAACAACATTTTCTTACTTTTGTGCATATTTACTTTCAATCGACCAGAAGTTTAATCTTATCTTTGGTGGTGGCATAATTTCTTTAAGAAGTTTAATCTTACATTCTTCTTTGTTTTCTATTTGTTCATTATCTGTTTTATCCGTCTCCATTTGGACGTGCATCTCAAGTTGTTGGACGATAAAAATACCAATGACATTTTTCATTGATGAACTCTTTGTGTTTTTAAGATCTTACGGCCTTGTTTTCTCTTTATATATGCTTCTTCATAAATGTATCAGTGAGATACTACGATTAGAATGATCGTTTTGGCACAACTGCACATCTATGACACAAATGGGTTGGGTAATATCTAATATGTGAACAATAACGTTGATCATTTTGTTTTTGTACGGCCTATGTCCTGATTCTTCATGTGTTACTGTAATAATGGATTCTCTTTTGCTCATGCGTAGGTTCTGGGCTCACCATCAGTTGCTGCCGGTGCCACTGTTCGCTCCAAAAAATTAGGGTGAGTGTTGCATTACCTGCATGCCAGTTCTTACTTATTTTTCTTCAAAGTTTTGCCTTTGTTTTATATCAGGTGATGGTAATTTTACTTTTTCATGATGTTGTAGGTTCGAGAACGGCTGTGTTACTTTCATGTGTATTAGAGATAAAAAGGTATGCATACTTTCTTTATGTTTGGTTTGATGGTTTCATATTCAAAAATTACTCCTTATTGATTGAATAGCCATCAAATTGTGTGTATCTTTGTGTGTGTCTGTGTGTGTGTATACATATTATTTATTAAATTCTGTACAACTACGTAGGTTAAAATTTGTTAAAGAGGTTGGGTTAAGAATTTTCTGCTCTAATTGCTTTATATTATAAATGCTATGTCTTCTAGCCTCCTGTTTTGTTTTGTTTATTTAGTCCACATATTTTTGGTGTAGTCTAAGACTGATTTGTGGGGAAAAGAGATATGAGTGAGTGGGTATGCAAAGAGTAGTTGGCTTTAACAGCTTGTTACATTAAGGTGCTGTTTGTCTTACCAGATAAGAGGTTAGACTACTAAGGTGCTTTTTGTTTCTCAAGAGGTGCTGAAGTCTGAAGTCTTGTTTCACTTCTGATTGATAAGACTTGGTGTTGAACTCTGAAATCATAATCGATAAGGCCTTGTTTGTTTGTAAAAACTACCTCTGAAGTCTGATTCGGTAGGAGGTTTTGTGATTCAGACTTTTGTTTTATATTTATGATAAGAGGTTCTTATGATTGAGCGTGTTCTGATATGATAAGAGGTAAACCTTCATCTTATTTAGGTCTTATCTCTTATGAAATCAATCAGATCATTCTCGGCCAAAATATCCAGTCGCCTGATCACTCAATCGCTTCAACAAATGAAGCGATTGAATGATATGGAAATAAAGATCGATTGGAGCGACTGAATTTTTATAACGAGAATGATCTGATCGATCTCATAAGAGATAGGCCTAAATAAGAGAAAGGTTTACCTCTTATCATATCAGAACACGGTCAGACATGACCTCTTGTCATAAATATAAAGCCAAAGGTTTAAATCACTAAACCTCCTACCGAATTACACTTCAGAGGTGGTTTTTCAAAAACAAACAAGGCCTAAGAATGTTCTATTTTTTTGATGAGAGGTTAAAACCTCTTACCATCATATGATACAACAAGAGGTAAACCATTCTTTTGATACCCTCTTACCAAAATCTTAACCTAGATCCCTCCCCTATAACCTAATAAGCGAACATTGCCTCCAATCTAATTCCACGTTCCAAGCTGCTCTAGTTACTTATCGTTCATGTTTTTATTGTGTTTCGATCAGTTGATGTACTTTAATAGGATTTGAATGTGTTACAAATTGATGAAGTTATATTTTGTATAAATGTATATAAATTCAACATTATAATATTTTGAGGGGTAAAGTAGACAGTTGCACACGTTTAGACCATTTATCAATTTACTACACTAGCAAACAATCTTATTGATTCAACTTTCAGACTTCAGCACCACCTCTTATCTATCATAAGTGAAATAAGACCTCGGATTTCAGTACCATTTAAAAACAAACAACAGGTAAAAGTGGTACTACTTTCTTGTCTACAAATACTAAACTGTATAAAGTATAAATATTAGGATTCAGAAACCAAAATTTTTGCTTTAAACTACATATTTCATTTGGGTTTCTAGTTCGGTTGTTCCTCGGCTGATGAGCATATATAATGCATTTAATATATAGTATTCGCTGTTTACTTACTTCAAGATTCCATGGATTGAAAGCTGTGGCCGATGCAATATTCTTTATATGAAAAATCTTATTGCCACTAATAGTTGATCCTATCAAAATTTCTATTGGGATTGCTATATTTTCAAAATTACACCCTACTTTGGAAGAGTTCAATTGTAAAGATGTGACTTATTTTTTTCCACCTCTAAGTAGTGGGAGACAGAAGCATAATCATTCGAGGATTCTTATGGAATAACAATTGCATCTCTAGAATGTACAAAAATAGTTGAATTCTTATTTTGATATGATACTCTATTGTGTGCAGGTGATGTACTTATGACGAGCTCTTGTTTCTTTATGTTGATATCTAAACATAATCATCCTGCTTTGGTTTTTCATGCGATGGAAAGAAAGCATTTGCACCACATACCCTTAAATTATAAAATGTTGTTTTTTCTCTTGCCTTCTGTAAACGAAAAATAGCCAAACTGGAGGCTTTATAGTATTTTCTTTTTCTCATTAGAGCATCCTAAAATGGACTTCTTCCCTTCCATCTAAATTGATGACTCACTAGTTTCTTGCTGATGCTGTCTTCCTTTGTATTTTTGTAGGCTAAATGTCCTTCTAAATCTCTTTATGCTCTGGGACGTTCGTGGTTCAAGGAAGGGATCACCAAGAAAGATAAGGTTCTTATCATGGCTAGCTTATATATTCATCTCATAAGATCTGTTTGTGTTTCCTTCAATGAAGTGCATAGTAGTAAATGAGGACCCCATCAAAGAAATTCATCTGTATCACATCGGCAACATCATTTAAGTCACCATATTACCATTGTTCACATGCCCATCATTTTGCAAGCATATAAGCCATCTTAATGTTGATTAAAATTGGGATTTAAATCTTTAATTAGTTATTACTATTTACACTCAAGACTAAATATAATTAACTATGGTGACTATGGAGTTGCTCTATTTTTTCTCTATTAAGCCCTAAATGGATTAAATCGTATGTGTGGATTGAGTTGTCTGAATGTGTTAAAATAAAATGTCTAAACGACAAGATTACCATTTTAACCTTTAGTCTGGATAAAATTTGAATGAAAAATAGTTATTTGATAAGACTTCTGGATTACAATTCTGAAAAACAACAAAAATAAAAATTTATGAAATCCTTTGAATTATCGTAATACTTATTATTCTTAAAGTAATTATTATGTATTAACTTTATTTCAACTTCAACAATAGAAATATAAAACCAGTAGCAAACATTGGTCCCCATTAATCAGCTTTTATGAGAGATAGAATATAACACCCAAATTCATTTGCATTCTCCATTCGTGGTCCTCCCTCTCTTGTTCTCAAAATGCTTTTCTTTCTGGTTTCTTGTTTTTCTTTCATGCTTCTCTCCAAGTTTTCCTTGTTCAGACAATTCAATCTTGCAATCTTCAGATAGGTTCTTTGTCATTTTGCTAATTCTTGAAACACCTGCTAAGAACAGGCATGATTCTACTAAATTTGTCTTGTTAATTCAATGAAACATGGTGTAATCAGTTTGAAGGCAGAGACTTCAGAAAAGAGGTATAATAAAGGTGATGTTTGTTTATCGTGATTTGGCTGATCTGCCCTTCGAATACATTCTTGAGAAGCATTTCCCTACTGGATTAAGCAGCATGTCAGGGTTATGTAGGTCTTTTAGGCCTATGTGCACACAAGACTCTCTGGTAATAGGGTAAGTCTTCATGATGGGTGATTCTGTATATATAGATAATGGCAGATCTATATTGACACCAAGAGGAAGGATAACCTGTTGGTTTGCTCAAATGGAAAATGGTGTTTTGGGCTTTCAACCACTAGTTTTTGGTGGAAGAAAGATGTGGAATTGAGTAGCACCAGTTTTGACGAGAGAGATGAAAAGCAGTGTGTGAACTAGTCTTGATTGAAAGGTTTGATGAGAGAAATGATAAGTAATGTTTCAGGGTATGGATTGGCTAAATGTTGTTTTGGTGAAAAAGACGTGAAGAGAAGAGGTAGGATAATGCAAATAGGGTGAAATCCTTCATTTCAGCCACAATAGTAAGGTTTGATGCTTTGTTTATAGGCGAATCTGCCACTTAATCCTCATTCCAGCTAAACATATGATAATAAGGTACTTCATGATAGATAACTAAAATTGGAATGAAGGATTTACTAGGTTTGGTTTTGTTTATATTTATCTAAGACAACTTTTTGTGTCCCTCATGGTGCCTGAAACAATGTGGGTGTGAGCTCTTTTTTTATTATTGCTGCTTCTCTATAAGTAGATTGATAGAGAGTCTATGTACAAGAGGGCTCAAGAATGCAAATAATTTAGGTCTGACCTTCGTGTTGTCGCAGTTTGACATCGATCATTCTGTAGGTGGGGTTTATGGTATAGTGATTTTGGAAATAGGATTTGCTGTTCTTGTATTTGGTTTTTTGGTCTACAAAACGATCATAGGATAGTTAGGACTGGATTTTTATTTTAGTCAGGTCTTATGAATTTCAAAACTAACATTTATTTATTTATTTATTTTGATCACCACTTCCATAGAACTGAATGCTTGCTTATATGTTTTCGCTTTAGAATACATTCGTGAATGTGATCATATAGTTCATGAGAACTATAAGTGCATGCTTTCTCAAGATTCTCTCGAGAGTAATTATGATATTGGGGTTAACTTCACAATACTTCTTTAGCCATTTTTTGATCTCTAAAAACATTTCACAATTCCTTCTCTAGAGCTCTACAGATTTGGTTCAGCAAAACAAAATTGTTATGTGGGAGAGATTGTTCTATCCACCTTCATGATTTCAATAGGGTTGTAAACGAGCCGAGTCGACTCTAGTAGCAGGTTATTTGAGCTCGGCTCGAAAAAATAATAGCTGGCTTGAGCTCGACTCGAGCTTGATTAACCTTTTCAAAGTCGGGCTCAAGCTTGAGCTCGAATATTGTTTTCAATGTTTGGGCTCGAGCTCGAGCTCGATGATTGTCTATGAGCTCAAATTCGATATCGATTAACTCGTTCATTTACTCAAACTCGATGAATTTTATATTTTGATTTTAGAATATATAAACATATAAATATATTTGGCTCGAAGAAGTCTATATTCGAATGGCTCGACTCGACTCGTAAAGTTTAATCGAGCTTTCAAACGAGTCGGGTCGAACAGTGGTATTATGGAGCTCGGGTCGTAGCTTTGATTAGAAACAGACATTCTAACCACACGAACGTGAAGACATATATCAAATGCCAAATTACACATTCATTTGTTAATTACATGCCCAAAATCAAAATGTTACATATTCTCTACTGAACTACATTCCCATCATCAAAGTTTTCCCTTAAGTATATGCATAATGGTTCAAGAAGTTGTGTAGAATGATGTGTTGATGAGACAAATAAATGTTTTTCATATCGTAATAGTTTTAAGCCGAACATAATAATTTTGAGATGAACGGCTTGTAGTTCTTGAAAATTTGTAGATCTGAGATGTATAAAGCATATAAAGTTTCCATTATTTGGATTAGCGCCCCATTTTAAGTCCCAGCTTTGTGAATGTGGTCGAACCCTCTTTTTACATTCTAGATTACAAAAACATCTCTCTAATTGGATGTTCACAAAGAGTACAACTTTTTAATGCATAATTGGAAAATTTTATTTTTTAGGAATTTATCGAGGGTTCGCTCCCATTTATTTCTCAGTGCTAATAACTTTTTCTTTTCATAATTATAGAATACAAATATGTTGATTCAGTATATCCTCATGTTGTATGAGATATAATGATTTAGTTTTGCATCTGCAGACACCATGTTGCACACTGTATCTGTTTATGTAATTGAAATCTAACTTGATGCTTCATTTGACAGGCACATGATGTAGACCGCATGATATCATTTCCTATGGAGGATAAGGAGAAAAAGAAGGTATTTAACTACATATGTTGTTCCTCTTCTCTATTTTGTTTATGGAACTTGTTAACTATTCTGATTCTCATGTCATATAAAATTGATGAACAAAAGTTTGTTGTATTTTACAATATATACCAAAAACGCTAGGCATGTTTGGCAAGCTATCAAGGTCCAAATGTTGTGTTTTTAAGTATTAAATTTTAACATGACCAAGAATGCTACTAAATGCATTCTAAATTGTATCATAATATGATGTCAATCAAACAAAGTAGAGCCACATTGAATTATGTATTAGTCCTGCTGATGTAGGAATGCTAGGTGGCTTTTGTTTTTTAAGAGGTGTTGAAGTCTTATTTCACTTCTAATTAATAAGAGGTGGTGCTGAAGTCGGAAATCTTAATCAATAAGATTGTTTGCTTTTGTAAACTGATAAATGTCTGAATTTGTTTAAGTTGTCTATTTTACCCATTAGAAAATTATAGTGTTGAATTTATAGATTAATTTTTTTCAATTTCACATATTTATTCATCATCATTATGAAATTTACATCTAAATCATGTACTTAACATTCGTTTAAACGAAAATATGCTTTAGCACATTTCAATCCTATTAATATACATCTATTGTGAAAGGTGAGGATCGATTGAGAGAAAGGATCGATTAAGGTCAAATTGGTTGAGAAACACCGTTGCTGAGGGGCTAGAGAACAATAAGACATAAGTGCATATGAAAATTTGAAAAAAAAAACAGTCTGAATGGTCCTACCTTTTAATGAATCAGACATAAGTTGCCTGATAAGAGCTTCTTTTTTAAAAACAAACAAGGCCTTAGTAGGGTCATCTTTATGGCACATAGAACTGTTTGAAGCAATATATTATGTATCAATTTTGTTCTTAGTGATAGTAAACAACAATCCTTTACAGTGATGATTGTTTCAGTATGGTATCTGAGCTAAGTTAGGGCTGAGAGTCTGTGAGGGATTTTGAGCAAGTGTTTTCCATAATCTTTCTTAGTGATAGTACACAACAATTATTTGCATCTTGCAAGAGGTTGTATCCCAACTCGAACCTGTGTTCTTTTAATAGAGTTGTGACCTTAGGGGGTTTTCGGTTTTTGTACTTCTTTCAATGTTATTTCTTGACATTAGAGTTCAATAAATTGAAGGTTGACGTAGAGGCTTACATAGAAAAACAAATATCAACTCTATTGCAATAGGTATATATGTTTTTTGTGTATGTTCTTATCTGGGATTCTCGAATTGTTACCTTGTTATATTTCTTTTGAGTAAAATACCAATGGCTTGATTTCTTTTTTAACTTGTGAAAAATAAAAGTTTTATAGGACTCTTAGGGTCTGTTCGGTTCGTTTGCTGTTAAGACCTGTATGGATATAGTTGTCTGTATTGATATAGTTGTCTGTATGTTAACAGATAAGTTGTTGTTCGGTTGTAGTGTTGAATAAACAGTCTGAACGTCGACAATGACTATTTTACCCCAGCCTATGTATTTGATCAAAAACTATTCATCCAATCCAACTGATTTCTGCCAACAATTGAGTCCAAATCTTCAAGTTCAATGATCCAATCTAATCAATTGAGTCCAAATCTCCACTCAAAATCATTTTAAATATAAATCATCCATATAATATTGCGCATAAACAGGTTGATGTGGAGAAGGAACTGGAATTTTGGTCACGGTTTTTCACATAACGAATGAAGGAGACAGATGAGTGGGTCTTCAAATCTGCTTCATGAAGGAGACAGATCTGGGTTTTTTTCCTTCCGGACAACAAAAAATAACAAGTAGGGAGGAATACCAAAATCTATGAACCCTAAAATAAGAGAAACCAAAAATCAAAACAATAAAAAAAATGGCAAGGAAGAAGACCGAAAGTTCACAGCGTGAACTGGAGCAATCGAAAACCATAACCGAAGGAGGTGCTGGAACTTGAAATCGAAAACCATGGGAAGATCGAGTTTAAAGAAATCCAGCGAAGCAACAAGAGAGAAGATCAGGTTTAAAGAAATCAATCAACCAAAAATGGAAGAGACGAAAAGGGTCGAGGGAACATCGATCTATGGAGGAGGAGCAGCAACATCGATTTATGGAGGAGGAGCAACATATATAGATCTATGGGGGAGGAGCAACATCATCGATCTATGGAGGAGGAGCAACATATATAGATCTATGGGGGAGGAGCAACATCATCGATCTATGGAGGAGGAGCAGCATCGTTGATCTATGGAGGGGGAACGGTCTCTGAAAGAACGACCTGTGTGAGAATGTTGAGTGGTTGGGAGAGGGGCAGGTAGGGAAATTAATGGGCATTTATTTGCTGAATACAAAGGACCCCTATTTTCTAGCTGAGCGATTCAGCTAATGGCTGACCGAATAAGCAATTAACGAACAGAAAGATATGGCTGAGTGATTCAGCTATATAGGCTATTCAGCCCAATAAGCATCTACCGAACAGCCCCTTATAGTTCAAAATACTATTATGATATTACTTATATATATATATATATATCATAGTTGTTAAAAGCCCGCCCAAGACGCACCTAGGCTTTGAGGCTCATAAGGCTGAAGGTCTTGGACTTTTTTAAAGTAGAGGCTAGGCGTATTCACGAGGCTCACTAAGACTCTGCCCCTTGACTAAGGTGCCTTGTGGGCCCCGACGCGCCTCGTAAACAGTTATTAAATACCAAGTCAAACCCCAATATTAAATAACTTCTCTCCTCTTCTTATCTCCTAGACTTCTTAAAAAAAGAGTTATTAAATAGATGACAAAAGTCAAACTTTAACATTAAATACCCATTTCTTAATAACCTCAAGCCTCTTTCTCTAGAAATGCCTGGACCTTAAAAATTCTCCTTCATGGCTCACGCTTTAAACCCTTCCCCCTTCTACCTCTATCGAAGTACTGTTGGTTGTTGCACTGGAGTACTACATATTTGAGTTGTGTATAACACTGTGTGTGTGCGTATATATATATACTTTTTTTTATAAGATGCGCCTCACATTCTAAGGCCTGGGACCCCTTTACGCCTAAATGTGCCTTGAGCCTTCAACAACTTTGATATATACATATATATATATACACACATACATACATACATACATACACACAGGGACACATATGTCATGTTTTCTTAGGTTAGGTGTCATTCAGCCATCGTCTTACTTAACACATCTTTGTCCTCAGATAAATGATGAAGACGCAGATACTTTAGCTGCCAAGAAGCTCTTAAAAGACTTTGTCACGCAGGCCAAGGATCGAGCTAGGTATATATTTTCATTATTTAATGCATGGCACACGATAACAAAACATAAAAATACGGTTTGACCTTCATATTTTACCTTTTTTTTTGCAGAATTGCCGAAAATAAGGGGAAGAAGGTTCCTTCTACTCCTAGTTCTGCTGACAAGGTTCAAAATGAGGTTTGTCTTCCTCCTACTCCTGATAACAGGGTTCAAAAGAAGGTTCATTTTGCTCCTATTCCTGCTTCTTTTGTTCCTCACTGTGGAAACGGAATAAGAAAAAAAAGGTTCGTCCCAAAGATGCGAAGCATGAAAGATATAATGGCGAGCACCAAAAGAATGCCAGATATTTTTTGAAGAACTTGTTTGAAATTGTGGGATGATAACTTGAAACTATGGTGTGCTTTGTTTTCAAATATTAAGATATGATAACTTGAATAAAGTCATGTGAAGTTTTGAGTTGTTGCCAACTCTAAACTAGAGTTTAAATGTTTATGTTTATGGGGTTAAAAATGCTTTTGAAACTTATATGTTGATCCATTTAGAGTCTATTTAATATTTGCAAGAGATAATGGAGTTGCTTGTTGGGACTGTACTAGTCGGTATTGCACTGAACAAAAAGTGAGTTTGGGGGTTTTAATTTGACGTAGATCTTTTTGGAAGGGTGTCCCAGGCTATGTCTAGACTAATATCGGTAAATTATGACCGCAAGACATCAGCCCTGATAAAGTTAGTGGCCACAATTGTTGTGTACGCCTGGATTCGAACCCTTAGGCAGATATTTGAGTTAGATAAGCTTAGTAATTTATCATTATTTGTGTTGGTTCCTTGATTTTTCCTATTTGGTGGGAGAAACAAAATGCATTTTTTGTTTACATGGATCAGGTCGTGTCCTGATCTATCGTCATGCCACTAAATATGTGACAATAAGTTTTTTTGTAATGTTTCGTCTTGTCTTGGTACCAAATGCACTATTTGGCTTAACGTTATTGTTGCTTTATATGGACTAAAGTCTACCAACAAATATAGGGCACTGAAGATCAAACAATGATGATCAGGGGTGGAAAACAATAGGGGCCTATAGGGGCCACGACCACCCCGCTTTTTGAGCTAAATACCATATATGAACTAATTCAACACATGAAGTCTAAATATTGGTTATCATTCCTGGCCCATGTCCTTGAGGTCATGTTTTCGAATCCCTCAGCTTTAGTTTTTCTTTCCCTTCTACTACATGTTGATTTATTAATATCATTGTATATAAAAATAAATAATGTTTAAGTTGCTAATCCAAAGATTTTCTTTTTATTAGTTTAAAAATATAACAAATTTATATTACTATTTTCCGGTTTACGCTTTGAAAGTTATGAGTTTTAATCTTATATTAACCAATCTTTTTCCTAAAATTTTATAGTAGATCGTAGAAAAAATATATACAATTTACGCATGTATTTGGGGGTTTGCGATTTTGTATCAACCTAAACCAACCAACATGTGTATCAACTGTACCAATTAAATAAGTACCAACTTAATCGCTACCAATTACAATAGGTTGGTAAAACTTTGAACATAATGACAAATTTTTATATATGTAAACTTAAAGTTCGTACTAAACCAATACCAACCGGTTTTTTTTTGTATCAAAGTTGGTTGATACACGGTATAAGATTTTACATACCAATAATAAATGGTTGGTATATTGGTATTGGAGAATTTTTTTCTTGGTATTGTACTAAGTCCATCCTAGTATGTATTATTTGAATCTCTGAATGTTTATGATATTATATGTCGGCCCTCGGGACTATAATGGTCGTGTTCCGCCCCTGATGATGATTACTAAGAGTTTTAAATGTTTGAAATAGAGATAATTTGCCCTAATATCTCCCTTGAAGACCTCGTATTATAGATGTAAATGACCAAAATACCCAAACAATCCTAATCAACCAAATTCATAGTATCCATTATTCTCCTCTAGTGTGGATTTGAAACAACGTCTTCCTCCTCCCCATAACCCTAAAAAGGATAGAAGCAAAAACCCTAAGGGGGTGTTTGGTTTGCATATTGTTTTTCAAATGAATAGAAGGAATTGAAATATAATGTTATCAGATTCGATCAACTATTTGGTTGACAGGAAATACAATGTAATATGTCAAATTAATTTGAATATGTTTGTTTGGTTTACAGACGAATTGGAATGGAATAACGAAAAATGATCAAAATACCCTTTATTTGAATTTGTTTTATTTATTATCAAAATACCCTTTATTTGAATTTGTTTTATTTATTATAAATAATAATAAAATTACCATTTAATCCGAAAAAAATATGCAAATTATCACAAAATTTTCTGAGTTTTTTACTCTGAGAAAAAACACAACCACTAACTTATATAGTTCATCACCCGTACATATTAAAACCAAAAATGTTGTTTTCCAACCTATAGATATTACAACACTAAAACTATGACAAAAGTCTCCCATAAGCAATGTTCAAGCAATTAACATCACAAAACTGAAGTCAATGAAATAATATGAACGGGAGTTTGCCTTTCAAAAGAATATATATATATATATATATATATATATATATATATGTATGTATATATATATGTATATATATAAAAAGAGGTTCATGCGAGAACGGTAATAATTTACGAGAATGCGAGGACAATCCTCGGCCAAGCATTTTGTACATGAAATTTTTCATGTACAAAACCACATATGATTAATATACAAAATCACATATGATTAATGTACAAAATCACATATGATTCACATACAAAATCATATATGATTAGCCGAGACTTTCCCGCGGCAAAAGTCGCGCGTGTCATTTTTGATGCTAGTACAAAATAACATATGATTTTGTACATGAAAAAAATTTCATGTACAAAATGATTGGCTGAGGACTGTATTCGCATTCTCGTAAATTGTTACCGTCCTCGCATGAACCTGCCTATATATATAGAGGAAAGTTCAAATGCGAACTCAAATTTGGTTGTGAACATGAGGACAAATGAGAGCGCACCACGTGTCTGAATATAGATTATTTAGACTGAATAAATACTATATTCAGTCTGAATATTTCTTTGTATATTCAGACTGAATAAATACTATATTCAACCTGTATATTTCTTTGAATGGGACACGTCTAGCACTCTCACGTTCACAACCAAATTTGAGTTCTCATTTGAACCTTTCTCTCTCTCTCTCTCTATATATATATATATATATATATATAGGGGAGGGATCATACGAGAACACTCATCATTTAAAGGAATAAAGAAACATATTTAGAACCACACAATGTAAAATCATATTTTATTCAATAGAGAGAGGTTCAAACGAGAACTTTTTGGGTTTAAAGGAACACGAGAACTGGTCGGTCAAAGTAGGAAATCATAGATGATTTTGCACTAAGGGGTAGCGGACGACTTTTGGGGCCACTTAAGTGGCATGGAAAGTTGCCCGACCCTTTACACTTGAACTTTCACAACAAATCACTGTAAAAGTAAAAAAAAATCCGAACCTTCAAAGCAAAAACGTTGTGAAGGTTACCTTCAAGTTTCAAATGTAAAAATATGGTGTCATAGGTGTTACGAAAACAGGTTGGTCTCACGTGATCCCATGTCTATATATATACATATATAAGGGGTCTTTTTTTGAGAACCCGTAAAATTGTGATAAACTTAAGAGCTTATGCATCATGTGTTATTTAATATTATTTTTATCATCTAAGATTAGAATCTGGAATATTGAATGACGTATATTTGTTTCACAATGTGTTTGTTTCACATGTACTCGGTTCACACTGTGAAACTTTTTAGAGTGTTTGTGAAAACAGTATTTCAAACTTTCGGCAAAGTTGAATTTGAGATTTATATTCGCAATTAATTTGGGTGATTTACAAATATGTTTATAAGTAAATGTAATGGGATCAAATAAAAGGGATAAATATTGTGAAAATGTAAGAAGCAAATGTTTATATATGAAACATTAAAAAAATAAAGAATTTTTTTTTTGGAGTTGCATATATAATGAACCGTAGTTACAAATTATTCATATGTGTTTATATATGCATCTTCAGTGAATTTTTTTCAATTTTTTATCATAATATTTAACCTTTTTATTTAAACCATCCCAAATATGCATAGAGCATTTTTCACAAACATTGTGAACTAAGAAAGGATTCCCTTTGAGGTAGAATCTGTTGTTACATCATTCTAGAAGAACATTTATATGCATAAGGAACCCTCTGATTTGTCGATAAAACTTGACACTTGGTCAATTTCGCATACATAGGGATTTAGCCTAAGTTTTGAGTAGCTAGCTAAAATTATGTTGCTTTAAAGATTGACCTACACATGGCAGAGATACTTAGAATTATGTTATGGCGTATGTATGTGGAATTGTCGACAAATCATAAACGTTTACTCATTAAGTTTCATGTGATTTTAAAATTGGGATGTATATATGCTTATATGAAAAGATGTTATATTTATTTTACATTCGATTTACGTAGTTACAATGTTTTTATGCAATGGCATGCATGCTCGATGTGTTAATTTAAGCATGAACAACTTATAAAATGTTTTTATATACATATGGGTCGGTAAATATATCGGGAAACCGCAAGGATGTTGGGTCGTGTATATATTGCGAGTACCTCTATAACGAGTCAATTAATGTGATATGGTACATGCATCAGAGGGATACCACTGTACTTGGGGATTTGACATTATAATACGTGGATCGTGAGGTATTCCTTTATACATGGAGATGTAGTATATTTATCACCGGGTATACCTTTGTTCTTCAAACTTGATGTTATTGACGACGTTAACCTACATAGGCGGTGTTTGGCTGCTTATTTGAAACAACTTATGCATTTGTCGCAAATCTTTTTCAACTTCTTATAAGTTAAAAGGGTTTAACTTCTTTAAAACCTTTTTGTTACCGGTTTGGCACCGGTATAAGCTGTTTGCCAAACACTCAAAAGTGGTTATTACCGGTGTCCCACCGGAATAAGTCAATAACTTGTTTTTTATAAGCAATCCCACACACCCCTATAGTACTCGATGTTTGATACATCAAGATGATTTATTTTGCAAATGTTTTATTCTGTGAACCAGACGCTCCCTTAGGTTGGTTCATTGGAGTATGATGGAATTGGAATGGTCAATTTCGTTGATCAAATTTATTGGATTCTGATGGAATTGGAATGACCAATTTCGTTGATCAAATTTCATTCTAATGCATGGTTTACCCATGGAATGCTATTGAATTCTGAACATTCCCTCAACCTTGAATTTCCTCATTCCATCGTAAAGATGGAATTAAGGAATTGAAATTCAATCCAATCAATTTCTTCAAAATGACAAAACTACCCCATATCAAGTCCGATTAAAACACCGCCTCCCTAACTCACAATTGCTCAAACTCAAAAACACAAGTTTGAGTATTTTGTTTGCCTATGAAATCGATTTTGTTTTTGCAATCAATTTTGGTTGATGTTTTTTGCTTGAACATTGCTTGACTTACGTTGTTATTATTGATTGTTTGAACTCCCGTTCACACACACACACACACACACACACATATATATATATATATATAGGAAGGTTCAAATGAGAACTTTGCATTTTAAAGGAACAAAGGGACACTTGTGGATCACATATGGTGTGGGTCCCACATAATATTAAATCATTTATGGACTCTCACTCTAATGGCTGAGCTAGCTATGTATGCTTACCAACCTTGTCCCGAGCGCGGGAGACTGCCTACTAGGTCAAAGGAAAATCGAAAAGACCAACGACTTGTCTAAAAGAATCAAAGATCCATGAGCTATTATCCGAACTCCCAGCATCAATGATCATCTTTTCACTGTCCAATTAGGAGGATTCCTCACTTCGTTATTTTTTAAGGGATAAATTTTTTGTTACCTTTCTGTATCTACTCAATTAGACTCAGACAGAATAAAGAGTCACTTCGTCCCTCTCCCTTCGGTAAAGACTTAGTAAGCACCTCTTCTCTTTTTTTTTTCAAAAGGGGGAGGCAGTGTGGGGAGAAATGACAAGAAGATATTGGAACATTAATTTAGAAGAGATGATGGAAGCAGGAGTTCATTTTATGATTTAATATTATGTGGAATCAACATCATATGTGGTCCACAATTTGTTTCTTTGTTCCTTTAAAGAGGGGTGGTTCTCATTTGATCCCTCCCCTATATATATATATATAAAGTCAGGTTCAAGGGAAAACGCCAAAAAAAAAAACTGAAGAACACCCTAGGAGCCTTGCATCAAGACTCTATGCACTAATGCATACTGGTAATTTGTAACATCCATTTGTGCATATGCACCAATGCTTGTATGCATTAGTGCATACTGTCCGGATATGGTGTAAGGTTTCAAGGGTATTCTGCAGTTTTCTTTTTTATTAGTATTTTCCTTTGAACCTCACACTACAAGAAAAATGACTTTCACCCACAAAAAATCACCTAGGTAAATTTCCTTGGGTGATTACCACGGATCACCCAAGAAATACTAATGATTCCGGTAAAATCCGATGTTTTTAAGAAAATACCAATGGATTACCAGGAATTTCCTAGATAATCTGTCACCGATTTTATTTACCCACCAACAAATTAACGACCAACTATTGTGACGGTTTTGTGACGAACACTACAAGAAAATTGAGTATTTTCAACGGAAAATGTCGTTGAAAATTTTCTACGAATTTTAGAGGGATTATTGACAAAACATAAATTTTCTACGAATTTTCAACGAATTTCCGTTGAAAATCTCTCACAAAATGTATTTTCAACCAAAAACTTTTTGACGAGACATTTTGTTGAAATTTTTTTGGTTGAAAATGCATATATGTTTATGAGAGATTTTCAACGGAAATTCGTTGAAAATTCGTAGAAAATTTATGTTCTGTCAATAATCCTCTAAATTCGTAGAAAATTTTCAACGACATTTTTCGTTGAAAATTAATTTCCGTTGAAAATACTCAATTTTCGAGTAGTGGAATCACCCTTTAGCGACGGATTTCCCAAAAAGATTTCCCAAAAAAATTTTGTACGTAAAAGCCTTCTATTTTAGTAGTGTTCCCCCTCTCTGTCTATGTATATATAGTATATAAATTATGTTGCAAGGATTGTCTCCTTTGAAGGTGAAGGAGAAGTTATCGAATGCATGTGAATGAAAAAGGGTGATTATGTTAGGTGTAAATGTGTAATTAGATATGGACATGCAAAGCATAAGCAACACAAATTCAATAGGCCACGTTGAATATAATAATGGTATATATGCTTCAATTGGACACATTTGGACGAATGTATAAGATCATGTATGTCTTTTCAACATTAATCAATAATGGTTACATATGGTCGGTTTTGAATTACCTTTCATAGTCCCTACTAATGACGGTGTGTTTTGGTTGGCTTGGCCGGTCATTTATCCATCAAACCGACCAAGAATTCTTATTTGTCATCATCTCACAAAGAAAAAAGTGTTTTAAACTGGTCTTGTATTTTTTTTTGAAGAGTTTGTAAAAGTTCCATTAGAACATGACTTTTATTTGCATTAGGACAAAAGACGCATATGACAAGGATCCGATATTTGTTAGCGTAACTTATAATAATCGTAACGAGAACATCGCTTGTAGAGGAACCTTTGGTAGGGTGGACCTGACAGGCTTGGCGACCCTGACAGGCGATTGTGACATGTCACAATCGCCGGATTACATTTCAGATGGGTTCGAGTTTTAGCCGACGGTACACCCTCAGCGACCTTGACAGGGCACAATCGCCCGTGTCTGGTTCGGCGTTCTGGCTGATGGCTCACGGTACTGATGGGGCAATTATGACATGGCGACCTTGCCATGTCAATATCGCAA
Organism: Silybum marianum; assembly: GCA_036898165.1. Lineage (NCBI taxonomy): Eukaryota > Viridiplantae > Streptophyta > Magnoliopsida > Asterales > Asteraceae > Silybum > Silybum marianum. The sequence continues at coordinate 14,609,149 of CM072536.1, read as the reverse complement.
GGGAATAGTCGCCCGGTTTGGTCAGAGCTGCAATAAAGGTGCGATTTTCAGCTCTATTTCTCATTTATCAGATAACAAAAATCAGTATCGAGAGCACAACATTAAAGGGCGATTTTTTTTAGGGTTTTACTCCCTTCACCTACCTCATCCAAACTCATTTATTGCTCATTTCAAGTTGAAGATCTAAGTGTGGTTCAAGTGTTTAAAGCTCCAAGTGGTGGTGTTCTTGACTCCTCTCAACTAGTTCCATCTTCTTCATTTCTCTTAAGAAGATTTCTAGGGTTTTTCCTAACCCTAGCCTTGTCAGTTCAAATCCAAACTCTTTAACCTCAAGTACATGTTATAAATGTGGTGTCTTACTGATTTTTAAGCTTACATTGTCAAGGGCTTAAGCATTTGGTCGAGTTTGGAGATTTTAGGTCAAAATGAGGCATTTTGGGTATTTTGAGTTAGATGATGAAATGAGCATCATAGTTGGTTTAAAATACTTGGGAAAGTTTTATGTTGAGATAATCTTTGATTTTGAAAACAAAATGATTTGACCTAACATTTGGTGAAATATGTATTTCAAAGAGGAATGATTAAATAAAAGTTTTCGGTGTTTGGAAAACTATAAATACGTCTTGTTTGATGTATTTGGAGAGTAGACTAGTATGTACTGGATCCATAGGCATTTAGTCGGTTTTAAGTCGGGATTGTGTCCCCTTTTGGTTGCGTTAGTAGTCATCGAGGGCCCTACACCTAGGTGTACTAGTCGGTTGTTACCGATTGCCATTGACTATGTTGGGTGCATCGGGAGGTCATCGATGGTCTTGCACTTAGGTGTATTAACTGGGAGTTGCCGGTTGCCATTGACCTATTGCACGGGCTTTGTAAGAGTCATCGAGGGCCTTACACTTTGGTGTATTAACTGGGAGTTGCCGGTTGCCATTGGTTTCTATAGTTAGCTTGAACATTGAGTAGTGACCTACTTTTGTATCTATCACTAAAGATGGAATATCGGGTCTCCCCTGGTTGTTTTAAAAGATCCATGCTCACCAAGAGTAAGCTTTCAAGTAGAGTTAAATGGGATAAACTGAACTGTAACGTTGTTTAAATATTTTACCGATTTATCCATATAACTGGTTGTTTTCACTAGGCGTAAGCCTAACACTTGATTTTAAATGTGGTTTAGCAGGTGATCGGGATGAAGGGGCTCCCTAGAAGGGAGTGGAGTGTAGTGCCGGTGGAGGCACCTTTTTAAGGAAATACACTTAGAGTGTTTATGGTCGAAGATATTAGATCAATTATTTTGAGGTTGCTAGTAACACCCGAATGTAATCTATATTCCGAATTGTATAGATTAATAGTTTGTTATTTTGGTATCCACAAGTCGCACTATATGTCAACCCAAGATGCATCTTCCTCTCCAGCATTTCAAAAAGGTGTGTTTAGATGTAAACTCCCATACTCCATTCCCACTTAGTGGGTGATTTTATATATTCCACATTTTATTATTCGGTTTTAATTTACTCTTAATTTTAGGGTGTTACACTTTGTGATTGTAAGACCCCCGACTAAAGTTTGAAGATATGCCAAGTTCAGTTGTTAATAACAAAATTAGAGCTATCCATACTCAAATTGATCCTCAATTTAGGAGTAACTAAAGTTAAATGATATGGATCTTAGCTACTTTTAGGGTAAACTTTTTGTTTATTTGATATCTAATCTATAAATTAATTTATAATGGTTGGGTTTTGTCGTTCCGGTGATAAGTCCTCCTTTATGTGAGAAATGTGAGAAGGGAGGTGTGATCAATTTGTTTTAATCCGATGGTGTTGATCTTGCCTGTTTTTGTAAATCAGGGAGACTTTCATCTTTTTATTAGTGAAGGTTATGTCAAAATATATGTATGTTCAATGTTTTTCATGAGAAGATGTGAAGTTTTAGTGTGTTTTCATGTTAAGGTATGTGAAGGTTAGTGAATGTATGTGAAGCCTTGTCAAGATTAGTGATGGTATGTACAGGTTCATTGTTTTCTACTTGAAGAGTCAATATGTTTACACATGTGAAGGTATATGGAGCTTCAATGTTTTCAATGTCAAAATTCAGAGTGTTTTTCATGTCAATGTATGTGAAGGTTCATTGTTTTGATTTGAAGGTATGTGAAGGTTTAATCCGTTACTCATGTTAAGGTATGTACAAGTCCGGTCTTCTTCTGTACAACCATGCCACCGAAGTTCCACTTGTTTACAAAACTGCCACCACGTGAAGGACAAACATCAGATAAAAAAATCATTAAAAGCCAGGTCCTCTCACTCTTCTCACGAAAAAAATCCCACATTATCCCAAGTCTATACTGTTGGAATGCATGAGTCATACACGTAGCGAAAAATGGTCGTATTCCTTCAAGAATCCATGCATGCGGAATGAAGTAGGATGAGGGTTTCGACATTTTACCAAAATTAATGAACGACCACCCTCTGATATTTTTTTGATGAAAGCTAAACACAACTCGTTACTCCAGTAACTACATGAACTGTATGAATCTACTTGACGTTCTATGTGGAAAACCTAAATCCACTTGACGTCCTACACGAACAATACGAATCCACTTGACATCCTATATGAAAAGAACATTTTTCCATTTCAAAATGTTGTTGGGCACGGATCTAACACTAGTAATAAAGATAGATCTTTTTGTGTTTAGACAACCTTGTTCTCTCATCACAATTCTCTTTGTATATAAGTGAAGGGATGGTGACATCCATAAACAAATCTTATATTATCATTGTCGTAAGTGATACAATATATGTTAAAGTCATACATTGGACAAGTCTATACTTGTCCTTTCATTTATTTAAATTACATGTCTATGCTTGTCATTATCTGATATTTGTCTTAGAAAAGATATTTGATATTATTTTTATCTTATTAATTAATACTAGATATTTGAAAAATTCAATCATCCAAAATTCTTATCCATATATCTTTTATGCGTGTGACCACTTGGAACTTTATCAGGTTCACAATAATTATAAATGATGAGCAACATCTAACAATAGATCATTGTTGGTCTCCATGGAGTCTACAACAGTGTATTAGTATGGATACAGTTTGTAGAAGGGAGGGGGGGTTGAATACAAACACAACTTTTTTATGTTTTAAATGAGTTTATTGGAATAAACAAATTTACAGATTGTAAGCAGAATAAGAACAAGTAAATACCTATTCTATTACAATCTAAGAATCTCTAAGTAATAAGTAATATTGATGCACAAGATATGGAAGAGAAAATAATCAGAGGTTCAAGAAGAGATTAAGCATGCATGAAGATGAAAAAGAGGTTCTTTATCTATTTATACCCAATGTAGCTAATGCAAGGCAGAGGGTACATGCCACGTGTCAACATCTATAGGAGGTTTGTCCTTTGTTCATAAAGCAACCATACTTTTAGCCGAATCTGAACAGTGACCCTATCTGTTAGGTCTATTATTTAATTGTGACAAAATAAGGAAAAGATATGCTTGATTGTAAAAGGAAATTTATAATTCCTTAAACTCTGTGTTTCCTTAATTAGCATAGGCCTAGCAATAAATAGGAGTCTAGGGTTTACTTTCATACTAGTCGATTCATATTAGAGAGAGAGCCGAAACTGTGATTTCATTGTAATCGATTATACATTCAAGAGATATACAAGTATGTAAGTTCTTTAACATCTTTATTGTCGTATTACTTTACTATTAACGTTTATCTGTCATTGTGCTTGTTCATCTGGGATCAACAAGTGGTATCAGAGCCTAAGATCAAGAGTTTTTACAATTTTCTGAGCAAACCACGAAACAGAAGGTATTTTTTTTGATTTCTGCAAATTTATGCTATTAGTTGATGTTTTATCGAATCCTTCTGTTCGTTGGTTTTTTATCGATTCCCACTGTTTCATGCTATACCCGATAAAACACCATTCTGTTTTTTTTCGACCGCATCATAACTGTTCAATTATTTTTCATCAATCTGTTCTGATTTTCAATTAATTTTTATCGATCTAGCTATCTGCTTGTGTGTGTTTTTATCGACTGATTATATCTGTGTGTTTATCGATTTAAAAGTCTATTCTGCTTGTTGAAGTTTTCTCGATTCTATCTTCTGTTGATTGAAGTTTTATCGATTCAAACTGATTAAATATTGAATTTTTATCGACTCCTATATAAAATATTTAAATCTATTAATTAAAATTACTTTAGTTTATTTTCTTTACTTTTGAATCTCTTTACATAAGAAAACTCAGGAACTTGTGACTCCTGCAGCTTTTCTTACTAAAGAATTCCTTAGTAAAATCATAAACTCTCGTAATCTTGATTTTTTCTGTAATTGAAAAAATAAGAAACTCAAAAACCCAGACAGTCTTGTCCATAAAAAGACTAGTTCTTTTTAGTCAAGAACCCTGTGTTTTTGTTTTCTGGTTTATCAATCACAAGAAAACTCAGAATTAAATTATTTGATTTTAGTCGAGTCTTGTTGAATCGAGAAAAAGTTTGATCGAGTGCTTGATATTCGAGAAAATCTTTAGTCAATCTGTTTCTGCTCAAAGTTTTTATAATTTTTATCGAATAGAATTAAATCGAGAACACTGAGGTTGTCAATCGATCAAAAATCTGTTTATCGAACCAAGTTCATTCGACAACAGGTTTTATCGAGCCTCTTTCACCCGATAAAAAGTTTTTCATCGAGCCAATTTTCATTCGACAACATTTATTATCGAGCCTCTGTCACTCGATAACAATTTATATCGAGTATTTCACACCCGATAAAAGTCCTTAAATCTTTCTGCCCATATCGATAATTTTATTATCGATCTCCTTTGTCTCTCGAGAAAAACCTGCTGTTTCACGAGACAACTCAGAATCTTTTAAAAACTCATCGATCGAGGTCCACCAGTAAGTACAATGACTACCCGTGAAGCCATGGCAATTGGATCAGACACCAAACCTCCTATTCTCTTCCCTAGGGAGTATTCTCAATGGAAGGATAGATTCCTTGACTTCATTGAACGCAATGACTATGTCGATGAGATCATGCGTTCAATCAAGGAAGGTCCTCCTCCAATCTTCTACCAGGGTTTTCCCGCCATGCCAAACAACGTACCTCCTACGCCCGCACGAAGGGAAGTTAAACTCAAAAGTACATGGGATGCAAACGATAAGAGGATAATGAAAGGTGACCAACTCGCTCGTTCTTATCTACTTATGAGCCTCCCAAATGACATTTATATGAGCATTGATAGCGACAAGAAAACGGCTAAAGAAATGTGGGAGGTCATAGAAAAGTTCATGCTTGGAACAAAGATTGGCACACAACTCAAAATCACAAACTGCATCTCACAATATGAAGAATTCAAGGCTAAAGACGGAGAGAGTCTTACGAACACGTATACCCGTTTTGTACAACTGGTAAACGAGCTAAGCAAGAATGAAATTCGTAAGACCAAGATCGAGAACAACGTTAAATTTGTTAGCAATCTTCAACCGGAATGGCGCCGGTTTGCTAATCAGATCAAACACATCAAATACCTTGCTGATCTTGATCTGCATGAAGTCTATGAAACCCTCCAGCAAGACGAAGAGGAGGTCCTTGAACTCATGGGGTTAAATACAAAGAAAAACCCGGATCCAATAGCCTTGATGGCAAAAGACTCCTCTTCAACTCCTCAAGAGATGTTTCCCGAACTGGAAGAAGAAGATTTTGACTATGATCCCGAAATAGCCAAACTTCAACAACAACTGGCCTTCCTTACGAGATCTTTTCAACAAAAGTTCTCACGTCACTCGAATCCCAACCAACAAAGGTATGCCTCGGGATCTAATAATCATGAGCGAAAGGCCCTATTTGAACCCAAACCGAGAAGAGAAGAACCACGCTCAACACCCAAGCCAGAAGACAAGTTCAAGGGTGAGAGAAGCATGTGCTACAACTGTGGCAAATCTGGTCACTATGCAAGGGAATGCAAGATGCCAATAGTGAAGGACTCCAACTACTTCACTTACAAACTGATGTTGTATAAACAAAAAGAAGCCGGTAAAGTTCTTCTAGCTGAAGATGAACAATGGCTCAATCAAGATGATGAAGATGACATGGAGAGGGATACTCAAGCGCACTTCAGCCTGATGGCTTACTCCGATGATACTCCTTCTCACGCTTCCGACTACACGCCCGAGGTAAGCCCTTCTGACTATGACTCTTTTGTATCTCAAATGCATGATTTAATGTGTAAATTAAAAGAATTACAATCTTAATTGAAAACCCAGAAACTCTTGGTTTCCAATTTAGAAGCACGCTTGGAAAATAATCATAATCAATTGCTTATTATGCAAACCGACCTTGTCAATTCTCAAAGTATAACGCACAATCTCGAAACAGAGAAAATGGTTTTAAAAGAAGAAAATGATCTTTTTAAACAACAAATATCTGATCTCACTCTTCAACTTCACACATCTAGGAGTGAGACTGCCGAATTTTCATCAAAGTTTGACTTTGTCAGTTTTCAAAGACAAGATCTATTAGAAAAACTCAAAGATTTAGAATTAAAACTTTACAAGCTTGGTCAACTGAACACACTATTCACTTAAATACACCGAAAGATTTAAGTTCTAAAGCCGTGTTAGGTTTTGAAACCCCAAAACACTTAGCAAAGGCAATCTATAATACTCCGACAATTTATAAATTCGAATATCTGAACCTTGGTCCATATTACCAAATTCAATTTATGAAGTCGGACCCTAGTGTCGAGGAAAGAGAAGATTGGAAGAGACAAAACAATTTTTTTTTTCAAATACCTTTTTGCTATCCTCAAATAGTAGAAGAGGAATCTTCAAGTGAATATCTTCCAAATAACTACTTTCCATCATATTCTGCCGAAGAACTGCAAAACAAGATTCCTGAATGTAAACCATACATTCCCACTCTATTTTTAGAAAAGAAAATTATTCAACTTGAACGAGTGTTGGAAACTGAACGTTCTTTGGCGGAAAAGGAAAAGGAATCTTTTTTATTTAAAATACAACAACTTGAGAACGAGACTTTACAATTGAACAAAAATCATGAAAATGATACTATTTCAAACATTTCAACTTGTAAAACATTCGTTAGTAATTATTTAGATAATTGCTAAGAGTTGTTTAAAATGAACCCAAATTCCAATCCTCCAAAACAAAAATGTTTCTATTCCGACGAGCAAATCAATGATGAATTAGATGCCCTTTCTAACCAATCTTCACTTGAATCGGACGAGTATTTAAATGACATGTGTGATGAATTTGATTTCAATCATGTACTTCCAAATCACACGGAGTTTTTAGACAAAGGCAAACAACCAATGGAATCGGTTTCCATTTCTACGGAACCAACGGAGTGTTCCACGAGTCAAAATCAACACACTCCTAAAACCAATCATGTCTTCCAAAATCATACTAACCGTGTTCCTTTCAATGTTTCAGCGGTTCATACTTTAGACATCAAACATGTTTGGGTCAAAAAGGGCACGCATACGACAAAGACAACACCCCGCAAAGAAGACAATTTTTCCGTTCAAATGTCAAAAGAAACAATTCTCGTTTTAGATTTCCTTATCAAATTCATTCATTTCCACATTTAATTAAATTTTCTCATAATAAAATTTGCTGTTCTAATTGCGGTGTGGATGATTTTGTACGTATACCTCCTATTGATTATGGTTATGGTTATTTTCCTGACATGCATAATTCTTTTAATCGCAAACTTTTTCCTTCATCACCTGTTTCTAAATGGGGTCCGAGAAATCAAATGACTAACGCCTATAAGTCTCACCACAAGTGGGTACCTAAGGGTGCTATGCCAACTAACCATGATGGACCCATTTACAAATGGGTACCTAAATCTGCCTGATTTTGTGCAGATCGGTCATGTGTGGTACTTAGATTCCGGATGCTCCAAACACATGACCGGACAAAAGGAGCTGCTTGCCAATTACACTGAAAAGAAGGGCGGATTCGTCAAATTTGGCAACAATCACTTGGCACCGATTAAAGGATATGGTGATGTCATTCAAAACAACATCACCATTTCCGACGTTTCTTATGTTCAAGGCCTGAGCCACACCCTGTTGAGCATTGGCAAATTCTGTGACAAGAAACTCGAAGTAAATTTTAGACCCGAAAGATGCTGTTTTCGCACATTTGATGGAAAGGAGCTTCTAGCCGGCACGCGCAAGTCCAATCTCTACACAATCGATCTTTCCCAGGTAAACGCACCCTTGTGCGGCCCGATGCGGACTCAAAGCATACACGGTAAGAAGTGTGTTCTAGTGATGGTGGTCGATTTCTCTCGTTTCACATGGGTAAAGTTCCTTCGATCAAAGGATGAAACCCCCGACACCATCATCACGTTTCTCAAAGCCATCCAAGTTAAGCTAGAACTTACTGCCCAAACAATCCGCATCGATAATGGAACTGAATTCAAAAACCGTGCCCTTGACGGTTATCTCGAATCGGTTGGTATAACCCACACGTTCTCTGCGGCTCGCACTCTGCAACAAAACGGTGTTGTCGAACGCCGAAATCGAACTCTAGTTGAAGCGGCTCGCACTATGCTTACTTTCTCAAAGCTTCCTCTCCATCTTTGGGCCGAAGCCATCAACACTGCATGCTACACTCAAAACCGCTCGATCATCAACAAGCGCTTCAACAAGACACCTTATCACTTGGTCTACGATCGCGTTCCTTCCATCGAGCATCTTCGAACGTTTGGCACTCGTTGCTTCGTAATCAATGAAAAAGAAGATCGTGGAAAACTCAAGCCGAAGGCCGATGAAGCTTACTTTCTCGGATACTCACCAAACGCATCATCCTATCGGGTCTACATAAAACACGCACGCTGCGTCAGTGAAAGCGTTAATGTTCAATTCGATCCAAAAGCCGAAATGGCCCCTGAGCACGACAGTTCTGGACCCGCACTAACCGGCATATTAGCTTCTGATCACATTCGTTCGGAACCTGCTCCAAACCCCGCTGAGCCTTCAACGTCCAAATCCACTATGTCAAATCTGGATGACTTATTCGAGTACTTCTACTCGGATTACTTTGGACCATCCACTGATACTTCTCTCCAGATTCCCCCGCCTACCTTGGAGATTGCCGAGACCACGAATCTTTCCGAACCGCCTATTACACCGGACACCGTCTCAACTGCTGCATCTCCAAGCACATCTACAACCGCTCCTCCCAATCTAACCGTTTCAACGGATGCTCCTCTCGTTCCAACTGAACCTCAACCGGCTGTTCAACCAAATCCTACGGAACCAACATCCTCTCCCCCACCTTCCACTTCGACCCCTACGGATGTCACAAGTGCCACAAGATCATCAACCGTGGCACCAACCTTGGAATCGCTTCAAGATCTTCCGTTAGGCTCATATGAAGATGACACCCCGGATCCAAAAGCATTTCAACCGCTTCCTCATACAACCAAATGGACCCGTTCTCATCCCGTTGATCAGATTATTGGCGATCCAGCCAGACCAGTCACTACACGAGCCGCCTCGGCCAACGATTGTATGTTCTCTTCGTTCATAAGAAAGATTGAACCCACATCCATTCACGAAGCAATGAATGATCCTGATTGGATTGTGGCGATGCAAGAAGAACTCAATCAATTTGAAAGCTTGAAAGTTTGGCGCCTTGTTCCCCGTCCTCGAAACAAAACCATTATCGGCACGAAATGGATATTCAAGAACAAGCAAGATGAAGATGGAGTCGTCATTCGCAACAAAGCTAGACTTGTCGCAAAGGGATACCGCCAACAAGAAGGGATTGACTATGACGAAACATTTGCACCCGTAGCCCGCATTGAAGCAATTCGAATGTTCTTGGCATACGCGGCACACAAGAACTTTGTGGTTTTCCAAATGGACGTCAAAACGGCCTTCTTAAACGGTGTTATGCGCGAAGAAGTCTATGTCTCTCAACCCGACGGGTTTGTCGACTCCTCCAAACCAGATCATGTCTACATTCTGGACAAGGCTCTGTATGGCTTGAAGCAAGCCCTCCGCGTAAGGTACGATAGTTTGTCTACCTATTTAGTGAAGAATGGCTACTCCAAAGGTAAGATCGATCCAACTCTTTTAATTAAAAAGGAAAAAGGTGACATTATGCTCATACAAGTCTACGTGGACGACATCATCTTCGGTTCGACTAACCCACAACAATGCAAAGAGTTCTCCAAACTCATGATTGCAAAATTTAACATGAGCATGATGGGAATGATGAACTTTTTCTTTGGTCTTCAAATAAAACAATTTTCTACAGGAATATTCATCAACCAATAAAAATACATCTCGGATATGTTGTGTAAATACAACATGACGTCATGTTCTCCGATTGGTACACCCATGTCCCCGGGTTCAAAACTACACGCTGATCCTTCGGGAAAAGATGTAGAATCTAAAAATTACCGGGGCATGGCTGGTTTCTCATGTATCTTACGGCTAGTCGTCCGGACATAATATTTGCCACCTGTCTATGCGCGAGATACCAAGCATCTCCCAAGGAATCACACCTTAGTGCTATCAAACGGATTTTCCGGTATTTAAAAGGTACACCTAATCTTGGCCTATGGTATTCAAAGGATACGGGTTTCGAGCTAACTGCCTTTTCAGATTCGGATCACGCCGGATGCATGCTCGATCGCAAAAGCACGTCAGGCCACATTCAATTCCTCAGAGACAAATTGGTCAACTGGTCCTCCAAGAGGCAAGAAGACAAGTCTAACTACCGCGATCGTGCCTTCGTACCATTCCAACGGTTTCTTCAACTATTTATCCATGCCATGATGTCTTCCAAACCTGCCATCCCTAGACGCACCGGATCACCATTAGGACCGACCAACTCCCTGAAGTTTCTCCGGCTCAATGACAACCAGTTTAACTTCATCATGCCGATCCCTGAAGCATTACTTGCCTATGCTGATCAGACTGCACCGAGTGTGATAGCTTATAGGGAGAGACTCGGCTTAATGGCTCAATCACCTCCGGTTGTGCCTGCCCAACAGCCAATCCATGAGGAACATCTTGTGTAGGAAGGGGGTCCTAGAATAGATGAGCAGGTTCAGGATCATGGGGATCCTGAACAGGGTGATGAGCGTATAGTGAGGGGAATTGACGAGGGCGGTGCACCTGATCAGCCAATCCCACCACCTACTTACCCACAAGCTGCTTCTACTTCCAGATCTACTCCGCGAGTCAAAATGCTTGTTAGCCGTAATCGTCTTCGCCCCCGACCTTCATCGTCTGATGAAGATGAATCTGATTCTCAACCCCTATCCCGCCGTCAGCGAACCGCTACTATGGAAGAACAAGCTCTAAGTCACATTGGTCCACAACCAACCCTATCCGATTCTACATCAGACACCGACGACCAACCAGATGCACCGACTGACGAACCTGATGAGCCAAATGAGCCCTTTGACTTTGAAACCGATCAAGCATCTGCTTCACTGTCCGACATATTCACCGAGCCCTATGCTGGAGAGAAAAGGATAGAGGAGGGAGTATTAGTTGAAAAAGAAAGCGTGAGCGTGAGCGATGGGAAGAGAAAAACAATAGAGAGCGCGAGACCAGATTCCCACATCCAGGTAACCGCGTCTACTAGCCCTACTCATTTATTGGGTAAGACTAGTGGACAAGATGTTGTGGACCTAGCAGCGCAAGTGCACGCCCCCTAGCCACTCTGAAGGCTCCCAACAACCAACAATTTCAACTATACTTGTGAGTCTAGCACCTTATCTAGCTCCCCTCCATTCGGGAGGCACAACTATTGAAACAAGAGGCAGTAGCTCACCTGCTTCGACTTCGATTTTATGCACGTCGAGTCTAGAGCCCGCTAGGGAACACAAGTCCATACACACTGAGTGCCTCCGTGGCCCAGTCGGAACTCCCATAGTGATGTCCATTCCGGACATTCCACGAGGATTGGGAGGAAATCCTACCAGTGCTACAACTACGCCAACACTGAACGTAGGTCATACAGTTGATTCAACTGTACTGTCAACGGGTAATCTAAGTGATCCCGGTGTTTCCCTTACAGGTACCGCGACTCTCACATTCACCATCCCCCCGAGTCTGAATCGATCATCGCCGCACACTTACAAAAGGCAAAAGACTCCCTCGCTGCTCATGCTGCTCTAATGACAGCCGAGAGGGAAGCCTTCGTACGAGAAATTCGTGACGCCCCGCGCCTTAAAGATCCGACTTCCCATCAAGCCGGCCCTTCGCATCCAAGCTCAAGCCGTCCAAGCTCTAGCCCTTCGCATCCAAGCCCCTCACCAGGACGACCCGGGCTCCGATCCAACTCGTCCTGAGGGGGAGACACGCCGGCCTGCAAGATCACGATCCAGAGCTGCTGCTGCATCAACTTCAAGACCACCCACTCAAACTACCCAACATCGACAACGTGCTTCAAGAACTCCAGAAGACGATACGCCAACGGTTGAAAAGCATGCGGATATCGAATTCAAGAGTACAACTGTCGAACCTGCCGAACCAGATCAAAATGTAGAAAGAGTCGACGTTCAAGGTCTGCGAACATCAGTAAGAAACTGGTTCAGGGATCCGTATGAACCAGTACTCCAAGAGCAAGACTATGTGAACTTAAAGCATACGGCAAGGAACTATGCTTTGAGGGAACAAAATGAACCAAGACTGCTGCCTCATCAAATTCGGTGGCAAAAGATGCTGACTGAAAGCAAGTCGAAGTGGGTAAATAAGCAAATTCGTGTGCCATATCTTGAGGAAACAATGGAAAAGATCTTTCCAAAAGAAGCAAAACCTGATGATTTGGCACACATTCATCTCGTGATGGAAATGGATCCTGCTCAGGTTAGAGAGTATCTCCATATCCTGAAGATGAGAGCTCTACCTCCAGCTGAAGTGGTCTCGAGGCACAGGATTATTGGGATTCTGAAGATTGACACAAATAGGATCTACCAAGTCGAATACCCAGTTTTCACAGTCCAAAGAGAAGACGGTAAAGCGTATTCCTTCTCTGAAGCCGATTTTGCAAACCTTGATATAATGGACTTTGAAACCATCTACAACGACTTGAGAGACAAGCGAAACCGAAACGAACACGGGCAAAGGGCACTAAGGGCAGTGGTAAGGCATGTTCAGAAAGAGCTACGGTACAGCTATCTGCACGATCTTCAACGTGGGATAGAAAGCGAGCAAAAGAAGATACATATTCCTAAGCCTGATCAATCATTACCTGTACCAAGCAGCACTCTAGTTACTACCGTCATCACTTATCCTGTTCATGGAGTTGTTTGAATGCATGCCTCTCGAGAAAAGCAGTTTCTTAGATTTCATGAAGTGGCTGCATATTCTGATGGTACATTGTGGGGAATCCGAAACAGACTTGCGTCAGAATTGGCTACGGATAGAAAGAACACGACAAGGATGAGCAACGATCGAAGAAACTCTCTTATAGAAGCTATCAGAATATATGAAAGAATTCTCTATCGACAAACCCTCCGAAGATTTGAAGGCATGTTTGAGCTGAAAAAGTGAAGACTGATTTTGCCACAAAGAGGGAGATTGTTAGGTCTATTATTTAATTGTGACAAAAAAAGGAAAAGCTATGCTTGATTATAAAAGGAAGTTTATAATTCCTTAAACTCTGTGTTTCCTTAATTAGCATAGGCCTAGCAATATAAATAGGAGTCTAGGGTTTACTTTCATACTAGTCGATTCATATTAGAGAGAGAGCCGAAACTGTGATTTCATTGTAATCGATTATACATTCAAGAGATATACGACTACGTAAGTTCTTTAACATCTTTATTGTCGTATTACTTTACTATTAACGTTTATCTGTCATAGTGCTTGTTCATCTGGGATCAACACTATCAGAGTTGGTAAGCACGTGGGAGGCAATAAAGTATCTCCGTATGTACTATCTGACACAGGTATGGGAGGTTGGCATTTGTGCATCGAGGATAAGATCAACTTTGATCTTGTTGACTATGCTTCATTTGATCGCTGATCCTTGAGGTTGTAAAGAGGAGTCCACAGGTATCACTGAGGCATACACAAGAGGAATTCCACTAAGTAACGTTTATCTGGCATTTGTGTATCTCCGTATGTACTAATCAGTGTTTGCTCTCAATTTAAACAATAACTAAAGCTAGGATTTCCACTAAGTGCAAAGAGGAATCATCATTAAATCACTGAGAAAGCTTGGATCAACAACCATCGTGACCCAAATGATAAGGTTTGGTGATTCAACTAATCAACAAATTACTGGTGTGGACATTATGCCATTTTGTCATCGATGTCCAATTGAACATGTGTCAAGGATCTATAATCATCGTATTGCACAATCACTATTCTTAATTCCTAGAATGTATTGACAAAATAGATATCAATATCACATACCGACTATCTTATCATGCATTCTTTTCCTCTGTACTATTCAATCAAGGCCCCCACAAACATCACTCTTGTCATAGCAGAAGGACAAATCTTATCTCGATCCATGCTACTAGTACTAATTAAGTGATAACTAATTAAGTGATACACAACATAAAATACAACAATTATATCACCTAGTTACCGAATGAGTAGAATCAATGTCAAAGGATGCCACTCACATAGTGCAAACACCATGATTTCAAGTCAAAGTACTTCTTATACAATAACAATATCAGAAACACATATAAGACTACCATGACGTTCAATACCACGCTCTTATAGCAAATCAACATTCGATACATAAGATCCCCATATTTTACTCATATGTGTATTCAATATCTCCATATATATGAAAACCACAAGGGTTGTGGCGTACTGGTTTTAGGCCCTCGGGGATGTGGTGGAATATCCTATCTGCCTAGGGTTCGAATCCATGCGTATACAACAATTGTGGCCACTGAGTTTATCAGGGCTCATGTATTGTAGTCATAATTTGCCGGGAATAATCCAGGCATAGCCTGGGACACCCTTCAAAAAAATATATATATCTCCATTTAAATCCTTAAATATACTAGTCATTAACGTATTACTTCAATCTAGGCCTAAAGTAATACTTAAATAGGAACATTTGTAGAATATATTGTTCTAATGTTATTGTTATGTTTTATTAACACATACCACAATATAAACAAAATAAGTAGGCAACTGGTTTCATTTTTAAATATCATAACATAACGTCCAAACATAATCATCCAATGCTTGACTTTTGGGAATGCACTAACACTCACCGGCTTCAGTAATGCCAATCTATTATGTATCAAATATCAAAAGATCTATAGTGATCATCATGCTTATATTGTGTTAAGGGTTTTGTTCATGGATTAATAGCATTTGTTTTAGTAGGTACTTTGGATATTGTATGATTGCCTCTTGCTATAATTTGGCTAATAAGATGATATTTTCTATGGAAATATTTGGCTCACTAATGAGATCAAGGTTTATTGGCTAGTGTTATAGCTCCATTATTGTTGCACAAAAACTCCACAGAGTTGTCATTGCTAGTAACCACACCAATTTCAGAATCTAAGTTTTTCATCCAAACAACTTCCTTTTTGGCATCTGATGTTGCTATGTACTCAACTTCTGGTGTAGAATAATTTAATATCTCTAGTTTGGAACCCTTACGACGTTATCACTGTAACCCCTTACACTCAACATCACCTCATGGTAGTATACCAAGAATATATCTTTCCTTATTCTAAAGTAGGTTAATATAATCTTGGCGGAAAATCTATGACAACCATTAGGATTGCATTTTTATCTACTCATTACGCTCAAAACATAAAATGCAATAATGTGAGTACAAATCATTACATGTATGATAGGTCTAATTGTTGAAGCATATGGAATCTTACTCATCCTCTCACTTTCTTGAGGTGTTATGGGACTATGTATGTAATTTTACTTAAGAAAAAGCATTTTCCGTGATCTATATATTTCCATCTAGATGCCAAACATGTAGGTTGTTCACCAAGTCTTTCATCAAAGATAATTCCTTAACCAAGCATTTATCGACTCTAGTCTCGAGACAACATTCCCAATGAGTAATATGTCACCCACATAGATCAAAAGAACTGATACTACACTCTTGCAAACCTTCTTGTAGATATAAGACTCATCATTGTTTTTAAAGAAAAAAACCAAAGTCTTTGAAATTTTTAAAATTCTCAAAAAGATTTCTTCAATCCATAATCACATATCACTTCAATGGACTTAATTGATCTTTTTCCAATTTCGGAAAATAAAACCAACTTTTCTTCATTACTCTTTGTGGGAAAATTTTATATGTTCTTTTTCCTATTCAAAATCTACGATTTTTTCATCCATACTCATCCAATCAAGAAAACATTAGATTGTTGCAACTTGCATACTTTATGATAGTTTTCATAATGACAAAGCCTTTGGTTGTATCTTGTACACGTCCTCAAGTGGTTTTTTATTATGAAAGACCATTTTGACAATCATCTCCTAAATCATATAATCGTGGTATGCAACAATGGCTAGTAGAATTCTAATGAGGTTAGTCATCACGACTTGTGAAGTAAGTTTCATCATAATCAACCCCTTGGATCTTTTTTAATCCTTTCGCAATCAATTACGCCTCATATGTAATCACGTTATCATTCCTTTTGGTCATCTTCTTGAAGATCCGTTTGCACTCTAGACGTCGTACCTCATTAGAGGACTCAACCAAGTTCCAAACTCGGTTTTCATATATGGAGTCAATAACAATTCTCATGGCTTCTAGCCATTTATGGGAGTCAATGCTTACCACAACCTCTTCATAGCTCATGGCCTAAACATCCATGAACATCAAATCCCTGATATGAGTGATGAGAAATTCGTATTTTTTAGGTTCATTATGAATCCTTCTAGATCGTCATGCACTTTGTGTTACCGCATTAGTCGGAGCATTCCAAAAACCATGGATTCACAACCCTTTGTGGATCTACAACATCTTATGTTCATGTGTTGTTTCCATTCTACTTACATATTTTGATCTTGAACATTTCAAGGTCTAAACTCTTCCCACCAAGTTCTTTGGATATAAACTATTTTCCATGAAAACAATCCGACCTACAAGGCACTTTGCTGTGTAGAGGGTGAAAAACTTGTACTTATGATATTTGGGTTCTAGTTTATTTGTGACTTTACGTCATACATTAACCTTACAACGTAAAGTCTTCACAAAATTCACCTTGGGACTCTTCCTAGTCCATATCTCGAATGGAATCTTTTCAAAGATTTTTTTGACACCTGACTTAGTCTAAAATTCACTATCTTTAGAGCATAACTCCAAAAGGATGTTGAAAGTTCATGCTGACTCATCATAAGTTATAAAATGTCTAATACTATATGATTCCTCATCTATAGCACACCATTCCATAATGGTGTTATAGGAGAGAAGAAGAAGATACCAAGTAATCATGAATTTTAGAGGATTAGGTTAAACTTGGAGGTTGATTAAACTACATATTGTCATGATTAGCCTTGGAAAATGACTAAAAACCCTTGAATTTCTACAACGGATAAGAGCATTCAGATTTGGTTTATTTGAGAGGAAGAAATTAAAGATCCACAAAGCACGATCAGTGCCAATTCAAAGTAGAAAAGAGTACGACTAGTGCCAAATATTCTGTTTTAGTGCACGACCCGTGTCGTTTTCCTGAAAGAAAACGCACAACCAATTCTCATCCTTTTGTGCCTTAGTAACTTGCAAAACAACACCGTCCAAAGATCTTGGGTTCTAGTTAGCTTACACGAGTGTGCACCCACACCTCCTATCCCATGTTATAGCTTAACTATTAACCCCCTTATTATCAGGTATACCCACTTAACTTAAACGGACCGATGATTTCACTAAAATCACCAACATTCCTCCCCCATTTTAGTGTAATCCTTGATTCACAAACAAAAGATGATACAGAAATAAAACTCATGCATAAATGAAAATATCTAGAAGAGTGAATTTCCATCTTAGTACATAACACATTTCAAATACTCGAGAATCCGGGTGTCCAATGGATTGAACCCTTCAACCCATTTGAGTACTAGAAAATAACATATACATGAATTTAAAGATTCTCTAAGTTAAAACCTGACACTATTACATCCATGTATCCTTATCTATTCGTGAGTGCATACAAAGCCAAGTCCAAGCTTTATGAAGCGGGCACACTTCACACTCACATAGGTAGCTCTTTTCGCACATGCACTTTAACAAAAGAACTAACCCCCTTCCCATGGAATTCCACTTCTAACATTTTATTATAAGGGAATTGGTTATCTCACCATTAGAGATTTATATGGACTTTATCATTGACTTGTGAACCAAGTCCCTAGTTAACCCATTCATCAAGTGGTCTGCTAGATTTTGTTGAGACCGAACAAATTCAACCAAAATCACCCATTTCGTAATAGCTCATGAATCATGCTATGTCTAACACCTAAGTGTCTAGACTTTCCATTATACAAATGGTTATAAGCTTTAGCCAACGTAGCTGCAATATAACAACGGATAGAAATGGGTGATATTGGTTTCGGCCACAACGGAATTTCATGGACAAAATTCCTTAGCCACTCCGCTTCTTTACCGGTCGTGACCAATGCCATAAATTCCGACTCCATAGTCAAACTAGTGATGGAAGTTTGCTTCTTGGAAGCCCATGAAATGGCACATCGCCCAAGCAAGTACACCCAACCACTTGTAGAAAAATGATCTTTTAGGTTGGTAATCCAACTTGCATCCGAATATCCCTCTAATACCGAAGGAAACCCAACGTAGGAAAAGCCATAATCTATGGTTTTCTTCAAGTACTTAAATACTCTCCTTATTGCTTGCCTTGTTGAGTACTAGGATTACTAGTATACCTACTCAACTTTCCTATGGCGAAAGCAATGTCCACCCTAGTGTTTGTCATGGCATACGTCAAGCATCCTATAGCCATTGAGTACTCGAGTTGTGATACCACTTCACCCGAATTGGGCATGAGCTTCACACTCAGATCATATGGAGTACTCACCAGAGAACAATGAAAGTGATTGAATTTCTTTAACACTTTTTCAATGTAGTGAGATTGCGTAACTGCAATCCCCTTGTTCTCACGTTTGATCCTTATTCCAAGGATCACTTCCGCTTCTCCCATATATTTCATGGAGAAACTTGATGACAAGAATTATTTAGTTCTATCGACTTGATTTTGGTCGGTGCCAAAGATCAACATGTCATCAACGTATAAGCAAATGATTACTCTGTTACCGAATGTGTCAAATTTGCTATACACACACTTGTCCACTCGGTTTAATGAAACCTTTCGGTTTAATGAAACCTTCCGGTTGTTTCATGTAAACTTCCTCCTCCAAGTCACCATTCAAGAATGTCGTTTTGACATCCATTTGGTGAATCACTAGATTGTGAATAGTTCCTAAGGCTATCAATAATCTAATTGTGGAGATCCTTGCAATAAGGTATCAAAATAATCAATGCCTTCCCGTTGCCTAAAGCCTTGGATTACCAATTGAGCTTTAAAATTGTTGATTGTCCCATCGGCTTTCATCTTCTTTTGAAGATCCACTTGCATCCCAAAGTTTTAAAACCAGGTGGCCAGTCTGATAATACCCAAGTATTATTACCCGCGATGGAATCCATTTCATCCTTTATTGCTTCTTTCCAGAAGAACCATCTTGAGACTCCATAGCCTCATCAAATGATTTTGGATCCTCCTCAATACTATAACAGTAAGAGAATTGTGACCCAATCTCATCTCTTGATCCCTCCACCAAGTATAAATGGAAGTCAAGACCAAAGGATCTTTCAATCGTTCCTCTTTTGCTTCTTCGAAGCATCAGAGACTCGGTTGGAACAATTGCTTGTTCTTCAACTTCACAAGTTCCACTTGTACTTGGAACTACGTCCTTTTATATAGCTATTTAAGAGAATCTATCTTCATCAAATAATGCATCTCTCGATTCTATAACAGTGTGAATCCCCTATAGAAACATTAGGTTCAATGACATAGAACCTATAAGCCATGGAATGCTTGGTATATCCAATAAAGATGCACTCAATACCTTTCTCACCCAAATTTTTCCTTCTGGGTTTCAGGTAGTCTCACGACCCCTCGACAACCCCAAACTTGGATATAATTCAAGTTTAGTCTTTTCTTGAACCAAAGTTCGTAAGGGGTAATCTTGTTCCTTTTATTGGGAACTCGATTTAATAAGTAACAAGCTGTCAACATGGCTTCACCCAAAAATCCATCACTCAATCCCAAGTAGGATAACATAGAGTTCACCATTTCTTTAAAAACTCTATTTTTTCGTTCCGCCACACCATTTTGTTGCGGTGTGTAAGGCGCGGTAGTCCCATGAATGATTACTAGGGATTGGAAATACATGGGATCGTAATATTCCTCACCACGATTGGTACGTAATCATTTTATAAATGAACTGATTTGCAATTCAACCTCCGTTTTATAGATTTTAAAACAGCCCAACTCTTCATTTTTTGTATGTAATAAGTATACATAGGAAAAACGTGAAGCGTTGTCAATAAAAGTAACAACGTATCTTTTGTTACCCAAAGATGGAGTAGAATGCAAATCACAAAGATCACTATGAATTAATTCAAGTACCATCGAGTACCTTTTAACATTAGGAAAAGGTTGTCTAGTGATTTTGTCAACATGCAAGTTTTACATTTTTCAGAAAACAAGTCAAAAGACAGAATTAAACCTTCCTTAGACATTTCTTTCATTATTTTTAAATTCACATGACCAAGCCTTGCATGTCATAAATTAGAATCGACATAATTTGAATGTACAAGAAAAGCATAGTTAGAAGCACAACATTATCATAATTCAAATTCAACATAAACATTCTATTAAGAAAATAACCAAATCCAACAAAAGAGCCACTTTTCGACAAGATAAACTTATCGGAATCAAAAACTTGCCTATACCCTAATTTTTTCAAGATACCACCGGAAACCAAATTCTTTCGAATTTTTGGCACATATAAAAGTTCAATTATTTTAATAGAACTATACTCTAGCCTAACCAAGAATGGGAGCACTTGACTCGTTCCCCATGTGGAATACGGAGCCCTCTTCAACCGGTTCCAAAGTTGTGAATGAATGCCGATCCTTGCACACATGACATGTTGCTCCCGAGTCGACCCACAAACAACACCATCTTCCTGCACATAAATTAAATGCTTCATATATTAGTGATACATAATTTAGTTCTTAATTAAACCAAAGTCAAGAAATTGGCCTTGCTGTGGGTTTAGATCCTTGGATCCTAGCCCACCACCACTACTGCTTGCCCTGTTCTTGTTCTTGACAACCCGACAATCACACTTGAGATGGATTGTCATCCCACAGGTCCAACAAGTTAATTTAACCTTCTTGTTGGGCCCTTTCTTGGCTTCATTAAACTCATGTTTTCCCTTGAACTTGTTAGAGTTACCCTCTTCCACCATGTTTACAGAAGAGACAAAAACCTCTTTTGCCTTAGGTTTCTCAGCCTCTTGAGCCCAAAGAGATTCCTCTATTCGCAAGTGACTACCAAATTGTACAAGAGACAACTCTTCCTTCTTGTGTTTCAACATGTGTTTGAAATCTTTACAAGAGGGGAGAAATTTATCAATTATGCTTGATACGGAGATCTTCATAGCATGTTTAGCATATTACCCTAGAATGCGCAATAACTCATTGAATTGATCCATCACAGGTCTTGAGTCCACCATTTTGTAATTATTAAAATTACTAACGAGGAACTTCTTACTAGAAGCATTTTCGACCATGTACTTAGACTCAAGAGAATCCCATAACTCTTAGGAGGACTTGACATTTTGATAAGTATTAAAGAGGGAGTCGCACATACCCTTCAAGATGTGACCACGACATATGTAGTAATCGTTCTCCCATTTACCTCGTCGTGACAACGCGTCATCTCCAGCGTCTCATTTTCCATCACCTCCGCATCGGAGTGCGTAACACGTACACCACCTTCACCGTGGTTAATAGAAATTGCATCTTCTTCTGCCATCGTCTGAAATCCACACCCTCGAATTTCTCTAGTTTGGTAAACTTAGACGTCATGCCTCTCACCGATTGTTCACTCGACATTGTCTCTCACAAAGAATGAAATATCTCTTAAGATTGTTGGAGGAATCTGAACAATAGGGAGAAAATGAGAGAGTAGAAAAACCCTGATAAAGAAGTGATATCGCATGAGAGCTCGCTTTCCTCGAGATATATTTCAACCCTATATGCCCGGGTATCACGAAATTATCTCGAGGATAATCCCAATTCTGTGTATCGATAATGGCATATATCGATCCTATTTATACCACAAGAAAACCGTAGCTGATTCTGCATTAACACCAATAATAATATCTCAGTTACCAAAATTATCCTTAGTTTCAACTGATACAAGGAGCACGGCAGTGCCAATTTAAAGAAAAAAAGAGCACGACCAGTGCCAAACATTCTGTTTCAGCACACGACAGAGCACGACCAGTGCCAATTCAAAGTAGAAAAGAGCACGACCAGTGCTAAACATTTCGTTTCAGTGCATGGCCACTGCTCATCCTTTTGTGCCTTAGTAACTTGCCAAACAACACCGCCCAACGACCCGGGTTCTAGTTAGCTTACACGAGTGTGCACTCCACACTTCCTTTCTCATGTTATTGCTTAACTATCAATCCTATTATTATCATGTGAACTCAATTAACTAAAACGGCCCGATGATTTCACTAAAATCACCCACATCATCTTTCAATCGAATGAGGTGGAGAAATCCAATTGGATGTATCTATCCATTTGAGCTTTTTAGAAATTAAGAATGTATTGGATTTACGGGTCATATCAGATGAGGCTGAATTTAAATTCTATTGAAATGTATCAAAGGTAGCTCAGATAGTGAGCAGATCGGATGAGGTATCAGATAGTTATGAAGATCCTTATTCTGCTGGTGAATCAGATGAATAAGTGTACTATACGTACGTATATAAATATCAATTCAGATGAGTATCAAATCCGACGAGACAAAATAATCATATATATGATGTGATAAAAATTTGATGGATTCTGAAATGAATGAGATCAAGTCCGATTTGGTTAGATAAAGAGTTAGATCTGACTGTAAGATTGTCATTCGAATGGATACAAATTCGATGAAGAATGAAGAATCCGAAAATGTTGATCCGATTGAGAGTCTGAATTATGAAGTTCTTAACCAAATCGAATAAGTGATTTGAATCAAGAAGAAAATACCGGATATTTGTCTGGATGTGGACTTAGTGCTTTATTCTAGTTGGATTGTTAACATTGAAAGTTGTAAAGTTTATTTCATTCTTTTGGATCGCTTATTGGAAAATGTAAAAAAAATAAAATTTAAAACGATATGAAAAGTTAACGTATAACTTTGACATACATCATAACTTAATTTTCAATATTTAACATTCCCAATTCACTGATTAAATCTTCAATCTTGATTCATCAACATGTCTGATAAATAACTCATTTAAATGATAGTCTGTTGAAATAAAATGAAGTTCTACATCACCTATTGTTACACTATCTCGGATGAAATAATATTTGATATCAACACACTTTGACATGAGTTAGCACACAAAATAGCTAGGCAGGGAATTTCATGTCATATTCTGTAAGTTGATTTCTATTTCATAGAATTTGTGTTGTACAGCATTTAGTACCCACATATTCAACCTCTGTAGTAGAAATTGAGACTAAATTACATTCTTACTTGACCAACGTTTACCACCCATAAATTAACAACTTTCGATAGTAATTTTTATTGTCTAATTGATATCATGCATAATCAGAATCTGAATGCCCAATTATTTCAAAACCAAAGTCCTTGGGGTACCAAAGAACTAGGTTGGGAGTACTTTTTAGGTATCTTAATATCTTTTCTATATCAGTCAATTAAGACTATTGTGGATTCGCTTGATATCTACATAGAGACATGTGAAGAACATAATACTAAATAACCAATTATTCCTCTATAATTAGTTACTCAAATGAAGTTTCATTTTGATTTGAATGTAACTTTAATGAAGTAGACATTGGTGTTTTCATGGGTGAGCATTGATCAAAATCAATGGATTGCATTGGTGGTTTTAACTTTAATTTGGTTTATAAAAATTCCCTCAATGGATTGCTTAACTTGTAAACTTAAGAAAAATATTAATTCACCCATCATATTTGTTGGGTCACTGATGATTTGTTGATGACTCCTTAATCCTTGCTTAGTCAAAATATCTTGTATTTTAGGTTCTTTGAAAAAGTCTGGTCATGCTCAACAAGTTCAGCTAATCGAAGACTAGCTGATACCTAAGGAAACATATCAACATTTGTGGAAAATGAAGATATGACTGCTGATCTATTACCAGACTCAAGCGCCGATCTATTCTGATGATCCATCCACCGATATCAATCCATCGGTGGCCATCCACCGATATCAACCCATCAGTGTGCATCCACCGATGTTGTTTCATTAGAGTACATCCACCAATGTTAACCCATCGGTGTATATCCTCCGAGCTCAACTCATCGGTGGACTTTTATAAAGATGCTCCTTGATTTCAAATATCTACAAGAACTTTTCCTCCAAGCTTTAAATTCAAACATTCTCTTTAAACATCATAAAGGTTGTTTTTCCTTATCTAAAGCTTGATATGACAACTAAAGACTTGAAGAAAAGATAAATAGTCTCCTTTACTTTCATCAGTACGATAAGGAAGGACACCCATCTTTTGTCCAAAGGAAATTCAACTATCAAATGATATTGTGACAAGTGTCCTCATGCATTTAATGCATGTGCACTATAAAAGGAGAAGAAGATCCCTCATGCAAAATACTCTTTCAGCAAGATATATTCTAAGTGATCAGCTTGATTCGGCATTTTAAAAACAACTTTATAACTTTCTTTGTGATTTAAGTTATACTCTTGTTTTACTAAGTGTTTAAATTGTTAGAATAGATTTATCTATTTTTTTCCGCCACAATCAGTTTTGTAAGTGTAATTCTTGATATTACTACCAATAAGAATTTAAAAATTTAAAACATTTTGTGTAATTGTATTCAACCCCCTTCTACAATTTCTTAAGTGCTTGTCATTATCTTATATACAGGACTAACAAGTGGTATCAGAGGAGATTAGTTTAATATAATAAACTAGATCTGTAATGGCAGCCTCTTCTTCCTCAAACCCAGGATCTAATCTGCAAAATCCTTTCGCTGGTCATACGACTCTGGCTCTGCTGCCAAACCACCAAAGTTTAATCCAAATAACTTTGCCCTGTGGAAAAGTTGTATGATACTGTTCTTGAAAGGGGTTGACAGCAAATATCCTACTATTTTGAGTGAAGGACCTATATTTCCAAGAATCCGGGATCACTATGGGTCAAAGAAAAATGCTGAAGGTGAAACTCTTGAATCTTTAGATGAAGAAAATATGAAGCAAATGGTAGATATTTGACTAAAAGTCCAAAACAACATACTGAAGATGATAAACGTCTTGTAGCCTTGGACACCAAAGTAAAATCTATCATTACTGTTTCTTTTCCTGATGAAGTATTCCACTCCTTGGTAAACCCCTCTACTGTCAAAGAAATGTGGGATACTCTGTGTGTGCTTTATGAAGGAACTGTTGAAGTCAAGAAAAACAAGAAAATTGCTTTAGTGAGAAACAATGAACTTTTCTCTCATGAAAAGGGAGAATGTCTTTCTGACTACTATAACCGTTATAACAACCTATTAAATGACCTTAAATTGTTGGGAAAGGTATATGATTATGAGGAGGTTTTATGCAAATTTATGGACTGTCTTACAGACTTCTGGGAGAATATATATACCTGCATTAAAACCACCTAGGACCTTAATCATATGCCTCTAACTGCTCTGTAAGGTACTTTACATAACTATGAGTAGACAAAGAACCAACGAAAATCTCTCATTAAAGACATCAAAACTACTTCTATAGCTTTAATAGGTGATTCTAAGAAATCTTCGAGTATTCCTAGAATTACCTACCCAATGATGAAGATGACTCATCTCACTTATTGGAGGCTTACATCAGTGAGGCCGATGATGAAGGTGAAGAGTTAGTTATAGACATACTTTCTGATAGTATGGCTATGATGGCTGGAAATCTCAGAAACAAACGGTTCCCTTCAAATCGTCCCAAATTTGGAAGGAAATCTTCCTCTGAAATGCTCTTCTTCTGACAAAGCAAATGATGAATGCTTTAATTGTGGGAAGAAAGGACATTTTTCTTTTGAGTGTAGGTCTAAAGTTCCTTCTAAATTTAAGTCTATCACCTCTTCTGGCAATGACTCCTATAAATCGGCAAGTAGAAAGCCTGCTAAAAGAACGAGCCGATTCCCTAAGAAAAATGATGATTCTTCTCAATCTAGTGATCAGGCCGAGTACAAGAAATACAAGGCCTAATACAAAAGAGAGAAGGAAAGAAATGAAAGTGCTCTCAAGAAGGGCAAATGTCATGTTGCCGAATCTCAAGATTGGGAAGATGAGCCAACTTCTGACAGTAAAGGATAGTATGTCACTAAGTGTCTAATGGTCTAGATTAGCAAGATAGTAGAACTTGAGAGACTGACCTATTCTACAGCCTTGGTCTCTACATAAGAATTGTTTTCTAAAACTCAAGCTCAAGTCCGAAATAAATATTTTATATGGTATATGGACAACGGCTGTTCAAGACACATGACAGAAAACAAATCACTTCTCTTAAACTTCACGAAAGAAAAGGGGCTAGTTGTGACCTTTGGGGGACAAGGCAAAGGGATCACAAAAGGTTATGGGACTCTCAAAAATGGAACCATAACTTTCAACAAAGTGTCCTGCTTTATTAATCTTGTATACATATTCAGGATGATTTGTATCGTCAAATCCTAGGGGTTGTTTCAGATAGACTTCTCTTGAGAGTTTTCCTATCCAGGAAGGCACTTTTAACTTCCATCTGCTAAATCTTAAAATCCTTGAAACCAACATATGCTGGAAAAATTCTGACTGCTTCAACTCTTGTTTTAGGTCTAAATATATTGTATCCGAAATTACAATATTGAAGACGTGAAAGTCAAAGCAAATGTCAACATGAACTTAGATTGTAATTGTACTTCATGTAATAGTCTAGGGGTATAAATACCCATGGCCATGTACTTTGATAAACAAGAATTCATTGTTAGATTTTACAATTTACAATTGAGAATATACATTGTAGAGAGAGAGAGAAATATCAATATACATATGACATTTAACGATCATTCATTGATGTATTCTTGATATTATTGTATTAGATTCAACGTTATCTGATTACTATAGGACTAACAATGGGTATTTGAGCAGGAATCATATGTTTTGAAGAAGATTTGAAATAAAATTTTGTGTTTTTCAAGTGTTTATTATTTTGATCGATTTGAGCAATTTAGTGGTTGAATTTGATTGAAATTAGGCTCATATGATTCGTTTTTGTTAGGGAATCACTCAATTGGAATCAATTTTGGATTAGAAACAGATTAGATTGGTATTTAGGATAAATTTGTGATTTTTGAGTTTAGTTGAAAAATCTTCTGTTTTGATTCGAAAATCATATTTCTAGTGCAATTTTGGGGTTTAGACAATAATTAAAGTTGCTCAGAAAGTGATGTAGAGCAACCCTACAAAACATCAGTTCAATCAGATGTGTTTTGGGGTTGATTCGAGGATTTTTTTGGGGGTTTGACGTAGTTACTGTTGATCTTCATCACCCTCGCACAAGGCTAAGTTCATATGCCTCGCATGACCTTTATAACCCTCGCATGATGAAGATATTCATAGGCTCGCATAGAGTTATGGGAGCCTCTCACCTTGAAGATCATCACCCTCGCACAACTCCATGCGAGCCTCACACACCCTCGGATATCATAGACATTCTTAAGCCTCGCACCACTTCGTGCGAGCCTACACGAACTTCGCACATAGGCTTCAGAGAAGAGCCTTCGCACGAGCTTCGCACACCTGAGCCGAGCTTCACACGAGCCTAATCTTCGCATACGGTTATTTAAAAAAAGAATTGACCTTGGCACGAATCTGGAATTTTTCGTTTTTGCCTATTCAAAGTTTGACTTTTTGGGTTTAGTTTCAGATTTTTTCTTCAAAAACATATTTTAATTTTTGGAAAATGTTTCTAGGCGTTTGACTTTTTGGTTGACTTTTTACCCGAGCTTTGACTTTGACTTTTTAAGTCTATTTTCTGCATTTTCTTAATAGTCAAAGTCGTTCAAACCTTATACAAATCATATTTGATTAATGAGCATTCAGATAATGATGTCTATCTCTAATTTACATTCTATGGTGTCTTCACTACAAGTACTAGTCGACTGTCTTGCTAGTGATGAACTGATAGCTTCCCTAAGAAAGGATTGCACTGAAAAGAAGGCATTACAAGCGTAACTCGATGAACTTTATAAGAATCCTACCTATGTGACTTTTGAAGATGCAAGCAAAAAGAGGAATCTTGAGCTAATAAAGAAAAATGTTGATCTTCAGAAAAGGATAATTGCTTTAGAGCATGATAAGAGTTTTTATTCTGAGTATGGGATTGTAAATAAAGATGAGAAGAAATCTGGTTTAGAAGCTATGTTTGAGAAAGAAAGAAAGAAGTTCACTGACGAGAAGAACACTTTCGAGACTGCAACTAGAAGTTTTGAATGCAAGCTCAAGTCTTGTGAATTGACAATTGCTAAACTTTTAAAGCAAATATCTGATTTTGAACAAGTTGTTGTTATGGAAAGAAGTAAGTTTGAAGCGGAGAGAAAAGATGCCAAGAAAAAAAATTGGAGCTTACGAAGCAGATTTCTAATCTTCAGCAAAGAGTAGAAAAACAATAGAAGGATTTACAACTGAAAGAAAGTTTTTTTTTCATTAACTTGGATATCCAACCCGCTATGCGAGCCAACTAATCCCAGGGAGACCACCCGCTTTGCGGGTAGCCCGGAGTAACCACATTTGAACCTCCGTGGCCACAAAGGGATTTTTTCTACCCCTCCCTGGATTTGAACCTGGGACCTCCTGGTACTTTTGACCTATGGAGCCCAAACTCAAACCATTGAGGCACAACCTTTGTTGCTTTGGTCAAAGAATCATCTGAAAAGAGAAAGTGGTTAGAAATAGATTTAGAGAATGAGAAGGGTAACTTTGAATCTGAAAGACAAATTCTTGAAGAAAAGGTTGCTACTTTTTCTAGGAAGATTTCTGAGTTACAGAAGCATATAGAGCATGACAAAGCAGTATTCGCTAAGAGTATTGATAATGGAATTGATAAAGTTTAAAGAGAAAAAGTGTTTAAGATAGAAAAGGAAGTGTTTAAGAATTAGATTGTTGATCTTACTCGTAAGTTATTAGAATACGAAGTCTGAAATATAGAAGAATTTTGATTTGGTTGTTGAAGAAGGTAATGCTTTTATCTACAAAAGTGAAAAAGCTTGAAGACATAAACTTCAAAGTTGAATTGTCTGACAGAGCTAGTGCCAATAGTATTGCTTAGTTACCATATGATGAATCAGTTTAGTCTGTATGTTCATTCAAGACTGCCTGAAGTTCTATTCATGCCAAGATTTCTTCAACATCGTTCGTCAAATCAAATGGATTCTCATAAGATCAAATTCGTTCTTCTAATCTTTTCTATAATTTTCCTATTTCTAGTTCAAATACTAACCATTCTTAGAGAATTAAGATGGTTTGGAAACGGAAACCAACTGCAGATGAGCACGTTGGAAACAAGTCATATAAATCTCCTACATTTGATGCAAAGTCATTAATCCGGAGATAGATGGGCGAAAGATGGACGAAAATCCTTGAAAGTGGAACTGATTCTTATCTGGTTATTCAAAGCATGCCTACTTTTGCTTCTAGGGATGGTCTACCTTATTTTGTCAGGTTGATCAACGATTTGATCAGTCTGAGCCAAAACAAGATATGTTGTTCAACATGTGGTATGTGTTCTATTTCTGATTCCCTAGTGATAAGATCTACTGTTATAACATCTAGTCGAAATAGATGGTTCGGATCAACACTAACATGCAAGGACCCATGAAGGTATGGGTACCAAAATCTGCTTAATCAATTTTCCAGGTTCTCATGTGTCGTGTTGAATTCCGATTCTTCAAACACATGATCAGACTTATGCTTGGTTTGAGGGGGAGTAACTTTTTTCTAAATTTGAGGGGAAAATCTTTTATACCATATTATCTTTATTGAAAAGTGTTGAATTTTTAACAATTCATGCTAATTCAATCTGAGAAACTAACTTGTGTTTGTTTCTTATCTGATTTTAAATCAATATACTTGATTTACCATGTGTTAATCTTTCCTGATTTAGTTATTTCCACGTCTCATATCTTTGGTGGAAATACACTCGTTTGAAATTCATCACCAAATTTCAAAAATACCAAATAAATGATTCTATTCTTAATCGAAATAATAATTGTGAATTTTTCATCACAATTAAATTCTAATCATTGTTTTCCGAAACATTGTTCTTACCGAGTCAATCTATTTAGCGTTTATATTTGTTTCATTGACATTCCTAAATAGAAACATTCATGTTTTAGCTTCTGAATACCTCTATTCAGAACCTTGTACTTTATTTATTTGACTTCTAAACAAAATTCAGTTTAGAACTCGGAGTTAAATGTTTATGCTCTTGACAACATCAATATTTCAGCATAAGATATTTTTGCATGTGTGATAGGATTTTTAGAGTTTTTATGGTCAATTCAAAACCGGAAGGACGTACCCAAGAAACATACCCAAGGCTAGACATCAGAAAGGGGTCTAAATACTAGTTGAGTTTCTTGATCATTAGGATGATCTTGAAAAGGGGTATGTTGAGATAAAATGTAAACGAGAGGGAATTCGACGAGGTAGAGTCTCAAGCTGAAAATATTATTTCTGGATTTACATTCATTATCAACTGTGATTGAATATGAGACTGAAATGAGGGAGATTTAGTTGAATTTTTTGTCGAGATGAGTGCTAGTGAGTTAAAAGAATATGGTGAGTGTGAGACAAGATCAAAAAAATAAAAAGATCCTCAACAAACCGAGTCAGTAAACCGGGTTGCCACATAATTTATTCATTCTCATTCTTTGGAGATGAATATTGAAAAAGACATGGACCCAGTGTCGACTACTCGTGTCAACCCACCTAGCCACTCAAGTATCTCACAATTTTTTTTTCAGATATCACGGAGAATGAGCATATCTGCTATCTTTTCTTCACTCGGAAGATTAAGATACTGAAAAAGGAAGACACACCTCCTGTCTCCAAACTTTATATTCAATGCATATTTAGTCTCTGGAATGTATTTTCACATTTTAAGCCTTAAAAATAACATAGAATGCTTGATTCTTTCTACACATTGCATGAGTCTTCATAATTCTATTGCATATCTCTATGGTATTGCCGGAACAGTCTGAGAATGGATGTTTATGAGAATGGATGTTTATAATTTCAATTTAATGATGACTGGAAGTCCTATCAGAGATTCATCTTTTCCAACTCTGAAGATAGGCAACTCGATTGAATTTAATTTCGATTGTAGTGATAATAGTTGCTAAATGTGCTTCTATGTTAGCCGATTACCCATTTGTTCTGCCAACGCAGTTTATTAAGAAGAGATCTATTTTTAAGGGGGGGGGGGACAAATTGTTCTGAAGGAGAAATATTTCTGAGGGAGAGCTAACTGTTGTGTTAAATACAACTACAATGATTCAGTCTTTGATCGTTCATGATGTTTAGAATTCTCCTAATCATCATGAGGGGGAGAAATTATATATGAAAGACACATGCCAACACACAAAGTCACATGTAAAAATAAATTCAAAGACCTAATGTTGATGTTGAGGTGGAGCTGATAGAGCTGACAAGGTTTATCTAGCTATTTATTGTTTAAAGTTTGATTGTTGACTGTTAATGTTTCTGATGAAAAGTCTTCTGAAGTCTCTAAAAGATATAATCAAGCTGAAGATGTTGATCTGAAGATCTAATTTGTATAAGGGGGGCTTGTTTTTTTTCAGATGCATGTGCTTGAATATATATATATATATATAGTGGAAGATTGTTCCAAAGCTGAAGATCTATTTGCTGACAAAGTTCGATCATCTTCAAAGAAAGAGTTTGCTAGAGCTGATTTGCCGAATTGTTATCTCGAATACAAAGGGGGACATTGTTAGGTCTAAATATATTGTTTCCGAGATCACAATATTGATGACGTGAAAGTCAAAGCTAAACAAGAATTCATTGTTAGATCTTAGAACTTACAATTGAGAATATACATTGTAGAGAGAGAGAAATATCAATATACATATGACATTTGACGATCATTCATTGATGTATTCTTGATATTATTGTATTAGATTCATCGTTATCTGATTACTATAGGATTACCATCTTGCCACGGGATCAAATGTTTTATCGTAATCAATGTCTTCTTTTTGTCTATTCAACATTGGTTTTAGTACTAATGACTGTATTATCTTCATCCATTTTGTTTCTAAAGATTAATTTAGTGCCAATTATAGTTTATTTGAAGGTCGATGAATAAGTTTTCAAGCTTTGTTACTTTCAAATTGTGGTAGTTCCTCTTGCATGGAACTTATCTCGCTTAGATATTCAACAACATCTTTAACTCTTTTAGGTTGGAGCGAAGACAAGAAGTTGACACACAGACACATATTTGTAGATCTTCTAGTTTTGATTTATGTATGATGATCTTTGATTATTTGATCAATCGACTAACTTCTTGTCCATTTTGTGGCAAACAAAAGAGGTAGATAGGATGGAAATGAAGATTTTATAGATTCAGATAAAATATTTATGGAAGATGGATTAGTTCTAGCTTCACATTGAGAAGGTATTAGGGATGAGTTTGTAAGGGATTTCGAGATTTTAGGATCAACTTCAATCGGAACAATGTCACTGCATGTAGATGTACTTGGTTGTTCAATTGTTACAACAAATTCAAGAGGAGGGTTAGGAGTTGAAGTGTGAAAGATATGTGGAGAAGCATTTTGAAAGGATTATATCAGATGAGAAGAAAGCGATTCATGTAATTCACCTTCATTGAATGTGTATATGGATAAAGAAGGTGAATAATTACATTCATCAAAGTGAACAAGAATAGTTTCATCAATACACTAATGATGACTATTGTAGACTAATAAGATTTTGAGGGAATACCCAACAAATATTACTTCATCGAATTTTGGATTGAACTTTTGGAAATACACCCGAAGATATGAAAGAAACTTATATTTTGCATTCTACCCCGAAACAATTCATAAAGCATCTTTAGATTTCTTTTCACAATTATACCTCTTTTTTGAGTAAATCATGTACATGCTTCGCTTATGCATTATTTTGTCCATCTCACATAGAGTTTCTTCATTGAACAACTCCATTTTGTTGGGAAGTTCTGGCTATAGAAAAGTTCTGAGATATTCTTTTGTATGAGCAAAAGCCTTCTAGAACATTAATTTGAATTTAGTGTCGGCATAATCATTTCTCAGAGATCAAACAAAAGTTGGAATTTAGAACTTCTATCATTTTGATAAAGTTGTTGATTTATTCAGTTGCTTCACTATTTACCTGAAGAAATAATATCCAAGTGTATCTTGAATATTCATCAACAATAATAATAATAAGGATATATATCTTTCCACTTAAACTCTAGATGTTTATATCGAGAAGATGAAGAGGAGTAATAATAGATGTCTTAGGAAATGTGTTCATAATTCAAATGCTAGCAAATTTCTAAGGTCCCAATAGAAATCCAAGGACACAAAAGACTCGACAAGAAATGAGGATAACAATGATCTAGATGTTACACGATAACTCTAACGAAATAAACAACCCCAAATATAAATAACAACAATATGCTAGAATCTATGAATATGACAAGTTCACAAAATAACAAGACAAGAATTTAACGTGGTTCCACTATCTGTGTGATAGTTCACGCCACCAAAGAGAGAAAGAGAGAGAGCACGATGTATTACCAATTGGGAATAATTACGTGTTTACGAGATCCTTGGATCAACGAATAAACTATTCAAAGTTTCTCCCAAAAAAAGTTATATGTATATATATATCTAACATAAAAAGCGACGAAAGGAAACTAAAAGGAAGAAAGTTGGTGGTGTCTGTAGCCTTCCATATGCATCTGAATATATATATATATATATATATATAGGAAACAAAATGGGTTGGGCGGCAGTAGGTTGGGCGGAAAATGGATTCCCATGAAAATTGGCATGTCCGCAAATTGAAGCTTCAACTTGAAGCAAGTTGGTGATGAAAATTGCAGTAGCCAAAATATGTGGTTTAACTTTGGTTTAGTCAGCATGCTTCCATCATACATTACCATGCAAACTGTTGTCTCCCAAAAACATGTGGCTGCAATTTAATTTTCAACTTCATGTATTATCATTCACTTGTATTTTGTGTTGAATGATTTGTACAACATCCTAAAACTTATCAAATTTAAGTTTTTCAACACTCCACCATGATGTGCAAATCATCTGATGAAACCAAACACGCACCAATACAACGAGCATGAACAAATAGCTGATGGAGATCGATAGAAAGTAACAAAATACATTTTGACCGTGAGGAGCTTTGATCGACCATCACCTTGTCGAAGCCAAAAGCAAAAATCCTCAAGTGTGCAATCTCAATAAAACAAAATGAGTTAAGTAACCCAAACAAGTACCAAGTAATAACTCCTCAAAGATGTCATTATTTCACCTGTGGTAATATCATAATCTCTCTTTACAAAAGTGCATAATGGCACTAACACAAACGAAGCTGGATCAATCTGGCGATAGCAACTTAGTGAACATATCAGCAGCATTTTCGTATGTCATGACTTTCTTCAAATAGACGACCTTTGATTCATGTAATCTAACAAGATATACATCACACTTATTTATGTGCTTCTTTCAAGAACTAAAAGCCAAAATATATGCCAAATGGATGGTGCTCTGATTATCACAGAAAATGCGCACGAAAGGTTGCACGAAACCTAAGTCATTTATCAGTTCTTTCAAATGGACCGCTTCCTTCCCTGACTTAACTGCCGCAACAAATTCATCTTCTATGGTTGACAACACCACTATAGACTGTAACCGTAATCTCTAACTGACGGCTATTCCACCTAAGGTAATAACATAACCGGAAGTGGATCTCCAACCGACTCGATCACCTGCATTGTCAGAATTTATCACAGTTGTTGTGCAAACGAAATATAAGACCATGTGTCTCGGTTCTCTTTAACAGCTACCCAATGTGACAGACCCAGATTCATGAGAAACCAACTCACCACTCTGACACAATGTGCGAGATCGGGATGAGTACACAACATGGCGTACATGATACTCCTGACGACATTAGCATACGGAACCTTTGACATTTCGTTATTTACCTTATCATCCTTTGGGACAATCTTCACTCGTGATCTTGATGTGCTTCCGTAGAGGAGTGCTAGACGTCTTGGCACCATCAAAATTGATTAACTTTTAGAGTACGGGAATTTATGTCCCGAAAAATTTCCATGCCGAAAATCTTCTACGGCGCGTCGAGTCTTCATTTCGAACTCTGAATTCAACTTATCTTTCAGGCGTTCGATCTCTGACCGGTCCTTGCAGGCAATAAGAATGTCATCTACATAAAGAAGAAGATAAGTTAAAATACCACCGCTTTGCCATGATAAACACAAGCGTCTTTTTCACTTTTCTCAAATCCCAGAGTGGCATAGACAAATCAAACTTCTTATACATTGACGAGGCACTTGTCTAAATCCATACAGGGACTTCTTGAGCTTACATCATAATTTGTCTTGCTTTCGTCTGGTTGCTTCATATAGATAGTTTCCTACAAGTCTCCATGTAGGAAGGTGGTCTTCACGTCTAACTATTCTAGATCCAAATCATGCATAACCACGATCACCAAAAGAACACAAATAGATGTATGACGTTCAAAGAGATCAAATATGTCGTCATACTCGATGCCTTTCCCTGTGCAAAGCCTTTAGTAATGAGACGGGCCTTGTACCGATTGTGATCTTTGACTTTGAAAACCCACTTGCAGCCAATAGCACGGCTACCCTTCGGTAATGGACATGAGTCCCAAGTGTTGCTCTTCGAGAGAGCTTCATCTCTTCCTGCATGGCTCTAAGACATTTACAACTGTGGGTCAAGGCCACCTCCTTTTTTATATCAAACAACTCCTCTTTCCCTACATGCGAATCATACTCCAGTTGATCTATAAAACTCAAGTTAGCGAAATCCTAATCTCCATACCTGTTAGGTGGAGGAATAGTTCTTTGACTATGCATGGTAGGTGCAATAACTAGGACTATATCGCCTTCATATCCACCATTATTCAGAATCTCTTATTCTGAATCACCAGTAGAAGTCACTGGCGGAATGACTTCTTCAACATTATCATGTGATCCTGAACTAATATCAAGAGCAGATGAACTGGGAATATAAGAACTGTCTACTGTCTTCATATCATTGGTAGTAAGAGTAATAATAGTAACGACTTTCGGATCTTGAGAAGACTGAGGGTCATGTGACTTCAACAGGATTCATTCATCAAATATGAGATGACGATAATGAATCACTTTACGACTCAAGGGGTTCCATATTCAGTAACCCTTGATCCCATCTGTATAGCCGAGTAAATATCCTTAGGTGGCTCTCGGATCTAGGTTGTCCTAGCCTGAAACATAAACATAAGCAGGAGAACTAAATACACATATGTATTTAAGACATATGTTCCCTTTAGCTCTCTAAACCTCTTCTGGAACCTTTCCCCCGATAGCCGAACAAGGTAACCTATTAATAATATGCACCGCGGTGTGAAGTGCTTCGATTCAAAACGATTTAGGGAATCCCGATGTCGAGAACATATATCAAACTTTTTCAAGCAAAGTCCTATTCATTCGCTTGGAAACCCATTAGACTAAGGGTCTCCCGGCGTGATGTAGTGATGTTGGATGCCTTTACGTGAACAAGGGTCTTTGAAGTTACCACTAGTAAATTCTCCACCGTTGTCAGATATAAGAACTTTCAACTTATTGTCAATCTCGACTTCTACTTGTGGTAACCAAGTCTTGAATGTATCGAAGACATTTGACTTTAACTTTAACGTATTCACCCAAAGCTTATGTGAGAAATAGTAAATAAACGAAAGGAAATATTTACCTCTAATCAGAGACGAAGTACTAGATGGTCCCTACACTTCTGTATGAATATAATCTAGAACATCTTGATCTGCAAACACGCGAAGTACTATTTCCCCTATAAATATTATTACCTTAAAACAATTCCGAAGGTAGAGAAACAATCACGGAATGGTGTCATGTGGCAAGATGCACCGGTATCTAACACCCATCGCCTGTCACCTGGCGATGGTGAAACTGTGGCAGAGAAGCCATCTTGCTCCTCTTCGGTTGCAACAATTGATGATTCAGAGTTGTCTTTGTCTTTGTTTTTAAAACTTGGACAATCCTTCATCCAATGACTTGGCTTGTGACAATAAGTATAGTGCCACGCGTCTTTGACTTCCTCCTATAACCAGGTCGACGGAATGGGAGAGCGCCCATGGTTTCTTCCTCTTGAAAGCTGGTCATCTCGGCCTCTTTCAGCAAATAGGCCTTGACTGTAATTGTTCTCCCTTGAAATGTTACCGATTCTCATTTGAATTCTTTAATCTACACAAATCATCTTCTTTTCACATTAGAGAAAGGAAGAGTTTCTCTTCCATAAATAAAACTGATAGTTAATTGGGAATATTTCTTGGGAAGAGAATACAACAAGATCATAACAAGTGCTTCTTCATCTTTAGCAAGAAGTGCATTTGTTGCCTTCAACTTCATAATGATATCTTCGAATTCTGTAATGTGAGCTTTAATTATTGTGTCTTCCTTCATTTTGAAGAAGACGCACGACCGCGTCATTAACAATCTGTTGGTCAAAGTTTTCTTGAGATATAAATACTCAAGCTTGCTCAAAATACATATAGTTGTCTTTTCAGACACAATCTCAAATATAACAATTTTCTCCCATTTCTCTAGCCATAAGGTCAGACATATTAAGGTCTAACTCATTTTTAGCAAATACTACTGATGGACTCCATTCTTTCTAGGTTGGGTGGCAAATGGATTCCCATGCAAGTTGGCATGTTGGCAAATTGAAGCTGCAAGTTGAAGCAAGTTAGTGACGAAAATTTTGCAACCGCCAAAATATGTGGTTTAATCACCATGCTTCCATCATACATTACCATGCAAATTGTTCCTTCCCAAAAACATGTGGTCGCAATTTAATTTTCAACTTCATGTATCATTCACTTGTACGTCGTGTTGGATGAGTTGCACAACATCCTAAAAACTTGCCAAAATTAAGTTTTTCAACAAGATGAACAATTCTTTGACTTGAAACTTTACTTTGCGTGTTTTCCTTTTTCACAAGATTCAAATAGTTTTTATTTACCGGTCCTTTTAGAGACAGGTTGTTTATAGTTTTGAAGTTCAAGTAAGAAAGTCTATTATGCCAAAGTTAGTTTTGTTCGCAGGTAGCATTAGATAGAAAACATACATTTTGGAAAATGGGAGAACATGCAGAGTACATGTCAATCACATAGACATTATTTTTACAACACCCTATTAGAGCTTCCTTGCTTTCTTTGGAAGGTATGGAGCACTTTCCTTCAACAAACTTGACTGTAACAGTTGACTTGTGCTCAGAAGATTGTGCCTAAATCCTTCTACGTATGTTACTTTGTTCAAGGTTACTGAGCCATTTGTCACAACACCATATCCTTGAGTGGACCCTTTAGAATTATCTCCAAAGGTAACTGTCGGTCCTTTTTTCGTACATATAGTCATTGAGTATGGAAATAAAATTAGTCATTTGTGTTGAACATCCATTGTCCAAGTACCATATTTGTGTATGACCTAGTCCCTACAATAATAAAAAGGAAGTAGTTCTTAGGTACTCATTGTGTAATGATTCTTTAGGGTTAATGAACATAATATGTCCTTCCATCTTGTCATGAAGACAGTCCCTAGCATAGTGAACAGTTCTCCACAATTATAAAATTTTCTAGATGGCAAAGATTTAGAAAATCCGGAGAACTTGTTTTGTTTGCTTCGAAAGTTTAAGTTTATTCTAGGAGGAATATATCTATTAAGATAGGTGGGTTTAAAACCAAGAATCCTTTTTTCAAAAGTTCTAGGATGAATAGAAGTTTTGACAATATTCTTGCCTTTTGTCAATATAGCTTTCTGAATAGGGTAAGTAGAGGATCCTGTAGATTCATAATCATTGTTTTTTCACACAGTCAACCCACCTATGATGTGATACTTGAATAAAAACTTCCAAAAGATCATGTGAATTTTTAGTGTTTTAGGAGTTTTCCTAGGAATCACAAGAATGATGTTTTGAAAAAGAAGATATTCCAGAGTATGTGAAATCATTGACAAGTTGTTATAATCTTTTAAGGAAGAGGAAAAACATAAACCATGACCACACACTGGAAATTTGATATTCTATAATTTCTTTTATGGTCTATGGAGGCTTGATTCAAGCTCTTAACAACTACCTTTTCTTTTTCAACATCTCGTGCAATAATGCTTTTTGATTATTTAGAAGTTTGCAAACAATCTTTTGATCTTCTAAGTCATTTTGAATTATGTTAAAATCTTTTAAATTATCAAAACATTCATGAAGTTTTGCAGTGAGTTCTTCTACTTTGATTTATGCTTTTCATTTAGATTCCAAATCATTTGACATATCTACATACATACGATCGTATGTAGGATGACGAACGAAAATATATAACATTGCTTTCAAGATTAGGAAGATTTAAAGACTAAATCTTGGGACATGATGATGACCCAACAACATTTTCTTTCTTTGAATCACATGGTTTATTGAGATGAGCCATAAAACACAGATTTTCTTTATCTTCTTATTCTTTATTAGAAAATGAGGAGGATGAGTCTGTCTGGTCATGTTCGTCAACCTTCATGCCTTTTTCTCATCTTTGAAAGTTTATTTTTTGTTCGCTTGTGTTTTTCTAGTTGTATGTCATCTCTTGATCCTTTATAGAAAAATCGAGAGGATTGCAAAGATTTGAAAAAGAAAGAAGGGGTTGACCTATCGATTCTACAATTGGAGGCGAAATTAACTTTTTTTTTTGCAGTTGTAGCATTCATCATTTGATTTATCACAAGAGAACCTCATTTGTTTATAGATGGTAGTTGTAAAACCTGTAAACTTTCAGAATCCCCTAAGTTGTGCAATCAAACCTTTTTTTCGGGATAAATGTAATCTTAGGTAGAATTTTAGTGTTATGTGTATTTTATTACCTTAGATTTCAATAATTTGAGTTAGAATTATTATGGAGAAAGGGGTTTTGGGAAATGCTGATCTGATATTGAAAAAGGACCTCACCAGATAAAAATCTCGCTTGTCGTGACTTGGCCCGCGACCTCGGGTCGCGTGGGTTATCGCGTAACCCACAATTTACTTAGGCATCAGGATACACACAACCTGTGCCACGACTTAAGGCCATGCGCCAAGTAGCGGAACATGTTGTTTTGGCACAGTAAGGATAGAAAACCCGGATTTCACCCAAAGTTTCTCATACTCTCATTTCCCACTCGTTTCTCTCTGAACCCTCTTCATTTATTCAAATTTTTTGAGTCTTTACTCCTTCTCACCAACCATTGTAGAGCATTTACTCCACCTCAAGCCTAAAGATTCAACTCTCGTTCAAGGATTCAAGTCTCAAGCTCTTAGATCCTTGTGTTCTTCATCTTCTTCACCAAGTTCTTGGGTTTTTCTAGGGTTTCTTCAAATCCTAGTATTGTGAGTTCATCCTACACTTTTATAAAACTATATACATGTTAAAATGTTGTATTTTGCTTCCTTTATAGTTACACTTCAAGTATTTATACATTTTCATGGTTTTGACAAATTAGGTCAAATTTCGGTAAATTGGGGATTTGTTCATATTGATAAAATAAGCACGGGGAATGGTTTTAATCACCTGAGAGATGTTTATTTCAAAGCATTGTGGATTTTGGAACTCAAAATTATTGTGTCTCTTATTTGGAAATTTATTCGCAAAATGGGATTTCTTTCTTGATGAGAACTTATGTACCAAGTTTTGGTGTTGGTTAAAGACTAATATATCTCGATAGATGTATTAAAACTTATGGCTAGAATGTAATGGATTCATAGGCATATAAGCCAAATTTTAGAGATGTTGGTTGGGAATGATTATTTCTACATTATAGTTAGACACGTAGGTTATAGCATCGGGGGGCTCGAACTATAGACTGTGGGTGGTTGATCTCGATGACCGTGTTGTCATGTGGTATGTTGTCTCTAACTAGAAGAGCATGTATTAGACATTGGGGGACTCAAACTAAAGACCGTGGATGGTTGATCTCGATGACGAATACACTTTGATTGTAGCTCTATAACATTGAACGTGTCTTACTTATGTGTTCTGCCACTATCAATAGTATAACGGGTCTCCTCCGGTATCCTTGAATGTTGTACACCCTCCCAAGTACGAGTTAGTTTATATTTACCATTAAATGAAGCCATGTTTTCTTTTTAAAAGTTTTATAGATTTACTCGGATAACTGTTTGTTCTCACTAGTTTTTAAGTCTAACATTTTTTCTTAGATGACATGTATATCAGGTTCTCTTAGCGGTGGGGGCTCCCAAGATTTGAGCGAAGCGTATGCCGGTTGGGGCATTTCTGGGAATGCACTTTCAAGTGTATTTTTGGAGTTACTAGATACATTTATTTTGATGATATTAACAACACCAAATGTAACCTACGTTTCGAACTAGTATAGATTATTAGGTTGTTGTTGAATATACATTTATTGTTGTAAACTCTATTACTATTTTCCCTTTAGTTAGGTGATTTTATGCTATCAAGCTCCTCTTCGTAGATTGTTTCGGTTTAAATCGTGTCCTATTTTTAGGGTGGGCAGCAGTGGTGAAGCCGGATGCTCAAAGCATGTTACAATAGTCGTCTAAAGAATTTTCGTTTTGACCTATCTCTAAAACCAGTTTTTCTAGAAAGTTCGTAAAAGTTAGATGCAACCAAGGATAAGGAATCAATAAGGTCTTGCATACATGGACGGAGCCAGCACCGGCCTAGTACTAGCACCAGCCCACCCACCCTGAAGAAATTTAGTTTTAAAATTTTTATATGGTACGACATTTTATAATTACTACTTTCCATTAAAAAGACCATCATCAACCTCTTACACTCTCTCAGGTCCAAAAGTAAAAAATCCAAAAGCAACCCTACATTTTTTCTCAATTTCTTGTTGTCACCCACTTTTCATTTGTTGTGTGGTGCTTTGTAGGAGTTATTAGATTTATATTTCTTTAGTATAAATTTAGTTTTGATAGATGGATTTGATTATTAGTTTTGATAATTGTATCTAGTTGTGATCCGTTTAGAAAAATAATCTTTTTTTTGCCTCTGATTTAATTGATCTGATTCGAGTAACATTAAGTTTCTAATGATAAAGTTGGTAGGATGTTTTTCATTTGGTTTAATGATAAATATAAATTAAAGAACTTTTAATCAATGCCTTTTCTAAGTGCGTTTCTATAAAAGTGTGTAGAGTTCATTTGATTATTTAAGAGTAGTTATCGATTGTTCAACTTCCCAACTGAGAACATTCTACCTCGCTTTTTTATGTATAAGTATTGTTTAGAGTCATGCCCTTTTCGTATTGAAAAAAAATTCTATTTTACGTGCACATTTTCATTTGGAGTTGTAAGTTCGATTATCTCATTAGATATAAGTTGGTACATAAAACCTTAAAAATTTCTCATTATTTTTTGTCAGTGTTGAGGACTACCCCTTAACATAAATCATGGCTCCGTCCCTGCTTGCATGGAGAAATATTTTGTCCCCACCCTCATATTCTCGGGTGTGATTGATAGTGACGTTATGACATAGTGACTTAATGATATAAAAGTAGTTTATTCAACAAGCTTTTAGAAAGAGGTTTATGTAGAAAACCAAATTTCTCTAAACCCGCCTCTCCAATAAAAAAACATGTTTTATTCTGTTTATGAAAAACCTGTCCAAACAAAAAGATTATCAATTTACATATGTGTTACTATATTTTTTTTGAAAGACAGTCAACACACTCACACATCCTTTTTCGGGTATCCAGCCTCCCACTTAAGGGTGCCACCCGACTAATCCCCTAATTCTCTGTAAAGGCTCCTTCAGCTGTTTTCAATACAAAATCTTAGACCTCTTACGTTGCTACTCGATCTCTCTCCATCTCTCTCTCTCTCTCTCTCACTCTCTCTCTCTCTCTCTCTCACTCTCTCTCTCTCACACACACACACACACTCTCTCTCTCTGTTGGATGGTGTCGTAATATTTCAGATGATAAATGGATCAGCTGAGTTTGAGCTTAGGTGAAACAACATCAAAAACGTCTAATCGTGTTACTGCAAAACCTCACCAAGTGCTTAATGAAACTGCAGCCGCCGCCCTGACTCCGCCTTCAGCCGCCCGCGGTTGTAGTTTAGGGTTCTGCATGGCGTTAGCTATGAACCCTTTAAATGGAACTAATAATCAGTACCAAGAAAAGCTAGGGTATGATAGGACTCACGAAGACGACGACTTCAATCCTTTGGAAGATCAACTGATAACTTTCAAAGAAAACCAAAGAATCAAATCAGTAATTGATGGTAGAGAAAGCGTCTGGCCGTTAAGCCCTCCAGTTCAGCTTGATCTTCTTCCTCTTACTCCTGTTATGCATCATGGTCCATTGCTATGGTCTGCTGATAAAGGTAGTCTCTCACATACATGCACATAGTTTCACACACACACACGCCCCGAATTCATAACCTTTCAATGAAAAAATAAGGAAATTTGATGTATGAGCTTTACGGGTTATCTAAACTGCATATCTTTATAGGGCATGTTTGTTAGCAGCTTAATGAGCTTATTGACACTCACGGCTTATTCAGTCAGCTATATATGACATTTAGATAGTGCCTTAATGATATAAAAAGTGGCTTATTCAGTTAGCGTCTAGGTAAGGGTTTTATGCAGAAACCAAGTTTTTTTCTAAAGTCTCCCTCCAATTAAAGAACACTCTCATTCGATC
Organism: Silybum marianum; assembly: GCA_036898165.1. Lineage (NCBI taxonomy): Eukaryota > Viridiplantae > Streptophyta > Magnoliopsida > Asterales > Asteraceae > Silybum > Silybum marianum. Next base: position 14,564,848 of record CM072536.1, on the reverse strand, counting down.
TAGGAAAAAACTGTTCCAAATAAAAACTTTCTCAAGCTATACACAAAGAACTTAAAGAAAAACCAACCAAACTGCCCTAAGATTGTTTTTGTCTTAGTGTGTGTGGATTTGCACGGTTGGAGTTTACCGGAAGACTTTCACCTACGGACATTTCCCTGGGAAATACGTCGCTAAAAGATGATCCGTCACAAAACCGTAACAGAAGTTTGGTTGCTAAAATTGTTGGTGGTAAATCAAATTAGTGACAGATTACCAAGGAAATTCCTGGAGTAATCCGTCGGTATTTTCTTGAAAACATGGATCTCGAGAACATTAGTATTTTTCTGAGTGATCCGTGGTAATCATTCACAGAAATTTGCCCGGTGTTTTTTTGGGTGAGAGTCAATTTTTTTTGTAGTGGTTTCATCTCGCTAAATAGGTGTAATGATACAGGGAGTTCCGATGGGGGTTCATCTGGGAACGATCCAACCAGAAAAGGATCCAATGTAAATAGTAGGTTGGTGGCGCCGGCAGGGATAGGGGAGGCAACGTCATCTCTCCGGCAAGACCCTCGCAGTTACGTCAGAACTGGAAACGTTATGGGCAATATGGAGTTTGATGTGAGAAACGATGAAGACGAGAATGGAATTACCCGAAAAAAACTGAGACTTTCCAAACAACAATATGCATATTTAGAAGAAAGCTTCAAAGACCATCCTACTCTAAATCCTGTAAGCACGTAACCCACTGTCTTAAGTTTGATCAGATTTTTGTGCAAGCAAATCTCATTATACACTGATTGATATATATATATATATATATATATATGAAGGTTCAAATAAGAACTTTGCATTTTTAAAGAAACAAATGGACGTGGATCACATATGATGTGGGTCCTATATAATATTAAATCATTTATGATTTAACATGATTTAATATTAAATCATTATTAAATCATAAATGATTTAATATTATGTGGGACCCACATCATATGTGGTCCACAATTTGTTCCTCTAAGGAGGGGTGGTTCTCACTACTAAAAAATTGAGTATTTTCAACGGAAATTAATTTTCAACGGAAAATGTCGTTGAAAATTTTCTACGAATTTTAGATGATTATTGATAGAACATAAATTTTCTACAATTTTCAACGAATTTCCGTTGAAAATCTCTCACAAACATATATGCATTTTCAACCAAAATTTTTTCAACGGAATGTCTCGTCAAAAAGTTTTTGGTTGAAAATGCATTTTGTGAGAGATTTTCAACGGAAATTCGTTGAAAATTCGTAGAAAATTTATGTTTTGTCAATAATTCCTCTAAAATTCGTATAAAATTTTCAACGACGACATTTTCCATTGAAAATTTTCGTTGAGAATACTCAATTTTCTAGTAGTGTCTCATTTGATCCCTTCCTTATATATATATATATATATATATATATATGGTTCACTACTAAAATGGAAGGCTTTCAATTACGGACATTTTCTTTGGAAAATCCGTCGCTAAAAAGGATAATCTGTCACAAAACCATCACAAAAGTTGGTGGCTAAATTGTTGGTGGGTAAATCAAATCAATGACAGATTACCCAGGAAATTACTGGGTAATCCGTTGGTATTTTCTTGAAAACATCAGATTTCGTCGGAACCATTAGTATTTTCTGGGTGATCCGTGGTAATTTCCGTGGGTGTTTTTTTGTGGGTGAAAGTCATTTTTCTTGTAGTGGTTGATTTCCATTGAAACTATGTCAATTCGTACAAACCGCATTCAAACAATCATTTTTTTTTAAAGTCATTTTTTAAAAAAATCATTTTTTCTTAATTACGAGTGTTAGATTAGTCAATAATATATAAAAAAAATTTCATTAAGAATACATAGGGGTTAATTAATCATGAATATGTGAAATACGTTTCATCAAAAATGAGAATTTAATGAAACAATTTGATTTTCATGTTAAAACAAAAATAATTTTATGAAGAAAAGAATTATATGAAACAAGTTCATCATATTAAACACTTTCATTAAACAATTTTATTCAATTAAACAATGAATCACACGGTTTATACGAATTGACGTGGTTTGTATTTGAATTCTTTCATATATATATATATAGAGAGAGAGAGAGAAGTTCAAATACAAACGAGTTCAAAGGTATAAACAATACAAACTGTTTCATCAATATAAAAATAATTTTTTGTTTCACCATGTGAAAAAAATACATAAAAAACACATTTGAACCATTTACATTATGAAACAAATATATGAGAAACTTTCAACTTATGAAAACAAATACATGTGAAACTATCACAAGGTGAAACATACATATGTACATGTAATAATATCTTAAATCATAACATTTGATGAAAAAAAATTATGAAAAAATTATTTTTATATTGATTTGAACTAGTTTGTGTAGGTTGTATCCTTCAATTGGTTTGTATGTATTTGAACTATATATATATAACCATAAATATGTGCTTGATGTAGATTCAGAAGCTTGAACTTGCAAAAAAGCTCAATCTCAGTCCAAGACAAGTTGAAGTCTGGTTTCAGAACAGAAGAGCCAGGCAAATTTCTCTCTCTTTAGGATACTTTAATTATCTTTTTCTAAAAGAGCCGGAGGATGTTTATAAATTATATTGTGCGCGTCCCCACAGAAAAAAACACACATATATATATATATATATAGGGAAGGGTTCAAACGAGAACACCTTTATTTTACGAGAACGCGAGAACACATTTTTACTATAGAAAATCACATGTGATACTATTATTCCATCACATATAATACACATGTGATACTAAATCAGAGATGCGGATGACTTTTGGCGTGATCTAGGTTTCCGGCCAAGTCGTTGTTACACCACTAAACTCCATCACATATATTATCACATGTGATAAGGGTGTCTTTGATGTGATACTGTAATCAATCAAAACCATCATATGTGATATTAAATCATAGACGCAAACGATCTTTGGTGTGACCTAAATAGCAAGGCACGTCATCCGCACACCATCAAGTCCCCTCTCGTGTATTATCACATGTGATAAGGGTGTTCTCGCGTTCTCGTAAAATGGAGGTGTTCTCGTTTGAACCTCCACCTATATATATATATATATATATAGAGAGAGAGAGAGGGGGGGGGTTCAAATAAGAATTTTGAGGTTTTAAAAAACGCAAGAACTAGTCAATCAAGTGGAAATCATATACGATTTTGTACTAAGGGGCCGGGCGACTTTTCAGGCCACTTAAGTAGCCCCAAAAGTCGTCCGCTACCCTTGTGCAAAATCATATATGATTTTGTTTGTTCCTTTAAATAGGTATGGTTCTCGTATGAACCCGCCCCTATATATATATATATATATATATATATTTATGTATATAGGGAGGTTCAAACGAAAACACTAAAAAGAGAAAACTGAATAACACCCTAGAAGCCCTCCATCCGGAAGGTATGCACTAATGCATACAAACATTTTTTGTTCCTATGCACCAATGCTTCTATCATTACATATGCATTGATGAATATTCACAAATTCATGTTACAAATTACCGGTATGCATTAGTGCATACGTCCAGATGGAAGGCTCCTAGTGTGTCCTTCAGTCTTTTTTTATGCATTTTCCCTTGAACCTGACCACATATATATATAGGGTCCGTTTCAATTACAAACCATCCGATTCTTACAAACCATACAAATCATTATATTAGGAAACAATAGAGATATTTATGTAGAATCATCATAATTCATTTATTATGGTTGAGATATATTTGGAAGAACATAATGTTTATTTATTATGATTATGGATTTATTTTAAAAAACAAAATAAAATCATATATTTATTAGACTAGATGATAATGGCTAAGATTGTTTTGTATAGTTTTATTAGAATCAGATGGTTTGTAATTGAAATTTTCCCTATATATAAATATATATAGGTGTGGGGAACATGTGAAAAGAAAAGTTAAGGTGGGAGAACTAAGATGGGATCTGAACTTTTGATTAATTTTAATCTCACATTCAGCAATGAATTGTGCTCCTTACTTGAATTGATCGGGTGCATCTCATTAGTGTCGATCTTCAATTATGAATCATCCAAGGGTCCAGATCCCTCTTATGATTCTCACCATAACTTATCTTCTCTCCGGAACACAACCCTAAATATATATAATATAGGGGGTCACGTTACGAGGAAAACCACAAAAAAATGAAAAAGAGAGAAACACCTCGTAACGGTATGCACATATGCATATGAGTTCTTGTAGGCAACTTGTCCAGTATACAAATGTGAATAACATGCACAAGTGCATAAAAACAAAAACAACTTCAGTTACTTGTATGCACATGTGCATAGTCCAAATGAATGGTTACCAGGGAATTTCAAATACAAATTAGTTGGATGTTACAAACTATACAAACTGGTTCAAATCAATATAAAAAAAAACTTTTTTCATCAAATTCTATGATCTAAGATATTATTACACATATGTTTGTTTCACCTTGTGAAAAAAAATACATAAAAGACACATGTGAAACTTTTACGTTATGAAACAAATATATGAGAAACTTTCAACTTATGAAATCAAATACATGTGAAATTTTCACAAGGTGAAACATGTAATAATATCTTAAATCATAGCATTTGATGGAAAAAAATATTTTTATATTGATTTGAACAAGTTTATATAGTTTGTAACATTCAACTGGTTTGTACTTGAACCAGCCTCTATATATATAGTTATATATATATATATATATAGAGAGAGAGAGAGAGAGAGGGAGGAAAGTTCAAATGCGAACTCAAATTTGGTTGTGAACGTGAGGACAAATAAGAGCGCGACATATGTCTGAATGTAGATTATTCAGACTGAATAATCAAACAAATATTCAGTTTGAATATTTATTTGATAATCTACATTCAGACATGTGTCGCACTCTCATTTATCCTCACGTTCACAACCAAATTTTAGTTCTCATTTGAACCCGCCCCTATATATATATATATGTAACATCTTAGGTCAACCATACAAGATATTGTACGCAAACTTGGACAGGCGGGTTTAAAAACCGTGAGTCCAAGTGTATCGATAGAGAGGACAATATCTGATACAGTTGGGCTGGGATGTTACAAATGGTCAGAACCGGAACCCGGTCTGGTGTGCTAGCGGAGACACCGGTTCCCAAGGGAGGTGGATTGTAATATCCCACATTGGTTGGGGAGTGCAACAAAAGTTGCCTTATAAGGGACTTGATACCTCCACTGTTAGACACGTTTTAAAACCACGAGTCTAACTGTGTGGACAAAACAGACAATATCTGGTACGGTTGACCTGAGATGTTACAATATAGGGTTGGGTGAACAAAGTAATGGTACGAAGATAAGAATGAAACCTTCATGTACATTCATATATCTTTAACTACATTCAGTTACATCTATTTACGTACGGTTTTCTTATCATCATAACCGAATGTTTAACAAATTCATACATGTGACAGTGATTAAACGTATGTAAAAGTTTGGAAAAATGAATTAAAAGTGAAGATAAATTTGAAAATAAAAAGTATATCAAGGTACTAAAATCTAGAGTATAGTTGAATTTTTTTAGATTAAAGATTCAACTAATCCATGGGATCCTAAGTGTTCTTTCTCACCGTACAAATTACATAGTTGATTGTTTTATTGAATAAATTTATTTCATTAAAATGTTTAATATGATAAGATTTGGTCATATAATTCTTTTATTCATGAAATTATTTCATATATTTTTGTTTTTATATCAAAATTAAATTGTTTCATTAAATTCTCATTTTAATTAAACTTATTTCATATATTATTGATTAATCAATCATCGTGCATTCTTAATGAAATTGTTTCATCTATCATTGACTAAAAAGAAAAGTGAAAAATATTAAAAAAATGATTGGTGAATGGAATTTGTACGGTTTGTACGAACCATACGTATTTAAAGGAAAAAAGGAACAAACAAAATCATATATGATTTTGCACTAACGGGTAGCGGGCGACTTTTGGGGACACTTAAGTGGCATGGAAAGTAGTCCGACCCTTAGTACAAAATCATATATGATTTCCTACTTGACCGACTAGTTCTCGTGTTTTTCCTTTAAATCCAAAAAGCTCTTGTTTGAACCTCCTTCTCTCTCTCTATATATATATATGTGTGTACATGTGTGTGTGTGTGCATATATATATATATAAACCGATTTGGGACTCTAAAACGTCTCTCAAACGCAAAAGAGGGTGTACATACAGTCCCTAAACAATCTGTTTGAATATCTCTAATCGCTCTAAAAGATTCTTTATTAAGAGGGAGGAGGTTCCTAAATATACAAATTTTTTATCATCAGTGTGTAGTAAAACGTAACAGTTTAGCAAGCATAATTAACAAATTTATGAAATTGGTATATATATAATATATGGGTTCAGGCTTCTTGTTTATAATGTTTCGTACTTTGACGATTTGAAATAGGACGAAGCTGAAGCAAACAGAAGTGGATTGTGAATACTTAAAGAAGTGCTGTGAGACATTAAAAGGAGAAAACAGAAGGCTACACAGAGAGCTTCAAGAATTGAGGGCTCTAAAGACTACTTCAAATCCATTTTGCTTGCAACTACCAGCCACCACAGTCACCATGTGCCCTTCTTGTGTGCAAGTTGCTGCCACCACATTCACCACCACCTCCGCCTTCCACTCAGCTCCTCCGCCACCTTCCACCCCAAATACCAATCTCCCGGAATCAATATATCAACGTTGACTGAAAACAGTACGTCTTTTCCACTATCTTTAACACGTAGATCATTGTATCCCTTTCATTACACACCATATATATATAAGTGTGATAACTCCAACCGGAAAGACTACTAAATGGAAAACTTTTGCCTAAGGATTTTTCCGGAAGGATGATTCGCAAAAAAACTATCACAAACGTTCGTGGCATGGGTAATTCAAATCAGATTATCCATGGTATTCTATGGGTAATCCGTTGGTATTTTCTCGAAAAACATCGGATTTTTACCATTGACATTTTGTTGGTAATCACCTAGGAAAATTTGTGTGAGTGATGTTTCTGGGTAAAAAACATTTTTTAAGTTAAACACTCTGAATATGAGAGATCGAGATGTCATTAAGTATATATCATCTCCATGCCATGAATCATTTACGAAATGCTTAATAGATTACGTGTATTACATACATTATATATTTTATACAAAGGAATGAAGGATGCATGTAAATTATAATGTGAATTTGGTTGATTGTTATAAATGTGACGTGTCGATATAGATAGATAACTTTTAGAGTAAACTACGAGTTTCATCCCTATGGTTTGATGTTTATAACTATTTTCGTCTCTGGTCTTTAAAAATTGCTTTTATCCTCCTTATGGTTTCCATTTGATTTCGTTTTTCGTCAGGACAATTTTGTCATTTTATTATTTCCTTTTTACTTCCCTTTTTCTTTTATTAAATTATAGTATTTATGAAATAAAATAATATAAAAAAGACTACCCACATGACCCCACCCACCCTACCCTATCTTCATCTCTCTCCTTCCGAATAACCTGCAACATCTTTTACCCCACTCACCTATTTATGAACATCTTCTTTCTTACCCCACAATCAACATCCATGAACATCATTCTTTCTTACCCCATAATCAACATCCATGAACATCATTCTTACCTCTCCTTTTTTTTCCAATAACCCTTTCTCAAAATCTCCTTTTCCCCACTTCCCATGTCAAAGCCAAATCAAACCAAAATGAAAACCATTAATGGAGTAAGATAAAGTCGTAAACCAGAAACCTCTTTTTGTTGAAAGTGGAAGAAGAGGAGAGGATAACTTCATTAAGATTATGAAAATTTAGACCTCGAAGTGAAAAAATGCAATCAGATTGCAAAAAGGGAAAACCTTCAAGATGAATTTTGGGATTACTAGCCTCACCTAGATGAATAGCATTGAAAATCGATAATTTTTTGCTAGATAAAAATTTACTTCTTCACTTCTCGTTGAGATCATTTTGAACAATATTAGGGGTGATTTTTTCAATAGGACTAGACATGCTTCCTTTCTTAATACTTTCATGTAATACGAAGTACCCTCCAGATTTGAATATAAAAATACTAATTTTCTTCATTAATAGGTTTTTGACTTTAAGGGAGAAGTGAGAAGATAAGAAGAAAAGGAAAAAAAGATGATGCAGATTAGTAGGTGTGGAGGAGAAAATTATGTTGCAGATCCTTTAAGGGAGAAGTGAGAAAATAAGAAGATTTAAGAAGATGGGTGGGGTGGGGTGGGGTGGGGTTGGTGTGGGTTTAAATTTAGTTTTTATTTTATTCCATAAATACTATAATTTAACAAAAGAAAAAGGGAAATAAAAAGGAAATAATAAAATGACGAAATTGTCCTGAACTTAACTAGCTAATTTATTAAAATTAGTCTAAAGGACGAAAAACGAAATCAAATGGAAACCATAAGGACGATAAAAGCAATTTTTAAAAACCAGAGACGAAAATAGTTATAAACATCAAACCATAGGAACGAAAATCGTAATTTACTCTAACTTTTAAAAGTATAGACGCTTTTCTACATAAATATATGATATTGAATTTAATTTGTGGGTATTATGGATTTGTCTTTTTAAATATTCTTATGTGGTTAGTTTTATAACTTCAATTTTGCTATTCTAAAATTTAATACTTTATCTTTCTTACAATAATAAAATTGCGTGCACCGTGGTGGTACAATGGTCAGGATTCTACATCTATAGTGACGATGAGATCGAGATGGTGTCTTGGCTTTTTGTGGCATCGTACTCGCTACAACTAAATTGGATTTACTAGACATTAAAATTTTCAAGCGTCTTAATAAACCAATTCATAAGACTTAATTTATAGAACCAAAAAATAAAGTGTTGCATGTATCTAAAGATGTTATAATAAGTTTATAGAACGATTTTAGGGATCATAACAAATTTTTTAGGATATTTTTATAAAAAATATTGTATTAGTTTTTCATACGACGCTATTTGAAAAAATGTCTTATAAAAACAAGTGTCCTATAAAAAGATGGATTTATAAGACAATTTCACAAAAAGGGTTCTTAATAATAGCTAGGTCGTGTGAGGTCCTGTTTTGGCGCTACTTCGTTTGACTTGTTTCTCGTTTTGGGTTGCGGTTTGGACCATCGTTCTAGGGTTCATTAAGGGATTACAATAGAAGACTTTCGGGGAATTTAAGTTGAGTTAACACCCTTTTTAACTTGATTAATTCAATCGTTCAGTTTGGGGTTTTCTATTCGTTAGGCTTGGGGATGAGCACAGATCACCAGGTGATTTCTCGTACTCTAATAGCTGAAACTCGTCAATGTTTTAAAGGCTTTGATAATTGATTATGGTTTTAGTTGTTGATGATTTCATATGTAAAACTTATTTTAGTTCGTTCTTATTGAAATTGGGTTTATAGACATTGTATGTGGAATGTGTGGAATTGCACCTCTTGTGAGTTTAATTTTGTGTGCCTTGAATCTGTTTCGTGAGCACATTGGAAAGGTTCCACTTAAGGGTCTGATTATTATTTTGTCATGAAGGGAATGTGATGGGGATGCTACAAATGTTGTGTAATATCTGTGGCGCGGAATGTTCACCAATGTGATTGAGAATTTTATATATTTTCAAATGACGACTTATTCTCTTAAAGGTGATAAAATATGTTAAACTGTTTTAAGAGAATTCACTAGACCTTATAGTCTAACCCTCAAATTTCAAATAATAACCATTTTCAGGCACGTACTAGGTTGAGAGTGGATCAAAAGAGACGGGCAAGATTTTATTTAGAAGAGAAGATTGTCGGCATAGTTTTCTTATCTTTTGTTTGCAATAATTCTCAGTTGTGGTCATAGTTGTTATTTTCGCTGCTTACATTTGAGATCCACTCGGCTTACTTTATACTTCTTTTTTGAACCAACAACCAGAATTTTATTACACCAGCAAGCAAACAGAGGAGCAAAGACATTACAAAACTTTGATACAGTTAAATGGGTGAAACTTCCACGTTAAATGGTTTCTATCATTCCCTTTGCACCTAGCCAATATCCAAATGAACAATTTCTCCACAATCTGATCAACGAGAATATCTTTATGTGTGTGTGGGGGGGGGATGGCAGTAAAAAACATACATGTTCCGAAAACACCACAATAAATAACAACCGATGAAAAAAGTAGCTTCCAAGGTTTTCTTTGACTTGGTTATCCTTAAAAGCAAAATGAACCCGTTGACCATCGAATCCATCGACTTGACCGCTTGGGAGTGAGATCTGCCACCATCTCTATGAACCTCCACACCTCCGACGCTACTGATGTGGGATATAGTGGGTTTGGCTTTGGTTTGTTAATTTTAGTTGTTATGGATTTTGGGTCATTACAATTGGTTGTAAGATCCCAGATTGGTTGGGGAGAAACCAAAATTTGTCTTATAAGGGACTTGGATAACTCCTCTATGAGACGCGTTTTAAACCCGTGAGTCCGGGTGTGTGGATAAAACGGACAATAATATTTGGTACGGTTTGGGATGTTACAAATGCGAAAGTGTCCTAAAAAACTTGTAACGACATACTTTATTTTTTGGTCCTATAAATTAAGACCTTTATAAATAGGTGGCGTCCTATAAACTCAATTTTGTTGTAGTCTTGTTTTGGTCGTATAGAGTTTGGCTTTGTCGATCGGGTTTATCATTTGTTATAACAAGGAGGATTGGCAAAAATGGGTACAAATTATTTTAAAGATTAGTTTATTAATTAGGTAGAAAGAAAAAGAATGGGAAAAAAAGATGCATTACGTTGGATGTTTAAGACTACTACTAACAGGTGGTAGACAATTTTTGAAAGATGCGGTAGCTGAATCCTGAGCTCTTGGGTGAAAGTGTCATAGTCGACTATGACACGGCGACTATGCCAGTGTCATAGTCGCGAGGCATAGTCGCGGGAAAGGAAAATCGGATAAATTTCGAGGGTTTCAGTACATCTAAGGCGACTATGACATTGGCGACATTGCCATGTCATAGTCGCATATGGCATAGTCGCCCGCATAGTCCAGCAGGCACATTAATGTGCGATTTTCAGCTCTTCATCTCATTTTATCAGATACGGGTTTTAGCATCGAGAGCAAAACATCAGAGGCGATTTTAGGGTTTGGGTCTTCTTCACCAACCTTCTTCCAAGCATTTAATACAACATTAAAGAGGAGATATCAAGTTGGACATTGGGAGTTAAAGCTTCAAGTGATAGCATTCTTGGTTCCTTTCAGATTTCTTGATCACCTCCATCTTCTTAGGAGCATTAACTAGGGTTCTCCTAACTCTAGCCTTGTGAGTTCAAGTCCAAACCTTATATTCTCAAAATACTTGTTGTAAACGTTGTCTTTGTTTGATTTTAAGCTTATGTTACAAGTATTTACGTATTTGGGTAAGTTTGGTGGTTTTAGGTCAAAATAAGGTTTTGGAGTATTTTGTTGTAGATGATGGCATGAGCATCTTTAATGGTTTAAAATACTTGGAAATTTTATAAAATGAAATAATCTTTGGTTTTGAAACTCAAAATAGTTTGACCTAGTTTTTGGTAAAACTTGGATTTGAAAAGGAAATGGTTTATTGAAAGGATTTTCAAGGTTGGAAAACTAGCGATACGTCTCGTTGATGTATTCGGTCGTAGGACTAGTATTCAATGGATCCATAGGTATAAAGTCGGTTAAAGCGGGAGTGTTGTCCCTTTTCAGTTGCATAGTAGTCATCGGGGACTAGGTACCGTTGGGTATTATGCCGGCTCATTACCGGATGCCGTTGACTATATGTATGCGCTAGTTGGGGTCATCGGGGGCCATGCACAAAGGTGCATAATCGGTTATTGCCGGTTGTCATTGACCATAGCGCGGCTTTCGTAGGAGTCATCGGGGGCCGTGTACTAAGGTGCATAATCGGTTATTGCCGATTGCCATTGGCTCTTACAGTTAGCTCAAACATCGTGTAGTGCCCTACTTATGGTACCTGTCACTAAGGATGGAACACCGGGTCTCCCCCGGTTGCTTTTAAAGGATCCTTGCTCATAAAGAGCAAGTTATTTCAAGAGAAGTTAAATGGGATAAAATGCGTCGTATCTTTGTTTTAAATGTTTTAATTGCTTTATCCATTTAACTGTTTGTTCTCACTAGGCGTAAGCCTAACACTTAATCTTAAATGTGGTTTAGCAGGTAAGCAGGTTGATGGGGTTCTTTAGAGAAGAGCGGGTTGATGTGTCAAGAGAGAGGACACCTTTTTGGAGATATGCTCATAGAGCATATACATAGTTGGAGCTATAGCATATTCTTTTGAGGATATTAGTAACACCCAATTGTAATCTATAGTCTGAATAGCATAGATTAATAGGTTGTTATTTTAATATCCATGTTTAGATGTAAACTCCCATATTCTGTCCCCACTTATTGGGTGAATTTATTTATATTCCGCATTTTATTTTGGTTCAAGTTTACTCTAAATTTTAGGGTGTTACAGGTTCGGGCACCTGTTCTGTCTCTCCCAAATTTTTCTTAGTCATTCAATATCGAGACTGACGTCTCCAATATTGCCATTGGTGTGGTTCTTTCATAGGACAGCCACCTGATAGCCTTCTTCAACAAACTTCTATGTCCTTGCATGCAACATGCCTCTTCATACTCCCGTGAAATGTTTGCATTACATCGACAGTAAAAATAATGGAGGTAGTACTTGTTGGGTAGACATTTCACCATTCTCACGGACCATCAAAGTCTTCGCCAACTTGTCTCCCAAACCATTCAGACACCCAAACAACATAAATGGCTGACTAAACTATTGGGGTTCGAGTTCACAAATACTTATAAACAAATACTTATAAACCTGATTCTTCAAACAAAGCAGTTGATGCCCTCTCAAGATGGTCTTCCGAGGCCACTAGATCTTTAACAACATTCTCGACGCCCACGGTGGGCTTACTAGATGGCATCCGTTTGGCATTGACTAAAGATCCAACGTCCGAAGCATTGATCGCTCAATTCCATGACCAGTCTCTTTTGCCTAATGGATTTACTTATCGTGATGGTTTGCTTTTCTTTCAGGATCGTGTATATGTACTCAATTGGGAAGGGTTACGACAACAACTCATTTCTACCCATCACGATTCCCTTATCGATGGACACTCCGGCATTCGCGCCTCCATTTTCCGTCTGTCAACGAGCTTTTACTGGCCGGAACTATAAGCTGACATGAAATCTTATATTAAGAATTGTTCGGTTTGTTTACAAATCAAGCCCGAAAATTCTGCGTCTAAGGGTCTCTTACAGCCTCTGCCCACTCCTGGTCGTACTTGGGATGCAATTTCCATGGATTTCATCACCAACATACCACCATCACAAGGCAACCCTTGCATCTAGGTCATTGTCGACCGATTGTCCAAATGTGCTCACTTTTGCCTGCTGCCAGATAATGTCACCGCGGCTAAATTAGCAGAACGTTTTCTCACCAAGTATGTTCGCCTTCATGGTTTTCCAACTTCTATTGTATCAGATAGAGATAAACTCTTCACGAGCACCATTTGGAAAGAGTTATTTCGTCTTTAATGTACATCACGTAACATGAGTAGCGCGTACCATCCTCAAACGGATGTCCAGTCCAAGGTAGTCAACTGGTGCCTCGAAACATACTTACGAGTAGTAGCCAACGATCATCTTACAAAGTGGACTTCTTGTCTACCATGGGCAGAATTTTGGTATAACCTCAACCGGCCACTCCCACTTTCACATTGTGTATGGTCATCCACCCCCTACAATCACACCGATGTTATCTCATTGCCCATATTGACACTTGGCTTACGGATCGTGATGCTCTTTTGGCCACTGTTAAATTTAATTTACAGCGAGCACAACTGCGCATGAAGAACCAAGATGATAAGCATCGCCAAGACAAAGAATTCTTTGTTGGCTCTTGGGTATTCGTGAAACTTCAGCCTTATCGCCAACACTCGGTTGCCTCTTGTCCATTACCAAAACATGCAAAATGATACTTTGGTCCTTTCTTGATAATTGCTCGTATTGGCAAAGTGGCTTATCGCCTCCAGTTACCACGTCTGCAAAGGTCAACGATGTGTTCCATATTTATGTTCTGAAACTTTTCCCACAACCTGAACATGTTGTGCCATCACCCTTGCCTTATAATTTTGTTGATGGTCATCCTGTCTTCTTTCCTCAAGTGATACTCCACATGCATCAAGTCAAGGTTGATCATCACTGGGAATTTCAACTCCTAGTCCACTGGCAGAACACTTCTCATGTGAATGCCACTTTGGAAGAACAAGATCAATTTCACCTAAGCTTTCCTCAATTCCACTTTGGGGACAAGGCGACTCTTCCAGGGGACGACCATGAAATGACACCGGTCCAGCCTATTACCAGATCTAAAAGGATTACCCGGTTACCTACCAAACTCAAGGATTACCATCTTTAGAGTGATCATATCTTTTTGTTTTTGTTTCCTAAATTCTTATAATAATTTCTTGATTTCAATTCTTATGTTCATGTCATAGATTTACTTAATGAATGGTTAGGGTGTAATAGCACCTTCTATTTAAATGAATGATTATAGCCACGGTAAGCTAACATTTTGGAGGCAATTACTTTCTCTCGTCTCTAAATCTTCTTCTTTTCCCTTCTCTATAATTATGATAAATCAGTTGTAAGGCAGCCCTATCATAATTCATGCAACTGCAAATTCAAAAGCCATCTCCAATAATCCGTAATTAGTGGTTGTTTGGTAGATTGAAAAATCATACCATTTATAGTTTGAATTAATGAGAAACTATTGGCCCCTATATATAACAATATCACAGAAGGAATCACATAAAGAACTATGAAGAAAACACTACAAAACAAATGACTTTCACCCATAAAAATTATCCAGGGAAATTTCTTACGGTGATTAGCCACGGATCACCCAGAAAATACCAGTGGTCGAGTAAAATTCGATGTTTTTCGAGAAAATACCAACGGATCACCAGAGAATCCCAGGGTAATATGTCACTACCAACAATATACCCACCAATTTTTGTGACGGTTTTGTGAGGAATCACCCTTTTACAACAGATTTCCAGGAAAAGGTCCGTAGGCACAAGTCTTACATTTGGTAGTGAAAGTACCTTCAACTTTGCCCTTATTTTATATTGTTACTGTGTTTGTAGGGTCGAAAATGGTGTCTCTTTGAACACAAATCAAGATTCTCTTGAAGCAATCAGAGCTCAAATCGTTGTTGACCATTCTTCTATTTATCCAAACACTGGACCGCAAACACCTCCTTTTGCACGTGGAAAGCCGTCACTTGTGGTTTTCAAGTTCAACCTCAAAGGATTGTTGCTTTGGATTTTTCTAACATGGGTGTTCTTGGAAAAATCACTACAACAAAATTGGGTTTATAGGACGTCACCAATAAATAATCGTCTTGATAGACCACTTTATAGAACACAAATTATATATGACCAAAACATAAAGCGTCCTATCTAAAGGTGTTGTAATAAGTTTATACGACGCTTTTGGGCGTGGTAACAAGTTTATTAGGACACTTTTATTAAAAAAATATCATATTAATTATCTTAAAGGACACAATTTGAAAAAATGTCCTATAAACACAAGTGTCTCATAAAAAAGATGAGTTTATAGGACACTTTTTCAAAAGTGTCCTATAAACTAGATAATGCGAAAAAGTATCCTTATAAACTGTTATGAGGCCCAAAAGGGTCCTATAAATTAGTATTTCCTGGATGATCCGTGGTAATCACCCACGAAAATTTCTCTATTGTCACGAATCTCTTCACATATTGGTGTAACCTCTCATTTCTCACATTTCGTTTTTTTTATTTTTTTTATTAACCTGGGTAACCTCTCATTTCTCCTACATTTCTTGACATCACCAACAACAGTTTCCATGGATCTATACCTCCTGAGATCATGGGTTTGCGCCATTTGGAAGAACTGTATATGGGACACAACAATCGATATGGCTACCACAATCATATTTTAACAACTTGCAAAAACTTGAGAAGATGCATGTGAAAGACAATAATGTCAATGGCATTGCCTTTCTTTGTTGATAGTATGCCAAATCTGAAGATTCTGATTTTAAGTTGCAATTTATTCCATGAAAATATCCGAGAAGAAATTGGTAAGCTGTCTATCTTGCAAGATTTGACGTTGAATAATAACCAATTAACTGGATTGGTGCCACAGACACTTTTCAATCATTCTTAAAGACGGATTGAGTTATCGTTCAATACATTACAAAACAAATGACTTTCATCCATAAAAATTATGTTGGGAAATCTCCGTTGGTGATTACCCACGAATCACCCATAAAACACCAATCGTTCGGTAAAATTCCAAGTTTTTCTAGAAACTACCAACGGATCACCATATAATCCCTGGGTAATCTATCACTAATTTGAATTACCCACCAGCAATTAGCCACCAACTTTTGTGATGGTTTTGTAAGAAATCACCCTTTAGCTACAAATTTCCCAGGGAAAATATCCGTAGGCAAAATTTTTTCGTTTCCTAGTGATATTATATATGGGACACTACCAAAAAATGACTTTTATCCATAAAAATCACCCAGAGAAATTCCCATAAGTAATAGATTATTGACGGATCGCCTAGAAAATACCAATCATTCGGATTTGAATCCAATGTTTTCGAGAAAAATACCAATGGATCACACAGAGAATCCCTGGGTAATTTGTACCCACCAACAATTTAGCACCAAGTTTTGTGACCGTTTTGTAATGAATCACCATTTAGCGACAGATTTCCCAAAAACAAATCTGTATGTAAAAGTATTTCATTTAATGTTGGGAGTCTGCCATGGGATATGTGTGATCAGCTTGGTAAGGTCAGACGGCTATTTTTTATAACTGGTTTCACAGGCCCGATCAAGCATAGTGTCAGCAGCTTCAGTATCTGTCCATGTCCATAAATAAAGTCAATAGTACCATACCAAGGGAAATTGGAAATTTGACCCTTTTGAAGGAGTTATATCTCGGGCCGACTGATTTGCAAGGTATTATCACGTCAACAAAATTGGATTTATGGGACACCGTCAATTTCTAAGCGTCCTAATAGAATGCTTTATAGGACTTAAGTTTTAAAACCAAAATATAAACGTCTTATCTAAAGGGATTGTGTTATTTTAGGACGCTTTAGGCGTTTTAACAAAATTTTTAGGACACTTTTAATACAAAATATCAAACAACTAATAAAAAAATTTATAGGACACTTTTAAGTAAAAGTGTCCGATAAACTCATCTTTATATAGGACATTTGTTTTTATAGCACAATTTTTCAAATTGTGTCATAAACTTGCTAGTAGAACGCTTTGAATTAAAAGTGTTGTAAAAACTTTTTAGGACGCTCAAAAGCATTCTATAAACTTATTACAACGCCTTTATATATAACGTTTTATTTTTTGGTCCTAAAAATGAAGTCCTATAAAACGGTCTATTAAGACACTTAACACTTTTGGGCATCCTATAAACCCGATTTTGTTGCAGTGTATTATTCTTTTCTACCTCAAATGAATTTTTGTAATAGCCTTTTACAATGTTTAATCTACATAAGACAATTCTATTAAGTTTGGCTCTCAAATCTCCTGCTCATCATTCATCAAGTGTTGTTCATCAATTCTCACCGGCTATATTGAGGGCTGAATTAAGTGGCATGGTGTGATATTTTCCATATAACCACTGGATATTTTCCTTATAACCACTGCTTCGCTGGTTCACTCTTGTCCTTGAGGTTTAAACTCATTATCTTTAACGGAACTCTTTGAAACCTATATTATCCTCTAGTAGAAATAGTTTTCTTGGTGTTTAAGAATATAGCAGGTTAAGACACAACATCCTGCTACAGGTCCACTCGATGAATCCTACAGTCTTTGTATATTTTCTTCGTTGAGTGATGCTCATTAATGTAGGGTTAACTCGAATACTTTACTTATGCATAGTGTATCATCTCTACTCACCACTCCATCAACCCAGTTGTGAGAATGTGGAACCCCAAATGTACTCTTCAAAAAAGGTGCCATTGAGGAGAAAAGTGAGGTTCCAACATGTATAGAAGAAAAATGGTCAAAGTCTAGCTAATGTAATATGCCCCCATGGGCGGATTGAAGAAGGGCTAATAGGGGTCATGGGACTAACTAAAATTATATAATGAAGGATAATTTTTTTTTTAAAACTTGTTTTTTTTATTGGACGCCAACTTAAACCTCCTAATAGGACCCTAGCTACTGAATTTGTAATTTTGTTTAAAATCTAGAGACCGTAATGTGTAATTTTTTTTAGAATCTTTTTAATTTTTCACTAGATTTGTGATTAATTAGTTAATGTCAAGTGCATAATTTTGTTTGATGGTTGGTTCCTCTAGCCATCTGATTCATTCTTATGAAGCAATCGAATTTTCTATTAATTTCTAATGCGTTTATTTGTTTTAAGTCTAAACAAAATAGAAAAATATATAAATAGTAGTATAATGTGTTGGTTTAACCAAAATAGTAAAAAGTAAAATGAAAAACAAACCGAATAAGTTAATTTTTATTCGGTAAACCAAACCGTTTAAGCCAAAAAAAATAACCCGAAATCGTTTTCGTTTGGATGAATTATTCGGTTTAAGGAAATTTTTTGATACCTTAAAAATGTGCCCCCGAACGCAAAACGTTTCTGGATCCGTCACTGCATGCCCCCTCCAAAGGAGGCTAGAGTGAGTACAGTCTAAAAGAACACGGATTGTCCATGGGTGTCGAGAGGGAGTTAGAAGAATATAGATTGTCCCAAAGCGTCGAGTCTCTATTGTGATGCGGGCTTGAGCGTGGAGGACCGTGCCCTAATGTTATTGGAGGCCTATGAAGGCAATGATCGGGCTACCAAACAACGTCGACGTCACTCTTAAAAGGCCATAACTCTCGCTCCGGGTGTCCGTTTCAAGCCCACGACCAGTCGATTCAAAGCCTGGGGCGAGGAGCACGCCGAAAAAGCTGTTTAAGCATGGTTTTTAATACATTTTCGTGTTTTTTTACATATTTTTGTTGGGCTTTTTGTGTTTGGTCCATAATCGTTTCAGGTTGGTTTGTTTTTGGGCCTTCTATTTATATCCTTCTTGTGTAATTAAATGGTCACGTTGGAATTACAGAGGCTTTGATTTTCTTCCCAAATTTGGAGTTCATTTGAATTCGGATTTGAAGCCTAGGATCGGTATTTGTCGAATCAACGGTTCCAAATTTGGAGTTCATTAGCTTTCGTCCATAAATAGTTTCACTACAACAAGATAGATATTTTAGGAAGCACAAACATCTTAATAGACGTTTCAATGACTTAAAGTTATAAAATAAGAATCGGGCATCCTATCTAAAGAAGTTACAATAATTGTTTTGACAAAATTAGTCTAATTATACATGAAACAAAAATCTGCTAAATCCTCTCACTAACCTGTCTATAGCATATTTCTGAAAATTGTAAAGATAAAAGGCGAATAGGACGATTTACTTTGCCTTCTTTTAGGTTGCCAAACTTGGTCGATAGGACTTATTAGGTACTTGACTTCGTGCTAATTAAGAACTTATTGTTCCTTCTTTAAACAGAACATGCAGTTCTTGGTCCTATAACCTAGTTGTTGTGTTTCATTCGTTACTAAAATTTAATGAATATGTCCTCTATGCAAAAGCTTACTCAAGCTAGAAATGTGCAACAAATTACAAACCTCTAACCACTACAAAATTACGAGTGAGTGTATTTCTTTTGTTCGAGCAGGTTCAATCCCATCCGAGATAGGGAACCTCAAGAGGTTTGGAAAAATTATCAATTTTTGCGACGAATTTAGTAGGACAGGTCCCTCATGCCATATTCAACATCTCCTAGAGATTGGTTGATTTCAATAACAACAGCTTATCTGGAGTTCTATCTCCAGATATCAACATCAATCTCGAAGAACTATTCCATTCCGGCAATCAGTTTAGAAGACATGTTTTGTCTAGAATCTGGAAATTGAAAAGGATTTGAAAGCTTTATATTATCAGTTAATTACTTTACTGTGGAAGCATTCTTCTAAGGTCGTGAATCTAACACTGATGACACATCTCTATCTTGGCTGTAATCAATTCACAGGTATGTTAGAAATTTGGTGTCTTCTATTCGGCTAGAAATTTTATTTGCTAGGCTATTATTGTTTGAAGTATATTATATATGTTTGTTGTGTAGTTCAGAGAATACGTTTCTGTGAGAGGTTAATTTTATTCAACCCTCAAGGAACCAATCATTTATACAAGAAAGGAATAGCAACCTACCAAAGATACAAAGATACAACCACTAATTAGGCCACTAATTTAGGTGCAATAAATATACAACATAAAGCAAGGGAATAAATCACAAAAATAGCTCTTGCCATCACTCCCCCTCAAGGTGGAGAATGGATGTCTATCATTCCCAACTTGCTAAGAGAGCTTAGAAATACTCTTCCACATACTGCTTTTGTTAGCATATCAGCAAGCTGGTCCTTTGAGGTTACGTGGGGTAACTTAATAGTTCCTTTTTCGAGATGGTCCTTAATAAAATGACGATCAACCTCAACGTGTTTTTTCCAATCATGTTGAACCGGGTTGTTGGATATCTTTACAACAGCTTGATTATCACAGTGTAGACTTATCGGGTTTGGTTGCCCAATTTTGAGGTCTCGAAGAATTCGTTTTATCCATAGTAATTCACATATACCATGAACCATTCCCCGATATTCCGCTTCTGCACTTGATCCTGCAACCACCTTTTGCTTCTTGCTTCTCCATGTGACTAGGTTACCTCCTACGAAAGTGAAGTATCCAGATGTGGATTTTCCATCCAAGCGATCTCCGGACCAATCTGCATCCGTATATCCACTCATTTTGTGGCTTTGGTTTTTTGCAAAAAAAACAACCCTTTTCCCGGTGAGGCTTTTAGATACCTTAATTAATATCCGATACGTTGCCTTCATATGGTCTTCACTTTGGGCGTGCATAAACCGTCTCACAACACTAATAGCATAGGCTATATCCGGTCGTGTGTGGGACAAATATATTAACTTTCCGACCGGCCTTTGGTATCTCTCCTTATTTGTTGGAACTTGATCCGGATGAATGGTCAATTTTTGATTCGTTTCAATTGGGGTATCCACCGGCCGACAATTAAGCATCCCCGTTTCTGCTAATAAATCCAACACATACTTTCGTTGACACATGAGGATTCCAGCTATTGATCTGGCAACTTCGATACCTAAGAAGTACTTTTGGTGACCGAGATCCTTCAATTCGAATTCCGATGCAAGAACTTTTTGGAGTTTTGACATTTTTTCTGGGTCATCTCCCGTGACCACCATATCGCCCACGTACACTATAATGGCAGTCACTTTTTCTTTGTTTTTCTTAACAAACAATGTGTGATCTGCATCATTTTGCTTGTATCTAACTTTTCTCATGAAGTTTGAGAACCGACCAAACCATGCTCGGGGGGACTGTTTCAGTCCATAGAACGCTTTTCTTAATTTGCACACCTTTCAGCTGCACTTTGTACCATGTGGAGGGTCCATATACACTTCCTCTTCTAAATACCCATTCAAGAAAGCATTCTTTACATCAAATTGTTTTAGAGGCCAGTCCCTATTTGCTGCTATAGAAATAAGAATATAGATTGTGTTTATTTTTGCTATGGGTGCAAATGTATCTCCATAATCAATCCCATTCTTTTGAGTGTATCCCTTGGCTATGAGTCTAGCCTTGTATCGATCGATATTTCCTGTCGAATCGAGCTTTACCGTATATATCCATCTACAGCCCACAGTTTTTTGTAACACTTCCATTTCTTCGTTCATGGCCTTCTTCCATTTTTCGTCTCTTAGAACTTCTTGTACATCATTAGGAATAGTGGCAGTACATTACTTGTCAACTAAGAGTCCATGAGATTTTGCTAAGCGGTGAGATGACACATAGTCACCAATAAGATACTTAGCTTTTGCTTCCAGATCGGGTTGGTATTGCTTCTTTGGTATTCCTCTGTTATGTCTTGTGGGGTATCTAGGTTCTAGGGGTTATTTGTTTCCTGCAAAACAGAACCAGATGTTGCATCTTGCAAAATAGAAGCGTCAGGAGTAGTGATTACCTTAGGATTTTCGATGGTGACGGGGTTGTTAACGGAGGTTGTACTATCTCGAGTTTCATAAGATTCACCCGTGTTATTTTCAACATTATGCTCGTTATCATGCTCATTCCTATCATCATTTCCGCCATCAATTTCGTCGAATTCGGACTCATAGTCTTCAATCTCATGTTCAAGATTCTCGAATTCGGGCTCATGAGGTTCATTACTTGGTTCATCGGTTGACCAGTCATTTCCATCCGGGATTTCATGCGTGCTTTCTTCATTCGATTTTGGTGGTTTCTCCCCCTGCAGAGAACACTCATGACCAAAAAAAGAAACATTTTCATGAAATGCCACATCTCGAGTTATGTACATCTTTTGAGGTTTCGGGTCATAGCATCGATACCCTTTTTTAAGATCAGCATACCCCAAAAAAATGCATTGAACCGCTCTTGGTTCCAACTTTCCCGTGTTTTGATGGACATAGGCTGTACAACCGAACACTCTTGGTTCAAGGCCAGAGCTTACTGATGTGTTTACATGTTCTTGTAGTTTCTAAAGCGGGGTTTTGAAGTTAACAACTCGGGATGGGTTCTGTTGATGAGGTATGTTGCTAAACGAACCGCTTCACCCCAATACTCACGTGGAACATTCATATCAAGCAATGAGGCTCGGACAATTTCGAGTATTTGCCGATTCTTCTTTCAGCGAGCCCATTTTGTTCAGGTGTGCCTGCACATGAGGTTTGATGTCGGATAGAATTATCCTTATAGAACTACTTCATATCATGATTAATATATTCCCCGCCATTATCTGATTGGAGAACCTTGATATCACTTTTATATTGTGACTTTACAATATGATGCAATTCCTTAAACGCATAATATACTTCTCCTTTAGTTTTGAGTAAGGAGACCCATATCATTCGAGTACATTCATCAACAAATGTCACAAAATAACATGAACCATTAGGCGTGGGAATTTTAGCAGACCCCATACATCGGAGTGAATTGTCATAAAGGGTACCAAAACTTTGTTATTGCTGGAAACATAGGAAATTCTTTGGTTTTTCGCCAATTCACATGTCCCACACTTAAAATCACTATCTATTACATTCAAAAATAAATTTGGTTTTAACCTTCTAAGATAACTAAATGATAGATGTCCGGGTCGGTGATGCCATAGCCATGCCAACGTTTTATTAGCTTGATTTATTCTCGTACGATGAGCTTGATCACCACGAGGGTGTTCTTCGAGATAGTACAACCTTCCCCGTTTAATATCATAGCCAAGAATCCGATGTGTCACCATATCCTGAAAAACGCATTCATTAGGCGAAAAAATTACATAGCAATTCAAGGCTTCTGTGATTTGACTAACGGATAAAAGATTAGATGATAAGGAAGGGACGACAAGCACAGTATCAAGATCCGTAGAGCTAGAAACTTTTGCTGGGCCTTCTCTTGTAACAGGTGCTACTCCTCCATATGATCCGTTGCACCGGTGTCAATAATCCAACTATTATTCGGAACATGGTTATAGTTTAACATACCAGAATTATCGACCGTTTTCGTGTGAGCGGCGATGAAAGCGGGTGGTTCGACATTATTCGATGCGGCTATGGTAGCTTGACTTATCTTCTTCCGTGGTTTCTTTGTGAAATCCCACCGATCGGGATATTCGATGATTTCATAGCATCTTTGTTTAGAGTGGCCTTCTTCCCCACAATGAGTGCATGTGAATGTACTCCCTTTACTGTTGGAATTCTTCCTTTTGTAGGGCGGTTCCGGGTGGCTAGATGAACCATGCCATCTGACTCCGGCTTTGGTTCTTCCATGGTGTGCCTTTGGTTTTGATCTTTTCGGATATATGCGTAGCATGATTCCAAATCAAGGGGTGGATCTTTTCTTAAGATCTCACTTCCGACCTGATTAAATTCGGGATCTAGACCAGCCAAGAATATGTGAACACGAAGGTGGGCTAGGGTTTTATTCAGAGATACCTTCTAGGCAACAGTCTCTTCATGAGTAGTAAGACGGGTATCAATCTCTTGAAATATGCTTAACAATTCATTGTAGTATGTAGGTAAGGACCTCCCATTTTGACGAGTGGTGAATGATCTCCGGTTCAGTTCGAATAGTCGTGTTTTGTCTGTGCCATCAGAGAAGGTCTTAGTGACTGCCTCCCTGATTTCCTTCGCGGTTTGGAGTCGGATAAAACGCCGTATCAAAGGTGGACTCATTGAATCGATGAGCCAACTCTTGACCCAGTTATTATCGATCAACCAGTTTTCGATATGTTTTTCGTCAATTGCGGGTTTCGGGGTAGCACTAGTAAGGAACCCAGATTTGTTCCTTGCTCCAATACGCATCTCCATGAGTTGAGACCACAATGAGTAATTCGAATCATCCAGGATGATTCTGGAGGGGAACGGTGCGCGTCATGTGCGTGTTTTGAACAATGACTCGGGTGTCTTGAGAGGAACTCTCTGGGTTTGTCATTGTAGGAGAATTCGATTATGAGGTTGTTCGATTTAGGATGGTAGGGTATTGCTCTGATACCATGTAGTTCAGAGAATACGTTTCTGTGAAAAGATTAATTTTATTCAACCCTCGAGGAACCAATCATTTATACAAGGAATAGCAACCTACTAAAGATACAAAGATACAGCCACTAATTAGGCCACTAATTTAGGTGCAATAAATATACAACATAAAGCAAGGGAATAAATCCCAAAAATAGCTGTTGCCAACATGTTGCCTGGAACCGCTTTAGAACCGCTTCAGGGTTGGTACTAGCATGATCCTTTCTGATAGCAGCTTTTGATTTGCATATTATAATCTACATGCAAATGAAAATGGGGTTAAGGGGCTTTTACCAAACTATTAACAGGCAAGCATCTATCTATAGAGTGTTAGTTAACGCATCAGGTGAGCATGACAAAGATCGAGAATCTTAATCGATAAGAGACATAAAAAAGTCCGGGATTCTTAGAACATCCACAACGAACGGGCCAAATTATTAGGTCCATGGACTGGTCAGTAAATTCTTCAACGGATGGGGAGAAGTAGTTCGCTCCACGTGGAAGGGATGAGGTCCATCTGCATGGACCGCTTCATTCTCTTATTATGGCCCCACTTTCATTAAAGTAATTAAAAGAATATAAATTAGTTTTTACGTTTCTTTCTTTGAATATTGCTGTTTAATATAAGTGAATATTTTATAATTATCAGTTTTTAATTTCAGAGTAAATTATGTGTTTCATTCTTATGATTTATATGCTATCACTTTTAAAATTTTATTTATCATACTTTTAGGTTTTTATAAATGTACGCCTTTTTGAAAATTTTAATTTTATAAGTTTTATTATCGTAATTTATAATTATTGTATCTTAATTATAATAAATAATTTTTAACTATTATGATTTTCTATAATTATAGGTTTTTTTATTATATAAATATGGGTCGGTCCATGATCAGAGATAAAAGGTTTATCTAATGATTAGGAAAGAGAGACAGAGACACTACTAGAATGCTGAGCATCACTGACGGCTTTACCGACGGCAGAAACCGTCGGTAGTTTCCGATGTTTTACCTACTATTACCGACAATAAAGAATATTTTAAAAAAACCCTCCGAAAAACTGTTGCTGGACCGTTTCACTTCTCAAAACCATCGATCAGTTCCCCCATTCCAAAAACCCAAACCCTAGACTTCACTCAAGCTCTCAACTCCCTCGTCTGTGCCTGTGGCGATCAGTTCCTCGTCGACGGATTCACGCTCTCAACTCCCTCATTTGTGCCCTAGGTTTCAGGTATTTCTCCATTACTCTCATTTATTTCAAATCTGCTTGGAATGTCGTATCTGATATAAGTCGTCGATGGATTCCCTCCCAAATCTACATCTTTTGCTCAGGTAATCTGCTGCTTCATTTGATCTAATTTTGTGTGTTTAGCTTTTTAAATTTGAATTTGAAACTTTGGGCAGTTCTCGAACATGTCTATGATCTCTGATGAAATCTGTTCATCTTCTATTAGAATCTGCTTCTATGATTTCGTGCAGTAAACTACTTGATCTATTGAAAAGTGATAAAATTCATCTGATCTCCGCCTTTCAGTCTGCCTCTTTGCGTCTCAGTCTCTCAGCCTCAGCCTCTCGATCTGTGATGATCTCATGGTATATATGTGACTCCGTCGCTCTCGGTGCTAACCCTTTTTCGACCTGGATTTTGCTTATGCGGTTCTGCCCCTTCACTCTTTCAGACACAGGGCTTCACTCTTTCAGACCAGACTGTATTCTTTTTCTAATTAGATTTATGTTGTATATTCGGTTTATTAAGGTTATTGCCTATTTGGTTATTAGGTTATTTGCAATTTCTTAATTTTTTGATTATTATCCTTTGATGTTTACTTGTGTTGCTGTTCAATGTGGATGCTATTGTAGTTACAAGGGCTACATCTTGATTAGAGACTTTCTATCTACATGTATACAGCAATAAAGAAGCTATGAAATCAATTTTCAATTTGGCAATAGATTGCACCTCTGAATTATCTTCTAGGAGGATAACCATGGAAGAAACAGTGGTTAGGCTTTGTAAAATACAGAGAGCTTTTCTACAAGTGATTAGTAATTTCTACATGGGATGGTTCTTAAACACATTCTAAAATTGATCTTCAGTATGTAGTTTCACATTTATCCTCCTTGTCATTAATGTGTAATAAGCCTCATTTGTTTCTAGCAAGTTTTCAATGAAATTTAACCTTTTGGTCTGTTATTTAGTAATCACTTGAAATTTACAACCTTGATCTTTGCCTATGCTCTTTATTAATTTCTTAATATTTGACTAATAGTTTTTCTTTTTTGGTAAATCAAGTTCAAAAGGAGACATGTTTCAACTGTATATGGAAGTAAAGGGTAACAACAAGGGTTGTGGGGTAGTGGTTGACGCCCTAGCACATCTGTCCACGGTTCAGGTACACAACCCACTGAGTTTATCACGGCTAATGTCTTGCAAACATAATTTGTCGGGATTAGTCCAGACATACCTAGGACACCCTTCCAAAAAAATAATATATACAAGGGTGGTGCCTAAATGGTTTGAGTTTGGGCTCTAAAGGTCAAAAATACTTGGAGGTCCAAGGTTTGAATCCAATCCAAAGGAGGGATAAAAATCCGCTTCTGGTGGCCACGGAGGATCGAATGCGGTGACTCCGGGCCCGCGAAACAGGTGGTCGCTCTGGAATTAGTCGGCTCGCATTGCGGGTTAGATATCTAGGTTAATAATATATATATATATATGTACATATATATATACACTAATGTCAATCGGATTTTTAATCACCAAAGAACTACAAAAAGAAATTAACAAACTTTCTTTTTAATTATTGAAAATGATCGAGTTATGATATCAACAATTAATATTGGGCATTGATTAATTTACAAGGAAATTACCATGTTCTCAAATCGTTAAAAACCACTTACATTTTTCAAATTTAACATAATATCCTTCTTGAATAAATCACTTTCCGGGGGCAAAGTTTGTGGCATAAGACCATGCATTGTTGGCAACGGGGTCGGCAAGGTGGTCAGCAAGGTTCTCCAATGGTCCCTTTCCTGTGACAATGGCTTGAACAAAGAACCCAAACATAGAGAACATGGCTAGTCTTCCATTCTTGATCTCTTTTACCTTCAACTCAGCAAAAGCCTCGGGATCATCAGCAAGACCCAATGGATCGAAGCTACCACCAGGGTAAAGTGGGTCAACAATCTCGCCCAAGGGTCCACCTGCAATTCTGTAACCTTCAACCGCACCCATCAAGATCACTTGGGTGGCCCAGATGGCCAAGATGCTTTGAGCATGGACCAAACTTGGGTTTCCTAAGTAATCAAGACCACCTTCGCTAAAGATTTGGGCTCCAGCCTTGAACCATACGGCCTCACCAAACTTGACACCGTTACGAGCCAAGAGCTCGGGGAAGACGCACCCAAGAGCTCCAAGCATGGCCCATCTGCAGTGAATGACCTCAAGCTCACGGTTCTTGGCAAATGTTTCTGGATCAGCAGAAAGTCCAGCGGTGTCCCACCCGTAGTCTCCTGGGAATTCACCGGTTAGGTAAGATGGAGCCTCACCGGAGAATGGGCCTAGGTACTTGACACGGTCAGGTCCGTACCATGGGCTTCCTGATGGTGCCACTTTCTTCACAGCACCTTTCCTCATGGAAACTCGTCCATTTCCGAAAACTTCAGAAGATGACGGATATGTTTTCACCACTTGTCCGGTGAACGGAGAAGAAAGAGCCATGGTGGAAGCAGCCATTGGGTCTTTTCTCAAAGTAGAAGGTTAGAATATTGAGATAATTTATATATTTATGGGATGGCTGCTTGAATATTACCAATTCTTGAAACTGGTATAAATAGGAGTGAATTTTGTAGGGTTCTTATCTTTAGGATCAGTCTCATGGATTTTCTAACAACGACAATTACTCAAATCCAACCATCAATTGACACGTGTATATTTGATTCGTTTCAAGATTTTCTATGTATCCCATTCAATTCAGATAGCCATGTGCCGCCATGACAAAATATATAATCTGATTGTTACCTTCTTTCAATTGTATAACTATTATTTATGGTATTTAAGTATTATATACTATGGAGTTTAAATCATCGATTTTGCCTATGTGGTTTTCTGGTCTTGTCCTTTTAATTTTGTTTTTACCAAGAAATTAACCACTTTGGTATGTATTTTGTTTTGATTTTCTTCAACCCAACCTCTGTCTATATATCTTGATCCTATGGCTATATATACCAAGTACAACTACTGTAAAATTAACTTCTATCCGTACCTGGTTGCGAAACCTTGCGAGGCTTACAAATAAATCGGTTAGTATTATATAAGGGCCGGTACATGAGCAAATGGTATTGTAGAAACTAAAAGAACCGAGTTTCATTATTTTGTTAATAAAGACAATTATACGACATCCTCGTCCTCCTTTCAACTTCACTGCTAACAGAGTCAGACCAAGGGTCGTCAGACCAAGGGTCGTCAGACCAAGGGTCGTCAGACCAAGGGGTCTTTCTGTGGAAACCTAAAAACTACAGATAACGCAGTGGAAGTTGTGTCTTTACGATAACTCTCCTCTAATAACATAGGTCCTCCTACCCTTTCTTTGTCCCAAATGCTATATTCATATGAGATTATCTTTAAGCATATGATAACAATTATGAATGCATAAGAACATAAACACATGTCCGAAATCGATGTAACATAATAAAAGTTTAATAGATCTAAGCTGGAGCACTTGAGATATAAGCAACAAAGTTCATTGAAGTGGAAGCAATCATCCTCCTCATGTATGGATCAAAGTCTTCTAAAACTCTATACGGTTTGTTTTAGAATGAGGCTGAACTAAATGTCATAATTCGTCGTGTAGGCAATATGGACTTGATTTTCTTTATTTATAAGGCGTTCTAGTTTATATATAGAATTGATTTTAAATAATAGGAGAAGATATGCACTTACTTAATTAGGTAATTAACTCAATGATTATCCTACCGAGATATATATCCAAATATGTAACTGATTATAACTGATATAGAATTCTCCTCATAAGTATAATAATTTAAATCAGTTATTCTTTAATATTTAATACACATAATGTTAAAGTCCAATTTATCTCCAACAACAAACTGGTGTAATCAATCGCCAATAACAATACTATAAAAGTATTGTAAAAAGGGGGTGCATACAATATTTTACTTTTAATTAGATAGATGTTTTATGAATTCGGAAGAAAATGATTTCCAGCTCAGTTAAAAAAACTAGATTCTTGAACCAAATCTTCTAGGTGTACAAATCTAACTAGACAAACCTCTAGAAAGGAAATATCACATATTTAAGTGGTAGATGTTAAGATTGCCCGTAAAATAGACGCAAGTTGTTTCATCATTAGTTGTATGCAGGGGTACAAATGAGACGAGACGAAATCAACACTGGACCCGAGTAGGCTCCACTCGAACTCGAGATCGACTCGGCATATTAACGAGTCGATAAACTCGTGAGGTACTCAGAATAAATTTATATATAAATTGTTTTAAAATATAATGTGTAAAATATAAATTTGTAAAAAATAATAAGAAGTTAATTTTATATAAAAAACTAATAATAAGATAATAAATTTAAAATTTAAAATTTAAAATTTAAAACTTAAATTTTTTTAATAATTTGTTTTACCCCGATGCTCATCCCCACAAAAAGACCCTAGGTATTTACTGTCGCTCACTTTCTTGAGGTTAAGATCTACTAGAGTTCAAAGAAGGTAACTTCCTCCTCTCTCTCTATGTCTCTGTTTGTTAATTTCTTTTTTTCAATTTCCGGTGATTTTAGTGTCATTGGTCCATTTTTGTGTAATTATAAATAACGTGATGTTTAAAAGAGGTTTTATACTATAATCTTATACAAGTTAGGTGGTGCGGACTGTGCGCTTGTTATAAGACTAGTATGAACCCGGTAATGACAAAATGACAGGGTTCAAGGGGCATAGCCCCTTGCGGGGTCCAAGGGACATAGCCCCTTGCGGGGTCCAAGGGACAGAGCCCCTGGCAGTGGTCCCGCTGACTTAGAGTTAGAGTTTTCTAGAAAATATACCAGAGCTCTGGTTATTCCTCGAGACTTAGAGTTTTCTAGAAAAGGACCAGAGTTCTGCATGGTCGAAATCAATAAAAACAACATAAAAATTCCTCGAAATCAAGCAAGAGATTTGAAATCAATCTATACGATGGAACTTGGCTAAAAACATATCGAACGATATTGAACTTTAGTAAAAACATGAACACACGTCCATAAAAGTGTGTTTTTGCAATTATTTTTTGTTTGTATTATATGGTATCACCGTATAAAAAAAATTATGGGTCCGTCCCCGTGGCAATTGTTTGCTTCTTTGATACCCACATAAAAGTCGTCTCCCATGAAAAAACAAACCTAGCTCTTTCGATCATATATCTCCACGCCAATCACTATCACTATAACCAATAAACTTGTATTCGTGAAGCAAAATAAATAAGCCAAGATCAATTATACCTTTAAGATACGAAAAATTATCTTTGCAGCCTGGAGATGGGTAGTTGTTGGCGACCGTGACTCCATGTAGCGACCGGATATCTGGCCTTGTACAAGTTAAGTACAACAGACTTCCGAGTAGGCTCTTGAAAGGAGTTGGCCTGATCCACTTTTTCTCCTTCATCATGCTTGGACAACTTCACGCCAAATTCTGATGGAGTACTTATCGGCTTACAATTCAATATTTTGAACTTCTTAAGTATCTCAAGTGCATGTTTCTTTGAGAGATAAATATACCTTTCTGACCAACCTGAAGCCTAGCCAATGTCTTTAATCTACAAATGGACCTAGTTGGATCTATATATTAGGGGTGTACAAAAAACCGTGAACCCGTGAAACCGGCCCAACCCAACCCGCTAACAATCTAATTAAACCCA
Organism: Silybum marianum; assembly: GCA_036898165.1. Taxonomy (NCBI): domain Eukaryota; kingdom Viridiplantae; phylum Streptophyta; class Magnoliopsida; order Asterales; family Asteraceae; genus Silybum; species Silybum marianum. The sequence goes on along the minus strand of CM072536.1, from coordinate 14,533,156 downwards.
ACCCGCAAACCATCAAACCGCTAAACCACCAAATCGCCAACCCGCTAAACCCGACCCAACCTGTGTAAGACGACCAACAATGGATTCCCCAAAACTGAAATCCCTGTTTCCCAAGGCTCTTGTCGATCTCCCTTCAAAATCTCCGACTCGGCGTCATAGCGTCTGCAAGCTTCGTTGCGAATCTTTGATTCGCCGTTGACCTTTAGATTAGGAAGTTTGTTTGATATGTTTGGCGTTGTTTGATAATTGGTTATTTGCCAAGTGTTTTGATCAAGGGTCATTTACTTGCTGCTTACTTACCTGGTAAGCGCTTATCGGGCGTCGTCATTTACCTTACCCGGTAAGAGGCATGGCAAGTACTAAGATTCTTCCTTAGTAAGTGAGGAAAAAGACTCTTACCCTGTAAGGCTAACCATCAATCATTTTGATGGCCTAGAATATTAACCGCTAAAGTAAGTGATGATGGTGAGTCTTGATAGTAAACACTTACCTGGTTAGTCTTTTGTAGACCAAAGTTGACATTATTACCCTTAATATAATTAAGGGGTTTGATTTTCAATAAGCTTCGTATGGATTTTGTATGAATTAGGCTATATTGTTGTTTTCTGGTGGTGTTAGGTTGACTAAACAATCCAACTGACATAAATGACGTAGTTTACGTTTCGTATATATTAAACACCGATAAAAATTACTAATTAATGACTTTATAATTATTTGTAATTTGTATACATCATCTGTAAATATGGAATTCAATTTTATTCTAAATTGTACAAATTAAATACATCAAATATTCTCAAATCCTTCCATGAAATATAAATCTCTCAAATGCATTCCATTCAACCAAACTCAGAGATGAGCATGAGAGGAGTTGGCTTATAAAACTATTGTTTATAAGTATTAAAATCATTTATATATACTTCTTTACACATCTATTAGATTTGAGTTAGTTATTAATGTACTTCTTATATATTGTTATTTACTTTAAAAACTTAGAAAACAAATGGGATTTTTAATCAAATATCATATATAACAATAAAAATATCACATTGTAAAAAAAAACAAACTCTACGTACTCAAGAAAACTGAAAAATATGCATAAAATACAGAAATTCAATCAAACCTTGGTTACCAAATTTTTAAGGGATGTGTACATTCACAATGAATAACTCAATCTTAACAACCCTGGGAAAGGGGTCATCCAGGAAGGATCCACGTGAATAATATTCACTTTAATTTTCATGGAAATAACCTGCCCGCATCCTACCTCCTGACGCTACCTACATCCGGTAGAGGTGGATCATAGTCGCCCGTAGTGGATTAAGTGTGTATGGTAAATTATTTTAGTGAACGTAATTGGTAAATTGACGACCATTATGAAAGGCATTGTTAGATAGCATTGTTGTGCCGACCCAACATTCTCTTAATCCTTCTCATCAAGCAATATCTGATGTTCTCTCTTGAAGTAGAGAAACAAGGGATGATAGTGTCATTGTTTCATTAAAAATGTTAGATAAATTTCTTAATAGTTGATAATCTCTCTAGGTCTTCAATTACACAATTCGTCCCGGATAATGTAAGATTAAACCCTAAAAATAATAATACTAAATTGTTATGAGTTTGAATTTTTTTTTTTTTTGTTGATTAACCTAGATATCCAACCCGCTAAGCGAGCCGGCTAATCCTAAGACGACCATTCGTTTCGTGGGTAGTCCGGAGTCACGCATTTGAACTTCCATGGCCAGAGAATTTTTACTTCTTATTGAATTCGAAACTAGGACCTCAAAAAAAATGGACTATTATAAAACTCTATACCAACATTTTTTTAATATATTATTTAAAAGCTAATAATTACATGTTATTAATATTAATAATTCATTACGTAATGTATTGGCAAATATATTTTTTTATGTTATTTAAAAACTAATATTCACATATAATTTGGTATATAATATAAAAATGAAGGAAAAAAGGGAAAGAGTTAAAAGGAAAATATTCAAATCTATATCTATACTATTATATAAAGAGCCTTAAACGGTTAGTTTAGAATTTTAAGACTTACACACTTTATTGCATTAGGTACAATCAATCGATGCGATGCTCATCTCCTCCTCCCTCCCATCGTCCCTACCCCCACGTCCCTCTCTCCCTCATCGTTCCTTTCTTTCCAGTGATCACACACGATCCCCACTTCCCCAAACCCAAAACAATGAAATTGATCTCAGTGTGGCTTTTCATTTTGGCTCTGCTATGGAAGCATTCTTCAAATTTGGAATTACAAAGAAACCCACTCGTATGTTGTCCTTCCAATTTTGTTCTCACAACTTCAATTGTATACATCAATTTTTTGGTTTTTTCTTCAATTAATGAATTACGCTTTCATCTATTAGCGACTTTTATGGTTTTAGTTTATGATTTCGTAACGCAACGCAGACTGTTGAAATTTGGTTTTGGTTTCTGATTTTCTAACGCAGTCTCTTGAAATTTGGAAGAAACTCTATCACGTTTGTCTCAAAAGTTCAGATTCTATGATATCACTCGAGATGATCTTCTCATTGCAGAAAATTGATGAATTAGGTTCTGAAAATTGATGAATTAGGTTTTTGTTTTCCTGTTTCTTAACGTCTTCTTCTTCTTAATTAACTTCAGTTCATTTAGTCAATTCTTTGTGTTTATATCTGATTAACGACTTTTTGGGTTTTCATTTATGACTTGGTAAGGAAAGCTGCCGAATTATTGAAGAAATTTTTGAAGAAACACAACCAGCTGGTTTGTCTTGAAACTTCATATTCTATGATATCACTCGTGGTGATCTTCTCATTGCATAAAATTGATGAATTAGGTTTTTATTTTCCTATTTCTTAACGTCTTCTTTTTCTTAATTAACTTCAGTTCTTGTACTCAATTATTTGTGTTTTTATCTGTTTAACGACTTTTTTTGGGTTTTGGTTTATGATTTGGTAAGGAAAGCTGCCGAATTTTTGAAGAAACACAATGAGGTTTGGTCTCTAAACTTCATATTCTTTTTTCTTCACTCATTAGCTTCATCTCTCTTCAATTTTATAAATCAATTATTTGGTTTTTGGTATCACCAAACTAGAATGTAAATGTGTTTTTATCTTCTTACCGCATGATGAATCCGTCTAACAAAATTACAACGACGACAAAAGTTCAGCCATTGGTTTCATTAAACGCTTATCAAGCAATTTGGAAAACCAAGGTTTTTGTTGACAGGCAAAGGAAGTATGCGTACATACAAAAATGCGAGGGGTGAAGGCTGTGTATTTAATGTGGAGCTTACTGATGAGGATGTAAGTGTGGATTTCTCTATCTGTCTATTTTGGATTCTACTAAGATTATATATGCCCTTATACAATACCATTTATTCAGCCAAACATGTGAACCAAAGGTTTACATGTGAATTATTAGTAAGTTGGGGGAAGTATATATATATATATATATATATATACAGGCTCACATTTCTTTTACCTAATATTGAATCAATTATTTATACATAAAGACGCTTATATAAACACATATTTATCTTTACCAATGATTCATATATGATCGAAGGTTTTGTGCTTTCTCAACTTAATGAGCTAAATGCGACACACATCTTATTCGGTAAATTATAAATAACTGCCATGACAATTTATGCATGTGCAAATTTCCCCATGTAATTTCCTACATCTCCACATAATAGTAATGAAGCTGAAAATAAGAGATAAATACATCTCAAAATTAACAAAAGAATCATGATATTGTAGTGGCTATGTAAATTGTAAGGGCCTGTTTGTTAGCAGCTTAATGAGCTTAATGGGACTCAAAAGTCACAACTAATTATTTGGTCAACTATACATAATTGTTTGGTAGTGGCTTAATGATATAGAAAGTTCCGTATTCGGTTAGCTTTTAGGGGGAAGCTTTATGCAGAAAGCCAAGTATTTTTTTCCAAACATGCCCATCCAAATTAAAAAAACCACTCCTTCTATCTATGAGAAAACCTTCCCAATCTATACAGACAAATTAATAAACACATATAGCTTTATCCATACAGGGCTTAATGGAAAACCAACCAAACAACTTAACCACTAAGTTAATTACAGACCCTAGAGCAGAACATATAATAAAGGGGGGAAATGTCAATGGAACTCACACCTTATACGGTCAGCTATACGATGACTGTTTCGTTATGGCTTAATGATATAGAAAGTCCCTTATTCGGTTAGCTTTTAGGGGGAAGGGCTTAATGGAAAACCAACCAAACAATCAACCACTAAGTTAATTACAGACCTAGAGCAGCAGAACATATAAGAAAGGGAGGGAAATGTCAATGGAACTCGCACCTTATACGGTCAGCTATACGATGACTGTTTGGTTGTGGCTTAATGATATAGAAAGTCCCTTATTCGGTTAGCTTTTAAGGGGAAGTTTTATGCAGAAAGCCAAGTATTTTTTTCCAAACATGCCCATCCCAATTCAAAAAACCGCTCCTTCTATCTATGAGAAAACCTTCCCAATCTATACAGACAAATTAATAAACACAGACAACTATTATCCATACAGGGCTTAATGGAAAACCAACCAAACAAACTACCACTAAGTTAATTACAGACCCTAGAGCAGAACATATAAAAAATGGGGGGAAATGTCAATGGAACTCACACCTTATACGGTTAGCTATATAATGAGTGTTTGGTTGTGGCCTAATGATATAGAAAGTGCCTTATTCGGTTAGCTTTTAGGGGGAAGCTTTATGCAGAAAGCCAAGTTTTTTTTTCCAAACAAGCCCATCCCAATTTAAAAAACCGCTCCTTTTATCTGTGAGAAAACCTTCCCAATCTATATACACAAATTAATAAACACAGACAACTTTATCCATACAGGGCTTAATTGAAAACCAACCAAACAAACAACTACTAAGTTAATTACAGACCCTAGAGCAAACATATAAAAAAGGGGGGGAAATGTCAATGGAACTCGCACCTTATATGGTCAGCTATACGATGACTGTTTGGTTGTGGCTTAATGATATAGAAAGTGACTTAAATTCGAATACAAGTATGAACAGCTTACTGGGCTACTGGGCTACTGTGGCTTACTAAAGTGCTTATAGATCATATATGGCCTAATGAAGAGCTTATAGATCTGTTGTGGCTGTTGTGTCTTAATGAATAGCTTACTGGGCAGCTGTGGCTTAATAAGTCACTTTCTATATCATTAACCCACAATGTGCTTCTTTTATATGAAAAACCCCTCCCAAAAAAAAAACCTTCCCAATCTATACGGACAGATCAATACACACAAACAACTTTATTCATACAAGACTTAATGGAAAACCAACCAAACAACCCCTAAGTCCTGGATAGATAAAGTTGCCTGTGTGGATTAATATGTCTGTATATATTGGCAAGGTTTTTGTTTGGAGGGTTTTTTCATAGATGGAAGGAGCGTATTTTTAAATTGGAAGGGACATGTTTAGAAAAAAAACTTCGCTTTCAGCATAAATCTCCCTACTAGAAGCTTAATGACTAAGTCACTTTCTATATCATTAACCCACTACCAAACCATCATGTATAGCTGACTGGATAAGCTGCAACTCTCATTAAGCTGATATCAAACAGACCCTTATAGTTGTTAGGAGACACTCAAAATTCTTATCATATGCCAAATTTAGACATAACGTTATTTCAGGAACTCGACGAAGCATCTTTCAAAGATTTTAGCAGCCGAGAATGGTATTGTTTCATCTTTCATCTTTCAAATTCTTATATTGCTCAATTTCTTCAAATCCTCATCAAGAAAGTATTGTTTCTATGATTACATGAGTCACGAGGCATTCGATTCAAGAAAAGGTAGGTTTTAATTTTTTGTGCAAGTTAACTTTCAATTTGCAATGAATTAGGTTCGTCATAGGTTCTAATTCATTGTTATTATGCGTCAAAATGCAGATTTTTTTGAAAATTGTAACCTGTAACCGGAGACAGATCCTATAGTACCTGCTTCAATTGAATTTTATTAATCTAATTTTTAATTCAATAACTTACAAACTATTGCAATTCTATTTTCATTTTTTTATGCCTTCGTGTTTTTACCATCAAGGATGCTTTTTTTGTTGTTGTCAACAATGAATGGTTTTTTTATTACAGCCTTCTTTTTGGAAATAACATTACAGGAACGATACTTGTTTGGCAATCTAATCAATATAGAAGATTTGTAAGGCAGAGATGTTTGCTTTGTTTTTTTTATCCTGGCAAGTAAAGTAGTGATTCATCCAATATTTTATCAAATTATTGATTTTGGTTTTGAAAGAGACTGGAATCTTCATTAATCAAGGTGTTTAGTACTTCTTACAACTAATTTTGAGCAGGAAATGGTAGTGTGGTTGATCAACTAGAATGGCATATGGTTTTTTGCAATAAGTGGTAAGTACTTTCATGTTGTTGCTCCCTCTGAGACTTCCATACCTTCATTAATACATCTTCAGGTTACTTTTGATTTTTTTTGTTCAACTTTATACATCTTTAAATTATGGTCTTGTTTTTCATAATTATCCTTAATCTAAGCTTGATATTCGTAGGTTACTGTTGATTTTTGAAAGATTGGATGAAGAGTAATTTCATTATTTGCATTTAAATAATGTGAAGTTGTCAAAAACAAACATTTCTTCAAATAAACTATTTGGAGTGATTGACTTTTATAGGCTTCAACCCCTTCGCATGCACTTGTCTTTGAAGATAACATGTACCTGCAAACAACCTCATAATTTGGAGAGTATTGAGCATTTTAATAAATAATTACAGCAATTTTTCTTCAAAGACAGACCGGGCATCATGGATCTTGAACCCGTTTGGTTCGTGACGAGATCGACGATCACCTGCAGATTTAGAGATGAGTCGAGCACAGGATTGCAACGGTTTCCACAGGGGGAAGGAAGGATTCGTAATTGGGAGTGAACGAAGACAGGACGCCTGCATGTTTACTGCTCGTAAACTTACTGGTTCTGGATTAAAATTGGAAGGTGTTTTAAATTCTGGGTACTCATTGTGGTTGCTTGAGATGGGAGTCCTACATGTGCGGGTTGTTGGGTTATTCCCTTGTCCTTTATATTTTTTCCTTTTTTGGTTTCTGTGATTCTCTTGTTCCATGTAAGTGCACTGTGTAATTTGGTTGGATTTCTTAGGTTCTTGGCAAATGTTTCTTGCTGATTAAAAAAATTGTAACAATTTTTCATTCTCAATTTACATGTTTTACATTCCGTTGCAATGCAGAGGTATAATTGGCTTTTGTTTCTTTGTTTCCAGCTTTGTACATGTTCTAACTGATCTTGACAGTGTTGTGCAATTATGCAAAATGATATCAATAGAGGGGTCAAATTCTTAATGTATCTTGTTTATTGGACCATAAAAGTATGCATGTTCATAAACTTATTATTACAAATCATAGTTACTTCGTGGATTCAGCAATATGTGTGCAATATGCGGAGTTCTTTTTCGTTAAATGTTTGTCATAGTTAGTTGATCATTCGGAAACTTTTGGTATTATGCCTTTTTTAGAGCCGTGGACCAACGTTTTGTTATTGTGTCAACCATTTTTCATTCATGGACTATATAAACAACACAATGGGTGATTGGTGAGGGATTTATATGATGAGATAAAGTCCCTCCGTCAAGTAGGGACGAGTCAACAAGTTTGAAGTGCCTTAGAACCGGAAATTATAGTTATTCAATCTAATTTGGTTTGAGTTATATTTTATAAAACCATATAAAATACTGAAACATAGAAAAATTGGTTTTTAATTTGCATTTGGTAAAAAATAGTATATATTTTCATCTACCCACCAAATTGAACTTGAGCTTTTGAATTCTTGGCATTTAGTTTTTCTTTGGCAGTCAACATGGTGATATGTTGCCAAAGAAGATAGGAACGTGTATGCCATATATGACGTTCTTGGGTTCATAGAGAGAACTCAATGCAAAACAATACTCAATTCAATTAAACATAGATGATTGATACTTGAGTTTTATGAAGATTTGATATGTAGTTTTATTTATGTTGTTGTATTAAGAAATTATCATGTTGATAAATTTTTCACTAATAAAGAAGGTAAATGTTTCGATTGTTGGAGTTCTGAATGAAATGTGTTTCGGTTGGACCAATAATGAATCTAATATTCACATTAATTTCTTCTGTTTCTACATTATGTACATACTACTACGATGATTTTAGATAATTAATACACTACCCCCCTCTACTCACTCACATACATTTTGTGGGTATGTGAGTGGGAGGGGGTATGATTAGCAATCCCCTTTTTACAATTACTTATCTATTTTGAACCCATCATGGAACCTCGACTTATATTAGTCTCATAACCCGTGTAGTGTACAACCTTCCAATTCAATTTTGTAAAAAAGGAAGACACAAAATCAATTAAATAACTTCTATAAAAAAATGTTTTTAGTCTCAATCTTAGAAACACAATGAAGATGTACAAGGGAGTATAATAGGTTGGATGAAGAGATTGTCATTCCAGGTTAAACAAATTATACTCAGTTGTAAAACTAACTTGTATCATTCAATCAATCCTTTTATATACCAATATTCATATTTAATTGTAATCATTAAAGCATAAAAAAGAACTCAATACTTCCGTATAACAATATTCAGATTTAATTGTGATCATTAAAGCATAAAAAAGAACAGAAGTTGTGATTGGGGTCAGGATTCTTGAGTCCCATTTCAATTTATCCGCCTTTAAACTCGATAATTAGTGTATCTCGCTCGCTGCATTGCAGCGGGTATATACCTAGTTTAATATAAAGAGAATATGAAGTAGAAAATGTAAAAAGCAAGGCATGGGTTTCGATCTGGTGACCTCTAGGACGGTGGCCACAAGCACTTAACCAATTGAGCTGCTCATCATATGTGTTCTAAAATGTTACATTACACTATTAAGTCAAAAAAGAGGGGAGGCAATGGCCCCCAAAGCCCTTATGGGGTTCCACCACTGGTTGGTGTCAAATGATGTCATTTTTGATGTGATTTGACCGTTTTTATGTTCATTTACTTAATTATTGATGATTGTTCGCGTTTGAATGTGTGTGTGTATATATATATATATATAGGGTTTTTAATCACCAAAGAACTACAAAAAGAAATTAACAAACTTTCTTTTTAATTATTGAAAATGATCGAGTTATGATATCAACAATTAATATTGGGCATTGATTAATTTACAAGGAAATTACCATGTTCTCAAATCGTTAAAAACCACTTACATTTTTCAAATTTAACATAATATCCATCTTGAATAAATCACTTTCCGGGGGCAAAGTTTGTGGCATAAGACCATGCATTGTTGGCAACGGGGTCGGCAAGGTGGTCAGCAAGGTTCTCAAATGGTCCCTTTCCTGTGACAATGGCTTGAACAAAGAACCCAAACATAGAGAACATGGCTAGTCTTCCATTCTTGATCTCTTTTACCTTCAACTCAAAGAAAAGCCTCGGGATCATCAGCAAGACCCAATGGATCGAAGCTACCACCAGGGTAAAGTGGGTCAACAATCTCGCCCAAGGGTCCACCTGCAATTCTGTAACCTTCAACCGCACCCATCAAGATCACTTGGGTGGCCCAAATGGCCAAGATGCTTTGAGCATGGACCAAACTTGGGTTTCCTAAGTAATCAAGACCACCTTCGCTAAAGATTTGGGCTCCAGCCTTGAACCATACGGCCTCACCAAACTTGACACCGTTACGAGCCAAGAGCTCGGGGAAGACGCACCCAAGAGCTCCAAGCATGGCCCATCTGCAGTGAATGACCTCAAGCTCACGGTTCTTGGCAAATGTTTCTGGATCAGCAGAAAGTCCAGCGGTGTCCCACCCGTAGTCTCCTGGGAATTCACCGGTTAGGTAAGATGGAGCCTCACCGGAGAATGGGCCTAGGTGAAAGATCTATATGCTCAAGAATCATTATTAGGATGATATTGCTAATAATATATGATCCTAAAGGGTCACACCAATAACAACTTGATAAAAATAGATTATTTATAAGAATTTGATTATTGATAAATATTTATAACTCTTATAATTAAATTGAAAGTTATTTGTTTTATGAAAATGACAATTTTCAATGTCAAGTATCAACTATATCATAAGGTATGATTTATTAAGTCATGTACATCATTTTGAACTAGTAAGACTTTTGTCTTTTAGTTAGACATGCTTCTATTATTTAAATAGGAAAGACATGCTTTAGAAGGATGTCTTGACACTATGGTTAAGCATGGGTAGGATGTCTTGACACTATGATTAATCATTAGTTGAGGTATGGACCACATGGGAAGACCAACTCAAGTAACCATATACTTGATGTATTCTCTTATTTTTCTTTAAGACTCTAAAACTTGTTAAAAAAAAAGTCTAGAGAAGAATTGATACTTGCATACTCTCTTTAAGTCAAAACTTGGTTTTTGTCTTAAAGCTTAAGAGTTTAGGACTAGCATCCTTTCAAGTTGGTAATTGTTGGTGAACATCTTTGGAGGAGTTCTACTCTTGCACTCTTGCCATCTTCTTCAACGATCTAGCCTCCCAAGAGGAACCAAAAGCTACAAAGATTGTTATTCTTTTCTTCCTATGGTTGCATAATCTTTCCATACATGTAAAATGATCCTTGGTGGGTATAAACTTGTTTTATGTTGTTCAAATCTTTATTGCTTCCGTTGCCATCTATGTATTTTAGAAACCAAATTTTTGAACTAAACCCAACAATTGGTATCAGAGCCATTTTGCTTGCATGGTTAGATTTTAGATTATTTGGATAATCTTAGTTTTTGGAAAACATGGATAACTTTCTTTTATAAGAATATGTTCATACAAGTTTTCTATGACAACTTGATAATTGTTATTATTATTATTTTTTGTGACCAAAAGTTTATATGCATTTTTGGTCATAAAAGTTGTCTTAGAAAAACAAAGAGTTGTTTTATGTTTATATGTATTTTTGAGTGCATAAACAAGCCATGGACCATTTGTGATGTTGTTTGTGTTGATTATTCAAAATGGTTGTAATATTTTTTTTATTCATATGGTATGTAATAATTTAATAGTTAGTTTTTCTTCTTGTTTAATTTTGTAAGTAATAGATTAGTTTTAGACTAGTTTATCTTTATATAAAATGTAACAAGATTGAAGATGGTGGCCATTTTGAAGATCCAAACTAACCCCATGGTTTTGTGAAGTTTTACAACTTCCATGGATTTTTCAACAACTTGTTACAAAGAGTTGTCTAAGCAAGTGGGAGCTTGAAGAACATCATTTAGAAGATTTGGTTCCATTTGTCCCTTTAGGAATGGACTTGGCATTTTGTGATGGCTCACAAAATGTCACTAGTTTATGGCTTGGTTTATGCACATATGCATGCTCGTGATGTTTATTTCATGTTAATATTATGCTTGATTGATAAAATGAGATTTTACATGCTAAATAATATTTTGAACATAAATATCATCACATATTTCAAAATATGACTTTTAAACTTAAGATGTATAAATTAAGACTTCAAAATAAAATAGTTTTGTTTTGAAAGCCCTATTACGACAAATTTTGAAATAATAATATTAATAAGTTTGAAATGGTGATTTTGATACTTATCCAAACTCTAAGTCTTTATAATAAAAGGAAGTTTTATTAAAAGGTTATAAATGGTTCTATAACGCTCAAACGTCGAACTTAATATAAGATATTAATTTTAAAATTTGATTGCGTCGAAATATATAAAACTATATTTATAAAGAACCTAAAACGTGATTTTGTGAAAATGATACCATGGCTTATTGGATGCATGCAATAACGATGATATCACATGTTTTAAACTAGAATTATAAAACATTTAAATCCCTTTTAAAAACGCAAGTCTATGCCATCCAATTATAGGAACATTCTCACATCATTTGTATAAGCTTGTGGGAAGAAGGATACCTAACCGCTTGTATTATCTCTTGATGGCCGAAGTGTATTCGTGATTCCTATAACTAGTTATGGGCCGATTACACAAGTTTCTTTAATTGGATGACTTGATCGGGAATCTTTTGCGATAAAGGTTACCTAAGCATAAGAGGCCCGAGGCATAGATGGGATCAAACATGTCGATTAACAAAAGTTGTTTAGGATCCCATATAACTAGGAATTACATTTTGATGTAATTAGTAAATTGTCACTTACCTTGTTGAAATAAATAAATGGAAAAAAGGATACCTAACTATTTATTTGTTTTGCAACTTGGATCCTATACTTTAATAATTAATGTTTTAGAAACATAAGGGTATTAATTTTAAAGAATTAAATACTAAATAAAACTTTGTTAAAATTTTGTAGATGGCCCCACCTGCATCTGTCCCACATCACTCTCACATAATATCCCTACGATCTGTCCTAGAAAAGGCAAAACTTGATCATTCCAACTTTTTGGATTGGCATCGCAATCTAAGAATAGTCCTTAAACAAGAAAAGAAGGACTACATTCTTGAGGGCCCTATTCCCGAGGAACCCCACACCACTCCTAAGGTTGCACATGACTTATGGTTGAAGCATTGTGATGATTCAATCGATGTGTCATGCCTCATGCTTGCTATGATGATCCCAGACCTCCAGAAGGATCTGGAACATCACACTGCTTATGATATGATCACACACTTGAAAGAAATGTTCGATAAGCAAGCAAGAACTAAGCGCTTTGAAACTGTTCGAGGCTTGCACGGTTGCAAGATGGAAGAAACTGGGAATGTGAGCACACATGTTCTCAAGATGAAGAGCTATCTGGATCATTTGGAGAGACTTGGCTCTCCATATCCACTTGATTTGGCAACGTATGTGATCCTAAACTCTTTGCCAAAATCATATGATACCTTCATCATGAACTACAACATGAATGGTTGGGATAAACCTATCTCGTAGTTGCACTCGATGCTTAAAACTCGCCGAGAAGAACATTCCCGTGAAATCATCTCAAGTGCTCATGATAAGGGAGGGGCAAATCAAGAAGCCTAAAGGCAAGAACTCCAAAGGCAAGCCATATGTTGGCAAGGGCAAAAGGAAAATGTTTCCCCAAGCCCAACAAACCCTAAGAAGAAGGAGAAAGTGGCAAAAGAAGATCCATGCTTTGAGTGTGGAGTCATTGGTCACCGGAAAAGGAACCGTCCTACTTATCTTGCGGGGTTGAAAGCTAAGAAGGCCGGAGAAGGCACTTCGGGTATATATATTTTCATGATTGAAATGGGAATCTTTACGGTTTCATCTAACACTTGGGTATTTGATCTTGGGTGTGGAACTCATATTTGTAATTCGTTACGTGGGGTTCGTAAGGAGTAAGCAGCTAAAGGCAGGCGACATGGTATTACACATGGGCAATGGAGCAAAAGTTGCAGTCCAAGCACTTGGAAATTTTGATTTGTGTTTACCTAATGGCCTGTATTTAAAATTAGACAATGTATGTTTGATTCCTAGTCTGACTAGGAATATTATTTCAGTTGCGCGTTTAAAACAATCTGGTTTCACTTATCAATTTGTTGATGATAATATTCACTCCTTTATGAATGGAATGTTCTATTTTGAGGTTAGGCCTATTAATGGAATTTATGAGTTAAATCTTGATTGTTCTTCAAACAATAATTCCATTTATCATGCAAACACCAAAAGGGTCAAATATGATTTAAACCAAACCTATCTATGGCATTGTCGACTTGGCCATATAAACAAGAAGCGCATATCCCAACTTCAAAAGAATGGACTTTTGGAGGCAAGTGATGATGAATCATTTGATATATGCGAATCTTGCTTATGTGGAAAGATGACAAAATCCCCTTTCTTTGGTTCTAGTGAAAGGGCAAGTGATTTGTTAGTAATCATACATACTGATGTATGTGGTCCTTTCAAAACTATGTCTAGATATAGTGAGAGATACTACATCACCTTTACTGACGACTTTAGTCGTTATGGTTATGTTTTCTTAATGAAACATAAGCATGAAGCATTTGAAAAGTTCAAATTGTTTCAAAGTGAAGCTGAAAATCAACTCAACAAGACCATTAAAATCCTTCGTTCAGATAAAGGAGGCGAGTACCTAAGCCAAGAGTTTCAAGATCATCTTAGGAGTCGTGGGATTGTCTCACAACTCACTCCACCCAGAACACCACAACATAATGGTGTATCTGAGCGGAGGAACCGAACTTTATTAGATATGGTTCGATCTATGATGAGTAGAAGTACTCTTCCTTTATCGTTTTGGAGCTATGCCCTACTCACTGCTGCTCGTATTTTGAATATGGCTCCAACTAAGAAAGTAGATAAAACACCATATGAGATCTGGAATGGAAAAGCTCCATCCTTATCTTACTTGAGGGTTTGGGGATGTGAAGCATATGCAAGAAAAGAAACTTCAAGTAAACTTGAACCAAGATCTACTAAATGCATTTTTATAGGATACCCTAAAGATTGTTTAGGTTATTACTTCTACATTCCCAGCGAGAATAATATCTTTATTTCTCGAAAAGCTGATTTCTTAGAAAGCAAGTTTCTAATGGATGAATCAAGTGGGAGGCGCGTGGAACTTGAAGAAGATCATGAACCACCGCCAGATGCATCACAAGTTGGCACTAGTTCTCAACAAGAAATTGTTGAACCTGAAAAATTAGTTGTTCATGATTCTAACGAAACACAGAGCGTTCGTAGATCTGATAGAGTTCGTCAAGAACCTAAGAAATATGGATTTCTCATTGACGAATGCTTCTTGATAGATTCTGATGAACCCATCAACTACCAGACTGCTATATCAGATTTTGAATCTGACAAATGGCTTGAAGCCATGAACGCAGAGATGCAATCCATGTATGAGAACCAAGTATGGGACTTGGTTGATCTTCCTCCCCATAGTAAGACTGTAGGGAGTAAGTGGGTTTTCAAGAAGAAAACTGACATGGATGGTAATCTACACACTTTTAAAGCAAGACTTGTTGCAAAAGGTTTCACTCAAACTCATGGTATTGACTATGACGAAACTTTTTCTCCAGTCGCTATGATTAAATCTATTAGGATACTATTTGCCATAGCTGCATACTATGACTATGAGATATGGCAAATGGATGTCAAAACCGCTTTTCTTAATGGACACTTACAAGAAGATGTCTATATGGTTCGGCCGATGGTTTTGTCAATCAAAAGCATCCTAATAAAGTGTGTAAGCTTAAAAGATCCATTTATGGATTGAAGCAAGCATCTCGAACATGGAATATTCGTTTCGATGATGAAATCACAAAGTATGGTTTCATCAAGAACGAAGATGACACTTGTGTTTACAAGAAAACTAGTGGGAGCACAGTAACGTTCCTAGTCTTATATGTAGATGACATACTAATCATGGGAAATGACATTCTAACCTTGCAAGGTGTTAAGTCTTGGCTCGGAAAGTGTTTCTCAATGAAAGATCTAGGAGAGGCTGCATACATTCTTGGAATAAAGATCTATAGAGATAGATCAAAGCGATTAATAGGTTTAAGTCAAAGTGCATACATTGACAAAGTCTTGAAACGGTTCAAGATGGAACACTCTAAGCGAGGATTCGTACCAATAGCACATGGCACGATTTTGAGTTCATCTCAAAGTCCTAGCACAAAAGTTGAGCTAGAGAAAATGAGTGGCATTCCATATGCTTCGGCTATTGGATCCATCATGTATGCCATGCTATGCACTAGACCTGATGTATCGTGTGCTTTGAGTATGACGAGCAGATACCAACAAAATCCAGGAGATAGTCATTGGATAGCTGTGAAGAACATTTTGAAGTACTTACGAAGAACTAAAGATATGTTCCTCGTCTATGGAGGTATGGAAGAAGATCTTAGTGTAAAGTGTTACACGATGCTTCTTTCCCGAAACGGAATCGAGATGATTGTAAGTTACAATCGGGATACGTCTTCATTATCAATGGAGGTGCGGTTTCTTGGAAGAGTTCCAAGCGAGTGTTGTAGCACAGTCCACTACAGAATCAGAATATATTGTCGCTTCGGAAAGGTCGCAAAGGAGGTCGCTTGGATGAAAAAGTTCATTAAAGATCTAGGGGTTGTTCCTTCCATTCAAGATCCTCTAGAAATCTTTTGTGACAATGAAGGTGCCATTGCATTAGCCAAGGAACCCCGAGATCACATCAAAGAACCGAGCACATTCACCGGAGATTCAACTACATTCGGGATGAAGTTGGAAGTGGTGACATTTGTATTCGCAAAGTACACACTGATCAAAACTTGGCGGACCCATTCACGAAGCCCCTTCCACAAGCTAAACATGAGGGTCATGCTAGAGCCATAGGACTTCGCTATTCTAGTGATTGGATTTGATCTTCTTTTAGTATTGAGTAATGGAACATTGTAAGTAACAACTATTTTAATGATTGTGATATATGGAATATGATCTTTTCATTAAATATTTGTTGTGTTCTATATTAACATGTTTAATCCTCGAATAATGTAGTTATTCTAAATGTCCATAGTCAATCATTGTTGTGGGAGCAACAATGAAGTAAGACTAATATGAATTGGATTGGTTGACAAAGCGTTGCAACCAAGTTCGTAGGTACTTGTTAAAGAACAAGTATTGGACTTGACCCATTTCAAGATCACTTCATGGATCGCTATCATAAGTGATACTTGATAAAGGTATTATCTTTATATCCTTAGACCTAAGATACATATTTGGGACTTGAGTGTGGCGAATGCTATACTTTGATATGGTTAAATGCTGTTCTTTAACCAGACAGTTATAAAGGCCATTATTAGGTATAGTATGAACTACGCAAGAGGCGTATGTAGTCAAGATGGGATTTGTTCCTCTTATGTGTTGAGAGTTAGACATCTAAGGCGCCTTATCAAAAGTTGAACACTAAATGAGATTGATTGCGATCTATATCTCATATTCAACATGATGTCTGAGACAAAGGGATAATCGATAACTTACCTTGTACATCAATTGGAGCTTTGAGCTTATTGGGAATTAGATGTTGTTGAATGGCACTTCGTCGTATGTTATTGGGGGCAGTGAAATGTTGCTAGACATTCACCACTGTCTATGTCAATATATATTGAGTCTTGAGCAAGTGGGAGATTGAAAGATCTATATGCTCAAGAATCATTATTAGGATGATATTGCTAATAATATATGATCCTAAAGGGTCACACCAATAACAACTTGATAAAAATAGATTATTTATAAGAATTTGATTATTGATAAATATTTATAACTCTTATAATTAAATTGAAAGTTATTTGTTTTATGAAAATGACAATTTTCAATGTCAAGTATCAACTATATCATAAGGTATGATTTATTAAGTCATGTACATCATTTTGAACTAGTAAGACTTTTGTCTTTTAGTTAGACATGCTTCTATTATTTAAATAGGAAAGACATGCTTTAGAAGGATGTCTTGACACTATGGTTAAGCATGGGTAGGATGTCTTGACACTATGATTAATCATTAGTTGAGGTATGGACCACATGGGAAGACCAACTCAAGTAACCATATACTTGATGTATTCTCTTATTTTTCTTTAAGACTCTAAAACTTGTTAAAAAAAAAGTCTAGAGAAGAATTGATACTTGCATACTCTCTTTAAGTCAAAACTTGGTTTTTGTCTTAAAGCTTAAGAGTTTAGGACTAGCATCCTTTCAAGTTGGTAATTGTTGGTGAACATCTTTGGAGGAGTTCTACTCTTGCACTCTTGCCATCTTCTTCAACGATCTAGCCTCCCAAGAGGAACCAAAAGCTACAAAGATTGTTATTCTTTTCTTCCTATGGTTGCATAATCTTTCCATACATGTAAAATGATCCTTGGTGGGTATAAACTTGTTTTATGTTGTTCAAATCTTTATTGCTTCCGTTGCCATCTATGTATTTTAGAAACCAAATTTTTGAACTAAACCCAACACTAGGTACTTGACACGGTCAGGTCCGTACCATGGGCTTCCTGATGGTGCCACTTTCTTCACAGCACCTTTCCTCATGGAAACTCGTCCATTTCCGAAAACTTCAGAAGATGACGGATATGTTTTCACCACTTGTCCGGTGAACGGAGAAGAAAGAGCCATGGTGGAAGCAGCCATTGGGTCTTTTCTCAAAGTAGAAGGTTAGAATATTGAGATAATTTATATATTTATGGGATGGCTGCTTGAATATTACCAATTCTTGAAACTGGTATAAATAGGAGTGAATTTTGTAGGGTTCTTATCTTTAGGATCAGTCTCATGGATTTTCTAACAACGACAATTACTCAAATCCAACCATCAATTGACACGTGTATATTTGATTCGTTTCAAGATTTTCTATGTATCCCATTCAATTCAGATAGCCATGTGCCGCCATGACAAAATATATAATCTGATTGTTACTTTCTTTCAATTGTATAACTATTATTTATGGTATTTAAGTATTATATACTATGGAGTTTAAATCATCGATTTTGCCTATGTGGTTTTCTGGATCTTGTCCTTTTAATTTTGTTTTTACAAAGAAATTAACCACTTTGGTATGTATTTTTTTGTTTTGATTTTCTTCAACCCAACCTATGTATCTATCTGGATCCTATATATACCAAGTACCAGTATTGTAAAATTAACTTATATCCCTACCTCGTTGCGAAACCATGGGAGGTTTACAAATCCGGTACTATTATATATATAAGGGTACATGAGAAAATGGAAATTAAAAGAGCCGACTTGCATTATTTTGTTTATAAAAACAATTATATGGACATATCCTTTTCACAATTCAGTGCTGCTAACATTAGCAGAGTCCCTTTCTTCGCCAATAATATTATAAAAGTATTGTAGAAAGTCTTGGCGAGAAATGAACACTTTTACTCCAAACTTCAAACTTTATTCAAGCAACTCTCTTCTATTATACGTGATATATGTTAGAAAAACTTACTATGTTTGATTGCGAAAAGTAGACGCAAGTTGTTTTCATCATTAGTTGTATGTAGGGGTATAAATGAGACGACACAAGGTCAACACTCGACTTGAATAGGCTCAACTAGAACTCGAGATCGACCAGGCATATTAACGAGTCGAGTCGATTAACTCGTGAGATACTCGATTTTTTTCTATATAGCTTGTTTTAAAATATAATGTGTGAAATATAGATTTGTAAAAAATAATAACAAATTAATTTAATATAAAAAAGTAATACATTTAAAATTTAAAATTTAAAACTTATAAATAAATAAAAAAATTAAAAACAGAAGCTCATCCCCACAAAATGACAATCAAAATAAATCTAAAGTTGTAAATTATAAACTATATTTGGTGATGGGTCTCTCTCTATTCTCTCAAGTAAAAGTCTAGTTATTTACCGCCGTTCTTTTCCTTGATCTATTCCTCCTCTCTATTTCTCTGTTTTTAATCTCCATAATATCTCATTTATGATTTATCTGTTTTTCATCGGTAACCTTAAATTCCTCACCATTTTTTATTTTTCTTGGTTTTTTTTATTATATTTGTGACTATGTGCTGATGGGAAAAACACGTCACAACGGTAAAACAATGCGGAATAAACCCTCGTTGGACAAAACTTTCCCGACTTATATGAACCTATGAGGATGCAAACAAATAAAGTATACTAAACGTAAAGATAATCAACTCCAAAACAGAAAATAAGCAACAATCAAACACACACGGAACACACAAATCTTTGCATGGAAATCTCTCAAGACGAGAGTAAAACCATGGGACCCTTAGGCCGCTTAAAGTCTACTACCACCAATAAGCAATAAAAAGATCTTCTCTAGATAAAGCTAGAGGCAAACAACAATCATTATACTCTTGGAACAAATCATCAGGAAGTATAAAATCAAACCAAAAGGAAAAGAGGAAATAATATCACCCAGAAAATACTGCTATATGTCGAACAGCAGAAGGATGCTTTCCGGACCTAAAAGACCGATCTCCACCGTTCAGAGTGTAGATAAAGATGTCGGGATGATACTATCTAAAAATCACGACGATCTGACGGTTCAAACTCCGGAAATAAATGAAACGGCGCGGTCGCACTTGCCCAAAAAGTGCAGTCGAACTTTTCTCTCTTTTCTCTAACTTTTGTATATTGTCGACTTTCACTTCTCAAATCTAAATTAGCTCTCAATATGTAAAACCCTAAGATACAAGACTATATATATAGCTTGTATCGGGCCACTGTTGTTAGGCCTTTAACTATTCCTCATGGGCTAGAAATAATTAAATAAAACGCAACATGTGCAAGAGAGACGTCAATGTAGTGGAACAGTGAGAACTGAGAAGACAAAACTTTGTTTTCGGTTAGAAGCTAGTGGCTCTGGTTCACACTCAAACATATCTATATTTATTTTTTGTATTAATTGTTTTCTATCTTCTCAAAATATATGCATTTAGCCATTTTAGTTATTGTTCTTAATTATATCCAAATCTGATTAACTAGTTAAGAATGTTTTTGATTTTTGTTTATATTGTTTCTATTTTAGGAGAATGAAAAACTAGCAAAAGGAAATCTTCATTTCAATATTGTTCACGGTACCCCACGTGCAAATTGAAGTGAAATAAGATCGTGTTTATTTTATCTTATTTTTGTTTTGTTGATGGGTTTATCATATACTTGGCTATAATATTGTAATTAACTTTCTCAACTTTGTTTTTGTTTTGGTTGTAAGCTATAAATAGTTTCGACTTTGTTTTGAATTTGGTTTATTTTGAATTTTTAATATTGTTACGTTAAAAATGAGTTCGAGCTTGATTTGGGTTTGAGTTCGAGATTGATTCGAGTTTGATTTCGAGCTTCATTCGAGCTTCAAACAAGTTCGAATTCGAGCTTGAAACGAGTTCGAGCTTGGGAAATGACTATCGAGTTCAAGTCAAGTTTGGATTTTCAATAGTCGCGAGTTTTCGAGTCGAGTTCGAGCTTGAAAAATGACTTTCGAGTTTGAGTCGAGTATATTGATACTCGAGCTCGACTCGCATCGTTTACACCCCTATTTCATACCCACAACGAACCCTAGCTCAAACACTAGCCAACCTGTTATGAAAGTGTGTCACACGACAAAAATGGTAAGCGATTAAGTGAGTAGGAAACAAGAGGGCAGGAAAGAAAAGAAGGGGGATAGAATTGAAAAAAAAAACCCAAATGGTTCTAGCAGCTGCAAAAAAAGGCCAGTTAGCCGGAGTATTCAAGAAAAAGTGAATGGTTGTTGCAAGAGCAAGAAACACACCAATAGGTGAAATGGGTAGAACGAAACAGTAGATTGGCAATAAAGCCATTGAGTCTTGTGACGCACCAAGGCATTTTCTTCCTCAAGCCTTCCATTTCTCAATCATGATCCCTAACCCTATTACAACCCAATAAAGACCCGAACGATCTTTTGGATAGTGTGATCATGTATACTGGTTTGTGACTACTATTCCTTGTCTTGTTACTTAACTCCTCTTCGAGATCACTATTTCTTACACATGTGGGTCATTAAAGTTATTTACATGGAGTTATATAATTTGAGTACTGTTGCACATAAATTCATACTACATAAGTTACACGGTTTGACAACCTAGGGCTCGTGAGAACGTAGAGTATCATGTGAGGTACTATTGAGGCGAAATCCTTTACGAAAGTGTTTCCTGTGAGCATGGTGTCTTAGTTCTTAGTTCAATCCTCATATGACGAATTAACAATAATTAATTTTGAGCAAGGTGAAATCAGATATTTATTTTTAAAAATCATCAGTTCATTTATTGACACAATACCCGCACCTGAAAAGTATATGTGTGTATTTGGTGAGATGTTACAATAAGACTGTTTTTTTCTTTGATTGTCGCTAATTTGCTTGGGGACAAGCAACGGTTGGTTTGTGGTTGTTGATAACACCAATTTTGACATGGTGGTTCAAGGACCAAAGTGATGAGTTTTCCAAGTCAAGAGATGGTTCAAAGTTTAAAGTAGAAATGAGAAGCCAAAACAGTGACGAGGGTTACATTCCTCCCTAGTTTGATAAGTCAGGCTAGTTTAGAATTCTCGGGCTAGTTTCTACGCTAGTTTAATTTCCAGCTAAGGTGGAACCATTCAACATTGTATCTTCAAAGGGAGCGGCAAGAGAAGATTTTAGAGAGATCGTGTCATCGAGATCGCTACAGATTGAGATAATGAAACCATCATAGAGCATCCAATTAGCGTAGATTAATCCATCGTTCGTAAGTATTCTAATTCAAAGGGAGTTGTTTTACGAATTTTAGACTCTTGTTCGAGAGACTATTGTTTGGATTCATGAATTATTCTATTGTTTTGCATTACAATACCCCCATCATGAACTAATCTTTAGATGTTGGGGGCCGGTTACTTTTGGTTGTAAGCACATGAACATGATTTCTGGTGACCTTTATTAGACTTTTTAATTTAGTGAAGTTTATGATTTTATTGTTTAATGCTTTTGTGAGTTTGATCAGCTCTTAATTCATTTATTTGTTACAAGTTAAATTTGAGAGAATTAATTTGTAACTAGAACTGGAATTATATGTCTAAGGTGAGAACAAGTAAGCCTTAGTACATTATTACAATCTTGTACATTAGAATTTTATGGTTACGTATGTCGAGACTGGGAGATAAAACAAATGTTTTCAGAATTAAAGGTGTTATAACGAGAGAGAGAGAGAGAGAGAGAGAGAGAGTAGCAGGAGTTTGAGTGATTGTGTATTCATTAACCAAATCATGTAATATTGGTCCAACTGAAGTGTTCTGTGTGAATTCCATTAGGATACCAACTCCTCAACTACTTTCTCCTGATAAAGTTTCCAACTTTTCGTTCTCTGAAGTTCTTCAAGATTTTCTTCAGTTTAATTAGTTAATTAATTATTCAATGCAATCATTCCAAATTGAGATCGTCTAGTTAGTAATAGTTGCAGTCATTGTGTTATTCAATACCTAGTCCCCCTGGTCCAGTACTTGTACTTACGTACATATTACTTGATTCGAGACCGTACACATGCGGTTAGATTTAGAGGGGGTGTAAACCCGCCTATCACTTGGTTGTGTCTTACTAGATCTTTTAGGTATTTGAAGATAAACATTTAGAAACCTAGCTTTCAAGAGAATACTTAGCAAGTTTTAATTTCAAGCTTACATAAGTTCATCAGATGATCATCACAGTAATTCCTCATGACTAATACACTACTTGATTAGAATTCCGTTCTTGGTTGAGTGAGGTCACCATCTCTGTTGATGAATATAGTTCTTTAGTGGCAGATCTCAACAAAATTATTAAAGCTATTCATCCCTTTGAAGACACTTCTGGGTCCTCTCTGGTAAAGAAGTCCGACATGGCTGTTTTCCAGAAGGCCATGCTTGACAGAATTAATTCTCTCTCTTCTAAATATGTCTCCAAAACAACTGCAAGCACTTCAAATGTGGATTTGAAGCTCTCATCTATGGACACCTCTCTCTCTCAACTTACAAATCTTGTAAGTTCTCTTTCTGATGCGTTTAACGCCAGGAAAAAGGCTAAGGAGGAACGCGCTTGCAGAAAAGCAGAGCTTAAACGGAAAAGGTCTGAGGATCAGGATCCTGATTCTCAGAAGGGGGAGAAAGCACAAGAAGCCAAGAAAGCCAAATCCACTACCAATGCTGAAAGCTCCAATCCAACGAAGTCTCCATCTACTTCTGACAAACACCAACCACCCTCCAAGCAGCAAACTCATTCTGCTCAACCTTCATATACACAAACTCCTCTAACTCCAACCCCATTAGCCACTCACTCTGGTCTTCTTCCAAAAGACCCAAAAATAGCCAAATTTCTTCTAGAAGTAATTGGCAATACAAGGAAAGCGCCATACTCATCATCTACTCAAGCAGCAATAACCAAAGAAAAGGATGCTAAGGAAAGAGCTGATGCATCAAAAGCTAAAGTCGAAGCCCTAAATAAAGAGAGGAGAGAAGCTGAGTTGAAAGCTAAAGCAGAAGAAGACAGAGCTAATTTTGAAGCAGAACTAGCTAAAGTAAAAGCTGAAGAAGCCAGAAGACGAGCTGATTTAGAAAAGGAAAGGATTGAAAAAGAAAAGGCAAGGGCAGAAGAAGAGAGAGAGAGAGAGAGAGAGAGAAAAGGAAGCTAGAGAGAAGGTAAAACAAGAAAAATCACAGAGAAGAAGGGCTATCTGTGAAGAAGCAGCCCAGAGGTTGGGAAATCTTGATCTTCCAAAAGTTGAAATTATCAGAAACAGCATGTATGCTCCAAACGATCAAAAGATTTACTTAATGTTGCCAACTTCTCTAATGCCTATAACGTAAGTGATGCTGTAAAAGACAAATTCATGGCACACAGACAAGGAAGGAAGGATGTCTACACTTCTGTACCTATCAAACGGATCTCTGCTATAAAGCACTCGCAATTTGAAGATACAGAGATCTGGTACACGATCTATGAAATAATCAGAGACAACAATCAAACCAGGTACTTCTGCGATAATGACTTACTATCTGTTCATCCTTCTGATCTTTTGTTTCTGGAAAGCTTTATGAAAGTCCAAGTGGCCAGAGGTATTGATAGCCAAGACAAAGTTGCCTACTCAAGAATCATTGAATGCATGAAGTCTTTGTTAAGATACAAGAGGTAAGTCGACGTCCAGATAGGGCTAAACTTTAACGTTGATAATCTTGCCATCTCTGCACGAAATGAAGAATTAGAAAACATCAATTCGTTCAGAGTTGGTAAGTTTTTACTACAACCAGAAGAAGGGGTCATGTTTAGAAGACCAGACAAAAGAAGCTTTTTCAGAATAAAGGACGCACATCGATACTCTTCAGAAGTTGTATACATTGCAAAATGTTACATATCTGCTAGTGCAAATGAATATGATCCAGAAGTACTTGAAAGGATGATCAAGAGACTTGACAGCTTATTATCAATCAGAGAGGTCATCAACAAAATTGCAAAGGTCGTATCTGAAGTTGCTCCTTTATGAACAAACGCCATTCTTCTGACTTCATACTTAGGGGGAGATTGTTAGACTTTTGAAGTATGAGTCAAAGATGACGTGGCAGCATTTACTTGTAGATCTAGTCTTTAAAACAGAATTTGTTAGACGCTCCTCTATGAGGTGGCATTTTGTAATAGGCTAAAGTGTTGACTTTCTGTTTTTGTAATAGTATAAATTGATCTGTACCTTCACCGTAATAGTTGTCGATGGAAAATCATTAGTGAAGAATACTTTTGCGCACAATTCTCAAATCCTTGTAATCGATCCTCAGGTTATAATACAAAGTTGATCTGTTCTTCATTCTTCTACTGTTCTTATTACTGTTGATTAATCAATATTAATTGCTTCCGCTTACATTCTGATATATGAATTTATTGATTAATCATTGAAGAAGAATTCTGGAACCAACAGGTGCGTATATATTGAAAATATAATTTTGTATGCAACTTAATATTTTTATTCAGAAATGTGAGTACACAGCAAATATGAAAGTAAAACGAAAAACACACATGAGTTGCTTTCTTCTATAAAGAAATAACAACCGTTTTATTACATAGGATTCTCTCAACCTCCTTTATTCAGAAAAGCATGACTTCATAGCATATATACATAACGTTGGCCGACCAACATCGCTCTTAGGGTTTCAGAATGACACCAAAAGAGTCGAGCAAACCTCCATAATTTCCAAAGAATCCGATAAACTTGCCCTTAGTCACTGGCAGAGAGAATCTAATCCCAGCATCTGTGCCGTATATCCCATAGGTCTTCCCTTTGTTGGTATGAAAAGACAAGGACTTAATCACGGTATAACCCTTGTATATTGAAATTGTTCCACTGACCTTGTTGAAGTCCTCATTTTCATTAAAGATGACATCTGGATGAACTGTGCCACCATCGCCACCATATGTATCAGAATAGTGTGAGAGATGATTCTTATCCTCATAAATGAACCTGATGGTTTGAATGTCCAGGGATGAACGCCACCCACACCTCCCCATGCTCCAACCTCTACTTGATTAGCCTGCATATATATATATATATATATGGATCAAAAATATAGAATTAATTTATAAAAATTGAAGTGGTATTGGAATTATAAAGAAATTAATTAAAAATCCTACCTAACATACATTCACTTATTTATATATATATATATATATAGAGAGAGAGAGAGAGAGAAAGAGTTAACGATAGTGAAAAAGCATACCATTTTCCTTGCTATAAATAATATTCAAGGAACTGAAGTAGCTATGTTGTACTTCAAGCGACAATCCTTACAAGGTTATTTATAGACACATGGGGCTTCAGAGTTTATACATATATAATACATATAAGGAATATGCCTCGTGAATATGTGGTGCCTTTTTTCTTTATTTTACATAACACTTGACTAATTCATGCAATCAATCATGCAATGCTACACGATGACCCTATAAAATCAATTTTGGATAATTATAATTTTACTGCACATAGATTATGTGTTGATTTATTCCATGTTTAATAAAAAAAATTCTATCTATTTAAAATGCCAAAAGATGTGTGACTGAATTCAATTGTCCACTTTTTTATAGAAAAATGAAAGATTAATTTCAATCTTTTTTCTAGTCTACTCTAATTGCTTTTTCTTTAATAGCAGATAGTAGTAGTAGTATATGGTCATGCCTTCGTCAAAGAGCGACCAGACATGAAGAAATTACCTATGGTTTGGAGGCCATAGAGAAGTTTCTACATTGTCTTCTCCAACTCTTTACATTTCTTGATTTGTAGCTAGGTGTTGAAAGTAATCAGAACAAAATTAACTTGCTCAAGGCTAATTAAGTGTCGGCGGATATTGAATAGTACCCATTGTTTTTTTATTTTTCTGGATCATGAATTTGGAGTTGTATACCGCAATCCAGAAAAGCAGAACAATATAATGAGGTTCTCTGAAATAGAAAAATATTCAGATGGAAATTTGAAGGTGATTAGACAAAAGTTATAACATATAAAATAAAAGAAGATCAGATAGCACTTATTAGTTAGGGAATGAATTTGATGGTAAGGGAGTTTGTTGGAAAAGCATTGGATACAGTGAATGACATAATTGAGTTTAGAAACACTGCATGAAGACTAGAGTGAAACATTGGTTTGAGGAAGCGCAAAAGAATTGAGTTTAGAAACACTGCATGGTAAAACTAGTGATCGAAAATGACTACCTTATCAAAAACATGTGAATTAAGTATACCTTTTTTATTGTAAATTCTTCAAAATCTAAAAATAATGAAAAAGCATTAGCTAACGATGGATTTAGATATTATAATTATATTCATGGAGACTTAAAGAACATGAGAATAGTATTGGTAATAAGAACAACATGTTATCTTGAAATGCACTAAGAGTAATAGACTATTCACGACGGCCTGTATGAAGTGTATAAGCTATTAATTAAGCCATATCGGGCTATTCGATTAACGTCATAGATAATGGCTTATTTGTTAAGTCACTTGGAAGGTGTTATCTATTAGACCATCAATATGCCAACCAATCCTCCATACCTTCCCATTCCTTCTTTCACACATATTTCTTTATTGCCAACGCTTTTTTGTATTTTTGCGTTTACTTTTTCTTTAACAATTATAATTATGTTATTTTAATGAAATTGAATTAATTAAAAATACTTTAAAGTAACAATATTATGATCCTAGTAATCGGATAATCTTGATGATAAATCAAGAAACAACTTAGTTGCAAACGGGCCTATTAGAGAATGAATATTGTGTTTGCTATGGATGACACATCTAAGCATTTTAGTATACTTATTATGATATGAAGTTAGGTAATGGTAAGACTAGTGTTCGAAAATGACAACCTTATTCAAAACATGTTGATAAAGTATACCGTTTTTGTTGTAAACTCTTCAAATCTAAAAATTATGAAAAAACATTAGCTGACGATGGATTTAAATATTGGACTTATCTTGGGGGAGACCTAAAGAACATGAGAATAGTGTTGGTGATATGAACAACATGTTATCTTGAAATGAACTAAGAGCAATAGACTACTCATAACGTATTAAATGTTTAACCTATTAGATAAGCCATATCGAGCTATTCCACATATTTTTTTAATTATTTAAGATTTATTATTCAACACTTTTCCCATATGATTATTTTAATTAATGTTTAATATATACTAAGGGGTAAAATGGTCATTTTTGATATTCAAACTTTTTATTCAACAAACTGAATATCAATACACAAATTAATCTATACAAATAGTATAATCCAAACAGTGTTTAATAAAAAAACACCCCACAAAAGAAAATTGTTACTCATTCGTCTCAGACTAAATATCCATGTTTCTATTTTGATTTGTTTGTAAATAAGTAAAAATCAACTTTTCAATTTTATACTTAATTATGAAACAGAGAAATTAAGTACTCATCTATTCTTAAGATTAAAAAATTCATTTGATTAACTAAATGTGTAATAATTGAAAATATTTCAAATAATACTTTATTGTACACATTTATTTTAGAATGGAGGAGTATGTTTTAATGCACGGCAAATCTAACAACTTTTATAACAACCTGATTTTCACTTTTATAATTGTAACAAAGTTATGTCCATTTAGTTATCTTAAATCTTTAAGAAAAATATTAACCTAATGATATTATAACAATGTTGGTATTCAATTCATAATTTAAAATATTTATCCAGTAATGGAGTTATTTACATTATATATAAAAGCTAAAATTTTAATATCAAACATTTTTGTTGAAAACAAAAGAAATGTAAATATATGATTAATAATTATAGGGATAAAAATAGGCAAGATAATTTAAAATATATCAAAATTATTATCTTTTGGTTGTATATATATATATACATGATATGTTAGTCGTGATCAGGTGGGTTCATGCGAAAACGACATCAATTTATAAGAATGCGAGGACAATCCTCGGCCAATCATTTTGTACATAAATTTCTTTTCATCTACAAAATCATATGTGATTTTGTACTGGCATCAAAAACGACACCCGCGACTTTTGTTGCGGAAAAAGTCTAGGCTAATCATATATGATTTTGTATGTGAATCATATGTGATTTTATACATGAATCATATATGATTTTGTACATGAAAATTTCATGTATAAAATGATTGGCTAAAGATTGTCCTCACATTCTCGTAAATTGTTACCGTCTTCGCATGAACCTCTTTCTAGTCGTGATATATATATATATATATTTTGTAAAAGAACGTGTAAAAAATATATATATATATTAATATTATTTTTAATTATTAATTAAAGTTTACATATAATATATATACATGATTTAATATTTTGTTTATATGAATTTTATATGATACTTTATTATTTTAAGACATTTTTGTTATTTTAATTTACAAAACTTCTAATATAATATGTGATAGCATTTTACTCATTCTTCATCTAGCCAATCGACATTCTTCGTATAAATACAACATGATGAAAAAAAATATTGGAACTATCTTGTATCATGTTCGATGAATACTAATAATGTGTAAAAAAAACTTTAGAATAATATACAAAGTATGCGATGTTATATGAAAGTCTTCTTTTAAATGATTTTGTTTCATATACGAGAATATTTTATTTTATCAAAATATTTTTTGAAATATTAACCATTTAATCAAATATTTCTATTAAATTACATTCTCGTAAATAAATTAGTAAATAAATTGAACCTAAATTAGACACACGTTTAAAACACAATGACCCTACAAAATCAATTTTTGATAATTATAGTTTTATTGTATAGAGATTTTGTGTTGCTGTTGATCCAAAACTTCTCTCTGTGATTTGAATATTATTCCTTTATACGCTTAGTGTAAATTCCATTTATAAGTTACAGTTCAGGTTCAGTGATAGCATACGCTGATTATATTCAACGATCACTGAACATCAGGAATTCTAACTTATTTCTGAAGATCTGAGGAGCAACAGTCACACCATAAGTTCATTCAGCAACAGTCGAAGACCAAGCTGGAGATAGAGATAATCAGCTAGTGATCTAAAGCGGTTCAGTGATAACAATGATTATCTAAACAAAAGTGTGAAGTCTTGTTAGGCCTCAGTGATTCTCTGAAAGTTCATCCTTGAAGTTTCAAGATCAACAATCAAGTGAAGCCTTTCAACAAGATTAATGTTGATCTTATCCTCGATGCACAAAAGTCAAAACCTTATACTGTGTCAGAAAAAAGACGTACTGATTGTCTCTTATGTCCCCATCAAATCTGATATGGTACTGTTCATAGGTGACTAAAAGTATGGCCATCCTATTAACCAAAGGACAAACATCGTCTACATGTTTGACACGCGGCATATACTTTTTGTCTTGCATTAATTGCGATGGGTATAAATAGATAAAAATCTCTTCTTCATTTCTATGCATGATACTTTCTACTTCCTCAAACCTCTACTACTTTTTTTTATCTTTCCTTGTGATTCTTAGTTAGAATAGAATATGTTTTAATACTTGTTCTAATTCCGATTGTCACTGTAAATTTGTTTATGCAATATAAACTTATTTAAAAATCTAAAAATTGTGTGTTTGTATTCAGCTCACCTTTCTACAAACTGTTTCTATATTCTTGAACTCTTGTAGACTCCTTTAGAACCAACAGTTGCTTTATTCTATGTTTAATAAATTAAATTTTTTTATGCTTAAAGTGCCAAAAAATCTGTGACTAAATTCAATTACCCACTTTTTTTTATAGAAAAATGAAAGAAATAAAAAACTTTAGAATAATATCCAAAGTATGCAATGTTATATCCTCAGAAGAAAAATTGCAATGACTTCTTTTAAATGATTTTGTTCCATATATGAGAATATATTTTTTTTATTAAAATATTTTTTAGAATTTTTATCATTTAATCAAATATTTCTATTAAATCACATTTCTGGTAAAAAAATATTGTTTTTATTTTATTAATAAAGGTACAATTAGTATATAAATTGAACCTAAATTAGACACACGTTTAAAACACAATGACCCTACAAAATCAATTTTGGATAATTATAATTTTACAGTACATGGATTATGTGTTGCTTTATTCCATATTTAATAAGTTTAGTTTTTTTTACTTAAAATGCCAAAAATCTGTGACTAAATTCAATTGTCCACTTTTCTTTATTGAAAAAATGAAAGATTTTCAATCTTTTTTCTATTCTACTCTAATTGTATTATTCTTTAGGGTTAAATGCATGAAATAGCAACCTACTTTCATAAATTTCTTTATTATAGCATTCTACTTTTAGTTTTACTTATTACATCAATCTACTTTCAAATTATTTTTTATTAAGATATTGTACTTTGAAAAATTTACCCAAAATGGCAATGGATAACTTGTTACCTTTTAAACAAGTTAACCCTCATTTGTTTTTGCTTACATGGATTAAATGAGATGACATGTCATTTTAATTACATGGCATTAACAAAAAAGATCTTTTGCAATTTTTTTTAATATTTTCTAAGTTTATCCGGTTTATTTTTTTTCTAAATTTTCTCAATTTTTATAGTAATTTCCTAACGCCGTCACTCTTTAAAAAAATACTTTTATTAAATTGTGCAAATTAAATATTTTAGAGTAATTTTTTTAACAAATATGATATTTTTCTTCAAGATAAATATTTTATTTATAAGAAAACATAATGCTTGTTATTTAATTTTTCTAATTAAAAAAAAATACTTATTTTATACTTTTAAAAAAAATTAACGATCTAAAATGTGTTTTACAAATATTCTTAGTATTGTTATATCTTAATGAGTATTTTATAACTAATCTAATTAATTTAATACATTTATTAAATGATATATCAATTCAATTTTTTAAAGACAAGTCGATATATATTTTTTTCAATTTAAATATTTTATTTGTAAAAAAACGTAACAATTCTTATTTTCTTAGTAACAAAAAATTTAAACATTTTTTTTTGAATATAGGGAAATAAATTGTAATCTACAATTTTTTTTTTAATATTGTTATATATGAATAATTTAGTTTCGCTAAATTAATCTAGTATATTTATTTAATTATATGTAAAATTAATGTTTTGAAATTACAATGTTGTAATAAGAAATGCCACATCAGCAATATATTACATGTGGACAACCTACATGGACAATGAGGTGGCATGGAAATCTATTATAATGGGTAAATTTAAAAGAAAAGGTTACCCAATGCTATAATGGGTAGATTTTTCAAAGTACAATGCTTTAATAAAAAATAATTTGAAAGTACATTGTTGTAATAAGAAAAACTGAAAGTACATTGCTGTAATAAGAAAATTTATGAAAGTAGGTTGTTATTTGTTGCATTTTGCCCTATTCTTTAATAGCGAATTGTAGTAAATCAGGCATGCCTTTTCAAATCCTATTTGACATGCTTA
The DNA here is from genome assembly GCA_036898165.1 of Silybum marianum. Lineage (NCBI taxonomy): Eukaryota > Viridiplantae > Streptophyta > Magnoliopsida > Asterales > Asteraceae > Silybum > Silybum marianum. The sequence continues at coordinate 14,500,720 of CM072536.1, read as the reverse complement.
ACACTACTAAACCAAATTTGGTGAATAAATTGTTGGTGGGTAATTTAAATCAGTGACATATTGCCTAGGGATTCTTTTGGTGATTCAATCGTATTTTCTCGAAAAACATCGACTTTTACCGAGCCATTGGTATTTTCGGGCTGATCCGTAGGTAATCATCTACGAAAATTTATCAGCGTAATTTTTGTGGGTAAAAGTCATTTATTTTGTAGTGTAACTCATACTTTATTTTTCATTAAAATATAAAAAAAATTTCTTTGATTCGCAACTTACATTTTATTTATATTGTATAAGCATACTTGGTTCACAAATTTTGAAGGAATATGATGAAATTGGAACTTTGAATTCCCTTGACCAAATTTATTTTCCCTCGTTTGGTTCATTCTTTTAATGGAAGAAATCTTCAAATTCCATTGAATTCCACAAATAAGGAAATTAAACATTCATTGACAATAAGAAGATATTTTAGTGGAATGGAATGTTCTAATTTCATAATCCCAAATATGCCCTTAACCCTATTATGATAAAATAGTCGCATACCTCCTTCTTAATCTGAACCACGGTCAACCACTAGTGACCACCACCGATCTGAACTACCATTGACTACTGCCGACCACTGTTGATCTGAACCACCACCAATCGAAACCACCACTGACCACCATCGATCTGAACAACCGTCGACCACCCCTGATCTGAACCGTTGCCCACGACCACCGATCTGAACCACCGCTGACCACCCTTGATATGGACCGTTTCTGACCACCATTGTTCTAAACCACCGCCGACTATCGTCGATCTGAACCACCATCGATCTGAACTAACACCGGCCACCGCCAATCTGAACTACCATCAATCTGAACTATAACACCCATAAATTTCTCAAAAAATAGAATATTGTAGCGAAATCATGTTTTAAGACTCGAGTATTAATTAGGTGGATTTTGGTTGGTTTGGATGTTAGTTATATAGTTATAAGTTAAAATTTTAGGGTGTATTAATTTTTTTGTAGGCGGGGTTTGAATTTTTGGAGTTGCACTCGAAAAAGTAACTTACAAGGCGAAAAACCTGTTTCTCGCGACAGGCGGTCGCTATGAGCATAGCGTATGTCTCTTTGTCCCCTCCATCTCGTGCGCGCGGACATTTATACGACCTGAAGTCGCGTCAGAGGTCGCCTGACTCTCTTTTCGGTGCAGTAATGTCTTGAAAACGAGTTTTTGACCAAATTTTCACCACCATCTTTCCCTTACTCATGCTTCTTCTCATATCCTCCAGTAAAGGCGATTTTTGAAGCTTTAATAATCCATTAACAACCATCCTAGAGTACTTATTCCACACTAAATATAGGAATTTAAGGCTTGTTCTCCATGATTCTTGTATTCTTCACCAAGTGTTCCTCCTTCTTCACCATTTTTGGGATTTTCTCAGGTTTTCTCAAATCCTAGAATTGTGAGTTCATCCTACTATTTTATAAAACTATATACATGTTAAAATGATTCATTTTACTTCCTACAAGTTTATATTTCAAGTATTTTTGCATTTGGTTGATTTTAACAAATTAGGCCAAATTTGAGAAATTTGGGGATTTCATTTATATTGTTAAAATGAGGATGAGAAATGGTTTAAGCACTTGGTATTGGCAAAGTTCAAAGTATTATTAGTTTTAGAACTCAAAATCACTTTGGCCTAATTTTGGGAAATTATTATTTGATGAGAAATGATATTTATGCAAAGTAATTGTGTTGAGAAATTATGTCTAAACTGATGTATTTAACTTTATGGCTAGAATGTAATAGATCCATTGGCATAGTCGGTATAAATCGGGATTGTCGTCTCTTTTTGGTCAACGTATAGGATCATCGAGGGCCACGTTAATATGATATTGGTCGGTGCCAATAGCCATTGATCCTTACGTGAGCTTCTAACTAGGATGTAACACCTGTAAATTTTTAGAATGTAAATTGATTTAGTGAAATCGTATTTTTTAAAAGTTTAAAATTTGGTTGATTTAATTTCGGAAACAATTTGACTAATTAAGGGGAGGAATTAGTATTGGAAATTATATTCTATAAAGATGGATTGATTGGAGCAATTTATATAACAATATTGACGAAGCCATTGGGAAAAATCGAGTTACATCGGATCCGGAATCGACGTCGAAGTTGATCAAAGAGAGTTTAATAGGAAAGAATAAATAAAAGAATTATTGGGTGTTAATTAAACAAAAAGGGAGTCATGGTGTAGTGGAAAGGGCGCTAGGTTGTCTGCAGGAGGTCTCAGGTTTGAGCCTTGGCAAGCACAATTCAGTAATCCGTTTTATTATTGAAGCTGAAGCTGGTTTAGGCCCCTCTGACGCGCGCGACAAGGCCTGCGACCTACCCAGCTCGCGTAACTCACAAATTAGGCTATTCTCTTAGTGCGCGGCTTGGCTCGCGACTTCAGGTTACGGCCCAACTCGCGTAACTCACTGTTGAGCTGATTTAAGACGCAAAATCGGGATTCAACTTCATAACACCATAACTTCTTCATACTAGCTCCGTTTTTGGTGATTTTTCTTCCTACATTCTCGATTTTTGAAGCTCTTAAAGCCTAGATTGGTGGAGTAAACTTAATGGTTGATCTTAAAGCAATTTGAAGAAAGTTTCATCTTCATCCTCTCTATCCTCTTCACCATTTTAGCAGATTTTCTAGGGGTTTCCTAACCCTAGCTACGTGAGTTCAAATCCAAACTTTATGAACTCAAATACTTGTTATAAATGTGGTATTTACTGATTTTTAAGCTTAGGACTTCAAATATTTATGTGTTTGAGTTAGGTTTCGAAGTTTTAGGTTAAAATAAGAAATTTCGGTATTTTGTTATAAAATAAGATATGAGTATCCTAGATGGATTTTAATGCTTGGCAATGTTCTAAAATGAAATACTCCTTGGTTTGATACCCAAATGGTTTTGACCTAATTTTTCAGTAAATTTCGTATTTCAAGGAGAAATGCTTATTTAAAGGTTTTTGGTGTTCGGAAAATCATCAATACGTCTTGTTCGATGTATTTGATTTATAGACTAGCCATTTATGGAACCATAGGCATAAGAGTCTGATTTTAATCATCGTGAAGGATAGTCTAAGTTATCTTTTAAACTGGAAATTGACATTGTGGAATTTGCATGTTATTTCCTGACTATCCTTTCACTCACTCAGAACTTGCATTGTGGAATTTGCGTGCGGTTCTTGAGGAGAGGGCATGTGCACAACTGGCTATCGTACTGGAATTTGGTAGATGTCTTGAATTTGCATTGTGGAATTTGTGTGCAATTCTTTGTGCCGCCCCGTAACATTAGTTCGTGGCCTACCTTCGTGTCCCGCCACAACTAATGGTAATATTGGGTCTCCCCCGATAGTTTTCAAAAGACCATTGCTCATCAAGAGTAAGCTTTCAAGTAAGTTAGATGGGATAAAGTGTACCACATCTTTATTTAAAATATTTTACTGCTTATCCATTTAATTGTTTGTTTTCACTAGGCGTAAACCTAACACTTGATTTTAAATGTTGTTTAGCAGGTGACCGGGTTAATGGGGCTTTTTAGGAAGGAGCGGAGTGGCGTGCCAGTGAAGACACTCTTTTTTGAGATTACACCCTAGAGTGTAATTATTGGAGATTATAGAACGGTTATTTTGAGGATATTAGTAACACCCGAATATAATCTATATTCTGATTTGTATAGATTAATAGGTTGTTATTTAATATCCCTGACTTGATGTAAAATCCTATACTGTTTCCCCATCTATTGGGTGATTTTATATATTTCCGCATTTACATTTCGGTTTAAATTTACTCCAAATTTTAGGGTGTTACAAGTTGGTATCAGAGCTCTACTTTAAGCGAACTAGGTATAAACTTAAGATGCCTAGACTTAAGCTGAGACTTTAAGTATTAAATTATGAGTATAGGTAGACACTTTTGAGATACAAGAGCTTTAGAGTCGACGAAAATATCCAAAATATCACGTAGCTAATGCTATTTTGGGTATATTGTTATGCGAGTATGCTTATTTTACTATAGTTACAATAATTGGTGAATGTGTTATAGGTATTTATGTTAGCCTTGTCTAACTCCGATTTTATGTTTGTAATGGCTGAGATCATAGTAGTGGGCCCCGAGGGTTACGGGACAGGTCCCATTACTGAAGAGACACTTGTGACAGAAATGAGAAGAACAAAAAGGGGTTGTTCATACAAGACTTTAATGTGTACTAAACCACCCGAGTTCTCTGGTTCAGATGACCCGATAATGTGCATTACGTGGTTGCGAGAGATCGAGCAAGGGTTTGGTTCGTGTGATTGTGAAGAAGGGAAAAAGGAGAAGTTTGCTTCAAAAATGCTACGAGGCGAGACCCTAACATGGTGGAACGTCACCACGGCTACTCTTGGGTCCTTCATCGTTTCTATGCTCACCTGGGAGATGTTCAAAGCGAAAGTTTTGGAAGAATATTGCAATGAGAGAGTTATCGATTGTATCGTGGAGGAATTTTCGGGCTCTCAAGAAAGGGAACAAAATGGTGAGAGGGTATACTCGTTCATGTTCTTTTGATTCCGCTGTTACTTTTCCTTTTGTGTCTTCTACTTTCTACCCAAGACTTCATGCACCTTTTAGCATTTTGGAAGATGCTTAAGTTGTTGAAATAGCCGATGGGAAACAAGTCTTAGTTCAAGATATTCTCAAAGGTTGCACGTTAAAGGTTGAAGGGAATAAGTTTAGGTTAAATTTTGTGCCTATGACAATAGGAGGACTTGATGTGAAAATAGGAATGGATTTGTTGGCTGAGAATCATGCAGAAATTGTAAGCTCCAAGAAGTTGATTCGGATCCCGTTATCGTATGGCGGTATAGTGGTAGTCTACGGGAAAGAAGAAAAGGGGAAATTGCATTGTTGATTTTGACAAAGGCACGCAAGTACCTAACCAAAGGATGTCCTTCATTGGTAGCGTATGTTCTGGATGCTAAGTTAGAAAAGAAAAAGCTTGAAGATGTTCAAGTTGTTAATGAATTACCGGATGTTTTTTCCGAATACTTGCCCAGTTTGCCACCTGATAGACAAGTAGATTTTCGGATTGACCTTGTACCGAGAGCTGCTCCAATAGCTAGAGCACCTTACCGGTTAGAACCATCCGAGAGGCAAGAAATGATGTCACGACTACAAGAACTCTTAGAGAAAGGTTTTGTGAGACCAAGCTCATCGCCATGGGAAGCACCAGTGTTGTTCGTAAAGAAGAAAGACGACACAATGAGGATGTGCATTGACTATAGAGAATTAAATAAAATTGGCATAATTGCTTGGACATACCGGTAAAACCTTGAACTCATTAGGAAACCTTGGATGTAAACGCTATGTTGCATTGAGCATTACGGATATAGAACCATTGAGTCTATGCGAAACTTAATGATGAATACGTTGATTGGTAGTTGATTTTGAAAATTCGGGACTTCAGTATGAACAGTCGGTGTAAAAAGGAGATTTTGAGGAATCAGACTTTGAGTTATTCCGAGTTATTTTATGTCATGGTCTTCTTGTTTAATTAACCTTCGGCTCGAAGTTTATGGGATTGATTGCTTCAAGGAGTTGTCTGGTTGGTCTTGGTGTTTGTGTGATAAGGATGTTTCATCTTGGCGAGTTTTAGTGAATGAGGACGATTTGTTGGGTTGTCCATTGGGGAGTATAGTTTTGGATGTTTCAGCGCGATTGGAAAGAATCACGGGATCAATTACTAGAGTGTGGTAATTGTAGGATTCGACTTCTCATATTAAGTGTCAACTTTGAGATGACACTGTCGGTCGATGCATACTTGTGGTACTGACCTTTTACAAACTTAGGTGTCAACTCCTACTTTTCTTGAGGTCAAGAATCATTGATGTATTTGGGGTACCTATGTTGAATTCTAGTAAATGATCAAAAGTTTTACGCGATGAACTTGAGGAGAATTCATTATAGTGAATGGTGATGCTTGATAAGGATCAATTAAGTTGCTAAAGAAGTCTTACAGTTCTTTAGGGATTGACATGCCTTGTGTTATTCTAGTTTTAGCTTACGGTGGAGTTGACTTGGACCGAACTCGTGAATAGTGTTTCGTCATGGAAATGACGGTAAATCTTCTACGGTAATGTCTGTTGGAAAAGTTGAGTGTGAATGTAAAGATAGGACGTAAGAGGAAATTATAATTTGTAAGGAAACTTTGATTTGATTGAACTTAGACCTACGCGGTTCTGATCTGTTTGGAACTGTTGTGCGGGATTCCTTACCATCCAGGTAAAGCCAATGTAATAGCGGATGCTTTGAGTCGAAGAGAGTATGGTAGTGGAACACGTGCCATGCTTAAACGAATAGACGTATCAAGTTTGATTAACCGGATTAAAGTATCCCACACGGAGGCACTTTTGGAAGAAAACCTCAAGAGTGAAGTGATGGTGAAGCAACACTTACTCTTAATGGAAGACAGTCGTGGTTTGAAGTTATTTCAAGGTCGCATTTGGGTGCCCAAGCTCGGGGGCAACCGTGAGTTACTCTTAGAAGATGCACACAAACCAAAATATTCCATTCATCCGAGTAGCAATAAGATGTATAGAGACTTGAAAGTGACATATTGGTGGCCGTTATGAAGTTGGATGTGGCCAACTATGTAGAAGGATGTGTGACGTGCTTGCAAGAAAAAAAGGAACATCAACGACCATATGGGAGTCTCCAATCTTTAGAATACTGGAACGGAAATGGGAGCATGTAACAATGGATTTTGTGACTAAGTTACCGAGGACCTCGAAGGGTCATGATGCCATATGGGTGATGGTGGATCGTTTGACAAAAGTCCTCATTTCTTAGCAATGCGGGAAGCCGGTCCAGTTAACAAACTTGCTCAATTGTACGTTAACGAGATCGTCTCAAGAGACGGCGTGCTTTTCACTTTTGTGTCGGATCATGATAGTTGTTTCACTTCCAACTCTTGGGACTTCAGTCTGAACGACCGATGGTTATAGGAACTTCTGAGTAATTGGACTTTTGGGTCATTTCGAGTTAGTTGCGTGATGATCCTCTAATGTCATCAGTGTTTGGGTTGGAAATTTTTATGCAATTGTTTACCTCGAGGAGTGTTTGGATTGACGCCAATCTTGGTTGTTCTTAGAGACATATGGCATTAGAGCGATTGGAGCACTTTGGTTGAATTCCAAGTAGTGTTGAAGACCTTGTGTGGTGATCTTGAAAAAGATGAATTGTAATAACTGATATTAAATAATAGAAATCTTTTAAGTTGCTAAGAATATGGGAAGTTTTGGAGTTGTGGTACTTCGATAGTTTGAGTTTTCAGTTTCAATCGGTAATGTTTATTGGAGAAATTTAGTGTGATTATTAAGGTAGACCTTAACTGAATTCATTTGTTAAAGAAGACGTTGTTTAGTCGAGGTTAAAATATTGATGTGGTAGTGGTCTATTCAGAACTGTTTATGCCGGATTCCTTTACCACCTGGGTAAAGCTTGATACGATAATGAGTAATATGATTTGAAGGGAATCTGTATGGTTATATCCGGATGAACTTTTGTGAAAGAAATCGAAATGTTGAATGAAAAGATAAAGAACATCCCAACTTAATAAAGGTGGTTTGAAAATTTAAGGAGTTTTTACATTTTGGGCATCAATTGTAGAATTGAACTATTAAAGTCATATGCTACTCCTAAGGTGAGATGAACCACCTAAGGTTGGGAGGAAACATCGAGCCTAGATTCGAAGTTTGGTTCAACGTGGTTCAGTGTTCCTTCCGATATTAGTATGATGTATTGAATATAGCGAGCGGGTAGTGATGACTCGTTATGAGAAGCGAAGTGTCCATCGTGGCAAAGAAGTATTACGTACCGTTGCTGAGGACAAGTTACATTGAAGCACTCATTTGGAAGTAAAGTTATTGGATTGCTTCATGTATAGTATTTTGAGGGCGAGTCATCTGTCGAGCTTGTGCTCGGAGTTGTATGATGTTCTATGTTTTTGGATCAACTTTAGATTTCGAGGACGAAATCATTCTAAGGTTGGGAAGATTGTAACACCCGAAAATTTTTAGAATGTTAATTGAATTAGTGAAATCGTATTTTTTAAAGGTTTAAAATTTGGTTGATTTAATTTCGGAAACAATTTGACTAATTAAGGGGAGGAATTAGTATCGGAATTTATATTCTATAAAGATGGATTGATTGGAGCAATTTATATAACAATATTGATGAAGCCATTGGGAAAAATCGAGTTACATCGGATGCGAAATCGACGTCGAAGTTGATCAAAAAGAGTTTAATTGGAAAGAATAAATAAAAGAATGATTGGGTGTTAATTTAACAAAAAAGGAGTCATGGTGTAGTGGTAAGGGCGCTAGGCTATCTGCAGGAGCTCTCAAGTTTGAGCTTTGGCAAGCACAATTCAGTAATCCTTTTTTTATTGAAGCTGAAGTTGGTTTAGGCCCCTCTGACGCGCGTGACTGGCCCCCGCGACCTAAGGTCGCGGCCCAACCCACGTAACTCACTGTTTATGCTCTTCTCTTAGCACGCGGCTTGGCCTGCGACTTCAGGTCGCGGCCCAGCCCGCATAACTCACTGTTGAGCTGATTTAAGACTCAAAATTGGGATTCAAGTTCATAACACCATAACTTCTTCATACTAGCTCTGTTTTTTGGCGATTCTTCTTCCTACATTCTCGATTTCTGGAGCTCTTCAAGCCTAGATTGGTGGAGTAAACTTAATGGTTGATCTTAAAGCAATTTGAAGAAAGTTTCATCTTCATCCTCTCCATCATCTTCACCATTTTAGGAGATTTTCTAGGGTTTTCCTAACCCTAGCTACGTGAGTTCAAATCCAAACTTTATGAACTCAAATACTTGTTATAAATGTTGTATTTACGGATTTTAAGCTTAGGATTTCAAGTATTTATGTGTTTAAGTTAGGTTTGGAAGTTTTAGGTCAAAATAAGAAATTTGGGTATTTTGTTATAAAAGATGACATGAGTATCCTAGATGGATTTTAATGCTTGGAAATGTCCTAAAATGAAATACTCCTTGGTTTGATACCAAATTGATTTTGACCTAATTTTTCAGTAAATTCCGTATTTCGAGGAAAAATGCTTATTTAAAGGTTTTCGACGTGTGAAAAACCATCAATACGTGTTGTAGACTAGCCATTTATGGATCAATAGGCATAAGAGTCTGATTTTAATTATCGTGAAGGATAGTCTAAGTTATCTTTTAAATTGGAAATTGACATTGTGGAATTTGCATGTTATTTCCTGACTATCCTTTCACTCACTCGGAACTTGCATTGTGGAATTTGCGTGCAGTTCTTGAGGAGAGGGCATGTACACAACTGGCTATCATACTGGAATTTGGTAGATGTCTTGAATTTGCATTGTGGAGTTTGCGTGCAATTCTTTGTGCCGCCCCGTAACATTAGTTTGTGGCCTACCTTCGTGTCCCGCCACAACTAATGGTAATATTGGGTCTCCCCCGATAGTTTTCAAAAGACCCTTGATCATCAAGAGTAAGCTTTCAAGTAAAGTTAAATGGGATAAAGTGTACCGCATCTTTATTTAAAATATTTTACTGCTTATCCATTTAGTTGTTTGTTCTTACTAGGCGTAAGCCTAACTCTTGATTTTAAATGTTGTTTAGTAGGTGACAGGGTTAACGGGGCTTCTTTGGAAGTAGCGGAGTGGCGTGCCAGTGAAGGCACTCTTTTATGAGATTACACCCTAGAGTGTAATTATTGGAGATTATAGAATGGTTATTTTGAGGATATTAGTAACACCCGAATATAATCTATATTCTGATTTGTATAGATTAATATGTTGTTATTTAGTATCTCTGTTTTGATGTAAACTCCTATGCTCTTTCCCCATCTATTGGGTGATTTTATATATTTCCGCATTTACATTTCGGTATAAATTTACTCTAATTTTTAGGGTGTTACATAGGATCATCGAGGGCCATATGTTGTTATATTATTGGTCGTACAATAGCCATTGATCCTAGAACGAGCTCTTAACATTGAAAAGTGACTTATGTGTTCCGCCACTATCAGTTGTAATACGAGTCTCCCCCGTTATCCTTGAATGTCATACACCCTCCCTTGGGCAAGTACGACTTAATTGCATTTATCATTGTATTAAGGTATGTTTTATATTTAAAAGTCTTATAGCTTTATTCATGTAACTGTATTTCAGATTGATGCAGGTTAATAACCTGTTGTATTTAGCATCCATTCATTAATGTAAATTGTATTACATTTTCTCAATTAATTGGGTGATCTTAATGACATTAAGCTTTACTGTGTACTTCATTTCGGTTTAAATTGTCTACTATTTTTAGGGTGTTACATGAACCACCCCTGATCATCGCAGATCTTAACCACCGTTGATCACCATCATCTAAATCACCGCCGACCACCGCCATCTAAACCACCGGTGACCATCGGCATATGTACCACCACCAACCTGAATCACCACCGACCACCACCATGAACCACCACCGATCTGAACAATAGTCGACCACCGCCGACCACCATCGATTATTAAAGTATTTGTAGTTAAAAAAATATAAGTATTTAATAATTATTTTATTAAAGTACTAGTTGTGTACCCGTGCAATTCGACGGGATGCAAAAGTTCCTTTAGGATTTTTCATTTTTGAAATGTAAAATTCTTTCAAGATGTCATAAATAATACTACAAAGGTTCCAAATCAAAGGCAAAGACACAAGTTTTAGTAATCATACTCTTTTTTAAGATGACAACTCATGAAGCAAAGAGGTTCCATGACCAATGTTCAAAGTATAATGCATAATGTAAAAGTTATAGAAGCATTAATGTTTGACCAATAGATTTAACAACTTCTTAAAAGTCTTGTTCTTTGAGAGAAAATGTAATCGAAATATTTTTGTTTGCAATATTATTGAAATATTACTTGTTATTTTAGTTAAATACTTGACAGTAATGGTATATCTTTTTTTCATTTCTACTCCATTTGTTCCCACTCATCAATTGATACTCTTTTCTTGATTTGAGTTGCAAGTCAAGGGTATAATGGGTAGGGGTCTAAAAAATAACCATAACCAAATAAGATTTGGATAATATGGTTTTGCATTATTCGTTTTCGGGTTTTTAACTGAATAAGGATCTTTATTCGGTTCAATTTGGTTTTTGGTTATTTTTTTCTAATTCTTATAAACCAACTTTTTTCTAATTCTTTTAAACCAAATTAACCAAAAAACACATTCTACACGTATTTTATATATTTTCTTTTAGTAGAAATAAAACCAAATACATACTATACAATAATTATTTTACATACTTTATGTTACATTTAACCACCCAAATAACACCCTTATTAAGAGGTGTTGGAAACAAATTGTTTGATGGCTATGCCATTAATGCTATTGCTCTTTACATACACACAAAAATGGTTTACTGCTAATTAGAGAGAGAATCAACTTCACCTTCTAGTGTAACAATCTCTTGAGAGCTTTTAGTTTACAAAAGTTTGCATTTGTTCATGGATAGAAAGCAAACCATCACATACAGCAAACATCCTACTCAAGTTCAAGCCATCATTTAAAGTAGTATCACTAGTACAAATCTCTATACAAATTCCATAACAAAATCTCTCAAATCAATATAACCAGAGAATGCAAGATTGTGAGGTTAACCAGCTTGACATTTGATGATCTCCGCAAAAAAACTATAATTTGACAATATCAGCCAATAATGATGCTACATAAGAGAGAATACTTGGACGAGTAAAATATTAACTAAGGGTCCATTTACCAAACGCTTACTAGAGTAAACACTTAACAACTGGATGAATATCAGAAGGACCAAGAATCTTAGAGCAAAGACAATGACTAAGAGTCTTACCCGCTAAGTGAGGACGATGGCTCTTACCACGGTTAGCGCTTACCGTGTAAATTGTTGCACACGATACCATTTTGGTAGACTAAAATATTACCCGGTAAGTAAGGGGCCGTTTACCAAATCTTACCCGGGTAAGTGCTTACCGGCAAAATTCAACACTATCAATTACTTCCCGGGTAAGATTTTAGTCCACCAAAACGGGCATCGTATGCAACAATTTACCCGGTAAGCGCTTACCGTGGTAAGAGTCGTCGTACTTGCTTACCCGGGTAAAAGTCTTGGTCATTGTTTTCCTTAAGATTTTTGGTACTTGTTGTTATAGTCCTTCGGTAAGGTAATATGACTTAGTAAGCACTTACCTGGGTAAGCGTTTGGTAAACGACCCCTAAGTGATGGTGTTAAATTTTGCTAGTAAGCACTTACCCGGGTAAGTTTCAGTAACCAGCCCCTAACATCTAATGAAATGAGATACACACAAAAATCAATGCATTTGTACAAGTTCGTGATTAAGATTTAAATAAATCTCAATGGTCCATGTCAACTCTTACAACTAATCTGAAGTTCAATAGTAATTCTTGATCGTAGTTTTACAATCTTATTAACCGCATAGGCTTCCATCCGGAGTGTCCGGCAAATCAAAGACAGGAAACTATTTGATGCAATAAGTATCTTACGAACATTACAATTTGAAGAACTGAACTTTAAACCTTAAACACATTTCTTGACATTTAGATACATGGAACAATAAGGATACATGATACATAGGAATGCTCTAGAGGCAGTGATTTGTACAAGAGACCACAAAAATCATACCGGTATGAAGCACGAAAATAGGAACTCTTATCTCTTGTCAACATGGGACAAATCTTCCTTTGGCAACTATATCTTTGTCCTATAATTGAACAAAAGTTAAAATATGAGAAATATGCCATGTTCTTCATGACGTGACTATTGTTTTACGTTTACTATGAGATAAATGATTAATTAGCATCTGTCCTATTACAATGGACAAGACGCTGCATACTAAATGATTAAAATATACCAAATCAAATTCCTACAAGTATATCAAAAGGATTTGTTTTTTAATCAATACCCAATTCATTTTCCAACACATTGGTGTCCCATAAACCTATCTCAAGATATAAAACGGTCATACAAAACCTAAAAAACTATGTAAGAACCATAAAATATATGTGGATCAAACATCTTGTTAGATTAGACCGTCTTTTTATGGTCTGGCTGACCGGTTTGGTCGCTTCCAAGCAAACCGTTCAGTGTGAAATTTTTTCTAAATTTTCATTATGGTTTGGTTTGTGGTTTGGAGGGTTAAACCGTCCAAACCAAATAGCGAACACCCCTAAAATACTACAATTTAGATATTTATTTGAAGTTGTAGAGTTTAAAAATGATATATTTAAGGAATGGTATTTTTAAAATATGTCAAGGAACATCAATTTACTACTGAAAAGTTTCTCGAAAAGAACCAAAAAAGAATTCAATTCCAAAAAAAAACATAATACTCCTTCGAAATCAACAAAAAAACATAAAAATCTATTTCAAATGGTGGAATTCTTTTAAAAGAAAAGGGATAATTTTGTAGGAATTTAATCCACTTTAAAGATCCACCATTTGATAAAAGTCCAAAATCTATTACCATCTATTAGTTAATAAACTAACCGTTTAAATAAATTAGCAAATGAAGAAAGATTTTTGCAAACGTTTGAATTAGCAGCGGTGATTGAAACTTTAACATCAAAAGGAAATCGCATGCACTCAGTTTATTTGTATTTGTATTTAAATTTAAATATAATATATGGGAGCAAACAAATTTGAATTTACAAAATATTTTTATTTAAGGGAAAGGGTTGACTCCCATATATTTATATTTAATTATCAATAAAATGAAATGAGTGCAAATTCAAATAATTCGGTGGAAGTCATCTCTCTCGTTAATAGAGAAAAATTCTCGATCTTTGTTATTACCTTTTACCATGTTTATCGGGTTAAATAAGTGACTTGGCAAACGCTTACCACATAAACTTTTGATAGACGGCTTCTAAACAAGTTTCTTGAAGGTGGTTTTTGTTTTGTAAGAGATGTTAAAGTATAAAGTCTTATTTCACTTCTGATTGATAACAAGTGGTGCAACAGTCTGAAATATGAATAAATAAGACTATTAATTTGGTTTAGACTAATACATGTCTTAATCTGTTTAAATTGTCTATTTTACGCATTAGAAAATTATATTTTTGAATTTATGAAAACTTTATATAATTTTACATATTTATTCATCATTATTACGAAATTTACATCTAAATTAGATCATTAGCATTTATTTAAACGAAAATATGTCATTGACGGTATTTAACACATTTAAATCCTATTAAAATACATCCATTGAGAGATGTAAAGATTGATTTGGTACGGATCGATTGCGAGAAAGGATCAATTAAGATTAATCGATTGACAACATATTCACCAACACTTACTATTTTTATCTTCGAGTGTTCTATGGGGTCAAATCAACACATGGAGGTTTAAAAAGTTGTAGTTATGCACAATGTACTTGTAATTCTAAATTATATTATGAATTTTAAGTAATATGTATCATCGGGCAACTTTCTCAAACTGAAACTACAATTTCAACGATACAACCTGAACCGAAGTACATTCTTAAATTTTTGTTCCTCATTTTAAGCTGATACAACGAACTGAGCCTACATCTGAACAAACATGTTCTTCTAGAAAACCTATACCTACCCTTGATGAAAAGCAAATGGAAGTCAAGTGGGAAAGAAGGAAGATGAGAAATCCTTTTCTTGAGATAAGTATAAAAGGATCTTTGTTCATACTCTAAGAGATTTAGACAAAGAGAAGATTACGAAGACAAATTCTTAGATACAGAACACAGTACAAGGCATATCTTAATAAGATTTGGGTTGTGAAGCAGGTTTTAGCTTTAAAGTGCTAGCATCCAATCCTCTCTGCCATCGGATTCGGTCAGCTTTCTTTTGTTGCCTATCGGCCAGTTGTTCAACATATATCATAGATTTCTTGCATTTATCTATCCTTTTCTCCCTCGGACATAGCTTCGGCCTCAACAATCTCATCAAAAGATTGGTCATCCGCGTCTTCAGGAGTTCAGACACTTGTTCCCTCCCCCTGAGTTTGTGCACTTGTTTATTTTCAGATGCCTCACCGATAGTTGATCTAGTGTTACCCCGAACAAAAGGTTCATCGGCAAGTTGCATGACTGGATCGGTGAGAGGCATAGCTTGTTCTTGCACAGCTCGTTCTTCGCTGTTCGGTTCGGTGACTAGTTCATCATTAACATGTTCGGTGGCTGGTTCTTTGATTTTCTCCCCCTTAGTGGCCGAGCTTCGAATACCAAAGGAGGTGAGAAAATTTTTTATCCCTTCAACATCCGAAGAGAGATCCCCAAGCTTCTTTTCAACATTTTGCAGAGTGGTACGATCGGGGCCATGAAACAACGCTTCACCAACATCTATTTCAAAAGAGGGAGGGGAAAGAGGAATTTGTCAATCTTCGAATACAAGGATCGAAGAGAGTCCAAAATGTCCTTCTGACCCTGTGCAAGGGATTCAAGATCGGTGGCCTGTTTAGTGGACTCTTGTTTGAGGGAGCCCACATACTGCTTTAGGGCCTCATGGGAGGTGGAGAATGCCGGTATTGCAGACTTAATAGAAGAGGGATTTTGGCTAACACCCTCGCCGATAGTAGAGACATCCAGACGCAAAGATCCAAACATGTCACCATAGAGGGATTGGTGATGGATAATTCTTAGGCCAATTCATTGAGCACGCCAAATAGATGATTGGCGGCATCTGTAGAAGCATCCATTCTCTTCTGATTCTCCATAATTCTTCGAGAAGTTGGACCCGATGGCCAGTACCAGCGGCAAACGATCCAACAGCATCTAAAAGAGTTTCGGCGGCATCAATGGCAGTTGGAGCTGAAGCTAGCTTCTTCGATGGTTGATCATCATCCTTCGGAGAAGGAGATGGTGAGGAGGATGAAGAGTAAACCACCTAGGGAGATGGTTTCTTTAGGGGGTATTTCGGGGAGTTCGAAATAAGGGGTGGTGACTTCGGAGTCGCCGAAGTTAATGGAGGGGACTTCATGGTCTCCGAAGTGTGTAGATGTGGGGGGGGGGGGGGGACATTTGTAGAGATATGTCTTTTGAGAGGGGAATCCTCTAATCGGGGATCCTGAACTTCATGATGTGTGGATACTAGGGAAGTATGCACCCATGATGTAGTGTCGAGTAGAAAAATTCAGCAAAATGGGTGGCTCCTTTGGATACACCTGGTTTTGATGTATCTACATTTGGAGCAGGGATACTGAGATGTAGAAACTCGGGAGGAGGAGAAGAGGGACTTTGGATCGGGGAAAGATCTGAGTCCTCTTCATCAAACAAAGAAAAATGAGAGGATCTGGGTCGAATCCCTAAATAGTCAACCATGTCCTTTTGAGAGAGAATGGAGGAGGTAGGTGGGGTTGTAGCAGATTCCCTGGGTCCAGTAGGGACAATTTTTCAACACTCACCGATTTTTGGGAATCGGTGAGTGGTTGGGAGTTTTTGACCCTTGAGGCTTCCTTTGGTTTTTTTGAGGAAACCTTAGAGGGTTTTTTTGAGCTCCTCCGCTTTTTGGACGGTTTAGTGGCCTGGGTGGAAACCGAAGGTTGTTTCGTTTTTGGGGCCTTGAAAGCGAGTGTGGAGGTTGAGGTGCCCGAAGATTTAGCCCTTTTCTTAGATTTGGGTACCTCAATAGCTCGGGTAGATGGAATTGGTGGCTAAACAGCAATTTGAGGTTCCCGAATGGGTTCCTCAGTTGTACCCCAAACAAGGGTAGCATTTCTGGCAATGGCGATCGGTGGAAAGAGGTCCCCGCATGAGAACTTGCTTACCGATTTGGTGAGTTTGTAGGTCATAATTAATCTCACCATCTACCTTAAGCTTGTCTTCTAGCTTATGTCGGATGATTAGAGAGAAGACGCGTTGGAAAGGTACCTGGTTTTGGCGAATGGGAGTGAACGAAGAAACAATCTCCTTGAAGAAATATGCTGCAAAATCAATCTTTCTCTGGAAGATCAACACATGAGCCAGTTCGGTGAGATGGAGAGGAGATTTATCAAAACCCACAGTCTTTTTGCTCAGACAATAAATAAGGTGTGAAAAGAAGAAACTCCACACATTTCCCATATTCTTCTTTAGCAAAGTTCCAGAACCCTTGGTTTTTGTCTTCGACTTTGTATCTTGAAGATAGTTGAGTGTAGAAACTACCTGTTCATGCTCATTTACAAGTAGAAATGCATCATAGGGGGTATAGGTGGGAAGACGAAGAATGGCACAGAGGTCTATAGTATTGAGCACAACATCTGGTTCATCATTTGAAAGGACAGAAGCAGAAATCCCCTTAGTAGATGCATCGTATGCGCAAGTTAACCAGAAGTTTCCTAAAACGAACTAGGTCATATTTGCAGTTAGAGCATATTGAAGTGGAGATCGTTGAAGAAACCAGGAAACATCATTGTACTCCGAGTGATCAGGATCAATTCCTAGGCAAGCAATGTTGTTGCAAGTAGGGAATGCAAGGGATTCACGAGTGAGGGGTTGGACTTCTGAAGCCTTTGGAGACTTAGATGGAGTGGATGCAGATGCCATTTGTGAAGAAAGAAATGGTTGCAGGTTTCTAGGGTTTTTGTTCTACTGAGAGAGAAGTGAGGAACATGATGAAACGGTAAAAAGAATGTGTGGGGAACAGTTATGGTATATAAGGGTGTGAAAGAAAAAGGAAATGAAAAAGTAATGATGGGTTTTGGTGATTGAAAGGTCAGAATTCGAAGGGTTTTCAGAGATGAGACCGGCGCATGTTCTGACACAAATGACGTGTCTCACGTCATAGTGGATAAGCACAAAGAAGTCTTGGGCACCAAGATAGGAAATGATTCCTTTCGGTGACTTGCCGAGTATTAGATAAAGGGGTACTCGCCGAGTGTATGGTTTGGAATTGGGGACTCGTCGAGTGATTAGGAATACCGGGGAATTGCCGGGTGTGTAACAAGAGAGAATAGTCACCAAGTAATGGAGAAATATCGGGGACTCATCGAGAGATATAAAGATCTATCGGACACACGCCAAGACACGCAGAGGTATTTGAGGAGAGAAGCAAATTGTCGGATGTTCACCAAAGATGAACCTTCGGATACTCACCGATGATATGGGTTCAGAGAGTATACTTCGGCTAGAAGCCGATACTAATATATATATATATATATATATATATATATATATATATATATTAAATCTAGACATGACATACCTAGCTCTCCAATTAGGAAATTGAATCTGACTTCATCAAGAGGCTTTGTAAAGAGATCGACCAAATGATAATCAGTTGTAATGAAGTGAAGTTACACATCACCTATAAAAAAATGATCTCTTATAAAGTGATATCTGATATCAATATACTTTCATCTTGAATGAAGAACAGGATTGTTTGCAATGACTATTACACTTGAGTTGTTACATAGTATTGGGAATTTTTAGAAAATTTTATTGTAGTCACGAGGTTGGTTTTTCATCCACAGTATTTGAGCACAGCAACTTCCAGCTGCAACATATTTGACTTCAACAGTGGAGGTTGATACTGAATGTTGTTTCTTGCTTAACCAGCTGACAAGCTTTTCTCCAAGAAGTTGGCAACTCCCAATTGTGCTTTTTCGGTCTATCTTGGAACCTGCAAAATCAGAATCCGAATACCCGATGTGATTGAAACCTGAGTCTTTGGGATACCAAAGACCTAGATTCATGGTACCTTTTAGATACCGAAAAATTCGTTTAACCGCAGTCAAGTGAGATTCCTTGGGATTGGTTTGATAACGAGCACACAAACAAGTAGCAAATATAATGTCTGGTCTACTGGACGTAACATAAAGAAGAGAACATATCATACTCCAATAGTCGGTAACATTGGGTGATACCCAATGAAGTTTAAGAAGAGCCATCGGAGCTTTCATTGAAGTACAAGCGTCAAACTGAAACTTTTTCAGAAGGTCTTTAATATATTTGCTTTGATTTATAAAAATTCCTTCTAGAGTTTTTTTTAACTTGTAAGCCAAGAAAGAAAGTGAGCTCACTCATCATGCTCATATCATATTTACTTTTCATGAGAGAGCTAAACTCATCACACATAGATTCATCGGTGACACCAAAAATAATATCATCTACATACATTTGAACAAGAATGATATTACCTTTAGATTTTCTGAAGAAGAGAGCGTTGTCAATTTTTCCTCGGATATAATCATTTTCTAGAAGAAAATCGGAGAGATTATCATACCAGGAACGAGGAGCTTGCTTTAGTCCATATAAGGCTTTGTCTAGCCAATATACATGGTAGGGATGAATCAGATCTTCAAACCCAGGAGGTTGTTTCACATAGAATTTTTCGTCTAGCTCTCCATTTAGAAAAACACTCTTTACATCCATTTGGAATACCCGAACGAGGAATAGGAGGAAAGGTTTCATCAAAGTCAACTCCTTCTTCTTGGCGATATCCTTGAGCAACCAACCTTGCCTTGTTGCGAATAACAGTACCTTCTTCACCCATCTTATTTCTAAACACCTACTTGGTTCCAATAATGGTTTTGTGAGAGGGATGAGGAACCAATCTCCAGACTTTATTTCTCTCAAATTGAGAGAGTTCATCTTGCCTGGCTGATACCCAGCTAGGATCGGCTATAATTTCTTCAATCTGTTTGGGTTCAATGACAGATAGGAAATTTACATAGAGACAGAGGTTGTCGATTCTTCTTCTGGTTTGTACCCCAGGCTGTTGGTTGCCGATAATTTGATCAATCGGATGATCCTTGGTCCATTTTAAGGTTGGAGTCATAGAAGGAGGAATAGACGGGTTTTTAGAAGATGAAGGGAGATCGACTGGAGATGAGATAGAATTCAAGGGATGAGGATTTTCTAGATGAGTGAATGTGAATAGGATCAGAAGATAGGGTAGTGTTATGAGAAGAGAAAGAAGGGTTTAGATATGGAGCATCACCATTTTTTCAGGAGAGGGACAATTTTTGGATGGTGAGGTAGAAGATGAGGTTGAATATGGCATATCTCTTATAAATGAAGCTATCCACTGATTTAATTCTTCTTCTTTACTTGAAAGAGATAAAGTTTGAAAATCATCAAATTTGACATGCATTGACTCATCAATACATTGTCTTCTGAGGTTCAAGATTATGTATGCCTTGGATACTAAGGAGTATCCCATGAATATTCCTTCATCAGCTTTGGGATCAAATTTTCCAAGATTTTCTCTATCATTCAGCACATAACATACACAACCAAACACATGTAGAAAATAAACTTTTGGTTTTCGGCCATGAAAGACTTCATAGGCTGTTTTGTTATGCCTTTTGATAATAAGGGATCTATTTGGGTAAAACATGCAGTGTTAATAGCCTCTGCCGAAAAATAGGTTGGAAGATTTGATTCACTCAACTTATATCGAGCAACTTCACATAGAGTCCGTTTCTTTTTTTCAACAACAACGTTTTGTTGAGGAGTACGAACAGATGAGAAATTCCCTTGTTGTTGTTGAAGAATTCTTCAAGAGCACTCTTTCTGAATTTAGTGCCATTGTCACTTCGAACAGATCTGACAAGTTTTCCACTAAGAGTTTCAAACCTTTTGATGAAACGGATAATTTTTTTCAGTAGCATTACTTTTATACTTGAGAAAGAGAACCCAAGTATAAGGTGTGAACTGATCTACTATGACCAGCATGTTTTTTTTGCCACCAAGACTTGGAATGCTAACTGGTCTACATAGATCCATGTGAAGCATTTGAAGAGGCTGGGAGATGGAAGAACATGTTTGGTTTTGAAAGAGGATTTGGTGAGCTTTCCTTTTTCACAATCTTCACAAACTTTTCTTTAACAAAGGACATTTTTGGCATTCTAATGACCAGGTCTTTGTTAGAGAGTTCGTTTAAGGTTTTGAAGTTTAGATGAGAGAGACGTTTGTGCCACAACCAACTTTGTCTGGCCATTTCTTCAGAAAGAAAACACAGAGTTTGACAATTGGCACTTTCCTCCACGTTTATTATGTAAACATCATTCTTTCGGGTACCAGCAAGTACCACATTACTCTGCATATCAAGAACCAAACATACACACAGTTGAAAAGTTACTATGTATCCCAGATCACATAGTTGACTAATGCTTAAGAGGTTGTACATCAGTCCTTCAACATAGGCAACTCTTGAAAAAGCTATGGTTCCATTGGTTATGGTACCATATCCTCTTGTGATTCCTTTGCCTTGTCCACCAAATGTTACTACTGGTCCCTTTTCTTTTGATAAGTTTGAGAGAAGTGATTTGTTCCCTGTCATGTGCCTTGAGCACCCACTATCCATATACCAGATATGGTCTTTATTCGGAACCTGCAATCATGAACAAATCAGTTTCTTGGTACCCATTTTGAAGTGGGTCCTTTGGGGTTAGAGGAATTTTCCTTTTTGTTCTTTCGAACAATGTAGTCATTCAGATAGTCTTTTGCAAGGTGGAAAGTATCTCTACAGTTATAACATTTTCTATACATAAAGATTTTCTTGGGGCTAGAGGAACCAATATCTTCCTTGGATAGGGAGAGGAGCCGATCCCATGTTTTGGACCAAGAGTTCCCCTTTCGAAAGAGGGAAAAAAAGAAGAGGAAAATACAGGAATATTTATTTTCCTTATGTTTACAGCCCTTGGAATAAAGTCTGTAGTCTGATTTTGAGATTTCGGCTGGGAAGTCTTTCTTTTGGAAGGAAGATTTGAGGAAACAAGAAATTTTCTTTTATCAGCCGATGAAGTTTTCTTTGAGGGTTTGGAAATGGAAGGCTTTGACTCTTCAAGATTTAAGGAATTCAGAAGATTATGAATAGGTTTAACTAATTCATTTGAGTCTTGACCTTCGGTTTCAGCTACTTCAGAAGACACATATTCTTTAGCTTTCATAAAAGTACCAAATTTTAGAATTTCCATAAGATCAAGAGAATGAACGGAGGTGGAATCATCATACTCATAGTCCAGAAATTCTGAAGAGGGGGATCAATATCCAACAGGATAAGCTTTAGGACATGGAACAGAGGGTTTAGGATCATCCTTTCCAAAACCTAGACCTGATTTGTTATCACATGACATTTGGTCCTAAAGAATCTTTTCAAGATTTTTAGACCATTTGAAAAGGACTTCTTGTTCTTTTTGAAGTTTGTTAAAAATCTTGTTCTTTTCTTTAGAAAGACAATCATTTATGTATCTAAGATTTTCCAAGTCATCTTTCATTTTGTCAAAATCTTTTAGTTTTGCAAAACAAATTTGAAGTTAGTCATTCAATGATTTTATGTGAAGACAACCTTTCTTCTTTGATTCTTTCAGATTGCAAAAATCAGCAGTTAAGTAATCAAACACATCGATCTTTTGATCATTAAAGAGAGAGAGAGAGAGAGAGAGAGAGAGAGAGAGAGAGAAAGGGATGTACATGAGACTGAGTTTTGGAAGATGACTCTTCTGTGTAAGTTAGATTCTCCATTTCTTCTTTTTCATCAATCTTTGCCATCAGACACTTAGTGACATTCTTTTTCACTTTCAGAGGTCGGCTCATCTTCCCGGTTTTTCCTTTGCCTTGATTTCTTTTTTTCTCTCTTCTATGTTTGGGCTTGTATTTCTTAAAGCCGACCAGCTCTTAAGATTGAGAAGAAATATGACTCTTCTTAGGAGATCGGCTACTCCTTTCATCAGACTTTCTAGAAGCCGATTTTGAGGAGTCATTGCTGGAAGAAATAGATTTGAATTTAGAAGGAATTTTAGATCTACACTCAGAAGCAAAATGACCTTTCTTCCCACAATTAAAGTATTCATCACTTGCTTTGTCATAAGAAGAATCTTGAGAAGAATATTTTCTACTAAATCTTGGCCGATTTGAAGAAAATCTTCTATTTTTTAGATTTCCATCTATCATAGCCATACTATCAGAAAAGTATGTCTATGGCTGACTCTTCACTTTCATCATTAGTTGCATTATAGTAAGCCTCCGATTAGTGAGATGAGTCATCTTTGGTCTCATTTTCAGATTTAAAAGTTGGATAAGTGATTCTAGGAACACACGAAGATTTCTTATAATCACATATCAAAGCAACTAAAGAAGTTTTGATGTCTTTAATTGTAACACCCTGATTTTCATCCTAGTTGAAGAAAATGATGAACCGAGCGACTCAATAACCAAATGATAATTTCAGAGTTTGAACAATTGTGCCATGCGGTCATGACATCTGTCACAATAGCACCGATGGTACTTAGAGTACGGTCGTCTTGACTATTGTGCCATGCAGTTATGATATCTGTCATAATAGCCTCGGTGGTACCAAGTAGTTGGTGGTCCCAACAATTGTGCCATGCTATAGTGACAATGGCACAATGTATTAACCGGTCCCTTTGTAAAGCGCAATCCCGAGTCCTCTTTGTGTTCCACTCTTAGAGTCAATGAAATAAGTATTTGAAGTTAATTATACTGGGAATCATTTACTAGACGAGAAACGAGATCAAAACCTGTGAAAAGTAAAAAAAAACACCTATGTACGATCCATGCGATGTTGACAGGCGATTATGACATGGCATAATAGCATGGAATGGTCGTCAGGCATCCACCTGATGGAAAATTGACTTTCGGTACAATCCGGGTGATCTTGCCATGGGATTATGACATGGTATGATCGCATGTCATAATCGCGGACGCCATCCCGTGCATAAAATCGGGATCTCATTACTTGGGTTTTAGACATTTTGTTAAATAAAGTGTAAGTGTGGGTTGTTTGGGTGCAATTCCTTTTATATGAAAACTATTTGGTTGTATTTGCACCTTTAGAGTTTTGGAACTTATAACTCGTTGGAAAAAACATGTTATTTCGTTATGAGTCATTTTGGAAATACATGAATATGATTTCATTTGAAAAATGGTTCGTCTCAATTAATGTTTCGAGTAATTACATAAGTGTTGAGTTATAGAGCATTTGCTCGGTTTTGACTAAAATGAGTGTCATGGACATTTGTCTGATTTAAATAATATTTTATATGCTTTGAGTGCGTTGGTCATTCATGTTGGAGTCATGTAATTTAGACGGAGTTGCATTTAGATCCATAGGCATATAAGTCGGTCTAATGGTGTATACAAGAGATGAGATTCTTAAGCCGTACAACTTGAGTTTCCTTTTTGTTTTATTGGGAATAGGCATTGTGATAAATTGTGTAATTCCCAATTCATCCCTTAGTTATGTGAAGAATTGTATTATCTCATTTATAAATTGGAAATAGGCATTGCGATAAATTGTGTAATTTCCATACATCATTTCACTCACTCGGAATAGGCATTGTGATAAATTGTGAAATTTGTGAGGTAAGAGCTTATGTGCATAAATGACTATAGACTGGATTGGGTTGATGTCAATGGCTACCAGACCTTTATGTGACGCTCATTAATATTGGTTCGTGGCCTACCTTTGTGTCCCGTCACGACTAGTGGGAAATCGGGTCTCCCCCGTCATCTTCAAATGTTATAAATCCTTTCAAGGGTAAGCGCGAGTTAATGATTTACAAAATTTGGTTAAATCTATGTATCCATCTTTACGCTTATAAACGTATTTACGGTCGTGTGAGTATTGGGTTTGGTATCACGTTAAACGAGTATTTCTATTTAGAGCTTTCATTTATAATGTCATATTGGTCTAAAGCTTTTATTATGGAAATTATGAGTTTGGGATAGATGTTGTTTTTATAAAGAAGTCGTCTAATTTCCGAAATTATCTTTTATCAAACAAATCTTTTGATTTCAATCAATTATAAATGTGTTATAAACTCTTGAGCTCACTAGGCGTTAAGCCTAACCCTTTTTTTTTTGTCGGCATGTGCATCAGGTTATCGTTGGGGTTGGTACAAGAAACACGTGTGGACTTGAGTGCTAGGAAGTGGCACGATAAAAATTAGACTCTTGGTGACGTTTTCTGCATTCGAAGATTGCAACTTATTTGGGTTTAGTAACACCCGATTGTAATTATGTCTTACTATAAAACTTGACCAATATTTTGTAGATGTTTTATAGATTTGTTATTTGAGGAACTTTAAGTATTAAATTATAGGAAGTGATTTATTCTTCAATTGATGTAATATTGAAAATTTTAAATTAGTCGCTCTTTCCAAATTTAAGGGTGTTACAAGTTGGTATCAGAGCATAAATTTGAGAGATTTAGGTATTAATTTTAGATGCCTAGCCTCAAACTAGCGTATTGATTAAGTGATCGGACATGAGATTTCACAATTAGACACTTTAAGATAAGATGTTTGG
Organism: Silybum marianum; assembly: GCA_036898165.1. Lineage (NCBI taxonomy): Eukaryota > Viridiplantae > Streptophyta > Magnoliopsida > Asterales > Asteraceae > Silybum > Silybum marianum. Next base: position 14,475,390 of record CM072536.1, on the reverse strand, counting down.
AGGCTAATAGATGCATTAGAATTAGAAATCATGGTGATGGTAACAAGGATCCACGTGTAAGGCAAAATTGGTAATATCATTCGGCCGTTGATAATATGAATTTACAGTTACATATGTGTGCTTTAGTTACATTTTCGTGATGACCGAAGGGGTAGTGAATGTGTTCTTATGAGATAACCGTGAAAGAACTGGTGTTTGTAGCAATGTCATTTTGGATGGCAACTACGTATGACAAATATGTTAAGATGATCGTTTTGGGGTCAGAGTTAATGGTTAATGATGAACCATAGGCTTGTTGAATCATTCTTATTCCGAGAAGAAATTGTATATTGATGAATTTAGTTGTGGATGATGGTCATAAGATATAAAGCTTTCAAATGTCAGTCCTGTGGATCGGTAGACTTGGCGAGCGTGGTTTAACACGTAGGGTCTCAACCGGAGACATGCACGACATTTGTTTTAGAAAATAAATTGCAAAATTATTTCGGAATTGTCAAAGGAATTATTAATTTGATTTTTTTTTGAGGCACAATCAAGAGTGTAGCCATGTCTTGGGAATTGTTAAATCGTTTTGAATGAATGAGAGTTGCATACTTATTCACTAAGAATTTAATTCGTACTATTTTGCTAGAATTGCAAATTCTGAAATTTATATCTCAAGAGAGTTTAAATTTGAAACTAACCTAAATTATTTCGTTGTTCTCGAGAAACGTACACATCATTTTTACGAGTTTTGAGAAATTATTTGGTGTACGTGAGTTTTGGGTCAAGATTTAAATGCATGAACTACCGTACCTCCTACGGATGTTTACAAGTTTGATTTGAATTTTAGGTGCGTAATGTTCTTGAGTCAAGTTTGAGATTTTGGAATGTTTGGATTTGTTTTAGATTCGGTTTTGGGTATGAGAGTTTATTGAAAAGTTTACTTCGCGTAATCTATTTTGGGTATAAAGATTTTGAGGTCGTCAAAAAATATAAAGTTTCCATCAATATCATTTTAATTTTATGGGAACCATTTGTTGCATAGAGTTTGCATACAGTCTAATTGTAGCATCTTTAATTTATGTAGCCAACGATTTAGAAAAGTGTAAGCATTTTGTTAAGTGGCTTTGAATTTGAAACCGTATCAAGTTGAGTTCATAATGTGACCAAGATGCATGCATATAACGTTTGCATAGTTTTGAAAAAGTAAATTGATGCATATTATTTGTTAGATCCCAAACTATCAAGAATGTAGAAAGATTAAAGAACAGGAACAACAATTATGTCACTGAAGTTGTATATTGTATAACCATCTTTATCAATGACTTCAACCTTAGGATCATCATCATCTTTTGAATCTGAAGCAATCATTAAATCTGAGAACTTATTCTGAGTCATGTTTGATGCAAAAAAATTTAGATTTGAAATTTTTTCAGACTCATTATCAGAATTATCAAAAAATATTTCTGAATTTTCATCATTATCTTTTAAAGATTCAATATCTGAGAATTCATCATATGTTTCTAGATGTTCTGATTTATTATCAGAATGATCTTCTTGACAAACTTCAGAAAATAATTCAGAAGTATGTTCAGAAGATAATTCAGAAGTAATATCAGTTTTAATAATTGGTTCAGACTTTGCTTCAGAAATAATTTTTGATTCAGAAGTGTGTTCAAAAATATGTTCTGAAATATTTGAAACATCTTTATGTATTACTTCTGTTTCAAAAAAATTCTCTGTTTCACCAGAACTAAGAGGTTTTTCTTCAGAAAATAACGACCCTCCTTTTCTTTCTTGACGAGAGATCAAACCAAAGTCCAAATACGATCCCGAGGAAAAGTGTATTGCCAAAGGTGATCAACTCGCCAGATCCTACCTACTCCAAGGTATTCCAAACAAAATATACATGAGTATAGACATACATCGAACCACTGCCAAGGGTATGTGGGAACAAATCGAGAAGCTCATGCTTTGAACCAAGGTAGGGACCCAACTCGAAATCAACCAACTACATCTCTCAATATGAAGAGTTCAAATCAAAGGAAGGGGAAAGTCTCTCGGACACCTATGAAAGGTTCGTCAACCTACTCAATAAACTAAGCAAGAATGAAGTCCAAAAGACCAAGATAGAGAACAACGTGAAACTAGTCAGCAAATTTCTAGCTGAACTAGACCTTTACGAGGTCCACGCGACATTGAAATAAGACGAAGAAGAAGTGCTTGAAGCACTGGCTGCCAACAAGAAAACTTCCAAGTCTTTCAATCCACTTGCTCTTGTTGCCAAAGATCATCAAGACGATAGACGATAGACAAAAGAATCCATCAGTTGAACAACGATACTCTTCACGGATTGACGACATCAAAGCTACTTCCTCATCAAGCTAGATGGGAAAATATCATCGAAAACCACAATCCAAGATGGGAAAGAGAGCAGATCTAGGCACCATATCTGAAAGAAACAAAGGAAAAGATCTTCGTAGAAAGAACAACTGATGAGAATTTGGCTCACATTCATCATGTTACGGAGATGTCTACACGAGAACTGAAGGAGTACATTTATATGCTAAGGAAAGTTGCTAAGCCAAGACATGAAGTACACACGAAGCACATAATGTTGTACTTAGAAAGGTTGATTATGGCAAGATCAGTATCGTCAAGTTTCCGATTTTCCACGTCATGCTCCAAGATACCAAAGATTGGATGTTCTCTGAAGCTGCTGTTCCCAATCTACATATAGAAGATCTGGAATTCTTATACATTGAGGTACGAGACAAGAGATGAAGATCTAGAGATGAGCAAAGAGGTTTGAGAGCCATAGTCCGATTTGTACAAAAGGGGATCCAATTCAGTTATTTTCATGACTTTCAACGTGGACTTGAAAGCAAGCAAAAGAAGATCTTCATCACAAAGCCTAATCAAAGTTATTCTCGGATTGGACAAACTCAGAATTCTCACCATCTTTACCAACCCAACTCATGGAATTGTCTACATCAACAACACCAGTACCTAACGCTTCTTACGCTTTGATGAAATAACTCCCTATTCTTATGGTACACTAACAGTCATTCTCTTAAGATTATTTGCTGAACTTGGTTCTGATAGAAAAGTGTCACTTCAACTTAGTCGAATTCAGAAACAGAAGATTGTTGAAGTTATGTAGATTATCGACAAGTGTTTGATCTATTGCCAAATTCTACGACGCTTTGAAGGAATGTTCGAGATCCAACAACGAGCTTCTTTCACACAAAGTGGGAGATTGTTAGGAAATTATTTTGTTGTGTAAAAGGAATTGATCTTATTGTAAATAAGGCAAATAAATAATGCCTTATTCCTTTATTTCCTTATTACACTTTCCTCTATTGATAGAGATCATAAGATAGCTTCAAAAGAAGACCTCGTTCTGAAACTTAGTTCTGAAGTGATTCAGAAGAGATAAAGAAAGAAAGCTCAGAGCTCTGAAGTACAAAAACAGAAGGACTAAAGTGAAGATAAGCCTAAGGCATAACTTCTGAAGTGGCTACTTCAGAAGTTCTGAAGATTCTCATGCTGTTCTGAAGAAGTTCTGAAAAAGTTCTGAATTATGTTCTGAAGGTGTTCAGAAGTAGTTCTGAACTTACTTCTGTTTGTCTGTCATGTAATGTACTGTTACTTTAGCATTTCCTATTGTATATAAAAAGAGTGTCTGTTAGATACTTTATTTGATGTGTCTATTGATATCTTTGTAGATTTTTAGAATCCTAATCTACTCAGAGATGATCCTATTCCAGAAGTTCCTATCACATGAAATATTTTTGGACGAACTGATTCATCCTCTATACTAGAAGCTACTATTTTTTGGAACTTTCCCATATGCTTAAGCGATTTTTATGGTTTCTTGTATTCTCGAAAACTATTGGAAATATTTTGGAGGATTTGTAGAAGATCTAACCAAGGCTTGCAAGAGTTTTGTTGGGATCTTTCAAGTTGTTGAATAGATAATATTTTTTCGTATTTTGAGATCTAGTTTCACTATTTGTTGTAGATTTGATCTTGTAGTTGTTTGTAGACTTCGTTTGTTGTTTTGAGAAGATTTTTGGAGGTATTTACTTATGGATCTCAAGCCTTCACTAATGAAATATAGAGTTTGGGGGTTTAGAAACTAGGTTTAAGTTAACTGTGGATCCCAGAATATCAGGTAGCGGTGTATTTAACACAATAATTAACAAGAACATGATGAATAGATTGAATAACTTCACTATGTCATGTATCTCACTTGTAAGAGTTTGTGGTTACAATGATATCTCTCTAATAATCTCTTTAGAATTATATGAATTAATGTCGTAGTTCTTCTAATGTTAGCCCTAACCTTGTATTTGTATGAATAGGAAAATAAGATATAAGGAAAGTAAGGTTAAGGCATTATACAATTACCTTATTTACAATAAGATTGTTTACATATATTTAAACATTAAATCTTTTCTAAAACTTAAACCTTCCTAATTAACAACTTTGTTGACTTTACAATTAAACCCTTCACATCTTCAATAGTTGTCATCTCGAATAAAACAATTTCAGACCTAACAATCTCCCCCTTTGTATTCGAGATTACAATTTATCAAATCAGCACTTTTGAAGACGATGAAATGTTGTCAACAAATATTCATTTTGAAACCTTTTGCTCCCCCTACGAATATGATCACTTGATAAGCTCTGATGCTCCCCCTTAGCATTAGCATGTAGTTCACGAATAGAAAGTCGAAGGAGCCTCGATGTTGTAGGGTAAAATGTTTCTTCAATTTGAACTTTGTCATATGATGCGATAACTTGAGTTTGTCGGGTTAGGCGATGCGATGAACTGAACTTGTCGGATGAGGCATGATGCGATTTCTTCAATTTGAACTTGTCGTATGATGAAATAATATCGGATCCGAGGACTGGGTAGTATCTTTGATATGCAATAAACGTCAAAGTGTCACTTTTCTTGTTTCTTCATTCACATGTGCCTTTGATACACTTTTTCTCCCCCTCATAATAAGTATTTGTCTTTCATATACTTTTTCTCCCCCACGGAATGATAAGGAGAATATGAAGCATTATGAATAAACAAAGACAATAATTGAACAAGTAAGTGGAAAAATGGGTAAAAAGCTAACATAGAAGCACAAAGAGCAACTATTGTCACTTAAATCAAAAATAAATTAAATTTTGTGGGCTATATTCAGTGTTGGCAGCTGGTTGGCACTGATAGGACTTCCAATTATCACAGAAGTAAGTTATAAAACTAACTTCTCAAACTGTTCCGGCATAAACACAAAGATATGCAATTTGAATCACAAAGATATGCAATGTGTCAAAGAAATATTTTATATATTATGGCTCAAAAATAAACTCGATGTGCACAAAATATGAAGTTCGAAGACCGGAGGTGTGTCTTCTTGTTTCAATTTCTAAATCTTCTGAGTGAAGAATAGATAGATGATATGTTAAATCTTCGTGATATATGAAACAAACACCTTTTGTGAGATACTTGAGTAGCTAGGTGGGGTGACACAAGTTATCGACATTGGGTCCATGTCTATTTTCAATATTCATCTCCAAATAATCAAGAATGAATAGATTGTGTGGCTACTCGGATAACTGTTTAGGTTTGGTAAGGACAAAATGTTTTCTTTTTAAGTCCTGTCACACTCACACCTTTTTCTTTAATCTCACAAGCACTCAATTTTATTTTATCATAATTACACCCTTTCAAAATATATCTAACCTAGGGGTGTGTTTCATGGGCAGGTCCTTCCGGCTTTGGATTGACCACTTAAATTTCTAATTCCTAACATACAAATTTCTTATATGAGGTTGAAACAGTTGAAGTTCGAGTTCTGAACTGATGTATTCAGAAGTCATAATCCAATGTAAAACGAGTTCTGAACTAAGATATTCAGAAGCCAAAATTAAGAGCAGGTTCATAGCTGATGTACTATGAAGCTAATAGTGAAATATGATACTCCCCCTTAAAAACTACATAACCTTTTAAATGATCATGTCATGTGATGTGAATATTCAGTATTTAGGATGCACATGACATACCTACAAAACAAATTAAAAAGATTTTGGTTCCCAAGCTTTGTTGGGTCCTTGGAGGTTAGCTTTAAAAACAACAAATAGGGAATTGGAGATACTATAAGTACCACACCATTTATGAACGAACTTTTGATCGACAAAATCATTTGTTCTGCAAGTAGAACAACAAAGAATTGTAGCACTTAGACTGATTAGCTAATTGATAGACTTGACAGAATAAGGCAAATCAGACATGGAAACAAATGATTTTGCATTAACTACAGGAGATTTTTGTGGCATGTTTCCAAAACTATCATCTGTAGTTGATTTCTTTTTCCAAACCATTCCAAATTTCTTAAAATTACCGGAATTAGCAACAAAATCATTGTGAGACCGATTAGAATTAAGAGTTTGAGAATTTGGAGAACCATATGATTTGGAGCTGTTCAAATAACTAATTGACTTACCATTTGAAGAGTATTATTCTTACAGACACTTTTTGGAGAAAAAGAATGAATTGAACTTGAAGCAGTTTTGTGAGAGAAAATAAAATCAGTATTAGTTGATTTGTCATGTGGAGAAGGAACAGTAGTACCCGTACTAAGCTGTTTAAGAATTTTATCTTTAATTGAATTTTCTTTACTTTGTTTTTGCACAAAAGATGGTCTCTTTCTTTATCGGACAAACTAAAATTAAATGTTGTTTTAATTTCAAGAACTTTTTCAAGCTTCTTGAGTTTGTCAGATAAATAATCTTTTTCCTCCCTAATCAAATCATATTTACTTTTTAATTCAGATCTCAAGTTATTTTCAGTCACAAGATTTGATTGTAATTCGGACAATTTCTTTGAAAGTTTAGAAATTTCGTCTTCAAAAATTTCTTTTTATTCTCAACATCTTTCTCTAAACGTTTATTCTTTTCGGAAATTAAAACACTTTTCTTCAAAACATTAGTTTTATTTGTCTCAAACACTTTTCTTTCATCTTCCAAAAGATTTTGGAGTTCAGAAATTTGCTTTGACAACTCCAAACCTTTTGTTTCGGAAGATTTTCGTTCTAAAATCACAACCTGCTCAAAATTATACACTTGTTTAGAAAGGTTTCTTATTGTCAATTCACAAGCTTTAATTTTACTTTCAAATGCTTTGCGCTCAGTATTAAACTTGTGTTTGTCATCTGAAGTTAAAAGCTTTTATTTCTCAAATGTCATGAATTCAGATATTTTACTTGAAAGAGAAACACTGTAAGTCTCAGAATCTTTAACTTTCTCTAAGTCAGAAATTTTCTTTTTCAAATCAAAATTTATTTTTATCAACTCAAGGTTTTTCGGTTCACAAAATTCTCATGCCTTGTATGATATGTATTCCTAGAAAGTTCGCTGAGTTGATTTTGAAAAAACTCGTTCTCATTTTTCAAATCTTTTCTTGCTTGTTCTGAGTTATGAAACATCGATTTGAGGTCAAAATGTTCTCTAAAAAGTTCATCAAGAACGTTCATGTTATTCGTGTGTCTTGTTTTGAGTTTAGCAATTTTCACATTTACCTCAGAAATTTGGCTTTGAGAACTCATCTTGAACTAAACCTGCACAGCTCAATTACACAGTTAGTTCGTGGTTACCTAATAAAATGATCTCGATCGGTGAATTTTGAAGTATTGGAAACAAATGATTTAGCATTAACTACAGGAGATATTTATGGCATGTTTCCAACACTATCATCTGTAGTTGAATTCTTTTTCCAAACCATTCTAGATTTCCTAAAATTACCGGAATTAGCAACAAAATCAATGTGAGACCGATTAGAATTAAGAGTCTCGGAATTTGGAGAACCATATGATTTGGAACTGTTAGAATAACTAATTGACTTACCATTTCAAGAGTAGTTGTTCTTAAAAACACCTTTTGGAGAAAAAGAATGAATTAAACTTGAAGCAGTTTTGAAAGAGAAAATAAAATCAGTATTAGTTGATTTGTCATGTGGAGAAGGAACAATAGTATCCGTACTAAGCAATTAAAGAATTTTAACTTTAATTGAATTCCCTTTACTTTGCTTTGAAATTACATCTTCATGTTCTCTAATTTTGCACAAAAGATGGTCTCTTTCTTTATCTGACAAACTGAAATTAAATGTTGTTTAATTTCAAGAACTTTTTCAAGTTTCTTGAGTTTGTCAGATAAATAATCTCTTTCTTTCGTAACCAAATCATATTTACTTTTTAATTCAGATCTCAAGTTCTTTTCAGTTACAAGATTTGATTGTAATTCAGACAATTTTTTTGAAAGTTTAGAAATTTCGTCTTGTAAAATTTTCTTTTTATTCTCAATATTGTTCTCTAAACGTTTATTCTTTTCGGAAATTAAAACACTTTTCTTCAAAACATTAGTTTTATTGGTCTCAAACACTTTTCTTTCATTTTCCGAAAGATTTTGGAATTCAGAAATTTGCTTTGACAACTCCAAACCTTTTCTTTCGGAAGATTTTCGTTCTAAAATCACAACCTGCTCAAAATCAGACACTTGTTTAGAAAGGTTCATTATTGTCAGTTCACAAGTTTTAATTTTACTTTGAAATGCTTTGCGCTCGATATTAAACTTGTGTTTGTCATCTGAAATTAAAAGCCTTTGTTTCTCAAATGTCATGAATTCAGATGTTTTACTTGAAAGAGAAACACCGTAAGTCTTAGAATCTTTAAATTTCTCTAAGTCAGAAATTTTGTTTTTCAAATCAAAATTTATTTTTATCAACTCAAGGTTTTTCTTTTCACAAAATTCTCATGCCTTGTATGATATGTATTTCTAGAAAGTTCGTTGAGTTGATTTTGTAAAAACTCGTTTTCATTTTTCAAATATTTTCTTGCTTGTTCTGAGTTATGAAACTTAGATTTAAGGTCAACATGTTCTCTTAAAAGTTCATCAAGCACGTTAATGTTATTCGTGTGTCTTGTTTTGAGTTTAGCAATTTTCGCATTTACCTTAGAAATTTGGCTTTGAGAACTCATCTTGAACTAAACTTGCACAGCTCAACTACACAGTTAGTTCGTGGTTACCTGATAAAGTGATCTCGATAGGTGAGTTTTGAAGTATTGGAAACAAATGATTTAGCATTAACTACAGGAGATTTTTGTGGCATGTTTCCAACACTATCATCTGTAGTTGATTTCTTTTTCCAAACCATTCTAAATTTTTAAAAATTACCGGAATTAGCAAAAAAATCATTGTGAGACCGATTAGAATTAAGAGTCTGAGAATTTGGAGAACCATATAATTTGGAACCGTTAGAATAACTAATTAACTTAACATTTGAAGAGTAGTTGTTACAGACACCTTTTGAACAAAAAGAATGAATTAAACTTGAAGCAGTTTTGTAAGAGAAAATAAATTCAGTATTAGTTGATTTGTCATGTGAAGAAGGAACAATAGTATCCGAAGTAAGTTGTTTAAGAATTTTAACTTTAATTGAATTCTTTTTGCTTTGCTTTGAAATTACGTACATCTTCAAGTTCTCTAATTTTGCACAAAAGATGGTCTCTTTCTTTATCGGACAAACTAAAATTAAATGCTGTTTTAATTTCAAGAACTTTTTCAAGTTTCTTGAGTTTGTCAGATAAATAATCTCTTTCTTTCGTAACCAAATCACATTTACTTTTTAATTCAGACCTCAAGTTCTTTTCAATCACAAGATTTGATTGTAATACAGACAATTTATTTGAAAGTTTAGAAATTTCGTCTTCGAAAATTTTCTTTTTATTCTCAACATCGTTCTCTAAATGTTTATTCTTTTCAAAAATTAAAACACTTTTCTTCAAAACATTAGATTTATTGGTCTCAAACACTTTTCTTTCATTTCCAAAAGATTTTGGAGTTTAGAAAAATTCTTTGACAATTCCAAACCTTTTGTTTCGGAAAATTTTCGTTCTAAAATCACAACCTGCTCAAAATCAGACACTTGTTTAGAAAGGTTTGTTATTGTCAATTCACAACTTTCAATTTTACTTTCAAAGGCTTTGTGCTCAATATTAAACTTGTGTTTGTCATCTGAAGTTAAAAGCCTTTCTTTCTCAAATTTCAAGAATTCAGATATTTTACTTGAAAGAGAAATACTGTAAGTCTTAGAATCTTTAAATTTCTCTAAGTCAGAAATTTTGTTTTTCAAATCAAAATTTAGTTTTATCAACTCAAGGTTTTCTTTTCACAAAATTCTTCAAGCCTTGTATGATATGTATTCCTAGAAAGTTCGTTAAGTTGATTTTGTAAAAACTCGTTTTCATTTTTCAAATATTTTCTTGTTTGTTCTGAGTTATGAAACTTAGATTTGAGGTCAACATGTTCTCTTAAAAGTTCATCAAGCACGTTCATGTTATTCGTGTGTCTTGTTTTGAGTTTAGCAATTTCCGCATTTAGCTCAGAAATTTGATTTTGAGAACTCATTTTGAACTAAACTTGCACAACTCAACTACACAGTTAGTTCGTGGTTACCTGATAAAATGATATCGATAGATGAGTTTTGAAGTATTAGAAACAAATGATTTAGCATTAACTACAGGAGATTTTTGTGGCATGTTTCCAACAATATTATCTTTGGTTGATTTCTTTTTCCAAACCATTCTAAATTTCTTAAAATTACCGGAATTAGCAACAAAAACATTGTGAGACCGATTAGAATTAAGAGTCTGAGAATTTGGAGAACCATATGATTTGGAACCGTTAGAATAACTAATTAACTTAACATTTGAAAAGTAGTTGTTACAGACACCTTTTGAACAAAAAGAATGAATTAAACTTGAAACAGTTTTGTAAGAGAAAATAAATTCAGTATTAGTTGTTTGTCATGTGGAGAAGGAACAATAGTATCCGAAGTAAGTTGTTTAAGAATTTTAACTTTAATTGAATTCTTTTTACTTTGCTTTGAAATTACATCTTCAAGTTCTCTAATTTTGCACAAAAGATGGTCTCTTTCTTTATCGGACAAACTAAAATTAAATGTTGTTTTAATTTCAAAAACTTTTTCAAGTTTCTTGAGTTTGTTAGATAAATAATCTCTTTCTTTCGCAACCAAATCATATTTACTTTTTAATTCAGATCTCAAGTTCTTTTCAATCACAAGATTTGATTGTAATACAGACAATTTATTTGAAAGTTTAGAAATTTCGTCTTCGAAAATTTTCTTTTTATTCTCAACATCGTTCTCTAAATGTTTATTCTTTTCAAAAATTAAAACACTTTTCTTCAACACATTAGTTTTTTTGGTCTCAAACACTTTTCTTTCATTTCCAAAAGATTTTGGAGTTTAGAAAAATTCTTTGATAATTCCAAACCTTTTGTTTCGGAAGATTTTCGTTCTAAAATCACAACCTGCTCAAAATCAGACACTTATTTAGAAAGATTTGTTATTGTCAATTCACAACTTTCAATTTTACTTTCAAAGGCTTTGCTCTCAATATTAAACTTGTGTTTGTCATCTGAAGTTAAAAGCCTTTCTTTCTCAAATTTCAAGAATTCAGATATTTTACTTGAAAGAGAAATACTATAAGTCTTAGAATCTTTAAATTTCTCTAAGTCAGAAATTTTGTTTTTCAAATCAAAATTTAGTTTTATCAACTCAAGGTTTTTCTTTTCACAAAATTCTTCAAGCCTTGTATGATATGTATTCCTAGAAAGTTCGTTAAGTTGATTTTGTAAAAACTCGTTTTCATTTTTCAAATATTTTCTTGTTTGTTCTGAGTTATGAAACTTAGATTTGAGGTCAACATGTTCTCTTAAAAGTTCATCAAGCACGTTCATGCTATTCGTGTGTCTTGTTTTGAGTTTAGCAATTTTCGCATTTAGCTCAGAAATTTGATTTTGAGAACTCATTTTGAACTAAACTTGCCCAACTCAACTACACAGTTAGTTCGTGGTTACCTGATAAAATGATATCGATCAGTGAGTTTTGAAGTATTAGAAACAAATGATTTAGCATTAACTACAGGAGATTTTTGTGGCATGTTTCCAACAATATTATCTTTAGTTGATTTCTTTTTCCAAACCATTCTAAATTTCTTAAAATTACCGGAATTAGCAACAAAAACATTGTGAGACCGATTAGAATTAAGAGTCCGAGAATTTGGAGAACCATACGATTTGGAACCGTTAGAATAACTAATTAACTTAACATTTGAAGAGTAGTTGTTACAGACACCTTTTGAACAAAAAGAATGAATTAAACTTGAAGCAGTTTTGTAAGAGAAAATAAAATCAATATTAGTTTATTTGTCATGAGGAGAAGGAACAGTAGTATCCATACTAAGCTGTTTAAGAATTTTAACTTTAACTGAATTTTCTTTACTTTGCTTTGAAATTACATCTTCAAGTTTTCTAATTTTGCACAAAATATGGTCTCTTTCTTTATCGGACAAACTAAAATTAAATGGTGTTGTAATTTCAAGAACTTTTTCAAGTCTTTTGAGTTTGTCAGATAAATAATATTTGTCCTCCGTAATTAAATCATATTTACTTTTTAATTCAGATCTCAAGTTATTTTCAGTCACAAGATTTGATTATAATTCAGACAATTTATTTGAAAGTTTAGAAATTTCGTCTTCAAATTTTTTTTTTTTATTCTCAATTCTCTAAACGTTTATTCTTTTCGGAAATTAAAACACTTTTCTTCAAAACATTAGTTTTATTGGTCTCAAACACTTTTCTTTCATTTTCCAAACGATTTTGGAGTTCAGAAATTCGCTTTGACAACTCCAAACCTTTTGTTTCGGAAGATTTTCGTTCTAAAATCACAACCTGCTCAAAATCAGACACTTGTTTAAAGTTTCTTATTGTCAATTCACAAGTTTTAATTTTACTTTCAAAAGCTTTGCGTTTAATATTAAACTTTTGTTTGTCATCTGAATTTAAATGCCTTTGTTTCTCAAATGTCATGAATTCAGATATTTTACTTCAAAAAAAAACACTGTAAGTCTCAGAATCTTTTAATTTCTCCAAGTCAGAATTTTTTTTTTTCAAATCAAAATTTAGTTTTATCAACTCAAAGTTTTTCTTTTCGCAAAATTCTTCAAGCCTTGTATGATATGTATTCCTAGAAAGTTCGTTAAGTTGATTTTGTTAAAACTCGTTTTCATTTTTCAAATCTTTTCTTGTTTGTTCTGAGTTATGAAACTTAGATTTGAGGTCAACATGTTTTCTTAAATGTTCATCAAGCACGTTCATGTTATTCGTGTGTCTTGTTTTGAGTTTAGCAATTTTCGCATTTAGCTAAGAAATTTGGCTTTGAGAACTCATCTTGAATTAAACATGCACAACTCAACTACACAGTTAGTTCGTGGTTACCTGATAAAGTGATATCAATCGGTGAGTTTTGGAGTATTAGAAACAAATGATTTAGCATTAACTACAGGAGAATTTTGTGGCATGTTTCCAACAATTCATTTGTAGTTGATTTCTTTTTCCAAACCATTTTAATTTCTTAAAATTACCTGAATTAGCAACAAAATCATTGTGAGACCGATTAGAATTAAGAGTCTGAGAATTTGGAGAACCATGTGATTTGAAGAGTAGTTGTTCTTACATACACCTTTTGGAGAAAAAGAATGAATTAAACTTGAAACAGTTTTGTAAGAGAAAATAAAATCAGTATTAGTTGATTTGTCATGTGGAGAAGGAACAATAGTATCCGTACTAAGCTATTTAAGAATTTTAACTTTAATTGAATTTTCTTTACTTTGCTTTGAAATTACCTCTTCAAGTTCTCTAATTTTGCACAAAAGATGGTCTCTTTCTTTATCGGACAAACTAAAATTAAATGTTGGTTTAATTTCAAGAACCTTTTCAAGTTTCTTGAGTTTGTCAGATAAATAATCTTTTTCCTCCGTAACCAAATAATATTTAGTTTTTAATTCTAATCTCAAGTTATTTTCAGTCACAAGATTTGATTGTAATTCAGACAATTTATTTTTAAGTTTAGAAATTTCGTCTACAAAAATTTTCTTTTTATCCTCAACATCGTTCTCTAAACGTTTATTCTTTTCGGAAATTAAAATACTTTTCTTCAAAACATTTGTTTTATTGGTCTCAAACACTTTTCTTTCATTTTCCAAAAAAATTTGGAGTTCAAAAATTCGTTTTGACAACTCCAAACCTTTTGTTTCGGAAGATTTTTGTTCTAAAATCACATCCTACTCAAAATCAGACATTTGTTTAGAAATGTTTCTTATTGTCAATTCACAAGTTTTAATTTTACTTTCAAATGCTTTGCGCTCAATATTAAACTTGGGTTTGTCATCTGAAGTTAAAAGCTTTTCTTTCTCAAACGTCAAGAATTCAGATATTTTACTTGAAAGAGAAACACTGCAAGGATCTTTAAATTTTTCTAACTCTGAAATTTTGTTTTTCAAATCAAAATTTATTTTTATCAACTCACCGTTTTTCTTTTCACAAAATTCTTCATACCTTGTATGATTTGTAATCCTAGAAAGTTTGTTGAGTTGATTTTGTAAAAACTCGTTTTCATTTTTCAAATATTTTCTTGTTTGTTCTGAGTTATGAAACTTAGATTTGATGTCAACATGTTCTCTTAAAAGTTCATCAAGCAGGTCCATGTTATTCGTGTGTCTTGTATTGAGTTTATGTCGGGTTAGATCGGCCCGACAAGAATTTATGTCGAGTCTTAAAGGCTCGATAAAAAAATATGTCGACACAATATGACTCGACAAGTTTTTATGTCGGGTCAAATTGGTTCGCAAATAAAAACTTTATCGATTTAAGAGTTTTGAGGAACAAGAAGATGTGAACTTTTGGGTGTCGAGAAGTTTGTTTGATCAGGGGTATCGAATTCTGATTTGTCTTAATCGATAAACTAGAAAGCAAGAACGAAGGATTCTTGACTAAAAAGATCTAGAGTAACAAAAGTTATCTAGTCTTTTTATAGACAAGAAGGGCTAAGTTCTCGGGTTTCCAATTTTCACAATTAAGAATAAAGCAAAATTATTAAGATTTATGATGTTTACTTGAGAATTCCTAAACCAGAAAAGCTGCAGGAGACACTAGTTCCTGAGTTTTCTATTGTTAAAGAAAAGCAAAAGTACTCAAAATAAACGAAAGTAACACAATTTTAAAAAATAGGATTCGATAAACACTTGATCAAAAGATCTCGGGTGTTATGATTGTGCGTGTGGTGTGACAAGATTATGAGTTCGAGATCTTAGAAAAAGTATCCAGATTTCTTGATTAAACAAACACAGATTAATTCGAATTTAATGAACAGATTTATAGCGGATGAAAAGAAATCGACAAAAGTCAAGAGATCTAGGGGAAACTTCTCTGATCCAATCTATACTTCTCTTATCCAATCTTGATCCAATCTATCAAAGAAGTCGGCATGTCATTGATGTAAATGTTGATTACAAGGATGATCAAGAGAAATCTATATAGAGTATTTTTCTATCAAGGATTCTATATCAGAAATTACTACTTTCTATTTATACTAGTATACATATATATAAAAATACATGTATGTACATACATCACAACCCCATTATATTTTTACATGTATACTAGTAAAATATAAAGTCTTCTGCCTTCAAACTCTAAGTTGTCCATTCAGAGTTTCTATCCGAACTCTGAATGTCTATATTTAAAAAACTCAAAAAATGAGAAAATTTCTTTACACAAATAGTACTCTTACATTGTGTCACATCATCAATTGTAGGTTTTCTTTTAAATAACTCATTTGAATACATTTTCACCATGTAAATACTTTTAAAAAAAAACTTACAATACAGAATTTGAGCTTCGATACTGGGAGTCGATGATTCTTGGCCATTTCATCATTGAAAGCTAAAAAGAAAACAAAGGGTTGCAAAATTATTTTGATGGAGAAGATCAAAGAAGTGTAACCGTAGAAAATGAAGGGTTTTTAATTTGGACTAAATGTAAAAACTAAAAAAGAATGAAAAATGCGCAATAACTAAAATTAATGTTGAAAAAAATATACAAATTATTTTAACTGATTATTTTTATAAACATGGAACATGTTATAAAGTTTTATACAATATCTTTTAACAATGAAATTGAGCGTAATTGAACATTATTATTATTCTCAATTTAGCATATAAAAACCGGAATAATTAATAGGGTTATAAACTATAAAGTATATTAGATGTATGATAAAAATTATTAATAACAACCATAGTTTAAATACTATTGTATAACATACAATTTAATTATACTTTAATTAAACTAAATTATATCTCAACAATTTCATAAATTATGAAACTGACTTGTTAATGAGTAAAATTTTCATTGATACATATGCAACTTGGAATCGATTACATAGAATTATTTCTGCATCTTCAAGCTTTTCTTTCTTCATGTGTATAGGATCTTTACCATCTGCATTCACTCCCAACAGTTACGATTTCATTCTCTATAACATTGATGAGAGTGATATTGATCCCATTAGATTGTAGCATAACTTATATATGAAAAAATGAAAAGTTAATTAACATAAAGAAGAGAAAGTGAATAGTTAACTAACACTAATTGCAATGTTCATGTAAAAATACAAAAGTCTTCATACTTCTATGAAAACGTAAATTACATATAGGGATATAAAAGTCTTTAATATAATAAACAATTTTAAAAATAAAATATCTGACAAAATTTAGAAACAACAATCCTTCTCCCTAACATTGTCGTGTCAAATTTGAGAAATTTAGAAGCAACAATCTTGCTCCCTAAGAATGTCATGTCATCACTCATTTAATGTATATATAAATATATGTTATAAATTCAAAAAAACCACAAAATTTCTAACCAATAATCATACTCTAAAAAGGTGTCACGTCATCTTGGTGAGTTTTCTTTTTATATAGATATACAAGTAAAACAAAATTAGACAAAGTAAAAAAGATAAATAAAAAGAACACACATACACAACATAAATAACTTCAAAAAAATGAGAGATGAAAAACCTTTGTGAATAAAATATAAGAACAAGAAAGAAAATTTTGAAACGAAATTTTCATCAACAACAACATATAACCCACACAAATAATAATAAAAATGTAATAGTTGTTACTTGGAAAGTTTAGGAATAACATTCGATATAGACGATCAAAAAATTCGATGAAAAAACAACATATAAATACAACATATAACACAAATAAAAACAAATGTAACCATATAAATCATAATAAAATGCAATAATTCTTACATAGATTTTATGGAGGAAGAACAACGGTATCCAGGATAAAATAATTCTGCAAGGAAAAACACAAATCACATCAATAACAACATATAACTCATATAAAAACATAAAATAAACCATATAAACCAAATCATAAAACAAAAGAAAAAAATGTTACCAATAACATATAAACCACACAAATCATAAAACAAAATGAAACAATTCTTACACGGATTTAACGAAAGAAGGACAATGGTATCGACGATAAAAAAATTCTGCAAAGAAAAACACAAAATACATCAATAACAACATATAACTCACATAAAAAATAAACCATAAAAATGTAGCCTCCATCTTAATTAGGAATTCAATTGTATAATTTGCAATATGATGGAGGATTCGATAAAATAAAAGAAAAAAAATGTTAGATGAGATATAATATATAGATGGGATAAAAAACGGAAATGGAAAACCGAAAGGTCTATGACTTTTATTACTTAATAAAAGACAATTAATATGAGGAAATAGAAAAACGAAGGGGTTTCAACCTAAATTAAATGTAAAAACTAAAAAAAATAAGAAAGTGGGAGGATGCGCCACGTGGACTTCCAATGTTTCGCCATGTGGACTCCCAATGTTTCTCCTTTATATATATATAGATAGATTATATTTATTAATTAATAGGTAAAGGGTGTTTTAGTAAATTGATTAAATATAATTTAATTCCTTTTCTTATTTAATAATCATCAATCAAGAATTTGGTTTCCTTAATTATCTCAACAAATTTATTTTTACAGACTAGAAGGGTACTCGCGCAATACAGCGAGATACATCTCGATTTTAGGTTTTATTTTAATTTTTATCCCTATCGATATTCTAATGATTTTATGTGGTTTTGAGAGAACGATTTTAATGTTCAATTAAAAGTTTTTTTTATGTGATTTCTTTAATTCAATTTTTTTTATCATAATTTAATTATGTTTGATAACAAAATAATTTATTTTTTGTTTAATAATATAACTTTTTATAATGATAATAATTAAGTTTTCTGTTAGAATTCAATAATTATTTTAATTATACTTTATATTTTTTTATATTTAAAATTAAATGTTTATCCTGTATTTTGGATGATGATTATCTGCAATTAGTTATACGAATTCAGAAATAAAGCTTTAATAAGTTGTATTTACGCATAGTTTACTTGTAATTTTGAAAATTAAGTAATTAGCATTAAATAGCAGTATCTAAGGCTTAAAAAGTTGTTTTTAAGAGTTTTTTGTCAAATGCTTTATAATATACTATAGATATAGATTATTGTTTCTTGACCCTTCAAACAACCATCTCATCATCGTTTGAATCATACCATCTCGTTCTTCCCATTTGTCTTCACAGTTTTCTTTAAATTTGGAAATTTGGTTTAGAAAGTCAAGGGTCAAAGAAAAAGAATCATTTGATTTGAATTAAATCATCCACTTGTTCCTTTATTTATTCTTTTGTTACCTCACGGTCTCATGTATAATCCGCTAAACCTTCACCTTCATACTCTTTCATTAATGGCTTTGTTAAGTATTGGAAAGGGGAATGGAGGAAGGGGTATTATATTGGTATCACAGTTGGTATCATAATGGTATCATAATGGTATCGGTTGGTATTACAATGGTATCATAGTGGTATCACAATGGATATTGCATGTATTTTAGGTATCATATTGAGAATCGTTTGTATGTATCTTTTTTTAGTAATTTCAGTGTTTATAGGTATCACATTGTGTATCTTGTGTATGTTATGTTTAATTGGTGTTCGCCCGGTTTACCGACTTTTTTTTAACAATGTCGACGTTTTTATGTATCACATTATTAATGTTGTGTTTACTTGGTGTTCATTGGAATCAAATTTACTGGAGGGGTGAGATAGGAGATAGGAGAGAGAGGGAGAGGGAGAGGAGAGATGATATTTTTAAATACCTAAATTGCCCTTTAATTAAAATTTTAAGTCAACTTACCAAAATTATTAATTTCCTAATTTATTCTTTGATTTGTGGTTGAGATTGGATCTTATTGTTATCACAAACAACCTAGTTCTCTCTTGAATAGCCCCCTATATATATTTATATATATATATATAAGTTTTAAATACAAAAAGAAATATAAAAGTTCGTAAAAAAGTAGTATTTTAAAAAAAGGCAAATGTTTAAAGAATAATAATGAATAAAAATAAATTTTAAAATTCCATTGATTGTTATATAAAAATTACAAGGTAGAAATAACATTTTTATGTGATAAAATAAATAAAAAAATAAAATCATAAGTTTTCATTTATTAACATTGTTAACATACTAAGAAAAAACGTCTAAATCAATATTTGATTTATAAACATTGATAGTTTAACAAAAGCAAATATAAAATAATTATATGTTTTGATTTATAATCATTGTTATCTTAAAAATAGTTAAATAAACAATATATAAACTTATTTAATAAAAGTAACTTAAGAAAAAATAAATAAATTATTAAATCAAAAATTTTGATTTATAAATATTGTTAACATATTAAGAAAAATAAATATATAAAATTACCTTACTAATTAAATATAAAATATTTATAATCATATTAATATAATAAAATATTTAATTTATATTGATTGTTACCTTTAAATTATTATATGTTAAATAAAAAAAAGTATGAAATTATGTTAATTATTCTCTACATATGAAATTAAAAATATGGATAAATATAATTATTTTGATT
Organism: Silybum marianum; assembly: GCA_036898165.1. Lineage (NCBI taxonomy): Eukaryota > Viridiplantae > Streptophyta > Magnoliopsida > Asterales > Asteraceae > Silybum > Silybum marianum. The sequence continues at coordinate 14,455,449 of CM072536.1, read as the reverse complement.
ATATTGATAATTATGTAATTAAATAAAAATCATAAGAAAATCATAAGAAAATGAAGAGTTGCCCATTAAATGATTCATTACAAATAAAAAATAAATCAAAATTTCAACAAAAAAGATAAATATTAATATTTGCATCTCGTTGAATCTTTTTCCTCTATCTTCTTTTATATATACTAGAAATGTACTAGTGAGATATATCTGGATTTTAAGTTTCATTTTAATTTTGTCTCCATAGATGCTCTAATGGCTTTATATGGTTTTAAAAAAACGATTTTAATGTTTCATTTAAAAATCTCATTTTTTATGTAATTTATTTAATTCAAAATTTGTTTTATCATACTTTTGGGTTTAATAACGAAGTACTTTATTTTTGTTATTAAACTTAATAATTATCTTAATTATATTGACTTTAATAACGAAGTAATTTATTTTTGTTTTGATATAACTTTTTAAAAAGATAATAATTAAACTTAATAACTATATTAATTATATTTTAAATTTTTTAGATTTAAAATTAGATGTTTATCCTGTATTTGATCATAATTATCAGCAGTTAGTTACACAAATTAAAAAATAAAGCTTTAATAAGTTGTACTTACGCATAATATACTTGTAATCTTGAAAATTAAGTAATTAACATTAAATAACAGTACCTAACGCTTAAAATTTTGTTTTTAAAAGTTTTTGGCCAAATGTTTTATAATATAATATAGATATAGATATATTGATGTTAACATACTAAGAAAAACAAATATATAAAATTACCTTACTAATTAAATACAAAAAATTTATAATCATACTAATATAATAAAGATATTTTATTTATATTGATTGTTACCTTTAAATTATTATATGTTAAATAAAATAAAAGTATAAAATTATGTTAATTATTGTCTACATAAGAAATTAAAAATATGGATAAATATAATTATTTTTTTATTATATTGATAGTTATGTAATTAAATAAAAATAAAAATAAAAATAAAATCATAAGAAAATGAAGAGTTGCCCATTAAAAGATTCAGTACAAATAAAAACTAAATCAAAAGTTCAACAAAAAAGATAAATACTAATATTTGTTTCTCGTTGATTCTCTTTCCTTTATATTCCTTTATATATATATATATACATATATATTGATTGATATCTATATATATATATATATATATGTGCTATATTATAAAGTATTTGGCCAAAACCTTATAAAAACAACCTTTTAAGCTTTAGTTACTGCTATTTAATACTAATTACTTAGATTTCATGATTACAAGTAAATTGTGCCTGAGTACAACCTATTAAAGATTAATCTCTAATTTCGTGTAACTAACTACAGATAACTATAATCAACTAGAGGATAAACATCTAATTTTAAATATAAAAAATATAAAATATGATTAAAATAATCATTGACTTATAACAAATAAAAAAATTATATTATTAAACCAAAAATTAATTATTTGATTATTAAACCTAAATTAAGTTATGATAAAAAATTGAATTAAAAAAATTAAATAAAAAAGAGAGCTTTTAATTGAAATACTAAAATCTTTTTCTCAAAACCACGTAAAACCATTAGAACATCAATAGAAATAAAAATTAAAATGAAACTAAAAATCGAGATGTATCTCGCTGCATTATGCGAGTACCCTTCTAGTAATATATATATATATATATATTGATTGATTGATATTAACATACTAAGAAAAACAAATATATAAAATTACCTTACTAATTAAATACAAAAAATTTATAATCATACTAATATAATAGAATATCTAATTTATATTGATTCTTACCTTTAAATTATTATATGTTAATTGTTAAATAAAATAAAGAGTGAATTGGGGATTTGGTCCCTATGGTTTGATAAATTTTTGGGATATGGTCACTATACTATGTTTATTGTGGATATGGTCTTTGTGGTATTCAATTTACTTTAGTCATGGTCCATCTAACTAACGACTTACTAACTCTGTTAAATGAAGGGGTCATTTTTTGCATATACTTAATCTTTTGTCTTTTTATATAAATATAAAAACAATATTTTTATACATATATGTATATATAATATCAAAATAAATAAATTATTATACTGTTGTAGATATTCTTTATTTAAATAAAAAAACTTAACTATATTAAATAAATTAAGTTATATTGTTTTAAAAATTAGCTATATTAAATTGGATTTAATTATATTAATTTGTTTGAAGAATTAATTATATAAATAGGTTTTGGTGCAATTAATATTTAAATTAAACAAATCAAATCATAAAATCATATTTTATTTTAAAAAAATTATGTTAAACACCATACAATTTTATTGTTTTTTTTAATTATTGCAATAAACAAGTTTATTATCGATATTTTAACACCAAAAATTATTTAAAACCACTAAAATACAAACTCCAATTTTATCATACTAAAATAAGGTTTTTGATTTTCATGTAATTTTTTATTCATAGATTCAACGTCAACTATTTAAATTTTCACCAATGAAAAATTTATTTTTTACTTTCATATTTCTAACTTAAAATTAAACAAATTCGTTCATAAATTCAACAAGTTTTCATACCGAAATAATTAAAAATATTAAAACGATAAAAATATTTAATTTTAAATAGTTGAAGTTGAAGTTTTGAATAAAAATTACATGAAAATCAAAACCTTATTTTAGTATGATAAAATTGGAGTTTATATTTTAGTGGTCTTAAATAATTTTTGGTGTTAAAATATCGATAATAAACTTGTTTATTACAATGATAAAAAAAAAAAAAAAAATTAATTCGTGTTTAACATAATTTTTTTAATTTAAATAAATCAATCATAAAATCATATGTAATTTATTCGCTCTAAATAAAATAATATATTTTTTTATGATTTGATTTGTTTAATTTTAAGTATTAATTGCATCAAAATCTATTTATATAATTAATTTTTTAAACAAATTAATATAATTAAATCCAATTTAATATAGTTAGTTTTTAAAATAATATAATTTAATCTATTTAATATAGTTAAGTTTTTTTTTTAATTAAACAAATCATATCTACAATAATATCATAATTTATTTATTTTAATATTATATATATATATATAAATATTATTTTTATATTTATATGAAAAAAGACAAAAGAATAAGTAGATGGCTAAAATGACCCCTTAATTTAACAGAGTTAGTGAACCGTTAGTTAGGGGACCATGACCAAAGTAAATTGAATACCATAAGGAACATATCCACAATAAATATAGTATAGTGACTATAGCCAAAAAAAACTATCAAACCATAAGGACCAAATCCACAATTCACTCTAAAATAAAAGTATAAAATTATGTTACTTATTGTCTACATAAGAAATTAAAATATGGATAAATATAATTTTTTTTATTATATTGATAGTTATGTAATTAAATAAAAATAAAAATAAAATCATAAGAAAATGAAGAGTTTTCCATTAAATGATTCATTACAAATAAAAAATAAATCAAAATTTCAACAAAAAAGATAAATACTAATATTTGTTTTTCCTTGATTCTCTTTCTTCTATCTTCCTTTATATATGTATATTGATGATTTATATTGATTGTTACCTTTAAATTATTATATGTTAAACAAAATAAAACTATGAAATTATGTTAATTATTGTCTACATAAGAAATTAAAAATATGGATAAATATATATTTTTTTGATTATATTGATAGTTATGTAATTAAATAAAAACAAAATCATAAGAAAATGAAGATTTGTCCATTAAATGATTCATTACAAATAAAAAATAAATCAAAATTTCAACAAAAAAGATAAATACTAATATTTGCTTTTCCTTGATTCTTTTTCATCTATCTTCCTTTATATATACCTCCCCTTCTCTCTCTCTCTCTCTCTCTCTCTCTCTCTCTCTATATATATATATATATATATATATAGGGGAGGGATCATACGAGAACCACCCATATTTAAGGGAACAAAGGAACAATTTGTGGACCATATATGATGTAGGTTTCACATAATATTAAATCATTTATGATTTAATTTAATTTAATATTAAATCATAAATGATTTAATATTATGTGGGACCCACATCATATGTGATTCACAATTGTCCCTTTGTTTCTTTAGAAATCAAAAGTTCTCGTTTGAACCTTCCTCTATATATATATATATATATCCTCCTGAACCTCCCCTTCTCTCTCTCTCTCTCTCTATATATATATATATAGAGAGAGAGAGAGAGAAAAGGGGAGGTTCAAGAGGAAACGCTAAAAAAAACTGAAGAACACCCTGGGAGACCGCCATCTGGTAACATGCATTTGTGCATATGCATGAATGCATATTTATGCATTGATGCATAGAAAAAAATGTCGTCTAGATGGCGGACTCTCAGGGTGTTATTCAGTTTTCTCTTTTTTTAGCGTTTTCTCTTGAACCTCCCCATATTGATTGATGATTATTGTCTACATAAGAAATTAAAAATATGGATAAATATAATTTTTTTGATTATATTGATAGTTATGTAAGTAAAATAAAAATAAAAATAAAATCATAAGAAAATGATCATAAGCTAACTTATAAGTCAGCTTATTGATAAGCTAGTTGGAGTAGTTTATGAGAAGGTTTTTGAGACTTTTTCCAATTTAAAGTCTGATTCATATTATTACTTATTATTAATGAATATTAAAATAAATAAATATTAACTGTTAATCATAAATAAAAATATTAATGTTCATATTGAATATTAATTTATACTAATTAAAAATGATTAATTAATTTTAATTACACATTGTTAATTAATTTTAACTATACATTATTAATTAATTTTAATTATACCATAAAATATAATTATATTATACCATTTATTAGTTTTAATTATTATTTAATATATTAAGATATCAAAAAGCAAATATAACAATTCTAATAATGTTCATGTATGATACATAAAAATTAAAGTCATACTTATTTATTACATAAATAAATTAAAATATGCTAAATATTTTTAATAAAATATTTACTTTAGTTATTAATTATATTTTTAGAAAATATTAATTAATTATAAAATGTGAAATTGATCAATTTTATTGATATTCATATGTAATGGTTATTGAAAATAAATAGATTATAGATTATGCATATTTTTTCTAAAATTTGTTTAACAAATTTTAAATTTATAGTATATATATATATTAATAAATTTTAAATCCATTCAATTAATATTTTATATTATTTAATTTTATATTATTTTTTTTGTAACAATTAATATATTATATTATTAGAAATTTATCTGAGTTATATTATGAAATATTTGTAATTGACTAGTTTTTTCAAGATGTCTTTTTTGGTCATTTTACCTTCTCATAAGCTAGTTTTTGCCAAACATAACTTAATCATCAGCTAGCTTATAAATCATCAACTACCTTATAAGTTATCAACTAATTTATCAGTTATAAGCTAACTTCTCTTTCCTCTATCTTCCGATATATATATATATATATATATGTATCGATTAAGTGTCGTATTATTAGGTTAAGGCTTGTGTCGTACAGGTTAAGACTTATGGGGGATGAGGCTAGATAACCCATCTACCCAGGTTCGAATCCAGACGCAAACAACTTGTGGCCACTGAGAAATTATCTCAGGACTAAATGCTTTAACAATCTTAAAATTGTAAGGAATTAGTCTAGGCAAATGCCTAAATACCTTTTCAAAAAAATATTATTTCATGAAGATAAAAGAATAAAGTGAGAATGCATGCATACAACGAGAAATATTTTAGATTTAATTATTTTAAACCATCGTGGACATAAGAGTTTACTATTGAATAATATATATGAATGAGTACATAATTTTAAAAGTTCTTTTTTATTCTTGTTTGACCCTAATAAGCTAAAGTCAGTAAGGCTATAGAAATGACGAGGTGTGTTAATTTTGCTACTATCTTATAATAATGTGTCGGGTGTTGATTTAAATGATATCTTTTCTGAATTGGTTATTGGTGATTTTGCCATATACTTGATGGCGTAGTTAAATTATCAAGTTTGTCAAAGGTTCATATTGCTACCCTAATGTTTCAGTTGTTCATCAAATTATATTGACAATACCTGATATTATCTTGTTGGTATACAATTTCAAATTTTCTTTCACAATACCTGATATCATCTTCCAAACAATCCAAGATCCTAAGACCATGTTCATTAGTGATCTTAATGGGTAAGATTGTGAATAAGACAAACTATGGACTTCAAAAAATAAATAAAAAAGAAAATACATTATTTTAGATTAACATTTCTAACTATTTTTATATACGTATTGTAAACATAGTTGGAGTTTAGCAAGTTTAGCTATTACTCGTTTCTTCCTAAATAAGTGTCAATATTTATATTTTAATTTTGAGTTAAATACAAATTTGGTCACTGCGGTTTACAAATATTAACATATAAGGTCCCTTAAAGATTTTTTTAACATTCAACGTCCATGTGGTTTTCATTTTATAACAGTTAAGATCCCTCATCCAACTTTTCCGTTAAATATTAACCTTTTAGCATATTTTCTTTATTTTTCAAACCAAATGGACCAAATCTGTAATTTACTCTAAACTATATAATTATATTAATATTTTATTAATTATATAATTTTTATATTTTATGAATTATATTACATATTTATATGCGCCTAATATTTTTATTTAAAAAATAGTTATATATTTATCTTTTATAAAATATATTTTATATTTATATTAATATATAAAATATAAATAATTTTATAAAATATATGCAAAATTCAATTTATATTAGAAACAGTTGATTATACAAATTGCATATATATAAACTTTAAAATTCAAAAACATAAACAGTAAATCAGACCACTGTACAAATTACATAAATGGAAGGTTCAAAATTCAGATACATAAAATATATAAAAATATAAAATATAAATACACGTACAAAATAAATTTTATATAATATAAATATAATATAATCTTAAATATACAAGAATTAATAATTTGTAGATATACATATATACAAAATATGTATAGATAGAAGGTTCATATACATAAAATATATAAAAATACAAAATATAGAAAATAAATTTTATAAAATATAAATATAATAGAATCTTAAATATGCAAAAAATTAATAGTATGTAGATATAAATATATATGGTAAATATAAATATAAAAGTTAAATTCAAACATGTACAACATCGTTGTCATCAAAATGATCTTCATAAAAATCTACCGTTTCACCTTCGTCACCATCTCTATTCACCGTATATATGTATATCTACAAATTATTAATTTTTTGTATATTTAAGATAATATTGTATTTATGTATATTTTACAAAATTTAGCTTGTATTTATATTTTATATTTTTATATATTTTATGTATTTGAACTTTGAAACTTCCATATATGCAATTTGTATAATTAACCGTTTCTAAGATAAATTGAACATTCCATATATTTTATAAAATTATTTATACTTTATATATAAATATAAATACAAAATACATTTTATAAAAGATAAATATATAAATATATAAATAATTTTTAAATAAAAATATTAAGTGCATATAAATATGTTATATAATTTATTAAATATAAAAATTATATAATCAATAAAATATTAATATAATTATATGGTTTAGAGTAAATTACAAATTTGGTCCATGTGATTTGAAAAATAAAGAAAATATGTTAAAAGGTATATTTAACGGAAAAGTTGGATGGGGACCTTAACTATTATAAAATGAAAACCACAAGGACGTTGAATGTTAAAAGATCTTTATAGGACCTTATGTGTTAATATTTGTAAAGCACAATGACCAAATTTGTATTTAACTCTTTAATTTTTTTGAAAATAGGTGTTCATTTTCAAAGGTAAATACTTACTTTCCAATTTTATCGTCAATTTTAAAATAGAAAAATTAATTACTCCATCTTTTATTAAAGACCAAAATATTATTTGGTTAACTAATTAAAAATGCAGTAATTACACATATTTAAATTAGTTTGCTTTTTTTTTAATTATGGACATTTAATTTGTGACGGAGGGAATATGTTTGAATAAGGTCAATTGTAACAATTTTTTTAACCAAAAAGAATGAGGTGTCTAGTATCCATCATTGCCTCTACCAGGGTTCTACGTAAAGCACAATTTTTTGAGTGAAAAGGTTACCTAGAATGAGTTGAACCGGCCTAGGAGGAGATCAAGGGTGCGTTTGATTCGGTGGAATTGAATGGAATCTAGTGGAATTGGAATGTTGAATTCCTTTGACTAGATTCCATTCCGTTGTTTGGTTGGATCTTTTTGAGAGATGGAATGTTTAAATTCCTATCAATTCCACAAATAGTCGATTTTTTCATTCCTTGGCAATTTGTTAGGATTTTGTTGGAATGAAATCTTAACATTTCATAATACCCATTATACCCCCTCATTTAATATACCTAGATTACTAAAATATGTCTTACCCTAATATGGTAAAGAAGCCGACATTTTTCATCCAAAATCAAATACGTTCTTCAGCAACTAGGTTCTCCATCGTCTCATGCAACAACTAAAATATGTCTTGCCCTAACAGAAGCTGTTTTGCTGTTTTTCTGCAGTTTTTTGCCGTTTTCTGCAGTTTTTAGCTGTTTTTGTTGTAAAAAAATTATGATTTTTTGTTGTTTTAGCTGTTTTCTGCAGTTTTTAATTGTTAAAAAAATTAAAGAATTTTTATGTTAAAATAATTGAAGTAATTAATAATTATTTTATTAAACTAATTTTAGTTTTAAAAAAATTAAATTTAATAAAAAAAGTATTTTAGTCACTTATCGGAATTTCATTCCAATTCCAAAGCTACATTCTGTGAATCAAACAGACAGATTCCAATTCCTTCAACAAATTCCATTTTAATTCTGTCAACCAAACAGCTGGCCAAACCTGACAACATTCCATCCATTCCAATTCCTTTAAAGTCAAATTCTTCTGACAGATTACATTCCATCCAATTCCATTCTGCGAACCAAACGCCCCTCAAAGATTTATTTGTTGTATACCAATATTATAATATGTCTTTAAAAGGATATGTTCATAGGACTTTTCTCAGAAGTGTGACGTAAAACAACTAACACTACCTTTTATTTTAAAATTGTCATAAAGAACTTGTTAAAATGCCGAAAAGCATACTATAAACTTTGCAACGCTTTTACCTAGAATGCACAATTATTTGATTGTATAAAGTCAAGTCATATAGAACCATCTATTGGAACACTTAAACATTTGCGCCGATTTTGTTGTGGTGTTTAAATTTTCAATTTTTTGAATGTGATCAATGCTTAAAATATTTTTGTACCAGGCTCTTGTATTGAATAGGTGTGGTTATTGGACTTTTACTAGGATTCATACACGATATTGTTTATTTATATTGTTGTCAAAAAACTTATATTTATTGTTTTATTGTTCCCATATCCCATATGAGGAAAAAGAAATCTCTTGTTACCTCTTCCCTATCTCTTCCATAATTCTCCGGACATCAACAAATCATCTAGCTTTTTCCAATCATAAAAAATGAAGAGATGTTTTGAAAGGCTGATATAATTACATGTGGTGGTTGTTGTTTATCGCCGTAAAAAATCATTTTAACTTACAACATGACTTTTGATAATCTAGTTGTTTATGGCCTAATATGTATACATATTGGCATTGGTGACAACCCAGAATGCTTAATTATTCATTGTTGTCTAAGTAACAATAATCGTCATCATATCATGACCGATTAATTTGATACAATTTGGTTCCTTTTGTATCATTGGAAACTCATTCAGAAAATCTTCTCAAAAGGAGCATTCAGTCCATAGTAGTTTCCTTCTCCAATATTTGCATCCTTTCCGTTCATAGATATCAAACAAAGTATTGAAATCCTAAATGATTAGTTTATCCCAAACAAGTACGTAGTGATGAATATGTAATCAAAGCAGACATAAAGACGAAAATATCCGTTAAAAAGCTTTGGTGGAATTTATGAAGAAGGCAACTGCATGACAAGGGTGCGCATATATTGAAAGTTTTGTATGCAACTTAACATTTTTATTCAGAAATATGAGTACAAAACAGATATGCCATTAACTAAAACCAAAAACACACATGAATTTCTTTCTTCTGTAAAGAAATTAACCACTGTTTTATTACATAGATTTCTCTCAACCTCCTTTTATTCAGAAAAGCATAACTGCATAGCATATATACATAACGTTGGCCGGCCAACATCACTCTAGGGTTTCAAAATGACACCAAAAGAGTCGAGGTAATCTCTTGAATTTCCAAAGAATCCGATAAACTTACCCTTAGTCACTGGCAGAGAGAAACTAGTCCCACCACCTTTGCCGTATAACCCATAGGTCATCCTTTGTTGGTATGAAAAGACAAGGACGTAATCACGGTATTACTCTTATATAATGCAGCTGTTCCACTGACCTTGTTGAAGTCCTCATTTTCATTAAAGATCACCCGAAACAAATCCGTCATAAATGCTATATATATATGTGTGTATGTGTGTGTGTGATAATATAAGAAGATGTAATGCCACCATCGCCACCATATGTATCGGAATAGTGACTGTGAGACATGATCTTTATCCTCATAAATGAACGTGATGGAATCTATGACGTTTGCACTAGCGGAATAGTGACTGTGAAACATGATCTTTATCCTCATAAATGAACGTGATGGAATCTATGACGTTTGCACTAGCGACTCGGAAACCGACAATCCTACCATCTGGCTTGAATGTCCAGAATGAACTCCACCCACACCTCCCCATGGTCCAACCTCTATTTGATTACCCTGCAACATTAATTAATAAAAAGTGAAGTGATACTAGAATTATAAAGAAATTAATTAAAAATCCTACATAACAATAAATTGCAATAAGAACGAAACAAACGGAAGAAATAACAGAAAAATGTGGTTAGATCCTTCAGCATAAATACAAAAAAGATTGTAATACCAAATATAAACGACTCTATATCAAAAAGATAAAACAACTCACTGACAACATGAAAAGATGATAGATTTTCATATCAAGAGAAGATTTACACCGTCAATGACAGCGCACCAAGGGAACAACGGACAATCACGGCAACCCTTTTCGTCGTACTTCCTCTTCTCCTTCTCTTCTTTCTCTCCCTGCCGAGCTTGTTGGAGTGCCATTTCCTTTTGTTTCAGAGGGGAGGATTTTGTGATCCAGAAAATAAATACAATATAGGGCAACCCTATTTCGCCCAAGTTGTTTCAGAACCGGAAAAAAGAAGCGGTTTTTCGCAGTTAACACCTATATATTGGAAATTTAAGCCAATAATAAACGCTATTGGTAATTTAAGTGCAAAGATAACTAACAAAGCATCCACCAACAAAACTCAGATTTGTATGGTGAGACAAACTAACAAAATATGTGTATCTCAAAAGATTTCAATCATCTCAAAATTATAAAGGGTTGTTTGGTTGGTTTTTTATTAAGTTTTTTATGGATAGGGCTTTTTGTGTTGAGTAATCTGTTTGTATAAGATTGGGAAGGGTTTTTTCATAGATGGGAGGGAGTGATTTTTAATCAGGAGGAGCAGGTTTCAATTTTTTTTTGGCTTTTTGCATAAAGCTCCTGCTAGAAGGTTACTGAACAAGCCACTGCCACTACCAAACAGTCATGTACAGTTCACTGAATAAGTAGTAAGTCCTATTAAGCTGTTAACAAACGACCCTAAGGGTCTGTTTGTTAGAAGTTTAATGGGACTCACAGCTCTATACATGACTGTTTGGTAGTGACTTAATGATATAGAAAGCGGCTTATTCGGTAAGCATCTCGGGGGGAGCTTTATGCAGAAAGCCAAGATTTTTCCAAACCTGTCCCTCCTAATTAAAAAAGGGAAATTGGCTCAGATAACCAATCCACAAAAACCATTGTCATCAGTAGTCATCTCTCTCCTCTTTTGACTAAAATAGCCAAACCTTCCCCAAAAACCATTGCAAACGTCCGTTAAATACACAAACCTCCGCTAAACACCCTAAACCTCCTCTAAATACATCCAAACCTCCTCTAAATACCCTAAACCTCCACTAAATACCCTAAACCTCCTCTAAATACATCCAAACCTCCCTAAACATCCGCTAAATTTTATTTTGATGAATTTTTTATTAAATTTTTTATTAAAATTTTACAATTTTGACCCCTATAATTATTTAATAAGTTACTTTAGGTCCTTTACTTTTTAATATTTTGTTTTACACCCTTATTACATTAACGTACATAATCGTATATCAATTAAAATACGTCTAAAAATACGTTTTTATTTTAAAAAGTTACACCATTATAATCGTCTTGTCAATACCTTCGAAATAAGCTCAATATTGAATATTTTTTTATTTAATTATATTATTGTATATTATATATAATACGGTGTTTTTAATATTTACATTTTATACTCTTATCCATAGGGAGAAACACATTGCCTCAACACCCGTTTTGAATGCCTTAGAACCCCGAGAATTATCGATACCTTCTAAAGCCGACCCCACCGAGAATTGCCTCAAATATAAAATTTTGGTTTTCTTAAAACCTTACAAAGCCATATTAAAACACCGTGAAAAATAGAAATCGAGATGTATTGCTGCATTGTGTGAATACATTTCTAGTAGTTATTTATTTAATTTGTGGTCCATCTTTTGATTTTTCAATTTTCGTGTTATACCTTATCATATTAAAATACATAATCCTATACATAATCGCAGGCCCGGCCTAAGGCAGGGCGAGAAGGGCAACCGCCCTGGGCATCATTCATCCATAGGGCATCGATATCTCAAACCCACTATAGAGTTATAACCTATGTTACGTGAGGGTGTTAAAAAAAGAAAATATTTATCAAAAATCAACAAGAATCTTACACGTGTACTATTAAAAAGAAGGGAAATCCTCCAAAATAACCATTATATACCATCAAATATAACAATATAGCCAAAAAAATTTTGCAATACTAACCATTCTCCTCGCCCCCGGGGCGAGGTTGACCAAGTCAACGGATTTTTTCCAAAAAAAATAATTGTTTAATTAAATAGATTTCAATAATAATATAAAGTAAATCGGTCAAATAAGGTCATTCCAAACATCAAATCAAAGTATTAAATAACAATTTAAATTTGAAAAAAGTCTCACCTCGATAAGCGTGTATCACCTCGCCCCCGGGAGCGAGGTTAACTTGGTTAACGATTTTTATTTCGAAAATTGTGGGAATCAGATTCCTTAATAATAAATGAAAATGAACCTCGTCGAAGTATGTTAATTTTAAACAATCTTTCCAGATAATCCTAGAACGCCGACTCAATCCAATCGCCCTCGGGATTGACGGGGTATTATTGAAATTTATTTGGCAACGAGGAAATGTTTCCAACATCCATATCTGATAGGTTAACCAAAAAAACATTGTCAAAAAATGTCAATAAATCCGTAATTAACATATTATACAGTACATAAACAACATTAACTAACCTTTAGAGCATATACGAAACCATTCAAGGTGTATTTTTTGAAATTTTTATTTTTCTCCAAGTGACGCTGCATCGCACTTTTCAACTGGTCATAAGTTAAGCGCCATATATATGAACCCCATTGGTATCGGTTTCAGTGACCCAAGTTTTCAACAAGATGTAGCATCCAACGGTCAATTATATGAGTTGGTTTTCTTCCTAAAAACACAGAATGAAGGATGACAATGAGGCACACCCGCACCGCATCCTCGTCTGATGTGTTTTTATTTTTCTTAAGGCCGTCCAATGTACTTTTAAAATCACTGACTTTAATATGACAATTTTTTTGGTTTTTACCAAACAATCTTTGGTTAATCAATGGAATGGTTTTCAGTTGTGGGCGAACCTCTGACCCAAATAGAAAACTGGTAACTAAACAAAACTCATTTTTACCGAAATGAAAATTGTATCCACCAATACGGTAATGGATTTCTTCAAATTCAGTCTGGTAGGAATAATCCTCGAGTTGCACCATCAAATTTATTAAACAAGAATCGTTATTTTTCTTATGTATTTTTAATCACGAGCCAAAGCACATTTCGCTAAACATTTTAAACCTTTTTGAATTCACTTCTAATGCATTTTAAATATCTTTTAAAACGGATATTTGTGCCCTGATCGTCAAATCGCTTTGTGTTAAACCCTGTTAAACAAAAATCAATTATTAAGTTAAATACTAAACAAAAAGATAAATTAAGTTAAATTAAAAGAAAGAGAAAATTACGTACGGATTGTTCCATTTTGTCGTTGTCGATAGAAGTATTTCTCGGAATCAAAGTGAAGAAAACGATAAAATCGACAGAAAACGAGCCAATTCGATAGAAAACACGAGAGGATTTGAGAGAAAACGAAAGATTCGAGAAAAAACAACGTTCGAATGAATTTACCGTTTTCCATATCGTTTCTTAAATACGAAAACCGGCCATAAAAAACAAAATACCGGGTCAAATCGTCCATTGAGTTGTCTCGTCGCGTAAGGAATCAAATATCATAATTTACGAGAAAATCTTGACCAGGCAGATAAAATCGTATAAACCAGATAAAATCGAATCAAGTCAGATAAAACGAATCAAACCGTTGAGATGTTATGTCACGTAATGATTTAAATATAACAATTTATGAGAAAACCAGATAAAACCGGATCAAACCAGATAAAATCGGATCAAACCAGATAAAATTGAATAATCCATTGAGTTGTCTCGTCGCATAAGGAATCAAATATCACCATTTACGAGAAAATCTTGACCAGACAGATAAAATCGTATAAACCAGATAAAATTGAATCAAGTCAGATAAAACAAATCAAACCGTTGAGATGTTATGTCGCGTAGGGATTTAAATATAACAATTTACGAGAAAAACCGGATCAAACCCAGATAAAATCGGATCAAACCAGATAAAATCGAATCAAATCACTGAGTTGTCTCGTCGCGTAAGGAAGCTGATTCCCACAATTTTCGAAAAAAAAAATCGTTGACCAAGTCAACCTCGCCCCCGGGGGCGAGGTGATACACGCTTATCGAGGTGAGACCTTTTTCAAGTTTAAATTGTTATTTAATACTCTGATTTGATGTTTGGAATGACCTGATTTGACCGATGTACTTTATATTATTATTAAAATCTATTTAATTAAACAATTATTTTTTTTTGGAAAAAATCCGTTGACCTGGTCAACCTCGCCCCCGGGGGCGAGGAGAATGGTTAGTGTTGCAATATTTTTTTTGGCTATATTGTTATATTTGATGGTATATAATGGTTATTTTGGAGGATTTCCCTAAAAAGAAAGAGCTCTAGCATACTATAATTGGAGCTATGTACTTTAAGAGTATAATAAATATTTAAATATTCTTATCTTATATATACCTTTAAATTAAAATTTTAAATGGTGAAAAATAAGATAACAAGCAATTGAGGATGCTTATTCGATTTCACTAGAAGGGTACTCGCGTAATGCAATGAGATATATTTTGATTTAAGTTTCATTTTAATTTTTGTTTCTATCGATGTTCTAATGGTTTGATGTGGTTTTGAGAAAAATATTTTAGTATTTCAATTAAAAGTTATTATTTTATTTAATTTATTTAATTCAATTTTCTATCATAATTTAATTTAGGTTTAATAACCAAATAATTTATTTTTAGTTTAATAAGATAATTATTTTATTTGTTAGAAGTCAATGATTATCTTAATCATAGTTTAGATTTATTATATTTAAAAATTAGATGTTTATCCTGTAGTTGGTCATACTTATTTGTAGTTAGTTACAGGAATTTAGAGATGAAGCTTTAATAGGTTGTACCTACGCACAATTACTTATAATCTTGAAAATTAAGTAATTAACATTAAATAGCAGTAACTAAAGCTTAAAAAGTTGTTTTTAAGAGTTTTTGACTAAATGCTTTATAATATAATATAGATTTATTACCCTTTTTTTAATTTTCTTAAAAATTTAAATGGTGAAATGTTAGGTCTCAAATTATTGTATCCGAGATGACAACTATTGAAGACATGAAGGACCAAAAATGCAAAGTCAACAAAGTCAATAATTAGGAAGGTTTAATATAAGGAAACGTTGCTTTATTGTAAATAAAGCAAGTGTATAATGTCTTATCTCATAGTTTCCTTATTACAATAAATGTTCTACATATAAATAGAGGGTTAGGGTCATTTTTTAGGTGTGCGCAAGATTATCTATTAAGAAGAGATTAGAGTGAATGTAAGTCAATTACTAGAGAGCCTAAATTCTGTCAAATCATATTGTAACCGTACAAGTGAGCTATCCGACTACGAAGCTTCTTTAATCTTTGTGTTCTTATTGCATTATTCGTCATAATTAAAATTATCCTAGTTTATTTTATTTACTTTTGAAACTCTTTACATAAGAAAACTCAGGAACTAGTGACTATTGCAGCTTTTCTTACTAAAGAATTCTCTAGTAAAAATCATAAACTCTTGTAATTTTGATTTTTCATTAATTGAACAAATAAGAAACTCGAGAACTTAGACATTCTTGTCCATAAAAAGACTTGTTCTTTTTACTCAAGAACCCTTTGTTCTTGTTTTCTGGTTTATCAATTAAAGAAAACTCAGATTAAGTAATTTTGATCTTTTATCGAGTCCACTTGAGTCGACAAAATTTTTAATCGAGCCAACAGGAATCAATAAATTTTTTTTATCGATTCATTGCCTTATCGAGTCAAATTATTTTTGGTCGAATATTGATAAATTGAGAAAATCAAGGATATCGGGTACTCAGTGATCGATAAAAAAAATAAAAAAATTTCGACTCAAAATTGTTTCTTAGAAGTTTTATCGAGTCTCTTTTACCCGACAATAAATTTTATCGAGCCTCAAACACCCGACAAAAACTCTTGTCAACTAAGCTTCACCCGATAAAAGTTTTTTTTTTCGATCCCTATTGTATCGAGAAAACATTCTGTTTTCACGAGACAAACTCAAAAAATTTCAAAAACTCACTGATCGAGATCATCAAGCCAAGTACAATGACCACTCGAGAAGCTATAGCCATTGGTTCAGACACAAAACCCCCCGAGGTAAGTCTTTCATACTATTATCAAATGAATGACATGATGATACAATTGCAAGAACTTCAATCTAAATTGAAAACCGAGAAACTCTTGGTTTCAAAATTAGAAGCACGACTAGAAAATAATTATCATCAACTGCTAATTGCCCCATCTGAAATTGCAACATCTCGAAGTATTGCACACAATCATCAAACGGAGAAAGCGGTTTTTCAAGAAGAAAATATTCTCTTAAAACAACAAATCTCGGATCTCACACTTCAACTTAACAAATCTAAACGTGAGACCGAAGATTTTTCATCAAAATATGACATTGTGAGTTTTCAAAGACAAGACCTTTTGGAAAAACTCAAAGATTTGGAACTAAAACTGTATAAAATTGGTCAAACTAAGCACACAATTTATTTAAACGCTCCAAAGATTTAAGTTCAAAAGCTGGTTTAGGATTTGATTATCCGAAACATTTAGAAAAAACCATCTACAATACTCCGACTATCTATAAATTTGAATATCTGAACCTTGGTCCGGATTACAAAATTCAATTTATGAAGTCGGATTCCAACGTCGAAGAAAAGAAAGATTGGAAAAGACAAAACAAGAATTTTCACCAAATTCCGTTCTGCTATCCTCAAATAATAGAAGAGGAATCTTCAAAAGAAACTCTTCCAAATGATTATTTTCCTTCTTATTCTGACGAAGAACTTCAAAATAAAATTCCTGAAAATAAACCCTACATTCCCACTTTATTCTTAGAAAAGAAAATTATTCAACTTGAAAAAGTGTTGGAACATGAACGTTCTTCGTCGGACAAAGAAAAAGAAACGTTACTTTCCAAAATTCAAAAACTTGAGAACGAGGCTTTACAATAAAACCAAAACCGGGAAAATGATACAATTTCAAATATGTCTACATGTAAAGCCTTCGTTAGCTCGTATTTGGATGATTGTGAAGAGTTGTTTAAATTAGATCCAAACTATATTCATCCTAAACAAAAATGTTCCCCTTCTTTCGACCAAATTGATGCCTCTTGAGGAAATGCCTCGTTTTGACGAGTACACTGATTCCTCATCGAACCTTAAATCCACGGAACAGTTAGATGATTTAAATGCCGATTTTGACTTTAATCCTACACTTCCAAATCATACGGAGTTTTGGACAAAGGCAAAAAGCCAATCGAATCAGTTTTACTTCCAACGGATCCGAACGAGTGTTCCACAAGTCAAATGTATTACACTCATTCTAACCAAAAGGATCAAACTCATTTTTCCAAACCCATCAATTCTCATTATGTGAAAAATGCTAAACATGGTTTTATTCATGTTTCAGCTTTTCGAACTCATAATTCTAAACAGTTTCATAATGATTTTGTTGCTAAATCCGAAAATTTCAAAAAGTCTAAGATGGTTTGGAGAAAGAAATCAACTACAAATGATAATGTTAGAAACAAGCCACATACATCTCCTGTAGTTGATGAAAAATCATTTGTGTCCAAGACTGATTTACCTCATATTGTCAAGTGAATCGAACATCTAATCAGTCTAAGCACCACAAATCTTTGTTGTTCTACTTGTGGAACAAATGATTTTGTCGATCAAAGATTTGCTCATAAATGATATGGTACTTACAGTATCCCCACTTTCCTATTTATTGCATCTAAAGCTAACCTCCGAGGACCCAACAAAGCTTGGGTACCGAAATCTTTTTAATCTGTTTTGTAGGTATGTCATGTGTGTTCCAAATTCAGAATATTCACATCACATGACAATCTTTCAAAAGGTTATGCTACAATTGAGGGGGAGTACCACATTTTTACCATTTATTTAGTTTCATAGTATCTCAGCTATGAACCTGCTTTTAACATTATGACTTCTGAATACATCAGTTCAGAACTCGTACTTCAATATTTCAAAACTCTTTGTGCGTTAGATTTAGACGTTTCAATGGTCAAACCAAATCCGGAAGGACCTACCCATGAAACACATCCCTAGGTTAGATATCCTGAAAGGGAATGATTAAAATAAAATTGAGTGTTTGTGAGATAAAAGAAAAATGTGAGGGTGTGACAAGACTTTAAAAAAATATTTGGTCTTCACCAAAACTAAACAGTTATCCGGGTAGCCACATAATATATTCATTCTCGATTCTTGGGAGATGAATATTGAACTAGACATGGACCCAATGTCGATAACTCGTGTCACCCCACCCAACTACTCAAGTATCTTACAAAAGATATTTGTATCATATATCACGGAGAATGAGCATATCTGCTATCTTTTCTTCACTCGGAAGATTAAGATATTGAAAAAGGAAGACACACATCCGGTCTCCGAACTTCACATTCAATGCACATTGAGTCTGTGAAATGTATTTTCACATTTTGATCCTTAAAATTAGCATTTAATGCATAAATTCTTTCTATACATTGCACGAGTCTTTGTGATTCCTCAAGCATATCTTCGTGTTTATGCCGGAACAGTTTAAGAAGTTAGTTTTATAACTTACTTCTATGATAACTGGAAGTCCTATCAGTGCCAACCCGCTGCCAACACTGCATATAAGCCACTTAATTAAAATTTATTTTGATAAAGTGATAACAGTTGCTTCACATGCTTCTGTATGTTAGTTTTACACGCTTTATTAGTTAACTATTTTTTTTGTCTTTGGTTATTCATAATGATTCGGATTCTCCTAATCATTCTGAGGGGGAGAGATTGTATATCAGAGACACGACATCACGACATGAGAAAAGGAAGATGACAAATGTTGATTTGTTTTGAAGATAAAAACTGAAATAAATATGTTTTGTCGACTGCTGAAGATAAAGTTGAAGACTTATCGAGTGCTTAAGACCAGACATAAAGTTTCATCGACTCATCTTGGCCCGACATCAATTCTTGTCGAATCTACTTGGCCCGAGATTTTTTTTCATCGACATCACCTGACCCGACAAGTTTATATCCTACGACATCACGGATCCTTCGATTTTTCCAATCATGCTAATGTTAAGGGGGAGCAACGGAGATTACAAGAGATCATTTTCGTAGGGGAGCAAAAGATTCAAAAGAAAGATTTGTTGACAAAAGTTTCATGATCTTCAAAAGAAGAGTGCTGATTTGTTGAATTGTAATCTCGAATACAAAGGGGGAGATTGTTAGGTCTGAAATTATTGTATCCGAGATGACAACTATTGAAGACATGAAGGACCAAAAGTGCAAAGTCAACAAAGTCAATAATTAGGAAGGTTTAATATAAGGAAACGTTGCTTTATTGTAAATAAGGCAAGTGTATAATGTCTTATCTCATAGTTTCCTTATTACAATAAATGTTCTACATATAAATAGAGGGTTAGGGTCATTCTTTAGGTGTGCGCAAGATTATCTATTAAGAAGAGATTAGAGTGAATGTAAGTCAATTACTAGAGTGCCTAAATTCTGTCAAATCATATTGTAACCGTACAAGTGAGATATCCGACTACGAAGCTTCTTTAATCTCTGTGTTCTTATTGCATTATTCTTCATAATCATTGTGCTTGTATAATCTGGGATCTACATAAAAAATAATATAAAAGTATGATTAAATACATTATAATGTATTATTCTTTCCTTTTAAATTTATCAAGTTGATGATTATAAAGGAAGTTAGCTTTTAAATAAATATAACACTCATTTTTTAATTATTGTATTTTTTGTATTTTGTTTTTGCATGATTTTAAAGTTATAAATTTAATGGTTAAAGTGTTAGGTCTGAAAATATTGTATCCGAGATGACAACTATTGAAGACGTGAAGGGGCTAAAGTGAATAGTTAGCAAAGTCATTAATTAGGAAAGGTTTAATGTTTAAATATAAGGAAACATTCTATTTTGTAAATAAGGCAAGTGTATAATGCCTTAATCTTTACTTTCTTATACCGTATTTCCTATACATATAAATAGAGGGTTAGGGCTAGCATTAGAAGAAGAAGAACATTAGTGCGAAATATTGAGAGCTAAACTGTGAGAGATAAATCTGTTATTATTCAATACAAGTAAGATATCCGACTTCGGATCTTCATCATATTCATAGTGTTCTTCGTGTTCTTATTAATTATTCTTTATAAAGCACATCGTTACATCATATTCTGGGATCCACAATTGGTATCAGAGCAGACGATCAGAGTTCTTTTTCAATTTTCTGAAGTTATTCACGATACAGAAGGTAAATTTTCGATTTCTGAGTTTTTGAGTTTTTATCGATTCAAACTGTTTTAGCTTTACCCGATAAAAACTCATAATATTTTTTATCTGTTTTTCTCGATCCATACTTCATTATCTTTACCTGATAA
This sequence comes from Silybum marianum, assembly GCA_036898165.1. Classification (NCBI taxonomy): domain Eukaryota; kingdom Viridiplantae; phylum Streptophyta; class Magnoliopsida; order Asterales; family Asteraceae; genus Silybum; species Silybum marianum. The sequence goes on along the minus strand of CM072536.1, from coordinate 14,434,033 downwards.
AAAGTCTTATTTTGATAAACTTTTTTTTTCGATTCATACTTCATGTGCTTAAATTTTTTGTCGATCCATATTGAGTTATTCTTGATTTTAGTTAAAATTATTTAATCTGTTTTAATTAAAGTTATTCTATTTTATTTTAATTACTTTTGATATTCTTTACATAAGAAAACTCAGGAACTAGTGACTCTTGCAGCTTTCTTTACTAAATAATTCTCTAGTAAAAATCATAAACTCTAGTAATTTTAATTTTTTTTCTTGACTGAACAAAAAAGAAACTAGAGAACTTAGACATTCTTGTCCATAAAAAGACTTGTTCTTTTTAGTCAAGAACCCTTTGTTCTTAGTTTCTTGTTTATCGGTTAAAGAAAACTAAGATTAAGTATTTTTGATTTTTTATCGAGTCCTTTTAAATCGACAAATTTATTTATCGAGTCAACAGGAATCGATATAAGTTTTTATCGATTCATTGTTTTATCGAGTCAAATTATTTTTGTCGAATCTTGATTAATCAAGAAACTTGAATTTATCGAGACCCTTGGGATCGATAAAACTCTTCTTATCGATTCAAAATTTATTAGAAGTTTTATCGGTCTCCTTTACCCGACAACAATTGTTATCGAGTCTCATTCATCCGAGAAATCTTCTTTTCGAGACCATACCACTCGACAATTTATTTTTGTCGATCCTTCGTCACCAGAGAAAAATTCTTCTCGGTCTTTCATCACCCGAGAAAAATTCTTCTCGGCCCTTCATCACCCGAGAAAAATTCTTCGCGGCCCTTCATCACCCGAGAAAAACCTTCATCTATCAAGAACACCTTCTGTTTTCCAAAGAAATCTCAGAAAATTGCCAAAAACTCACCGATCGAGATCAATTTATCAGGTAACCCGTGCTCTCACGATGAGTTTTCTCAAAACCAAATCTTTGAGCTAAATGCAAAAATCTCTCAACTTGAAACCAGACACACAAACAATATGCAAGTGTTGGATGAACTTTTAAGAGAACATGTGAATCTCAAATCTAAATTTAATAACTCAGAAGAGTCAAGAAAAGTTTTGCAAAATCAAAATGAATTTTTGGAGAAACAACTCACCGAGCATACTAGGAATACATATCATGTATTTTATGAAGACGTTTGCAAAAAGAAAAATCTTGAGTCGATAAAAATAAATTTTGATCTGAAAAACAAAATTTCCGAGTTAGAAAAGTTTATAGATCTTGAGACTTATAGTGTGGTTCTTAAAAGAAAATTAACTGAATTTCTGGAATGTGAGAAAGAAAGGATTTTAACTTCTGACGAGAAACACAAATTTGAGTCTGAACAAAAAAATTTTGAAAGCAAAATTAACACTTGTGAATTGACCATTCAAAAACTTTCTAAACAAGTGTCTGATTTCGAACAAATTGTGATTTTAGAAAGAAAATCATCTGAAACGAAATGTCTAAAACTATCAAAGCAATTTTCTGAACTTCAAAATCTTTTAAAAGCTGAAAGAAAAGTGTTTGAAACTGATAAGACGGATTTAATCAAGAAAAGTGTTTTGATCGTTGCTAAAAGCAAAAATTCGGAAAAAGTTTTTGAAAACGAAAGACAAACTTTTGAAGAGAAAATTAGTAAACTTTCAAACAAATTATCTGTTTTAGAAACAACTCTTGTGAATGAACGGAAAATGAGATCCGAATCTCAAACAAAATTTGAAGTGATTTTGGAAGAAAGAGATCATCTATTGTGCAAAATTAGAAAACTTGAAAGTTCTACAACTTCTTCAAGTTCAATTTTTCAGTTGAATTCTCTTTCTACAATAAATGTCTTTAAGAATAACTCGTTTTCAAGTGTCAAATCAAACAGTTATTCTAACAACTCCAAATCATATAATTCTCCAACTTCCCGGACTCATAATTCTACTTTATCTCACAATGATTTTGTTGCTAATTCCGGTAATTCTAAGAAGTTTAAAATGGTTTGGAGGAAGAAATCAACTACAGATGATAGTGTTGGAAATATGTCACATACATCTCCTGTAGTTGATACAAGATCATTTGTTTCCAAGACTAATTTGCCTTATTTTGTCAAATCAATCAATCAGCTAATTAGTCTAAGTGCCACAAAGATTTGTTGTTCTACGTGGAACAAATGATTTTGTCAATCAAAATTTCAATCATAAATGGTATGGTACTTACAGTATCCCCACTTCCCCACTTATTGCATCTAAAGCTAACCTCCGAGGACCCAACAAAACTTGGGTACCAAAATCTTGTTAATCTGTTTTGTAGGTACGTCATGTATGGTCTATATTCCGAACATTCACATCACATGACGATGTTTCAAAAGGTTTTGCAACATTTGAGGGGGAGTACCACATTTTTACCATTTATTTAGCTTCATAGTATCTCAGCTATGGACCTTCTCTTAACCCATTTTTTTATGTACATCATGACTTCTGAATACTTCAATTCAGAACTCGGACTTTAATGTTTTAACTCTTTGTGTGATAGGATTTAGACGTTTCAATGGTCAATCCAACGCCGGAAGGACCCACCCATGAAACACATCCCTAGGTTAGATATCTTGAAAGGGTATGACTAAAATAAAATTGAGTGCTTGTGAGATAAAAGAAAACTATGAGAGTGTGACAAGACTTAAAAATAAATATTTGGTCTTTACCAAACCTAAACAGTTACCCGGGTAGCCACATAATCTATTCATTCTCAATTCTTTGGAGATGAATATTGAAATAGACATGGACCCAATGTCGATAACTTGTGTCACCCCACCCAACTACTCAAGTATCTCACAAAAGATATTTGTTTCATATATCACGGAGAATGAGCATATCTGCTATCTTTTTTTCACTCGGAAGATTAAGATATTGAAAAAGGAAGACACACTTCCAGTCTCCGAACTTCACATTCAATGCACATTGAGTCTGTGAATTGTATTTTCACATTTTGAGCCTTAAAATTAGCATTTAATGCATAAATTCTTTCTACACATTGCACGAGTCTTTGTGATTCACATTGCATATCTTCGTGTTTATGCCGGAACAGTTTGAGAAGTTAGTTTTATAACTTACTTCTATGATAACTGGAAGTCCTATCAGTGCCAATCCGCTGCCAACACTGAATATAGGCCACTCAATTAAATTTAATTTTTGAGTAAGTGATAATAGTTGCTATTTGTGCTTCTATGTTAGATTTTTTACCCATTTTTTCGCATCCACTTATTGTCTTTGATCGTTCATAATGCTTCGGATTCTGCTTATCATTCTGAGGGGGAGAAAAAGTATCGAAGACAAATGCCCATTATGAGGGAGAAAAGGTATATCAAAGACCCGACAAAATTTCTTGGGCCCGACATCTTCTTTTGTCGATTCATCTTGGCCCAAGATCTTGTCTTAGAGTGCTTCTTTTGAGCCGACAACATGTTTTATCGGCTCAGCTTGACCCGACAATCGGCTCAGCTTGACCCGACATAAATTTCAAATGTTTGAAGATGAAGATGAAGACTTGTCGACTTCCTTTGAACCAACATATTTTCTTGTCGCATCCCAAAGAGCCGACATCTATTCCTAAGTGTTTATGTCGACTCATGTTCAACAAGTTCAAATCATCATACGACAAGCTCAAAGTTATCACATCTGCCTAACCCGACAACCTCAAATACTAACCCGAGAACATCAAGATATCATAACCGTCTTTTGCCTCTTTCATCAAACGACAAAGTTCTACTCGAAGAAAAATACCCTGCGACATCACGGCTCCTTCAACTTTCTTTTCGTGAACTTTATGCTAATGTTAAGGGGGAGCTATGGAGCTTATCAAGTGATCATTTTCGTAGGGGGAGCAAAAGAATCAAGAAGAAAGATTTGTTGACAAAAGTTTCACCGTCTTCAAAAGAGTGCTGATTTTCTGAATTGTAATCTCGAATACAAAGGGGGAGATGGTTAGGTCTGAAAATAGTATATCCGAGATGACAACTATTGAAGACGTGAAGGGCTAAAGTGAAAAGTTAGCAAAGTCATTAATTAGGAAAGGTTTAATGTTTAAATATAAGGAAACATTCTATTTTGTAAATAAGGCAAGTGTATAATGCCTTAATCTTTACTTTCCTTATACCGTATTTCCTATACATATAAATAGAGGGTTAGGGCTAGCATTAGAAGAAGAAGAACATTAGTGCGAAATATTGAGAGCTAAACTGTGAGAGATAAATATGTTATTATTCAATACAAGTAAGATATCCGACTTCGGATCTTCATCATATTCATAGCGTTTTTCGTGTTTTTATTAATTATTTTTTATAAAGCACATCGTTACATCATATTCTTAGATCCACATAAAGTCATATTTACGGACTATTGAAAGTCAAGATAGGCTCAACTAATTATTATTTTCAGTATTAAATTTTTTAACAAGTGTATGCTATGATAAAATAATTTTTTGCTTTTAAAAGTTACACGAAAACATCATTTTATATTATGTATGTTTATGTTTTGTCGTTCAAGATTATCCATTTAAGTCCTACGCTGTATTAATTCATTATATTTAATAAAAAGTTGTCATGAGAATGAAATGCTAGTTTGATGTATTGTTTGTGTTTTATATTGTGGGGGCATTTTTTAGCTTGTTCGTCCAGGGCATGGAAAACCTTAGGACGGGCCCTGCATAATCGAGATGTATCACATGTTTGTTGTATTTTCGTGTAAATATTAAAAACATTTTTTTATAGTATATATAATATATAATATATAATAATATAATTAAATCAATAAAATATTTAATATTGGGCTCATTTCAAAGGTATTGACGAGACGATTATAATAGTGCAACTTGTTAAAATAAAAACGTATTTTTTAGACGTATTTTAACTGATATACGATTATATAGGTTAATGTAATAAGGGTGTAAAACGAAAATTAAAAAGTAACGAACCTAAAGTAACTAATTAAATAATTATAGGGATCAAAATTGTAAATATTTAATAAAAAATTCAACAAAATAAAATTTAGCGGAGGTTTAGGGTATTTAGAGGAGGTTTGGATGTATTTAGCGGAGGTTTAGGGCATTTAGAGGAGGTTTAGGGTATTTAGCGGAGGTTTGCGTATTTAGCGGAGGTTTGCAATGGGTTTTAGCAGAAGTTTGGCTATTTTGGTCAAAAGAGGAGAGAGATGGTTACTGATGACAATGGTTTTTGTGGATTGGTTATCTGAGCCAATTTCCCATTAAAAAACACGCTCCTTCCATTTAGAGAAAAAAACCTCCCAAACAAAAACCTTCTCCTTATATACAGACTAGACTAGAGATGGCCAAAAACCGGGCCGGGCCTCAACAGTAATTTTTGAACCGGGCTTTTTGGGACCTGTCCCGTTCCTAACGATTTCAAGCCGGCCCGTTTAGTGTGTTTTTGTAACCGGTCCTGAAAACCGGTCCCGGTCCCGGGCCCAAATCGGTCCCAAACCGGGCCTTCAATAAAAAATTATTTTTTATAAAAACATTAATTCTATTTATTAATTTAATCTATTATATATGTAATCATTATATATATGTAACTGGGTCACTCAAATACACCTTAAAACATGTTTTATTGTAGTTTTATAATTGATTTTCAAACAAATACACTTAGAAAATACGTTTATTATAGTTTTATATTTGGTTTTTAGTCAAATACATTTAAACATACGTTTTATTATAAATTGTAATTAGTTTTCAATCAAATACATTTAGAAAGTTAGAAATACATATAAAAAAATATATAAAATACAATTTTTTTGTAAAAATCGGGCCGGTCCCAGTCGGTCCCATAACCGGTCCCATGACCGGTCCCGGGCTTGGCCGGGCCGGTCCTATAAATCGCTCCAAAAGTGTAACCAGTCCCGGTTTTCGGTCCTATAACCGGTCCTTACCGGTCCCGGGCTGGGCCGGGCTTTTATCGGTCCCGGGCTGGGCCGGGCTTTTATCGGTCCCGGTCTCGGTCCTCCGTCAGTCCTGGGCCGGGCCGGGCCCATTTAGCCATCTCTTATACAGACAGATTAATACACACAAACATCTTTATCCATACAGGACTTAAATGAAAAACCCCTTAACTATATAATGGTTTTAGAATATTGACCCTCTCATACTGGCTCCAAGGTGGTTTTGTTGTTGTCATATCCAAAATTCTGCAGAGAGCCAAAAGTGAGATGAAAAAGATAAAAACATAATAGAAAACCAGAAGACCAAATTCAAGTTAGATTAAAAAATGAGATAAATTGTAAGTATTTGGTATCACGTACCTCTTGAAACAGGTGTAGCAACCTCAAAAACATATTTTGAATCCCAACCTGTTTGAAAGCATTAAATCAAAAATCCACAAAAAAGAACATTTTTTAAGAACTTATACATATAGAATTTGATTGCTTAAGAGGGAAAACAGGAAATGGTTCTTACCTTGAAAAAACCACCGGATATGATAATGAACCACCAATTTAGGAGGGAACTCAGACAAAATCCATTAGGTCAAAATATCAGACAAAAACCAATAGGTCGAACCCATAAGGAACAAAGAGGGAAATCGAGAAATTTATGTCGAATGAACCAGCAAAATCGAGAATGAATGGTCAAAACCCATCTATGAAGGCGTTGATACATACAGAACCAGACATCAGACAAAAACCATACGGAACCAGAAGGCATCGATACATATATGAAGAAAATCGAATGGTCATCTTGAAAATCGAAAGGTCATCCATGAGAGCTTCTGAATCGTCATTTTGGTATGATCAATGATGAAACCGTGTTATGAATCGTGGCTTTGGTTTCAAAGCATTGATAAGTTGTACATTAAGCATTAAATGTTGTATTTAAGAGTTTTAAAGAGATCTTGAGAGAGGAGAGAAAGACGAAGAGTCATCTGGTGGTGTTAGCATTGGGAGAATGAAGGATTTTTAAGAGATTATGCTTTAATGGGTTGTAAGATATGCTTAAAAGGTTATTTTTAAGAGAAAAACAAATTTGCTTCATTAAGTAGTATAGATATAGATATATATAATTTCTCTTTCTGTTTGCTGCATATAGTAGACCACCCAAGACCAAAAATTAATAATACTTTTCTTTTCAATTCTTCTAATATTCTTTTTGCCAATTGTTTCTCATTAAATTAAAAGAATTAAAATGGTTTTTATTTATTTCTTCTTTTTTTCTTTTCTCATAAATAAGTTAAAGACAATTTCAAACACTACAAGAAATAAGGTTTTTAGAGAAGGATGTTTTAGAGAAGGATTTGGAAATGTCTCTAAAGGTGATTTTTAGAAAAGGAACTACATAACAAAAGTGAGAAGTGAAACTAAATATAAGACGATTTTTGGAGAAAGATTTAAAACCAAATTATTCGCTACATAAAGTGTCTCTAATACTTTTACAGACGCTTTTTGCGAAAACCTCTCTCAAAGTCTAGTCAAAAGCTTTAGTAACGCTTTTAAGAACGTCGCTAAAGAATATTTTATTTCTAAATTAATTAGAAAAAAAATCAGATAGGCTTTTATAACTTTTTGAAACATATCTAAAGGGTTTTTCTTTTTTAAATAAATCAAAAGTATATAATAAATAACTATTATAAATGAACGGAGAGTTTTGGCAATTTCCCCGATTTCTCTTCAAATTAGGGTTTTGCGGGAGTTGATTACACGATTATCTTCGATTTTGATTCTCGACTGTCGTTCTTCATCGTGGACTTCGTGTTCAATTCTTCTTCATATCTTCGAGTTAGGGCTCAAACCCTAACACTTACAAATCGCTCAATTCGGACGAAGATTCATTCTACACCGTTCGTTGTTTCGGTTGTCTGATCGGATCTCTCACTCGAATATCAATAATCGTTTTCTCGATCAAATCGCTTAAGTTTATCTTTAATAATGGTGAGGTTACTTGATTCACATTTCTCTTCATTTTGATTTTGATCCTTTTGATGTAATTCCGTTTGATTGATCATTATGTGGATAGTTACATAAGCACCAAATTCTGTAAGTATTTTATTTGAAAAAAGTACAAACCAGACGGTTCATAGAATGAGTTCGTTGAAATCGATCCTTCTAGCCGGTTATGGTCGGTGTTAGAAACGAGAACGATTGTAAATATGAATGTACGAGACGGATGATGGTGCCGAATGATTTCCAGCTTTTCTATTGATCTTGAGAGTAAACATACAATAGTGAAAAATGTAAATGAGTTGCTTAACCTAAACTAGAGAGTTACAATATATTATATAGTAACTATAAAAGGGAACTATACAAAAGGGGCCCATGGGCCTTCAGACCTGTTATAAACACTAACACCCCCCCCTTTAAAGTCAATCGGGGGAAGAATGAGCCAGGTTGAGTTTGGAAACAAGATCTCGAAAACGTCCGGGGAGATGAGCTTTGGTGAAAATATCAGTCGGCTGATCAACCATGGAAATAGGTAGAAGTTGTATAGTGTGACGAACCACATGTTGACGAACAAAGTGACAATCAATCTCTATGTGTTTCGTACGCTCATGGAAGACGTCATTATGAGCAGTCTGAATAGCGCTACAGTTATCACACCACCGCGAGAACGGAGAAGTTTGAGGAGCTCCCATGTCACATAATAACCATCATAGCCAAACAAGTTTTTGTGATGTGTCAGCTAATGCTCGATACTCAGCTTCAGTACTGGAACGAGATGTGAGGGACTGTTTCTTGCTGCGCCAAGAAATAAGAGCCCCCTAGGAAGAAGCAATAGCCGGTAGTAGATCGATGATCAGTTATATCACTATCCCAATCAGCATCAGAGAATCCACGCAGGGTTAAGGACGATGTGGATGCGAAATGAAGCCCGTGAAACATGGTGCCTTTGAGATACCGAAGAATGCAAAGGTCCGCAGCATAATGATCAAAACAGGGTGCAGACATGAACTGGTTGACTGTATGTACGACATATAGTCAAAAGTAGTTTAATAGTATTTCATAAATGTTGAATAACATACTAGACAAGTACGGCTACGCTTAGGAAAATCAAAACAACCAAAAAAGTCAAATCAAGTAAATTAAGTAATCGACAATAGCACAAGCCACAAACTAAATGTCTCCAAGATCCGCATCTTCAAACTCGAGCACGTCTCCAACTCCGTCATCATCGTCATTCATTCCAATGTCTTCCTGCATCTCATCATCTTCATCAACAAGAGCGGGTCTTTTTCCTCTATCATTTCTTGATGAGCCAACCCCATCATCACCTCCTCTTGTTGATCTTCTAGTGAAATAACTTGGGTCATTAGCCCCGGAAGCTCTACCCACGTCATCCCATGTAAGATCATCATCAATATACACCAAATCTTCATCTTCATCATTTTCCATTCTACCCATCAACCATTCGTTACTTTCATCAATTTCTTCCAAAGCAATAGGAGCATGGTTTTCCTTTCGGTGTTGCAATGCACGATTGAATTTAACATAAACCATATCATTCAACCTTTCTTGAGCCAACCTATTGCGTTTCTTGGTGTGAAGCTATCAAAAATTAAATTGTATGTTTTAATTAAACTATTAAAGTAAGAAATTTGGATATATATCTATATATATTATATATATACACTTAGGTGTTGAAAAACGCCCCAATTTCTTTCACAACTAGTGGCACTACAAGTAAAACTAAGAACTCGTATGGCAAACTTTTGCAAGTTAGCAGTCGAAGCTCCATATGTTCCCCACCAATCCGCTAAACAAAAATTAAAAACTAAAATTAGTATGCATAAGATAACATATATTTAATTTAATAATTAATACATTATACATCTATGATCTATAGAATTATTCTTACCCGGTGCCATTAGTTTCCTTTGCCTGACCGCCGAATGTTTACCAAACATCCCTTTGGCATTTTTATACTTGTTCAATTCTATCATGGTTTGGTCTTCCACTTGAGTACTTGGGGACAATCTTTCGATGCAAGATGATAAACCATCCATTATTTCTTCACAACTTTCAATCCGGTGCATATTATCATAGAAAATGGATGGGTTTAAGTAATGGCCCGCGACATGCAAAGGTTGGTGTAGTTGATGTTCCCACCTATGGTCAATGATCTCAAATGTTTTTTTCGTAAATATCTTCTTGATTTGGGAAGCTTTTAGCAATACTCTCCTTGGCCCTATCCATGGCTTCATAAATATAACCCATGGCCGGCCTTTTTTTCTCCATCAACCAACCTAAGGACACTAACAAGAGGATCCGTCAATTTGAGTGCATATGCAATGTTCCTCCAAAAGGTCTCTTGTAAAAAGTAGGAATGCACCATTTTGCCTTTTGGTTCCTTAGACCACTTGCTATACGCCCATTCTTGAGAATTAACCATCTTCCTCAAGTTATTTTTTTTCTTGTGAAATTGACATAGAGTGATAAAGGATGTTGCAAATCGAGTAATCGCGGGCCTATGCAAGTTCCTTTGATTTGTGAAGTTCCTCATCAAGTTTACTAGACCAACATAATTGTATATATACCCGTTTGCCAACATCGCCTTTTTCAAACAACTTTTCACCCTCGGAATTTGCTTCCCAATATCTTCTAACATGAGATCCATGCAATGTGCCACACATGGAGTCCAATAAAGATGTTTTCTAGAAGCTTCTAACAACTTCCCTACAAAGTTTAAAATAAACAATTAGGTGAAAAATTAGCAAATATTGTAACTATATATACATAATAGATTATAGACTAAATTAGTAAATATTGTATACATTACATACCCGCTTTGACATAGGCGGATGCATTATCGGTGATCACTTGCACCACATTCGTTTCACCAACTTCATCAACCATCTTGTCAAGAATATCAAACAACAATTTGGCATCCTTGGAGACCGCCGAAACATCCATCGATTTAACAAAAATGGAACCCTTTGGAGTGTTCACCATGAAGTTGATGATGTCCTTTTGGACAACCGAATCTCTCCATCCATCCGATAGAATTGAGCAACCTTTATTAGCCCATTCTTTCTTGTGTTCGACGACTATCTCTTCCACCTCTTTTACTTCTTTGTTGAGTAATGGAACTCTAAGTTCAAACATACTAGGTGGTTTCATTCTCGGACCAAATTTTCCTATAGCTTCAATCATCACATTAAAGCTGTGGATCCCAGATTTGATCAGGTAACAATGAATGTATGCAAGAACACGAAGAACACTTCTAATATTGATGAAGATTCGATGTCAGATATCTCACTTGTATTGAATATCGGTTACAATGATATTATCTAATAAGCTATCTCTGATAATGATATGAATTAATGTGCTTTTTTTATGTTAACCTTAACCCTCTGTTTATATGATATGACTTTTACCACAATAAGGAAACTAATAAGATAGGCATTATCAACTTGCCTTTTACACAATAAGATCTTTTCTAATAATTAAACATTCCTAATTAACAACTTTGATGACTTTGCTCTTTGACCCTTCATGTATTCAATAATTGTTATCTCGGATACAATATTTTCAGACCTAACAATCTCCCCCTTTGTATTCGAGATTACAATTCAGCAAATCAGCACTTTTGAAGACGATGAAATTTTGTCAACAAATCACTATCTTGAATTCTTTTGCTCCCCCTACGAATATGATCACTTGATAAGCTCCGTAGCTCCCCCTTAACATTAGCATAAAGTTCACGAAAAGAAAGTTGAAGGAGCCGTGATGTCGCAGAATATCTTTCTTCGAGTAGAAATTTGTCGTTTAATGAAAGAGGCAAAAGATGGTTGTGATATCTTGATGTTCTCGGGTTAGCATTGACGTTGTCGGGTTAGGCAGATGCGATAACTTTGAGCTTGTCGTATGATGATCTGAACTTGTTGAACATGAGTCAACATAAACACTTAGGAATAGATGTCAGCTCTTTGGGATGCGACAAGAAAATATGTTGGTTCAAAGAGAGTCGACAAGTCTTCATCTTCAAACATTTGAATATTTTCTAACTTTATTTCTCCCCCTCATAATAGTATGTGTCTTTGATATAACTTTTCTCCCCTTAGAATGATAAGGAGAATCCGAATCATTATGAATAATCAAAGACAATGTGGAATATCGGGTAATGGGCTAACAGACAGAAGCACATGTAGCAAATGTTATCACTTAAGCAAAAAATAAATTTAATTAAGTGGCCTATATTTGGTGTTGGCAACGGTTTGGCACTGATAGGACTTCCAGTTATCACAGAAGTAAGTTATAAAACTAACTTCTCAAACTGTTCCGACATACACACAAAGATATGCAATGTGAATCACAAAGACTCGTGCAATGTGTAGAAAGAATTTATGCATTAAAATGCTAATTTTAAGGCTCAAAATGTGAAAATACATTTCACAGACTCAATGTGCATTGAATGTTAAGTTCGGAGACCAGAGGTGTGTCTTCCTTTTTCAATATCTTAATCTTTCGAGTGAAGAAAAGATAGCAGATATGCTCATTCTCCGTGATATATGAAACAAATATCTTTTGGGAGATACTTGAGTAATTGGGTGGGGTGACACGAGTTATTGAGATTGGGTCCATGTCTATTTTCAATATACATTTCCAAAAATTCGAGAATGAATAGATTGTGTGGCAACCCGAATAACTGTTTAGGTTTGGTGAGGACCAATTTTATTTTAAGTCCTGTCACACCCTCACTTTTTTTTTATCTCACAAGCACTCAATTTTATACCCTTTCAAAATATCTATCCTAAGGATGTGTTTCATGGGTAGGTCCTTCCGGCTTTGGATTGACAATAGAAACTTCTAATTCCTAACACACAAAGAGTTAAAACATTAAAGTCCGAGTTCTGAACTGAATTATTCAGAAGTCATAATGCAATGTAAAAGGGGTTCCGAACTGAGATATTCAGAAGCCAAAAATTAAGAACAAGTCCATAGCTGAGATACTATGAAGCTAACATAAATGGAAAAAAAATGTGGTACTCCCCTGAAATGTAGCATAACCTTTTGAAAGATTGTCATGTGATGTGCATATTCGGAATTTAGTACACACATGACGTACATATAAGACAGACTAAAACGATTTTGGTACCCAAATTTTGTTGGGTCCTCGGAGGTTAGCTTTAGATGCAATAAATGGGGAAGTGGGGATACTGTAAGTACCATACCATTTATGAATGAAATTTTGATTGACAAAATAATTTGTTCCACATGTAGAACAAAAAATCTTTGTGGCACTTAGAATAATTAGCTGATTGATAGATTTGACAAAATAAGGCAAATTAGTCTTGGAAACAAATGATCTTGTATCAACTACAGGAGATGTATGTGACATGTTTCCAACACTATCATCTGTAGTTGATTTCTTTCTCCAAACCATTTTAAACTTCTTAAAATTACCGGAATTAGCAACACAATCATTGTAAAACCGATTAGAATTATGAGTCTGAGAATTTGAAGAACCATATGATTTGGAGCTGTGAGAATAACCATTTGATTTAACACTTGAACAGTAGTTATTCTGACAGACACTAATAGGAGAAAGAGGAGTCATCTTTGAACTTGAAGCCGAATCAGAATCATTAGGAAAAATCATTTTTTCAAGGTCATCTAACTCCGCATTTATTTGTTTGGAAGTGAGTTGTTTGAATGATTCTGAATTCATATGTTTTTGCTTTGAAATCTCGCTTTCAAGTTATTTAATTTTTCTTGAGAGATGATCTCTTTCTTTCAACACCAAATCATTTTTATTTTTAAATTCAGATCTCAAGTTCTTTTCAATCACAAGATTTGATTGTAATTCAGACAATTTCTTTGAAAGTTTACAAATTTCCTTTTCAAAAACTTCCTTTTTATCCTCAACTTCCTTTTCTAAACGTTTATTTTTGTTGAAAATTAAAACACTTTTATTTAAAACATTCTTTTTATCATTTTCAAACATTTTTCGTTCATCATCTAGAATTTTCTGAAGCTCAGAAAGTTGCTTTGATAGCTTTAGACATTTCGTTTCAGATGATTTTCTTTCTAAAATCACAATTTGTTCAAAATCTGACACTTGTTTATAAAGTTTTTGAATGGTCAATTCACAAGTGTTAATTTTGCTTTCAAAATCTTTTCATTCAGACTCAAATTTGTGTTTCTCATCAGAAGTTAAAATCCTTTCTTTCTCACTTTCCAGAAATTCAGTTAATTTTCTTTTAAGAACCACACTATACGTCTCATGATCTATAAATTTTTCTAACTCAGAAATTTTGGTTTTTAGATCAAAATTTATTTTTATCAGATTTGTCTTTTTGCAAAACTCTTAATATGTATAATATCCATGCCTAGAATACTCGGTGAATTGTTTCTCCAAAAATTCATTTTGATTTTGCAAAACTTTTCATGATTCTTCTGAGTTATAGACTTATATTTGAGAGTGACATGTTCTCTTAAAAGTTCATCCAACACTTGCATGTTGTTTGTGTGTCTGGTTTCAAGTTGAGAGATTTTTGCATTTAGCTCAGAGATTTGGTTTTGAGAACTCATCGTGAAAGCACGGGTTACCTGATAAAGTGATCTCGATCGGTGAGTTTTGAAAACTTTATGGGTGTTCTATCGAAAGATAGAAGGTTTTCTCGAGTGATGAAGGGCCGAGAAGAATTTTTCTCGGGTGACGAAGGATCGACAAATTTTTTTTTCGAGTGGTATGGGCTCGATAAGAAGATTTCTTGGGTGTATGTGACTCGAAAAAAAAAATTGTCGGGTGAAGGGGACTCGATAAAAACTTTCTATGAATAAATTGAGTCGATAAGAAGAAGTTATCGATCAGAAAAGACTCGATAACTAAAGTTTCTCGATTTTCAAATACTAAAAAAAATCTTCTAGATAAAAATCGGAGCGATAAAAAATTTATATCAATTATAACTGACTCGATAATAAATTTTGTTGATTTGGAATGACTCGATTAAAATTCATGGATATTTAATCTGAATTTTCTTAAGTGATAAACCAGAAACCAAGAACAAAGGGTTCTTGACTAAAAAGAACAAGTCTTTTTTTGGACAAGAATATCTAAGTTCTCAAGTTTCTTATTTGTTCAGTCAAGAATAAAAGACAAACTTACTAGAGTTTATACGAGCAAACATGATGTAGATTTGAGGTGATTCAGAACGATGTTTCATGAGGTATATCCATATAAAGCGTGTATGATCATCAATAAAGATAACAAAGTACCGAGCACCCCCCATGGATGGATGTGGTGCTGGTCCCCAGACATCAGAATGAATGAGATCAAACGAAGAAGGAGATTGAAAGTCATTTACTGCAAAAGGTAACACATGATGTTTTCCAAGTTTACATGATAAGCAGGAAACATTTTCAAAAAAGGTGTGCCCTAATAATCCTGAATTGGCTAACGTTTTTATTCTAGCGATAGATAGATGTCCTAACCGAGCATGCCATAGCTCAAAGGAAGGTGCAATGGAGACAGAAGCGACAAGGTTTGATGTTTGTAATGGAAGACGAAGGTGAGTTACTTCAACCATCCGACCAACTCTACGACTTACTCCAAGAATCTGCTCGGTCTTTGGATCTTGCACAACACAACCAGAAGGATGGAATAAAATCATCAGACCAGATTCCATAAGTTGAGTAACGGAGATTAGACTTATGGATAGATTAGGGACTTGTAACACATCAGGTAATTGTATATGAGGAGTGGAGAAATTTCCACTGAAAGATACCGGTAAGCCTGTATTGTTAGCTGTTCGAACTGAGGGAAAGTTCTGAGATGGTTGTTTAGAAACAAACCCATCAGTATGAGGCGTCATGTGATTACAGCAACCTGAATCGAAAAGCCACGTATTACCTGAAGTAGTCGAGTTCAGAGAGTTCATACCAATAGAACCTGTCATGAGTTGTTCTATAAGTTCTTGATTTCGACACATAAGTTCTATCAGATCAGACAAGGAAGTTCCATTTGGAGTCCGACGATGGTTGTTGGTGTTCATCGGATAATGTGGTTGATGATTTGAAACATAAGCCATCTGATGCCTTTGTAGTAAAGCAGCAGCAAGGAGCGGATTTGAGGTCGAAGACCGATAATGATTATGAATGAGTTCAATACTGATTAGATTGTGGAACAAAGACCAATGTAATCTGAATAGCTGAAATCCGAATGTTTGGTTGAGATCTGAATGTCCAAATGGTGATGATCGGATTTAATGTTGTGATTTGAATCTGAAATTCGATGAAATGAGCGGATAATAAGAGAATCCAATAAGGGTTCGGATCTTATGTAGTTCTGATAATAAATCCGATAAATGATAGGTGAAATGCAAACACCTATAAGTCTGATAGATATGAAAAGGTGATCGATTTGTGTGAACAGTACGATAGTTAACACAGTTAAGAGATCCGATAAATATATCTGATGCTGAAAATGGATCGGATTAACGGAAGTCCGACAAATAGTCTGATGTTGTGGAAGCAGTAGTCTGATAGATGATCAAGTTAACTGAAGTCCGGTTGACAAATTTGATGCCAAATCTGAAGTCAGACTATATGAAGTCCGATAAATTGATCGGATTTGAGATGAATCCAATAGAATGATCGAATTATTTGTAGAAACCGATAATTTGATGCCAAGTCTGATAAAACGTAAATACACAGCAGGAAGTCCGATAATTACAGGTCTGATAACCACAAATTCGATAAACACAAACACATAGAAGTTCGATAACGTAAATGCACATCCAAAAGTTCGATGAAAACACAGATGATGAAATCGATAGTCACAGATGAAGATCGAATTGTCAATTAGATAGGTAATTGGGATTAATTTCAAATCCAATACAGATGATGAGATCGATATCAATTTGACGAGATTAGGGTTTATAAAACTACATGACAGATAAGGGTTAGACGAGAATTAGGATATAGAAAACAAACCTAGAGCTCTGATACCATGTTAGAAACGAGAACGATTGTAAAGATGAATGTACGAGATGGATGATGTTGTCGAATGATTTCCATCTTTTCTATTGATCTTGATAGTAAACATACAATAGTGAAAAATGTAAATGAGTTGCTTAACCTAAACTAGAGAGTTACAGAATATTATATACTAACTATAAAAGGGAACTATAAAAGTGGCCCATGGGCCTTCAAGCCTGTTATACACACTAACAGTCGGGTTAGTACATTTAATATTCGTAATTTTTAATTCTCTATCGAATTTGATGTTGATTTGACTAATATCTTTTAGATTATGATTTGTTTCTAATTAGCCGATGTTGAGACAATTTGCAGTACTAGTTTAGCATACAAGCATGTTTTCCTTCTATTTACTTTGAATATGAATTCATCTGCCTCTTGAAGAATGAGTGGACAGAAGCCACTTTAAATGAATAAACACTTAGTTCATCATTAACAAGTTTATGTTTAATCATTTTTGCAAATGATGGTATTTATAGAACTTGTTAAAGCATATGCATATACTCTGTTGGTTGGACAACATTGCAAGCACAACTTTTGGCCAATGTTGCTTGCTTTATTTTCTTATTTTGATGCCAAAAAGTTAGAGAATAAATAAAATGAACTTTTTACAGTTATGTGCTTTCATCTACGTGTTAAATCCTATATATAGCTTATTTCTCATTACTACTTCAGAACTACAAGGATTCTTATACTATTTTGATTGATGAACAAGGGTTCAAAACATGGGACTTGAATATGTCAGTTGCATGAAGGTAAACTCGTGCTTCAGAATTCGTTAACACGTTATAAAATGGTTATCTTCTTGACACGTTTTTGGTATGCTCTGTTTTCATCCTAGAATTTCTGCAAGAGTGTGAAACAAAGAAGGAAGCTGAGGTAGAAGCTTTGAAGTGCTCTACGCAAAGTGGAATGGTACATATGTTTTTTTTGCAAACACTAGTTGCCTTATTCTACTTTGACCACTATTTGCTACTTTTCTTGATAGGAACTTGGACCTTATTTCATTTGTATCCTTTCAGTTCCTAGGCACTAGCAATGAAAGAACAAGCTCTAGTGGGAGAATATATGACTTGTTCAAATATGTTGAGATATTATAAATGTACCATAACCGTAACAGGACAGCCCACATATTGTGTATCTTTTTCTGCTTTCCCGTCTACACACATGGCTATGAGGTCCTTCCTAATTCGGGAAAGGTCAAATGGTTTATCCCTTGTTGTCTTCTACTTTTAAAATGCAGTTGAAAGCTTATACCAGTTTGCTTCGTATATTCTTTTGTCTGCTTTTTCTTGTTTTTCTTCTTCTCAGGACATTGCCTTAGATGTCGATTTACCTGTTAAGCAAGCATTACATATTCTTTATGAGCAAGTATACCTTGCAACTTTTGATAGATTGTCAATCAATTTTATTTCACATGTCGGTTGCCTCTTAGTAAGTGTCTTTGCTTCTTGAAAGAATGGCATATGGTGTTGTCTTGCAGATTTTCGTTGGTGGGATTTCAAAGCTTATAACATCTAAAATGGTAAACTGTAAGCGCTATTGACTTAAGGTTTTTTTTTGGTTTCAACTCATTTTTTAATGCATCTAATTAGTTGCAAGTTATTCTTCACAGCTCATGGAGATTACCAGTGCTTTTGGACCTCTAAAGCCAACCATTTCACTACAACAAAATAGGCTATTACCAACGGCGAAAACCGTCGGATATGCCCTTACCGACTGTTTTCCGATAGGAAAAAACTGTCGCTAAAAACGCTGGTCGATAATGTATAGTGATGGCTTTCCGACGGTTTATATTACCGACGGCTTTCCGACGGTTTATATTACCGACGGCTTTCCGACGGTTTATTTTACCGACGGCTTTCCGACGGTTTATATTATATGCATTTTAACCTGTAATTATTATATATATATATATAATATCACATACAAAATCCAAAAATTCAACAATAGATTTTCTTACAAATCCGCACATAAATATCCATACGTATATCCATATAAGTCCATTTAAATATAATATTATACCAAATTCGTACCACACAGGCAACTTTATCCATGCAGGCTTAATGGAAAACCAACCAAACAGCCCCTTATCGCTTATTGAGCTTAATGGGACTTATTAATCCACACAGACAACTTTATCCATGCAGGACTTAATGGAAAACCAACCAAACAGCCCCTTACCGCTTATTGAGCTTAATGGGACTTATTTATCCACACAGACAACTTTATCCATGCAGGACTTAATGGATAACCAACCAAACAGCCCCTTAGCAGCTTAATTATTAATCCACACAGACAACTTTATCCATGCAGGACTTAATGGAAAACCAACCAAACAGCCCCTTACAACTTAATGGGACTTAGGACCTGTTTGTTAGCAGCTTATTGACCTTAATGGAACTTACTAATCCACACAGACAACTATATCTATGCAGGACTTAATGGAAAACCAACCAAAAAACTTAATGGGACTTGGGACCTATTTGGCAACAATTAATTAAGTAGAGTTAATTACTATGGATGATAATGTGCAACAATTAATTGGCAGCAATCAATTCTCTTTTCTTCATTTCTCTCTTCATCATTTGCAGGTCTATACATCTTAAACACAATCATTCTACTCATCTAAGTGTTCTTGTTTCAATCTTTTTATTAGTAATTAATATTAATGTATAATGTATAATTAAAATTAATTAATAGCTTTTATTAATTACTACCAAACTTAATAGGACAGGCCACCCTTAGGGTCTGCTTTTTTTTTCCGAGTAGTCCGAAGTGACGGCATTTGAACCTCCGTGGCCACAAGGGGATTTTTATTCCTCCTAGGATTTCCAACCTAGGACCTCCAAGCACTTTTGACCTTTGGAGCCCAAACTCAAACCAGTTGGGTACCACCCTTAGGGCCTGCCTGTTGGCAGCTTAATAAGTTTAATAGGACTCATAACTTATTCAATCATTGTTTGGTAGTGACTTAATGATATATAAAGGTAGTGACCTAATGATATATAAAGTGGCTTATTCAGTAAGCTCCAAGTTTTTTCCAAATATGTGCTTCCCAATTAAAATACGCACTCCTAATTGTTGATCATAATTCCTCTTAGTGATTTGAATATGATTCCTTTATATACTTAGTGAAAATTCCATGTATAAGCTTAAGTTCAAATTCAGCGATAGCACAAGCTGATTGCACTCAGCGATCGCTGAAACTCAGGGACCTTAAACTTATCTCTGAAGATCTGAAGAACAACATTCACACCACAAGTACATTCAGCAAAAGTCGAAGACCAAGCGGAAGACAAAGATAATCAGCTAATGATCTGAAGCGGTTCAGTGAAGCAAGGATTGTCTATTTAAAAGTGTGAAGTCTTGCTAGGCTTCAGCGATACTCTGAATGTTCATCCTTGAAGTTTCAAGGTCAGCGATCAAGTGAAGTCTATAAAGCAAGATCAATGTTGATCTTATCCTCGATGCACAAAAGTCAAAACCTTATACTATGTCAGAGAAGGACGTACGGATTGTCTCTTATGTCCCCATCAAGTCTGATTTAGTATTGTTCACATGCGGCCAAAAGCATGGTTGCTTTTGAACAAAGGACAAGCTTCCTATAAGAGCTTGTCACGTGGCATATACCTTTTGTCTTGCATTAATTGCAAACGAGTATAAATAGATGAAGATCTTTTCTTCATCTTTATGCACGCTACTTTCTATTTTTCAAACCTTTGCCTCTTTTCTTTTTCATTTCCTTGTGCATCAAACTGTGTGATTTCTTAGTTACAATAAAATAGTTTTAATTACTTGTTCTAATTCTGTTTGTAACTCTAAATTTGTTTATTCAATATAAACTTATTTAAAAATTAAAAATCTGTGAGTTTGTATTCAACCCCCCCCCCCCTTCTACAAATTGTTTCTATATCCTTGAACTATTTTAGACTCCTTTGGGACCAACAAGTGGTATGAGAGCAGTGTTTCTTGCTTACTTCTTTAAAATACTTGTTTACAAAGCTATTTTAAAATGACTAATACTAATATAAACTACACTGATAATGGATCTTTAGCTAAACCTCCTAGGTTTAGCCGTGATAACTTTCCATTATGGAAGGAAAGAATGACTCTATTTCTAGAAGGGTCAGATCCTAAGATTCCCTACTATATAGAGAATGGACCATTCATTCCTACAACCTTGGTCCCTGGTGTTCCGGCCACCACAACCACTCCAGCCATCGCTGAAAGGAGAATTGTCAAAACTCCAGATTGATGGACTGAAGATGAGAAAAAGGAAGTAGTTATAGATTCTAAAGCTAGATCCATAATAGCAATGTATTTACCAGATGAAGTCTATCATTCTGTAATGAAGATGAGAACCTCTAAAGCCATGTGGGATACTCTATGTATCCAATATTAAGGAACTGATGAGGTTCAAATCACAAGATGTATAAATCTGGTAAGACAATATGAAAGCTTTATGCACTTAAAAGGTGAAACGCTCTCTCAAATTCACCAAAGATTTATTGTCTCTTGATTGATATGAAAACTGTCAACAGAGAATATTCTAATGCTGAAATTCTGATAAAGTTCATGGAGGCACTACTTGAACAATGGGGAGTATACACTACATGTCTAAAATTGTCAAAGAATCTTGAAACTCTCTCTTAATGCTTTATATGGAATGCTCCTAAATAAAGAGAAATCTCAAGTTTTAAGGAAAAACCTCATAAATGATACCAAGGGTGCCAAAAGTATTTCTTTGGCACTAGTGACTTTAGAGGTAGATATTTCAAGACAAGTTTCTTCCTCTATCACCTCTATCGCTGAATTAAATCAAAATAATTCAGAAGAGCTCATTGATGCTGACATCTGTGAGTTTAATAACTCTCTAGCTCTTCTAACTAACACCTTTAGAAGATTTGCTAGAAAGAGTAACTTTTGAAAAACTCCTGCTATCGCTAACTCTAATATGTCAAAGACACTGCCTGTTGTAAAAGCATCTGCTATATGCTATAACTTTCAGCGAAAGGGTCACTTTGCTAGTGAGTGCAAGTCTAAGAAAGTAGTTGCACCCACCACCTCTCTGAACTCTGATAAAAAGGAAAAATATTCTAAGTTAAAAAATAAATACAGAGATCTGAAAAAGAACCAGCAAAAGGACAAAGGTCTAGTTGATGAAGAAGTTGATTGGGATCAAGAAGATGATTGGGCCAAAACCTCTGATGAATCAGGTTCTGATGAAGAAGATCTCGCCTTCCTTTGCCTAATGGCCAGAATCGAGGAAGCTGAAGAAGTTTCTGAAACGTCATCCTCAGAGTCTCCTTCAACTTAGAGTGCTAAAGGCATCTGGTATCTCGATAAGCCACATGACTGGCAGAAAATCTCTGCTCTCTTAATACAAGGAAGAAGTTGGTCCCTCAGTTACCTTCGGTGGAAATGGCAAATGATACACTAAAGGTTATGGAATTCTTTCCGATGGGTCAACTTCATTGAGTCGAGTCACCTATGTTGAAGGACTAAAGCACAATGTTGAGCGTTAGTCAACTCCGTGAGAAAGATTTCAAAGTTCTTTTCCTAAAAAAAAGATGTGCTGTCACTGACATTAATGACAAACTTGCCTTAACAGACAAAAGATTAGAAAATGTGTATGTCATTATTATGAATAGTTCTCACTCTGAGAATATGTGTTTCATCTCCAGAGCCTCCTCTGATATAAACTGGTTATGGCACAAGAGACTCCCTCATCTAAACTTTAAGATGATAAATGAATTATCTCAAAAAGAACTTATCAGAGATCTCCCTGACCATACCTTTATTAAGGAATCTCTTT
Organism: Silybum marianum; assembly: GCA_036898165.1. Classification (NCBI taxonomy): domain Eukaryota; kingdom Viridiplantae; phylum Streptophyta; class Magnoliopsida; order Asterales; family Asteraceae; genus Silybum; species Silybum marianum. Next base: position 14,411,278 of record CM072536.1, on the reverse strand, counting down.
GTTCAGTGTGTGAAAAGGGAAAACTGACAAAAGCCTCTATTAGATCAAAACAAGTCTCCTCAGTGACTTCACCTCTTCAACTTCTCCATATGGATCTATTTGGACCTGTCAATGTCTAATCTCTGTCTGGAAAGAAGTACACTCTTGTGATAGTTGATGAATATTCCAGATATACTTGGGTATTCTTTCTTCGATCCAAAAGTTACACACCTGATGTAATTACTGCTTTTATCAAAAGAATGGAAGTCCTGACAATCTCACTGTTCGCTCCATGAGAAGTGATCATGGCACTGAATTCAAAAACAGTACCCTGATTAACCTCTTTGATGAAAAAGGAATCACTCACAACTTCTCATTAGTAAGAACTTCTCAGCAAAACGGTGTCGCTGAAAGAAGAAATAGAATGATCATTGAAGCAGCCCGCTCAATGCTCAGCGAATCGCATCTACCTACTCAATTCAGGGCTGAAGCAGTCAACATAATGTGTTTTACTCAGAATCGATCCCTGATAGTAAAGCTATTCAAGAAGACTTCCTATGAATTATTTCATGGGATAAGACCCACTCTGAAAATACCTACACATCTTTAGATATAGGTGCTACATTCTGAACGATAGAGATCATTTGGGTAAATTCGATCCAAAAGCTGATGATGGGATATTTCTTGGATACTCTTTTGTATCTAAGTCTTTCAGAATCTTCAACAAAAGAAGACAACATGTTGAAGAATCAATGCACGTGAATTTTGATGAATCTCGTTCAACCATTTCTACTCCTATACCTGAAGAAGATGAGGAATTGAATGAATGGATGAAATCTCATTATGGGGAACTTGAAACTTATTTCAGCAATCAACCTGATGTGGAAAATAATGATGATGGAATCCCTGATCTTCCTACCTCAAGCAACGATCCATCATCATCAGGGGTCAACATCACTCCTCTCAATCAGATTCCTCCCTCTGAAACATCATATGGAAATTCTTCAGTGAATAACCAAGCTTCATATTCTGCTAATCAAACCTCTGAAATATCTCCAGAGTTGATACTAAAAAATGAAGTACCTGTTGCTGAAACAACCAACGCTATCCCTGAACAAGAACAAGTCGGTGAATTTATTGTTGATAAATCTCCTCAACCACCAGCTCAGCGATGAACTGCAAATCATCCAATAAATCAAATTATTGGTGATCCAAATGAAGGTATCAAGACTCGTAGAGGTACAGGTAATATCTGCCTCTATGTTATTTTTATTTCTCTCTCTAAACCTAAGAAGATAGATCAAGCTATCTCTGATCCAAGCTGGGTCTCTGCCATGCAAGAAGAACTAACTGAGTTTCGTAGAATCAACGTTTGGAATCTTGTTCCTCGTCCATCTGGTAAAACAGTGATTGGAACCAAATGGGTTTTTCGAAATAAACTAGATGAAAATGGCACTGCTATTCGTAATAAGGCTAGACTTGTTGCTCATGAATATGGACAGGAAGAAGGTATTGACCATGATGAGACCTTCGCTCCTGTTGCTAGATTATAAGCCATAAGACTTTTCTTAGCCTATGTTGCCCATACAGACTTCAAAGGTTTTCAAATGGATGTAAAAAGTGCTTTTGCAGTGAGGAAGTTTATGTTGAACAACCTCCTGGTTTCTCTGACCCAAACCATCCAGGTTACGTTTTCAAACTTCAAAAAGCTCTTTACGTGTTAAAACAAGCTCCTAGAGCTTGGTATGATACTCTTTAAAAATACCTTCTTAAAGAGAAATTTGTTCGTGGAAAAATTGATCAAACTCTATTTTTAAGAAAATATAAAGGTCGTACTATTCTTGCTCAAATATATGCTGATGATATTATATTTGGTTCCACAAGACTCAAATTATGCACTCGTTTTGCAAACAGAATTAAGAAAGAATACAAAATGAGTATGATGGGTGAACTAACATATTTTCTAGGTTTGCAGATTAAGCAATCTGACAAATGAATTTTTATTTGTCAAAGTAAATATGTTAAGGACATGCTGAACAAGTTTGATATGAATCAATGCTCAGCGATGAAGACCCCAATGGCACCTCCTCTGACTTTGAATAAGGACCCAAATGGGAAACCTATCAATATCACTGCCTATCGAGGGATGATCGGATCACTGCTATATCTTACAACGAGTAGACCCCAAATTATGTATTCTACCTGTCTCTGTGCTCGATATCAAGCTTAACCAAAAGAATCACACCTAATCGCTATAAAGTGAATCTTCAGATATCTGAAGGGAACTCCTAATCTGGGTCTTTTGTATCCCAAAGGCTCAGGGTTCGATCTAATTGGTTACTCTAATAGTGATTTGCAGGTTGCAAGATAGATAGGAAGAGCCCCACAGGTGGATGTCAGCTATTAGGTGGTAAGTTGATAAGTTGGACAAGCAAAAAGCAGAACTCTGTGTCCACTTCTACCGCTGAAGCTGAGTATGTAGCCGCTGGTAGCTGTTATGCTCAAATCCTTTGGATGATTTGAACCTACTTTTTTTACGAGTAGTCTGAAGTCACGACATTTGAATCTCCGTGGCAACAAGGGGATTTTTATTCCTCCTTGGATTTCGAACCTAGGATCCCCAAGCACTTTTGACCTTTGGAGCCACCCTTAGGGTCTTCCTGTTAGCAGCTTAATGAGTTTAATAGGACTCATAACTTATTCAATCATTTTTTGGTAGTGACTTAATGATATAGAAAGTGGCTTATTTAGTAAGCTCCAAGTTTTTTCCAAATATGTGCTTCCCAATTAAAATACACACTCCTAATTGTTGATCATAACTCCTCTCTGTGATTTGAATATGATTCATTTATATACTTAGTGAAAATTCCATGTGTAAGCTTAAGTTCAAATTTAGTGATAGCACACGCTGATTGCACTCAGCGATTGCTGAAACTCAGGAACCTTAAACTTATCTCTGAAGATCTGAAGAACAACATTCACACCACAAGTACATTCAGCAAAAGTCGAAGACCGAGATAATCAGCTAATGATCTGAAGCGGTTCAGTGATAACAAGGATTGTCTATATAAAAGTGTGAAGTCTTGCTAGTCTTCAGCGATACTCTGAAAGTTCATCCTTGAAGTTTCAAGTTCAGCGATCAAGTGAAGTCTATAAAGCAAGATCGTTGTTGATCTTATCCTCGATGCACAAAAGTCAAAGCCTTATACTATGTCATAGAAGGACGTACGGATTGTCTCTTATGTCCCCATAAAATACAATTTAGTATTGTTCACACGCTGCTGTTGGTCCTAATAAGGGTCTACAAGAGTTCAATAAATAGTAAACAGTTTGTAGAAAGGGGGGGGGGTTGAATACAAACACACAGATTTTGGTTTTTAAATGAGTTTATATAACATAAACAAATTTACAGTTACTAGCGGAATAAGAACAAGTTTAAAACCTATTCTATTGTAACTAAGAATCACTAAGTTTGATGCACAAGAAGAAGGTAGAAAGAAATCAAGAGGGTTTAGGATAGAAGGAAGCATGCATTGAGATGAAAAATATATCTCCATCTTATTTATACCCGTTTGCATTTAATGCAAGACAAAAGGTACATGCTACGTGTCAAGCTTTGATAGGAAGCTTGTCCTTGCAAATAAGACAGTCATGCTTTTGGCCGAATATGAATAGTACCGTATCAGATATGATGGGTACATAAGAGACAATTCGTACGTCCTTTTCTGACAAGGTATTAGGTTTGACTTTTGTGCATCGTCGATAAGATCAATCTTTAATCTTGTAAGGGAAGCGTCATTTGATCGCTGATTCTGAATCTTCAAGGAGGAATCTTCAGTATCGCTGAGGCTTCACAAGACTTCACACTTTGATTAGATAATCGCTGCTATACTGAACCGCTTCAGTTCACTTAGCTGATTATCTCTCTCTTCAGCTAAGGTCTTTGACTTTCGCTAAATGGGCTTCTGGTGTGATAGCTGATCTTCAGGACTTCAGAGATAAGATTGTTATTCCTTGATCTTCAGCGATCGCTGATGGTAATCAGCGTATGCTATCGCTGAATATTAACAGAAGCTTATACAATGGAATTTCACTAAGTATACAAAAGGAATCATATTCAAATCATCGAGAGAAGTTATGATCAACAATCTCCCCCTATTTGATTATGATTAAGCAACATAGGAAAATTGCTTTAAGAGACTAGTAAGGACTTAGGAAACATTTAAAGTAAAATTTCTAAGTACTAATCTGTACAGTCTTTTTCAGCTAGTCTACTATCTGAATTTGAGTTTCATTTATAAGGATAGGAAAGCCCAATTTTTATAAGTAAATAAGCTTAAAGTACATTCACTGATGAATTCTTCAAAATGAAGGATCAGTGAGTAAAGATAGTTTTAAGAAAATAGAACTCGTATGTTCATTGTCCCTTTTACTATTTTCAGGGATCTTTTCAGTACTAGGATGGAGTAAAGTACTCTGATTGAATTTCATTAAATATAATCTGAAGAAATTACAGGGAAATGAAATTACAATAATAAAAGTAAAGTACTTATACACTGAAGGAATATTACAAAGGAAATAGAAATCTATAACTAGTTAGAGATATTCTCGTTTCATCTTTGTAACTCATTCTCATAAAGCGTCTTCTGTCGATTCATCAAAGGGGTAACCAGCAGCGCCAAAGCATGATCTTTATGAGAGATGATGGGGCCTTGCGAATCTCTTGGTTTCTGAAGAGTCCTAAGAACCCTTCATTATCCAAGAATACCATACCAGGTTCAGCCAGTGAGATGATTTCATCTTCTTCATATCTTCGGTCTTGAGGGAGAGAGGTACAAAGAATTGATATATATATATCAGGGAGCTCAAGATGACCAAGAATGCTTTGATAATCAAATTTAGTTTCATGCTCATTCTTAGAACTTGAACTACCTTCAGCAGTTGATCTTTTCTTCTTAGATGATTCAGGAAGAAGGGGAACTTGCACATGTTATGACATCCTTTGCAGCAACTGATCCAGTACTCTGTCCACCACATCCTTGAATTTGGATTTGGAACCCTGAATGGCTTTTCTGATTTCTAACCATTCAGTGTATCCATAAATCCTTAAGAACTTGGCTTCTTCTCTCTCTGTTCTATTCGTCCTTGTAATTCTTACATATACCTTTGGACCACCTCTGTTGGAGTGTCGCCCTTGGATAGTTGCATGAATGATTTTGGCTTCAGATCTTCGAAATTTCAGTCTGTCAGTGCACCAGTCAAGCTCCTTGTCTTTCTGCATCGTGGCTTCAGCGGACAGTGCACTTAGAATCTTTTGTTGAGCAAGGATTGGATCTACATTCAAATTTTCTTGTGCAAGTTCTCTCTGTACAAGAGTTTCAGCGACCCTTTCACTCTTTTTTAGTTGTTCCTTGGCCGCCTTGTCTTTTGCAGTGTCTTCCCTGAGCAATTTTCTTGCTAAAGCAAGATCATTCTCAGTTTGCTTTATTTCCTCATCCCTGATTCATTGTGCTTCCAATGCTTGTTCTCTCTCTTCTCTTGATAGAAAGTAGAATTAATCTACCATTCTTATTGGTACAACGTCAATGGGTTCAACTTGAGGCACCCTTATTCTTCTTGCTTCGAATTCCCTAAGGAATTTTATTCGCCTTTTTTCTTCTTCAGGCTCGCTTATGATTGGCTTTTGAACGCGACGTCTGGGAATAAGGCCCTCTTCTTCTTCAGAGTCAGTTTCTATTATGTACATAAACTGCTCTTCAGAGGAAGGTTCCTTCCATGAAGTGGAGTCCTTTGGGGGACGGGGATCACTGAGGGAAGGAGAGGAGGAAAAAGAATTGTCAGAGAGAGTTTTTATAGGTGAAGGAGGTGTCGGGGGTTTCAGATAGAGGTGTTATATAAGGGATAAGAGGAAGAGATACCTCATGAGTGGTCTCCCCCTCAGATATTGGGATAGTGGCATCCAGATCTACCACTTCTTTTCCTTTGCCTGAGGAACCGAATTGTCCCTGAGAGGGATATTGTCCGTCCCCCAAGGGCTCTTGATGAGCGACTCCAGGCCTAGACATTCTGAAGTGCTCTAAGGCTCTTCCAATGTCGTCGTCGTCTTCATCATCGTCCATTCCCCCATAATGAGGGATAGGATATTCTTCTTCTTCGTCTTCTTCTTCTTCTTCTTCATCATCTTCATCTTCAGCAGCCATCCCTTCAGGGAGGGATGATCTCGTCTGCTGGATGTAGGGAGAAATCTTCTCTCCAGGGAACCTCTGGTTATGCTCCGAGATGAGTTCATCTGCAAACTCTTTGGCACATCTCACCCCCTCGATGTTATCAGGAGGTAGACAATGCACCATCAGAGTGCGAACATTGGTCTGAACGTCCTTGAGCTTCGTTTCATTGTCCTGAAGTGTATTCCGATTAGCAGTAGTGAAGGAGGAACTAGCCTCAGAGAGCTTGGTGAGCATCTGCATCATGTCGGATTGAGTCTTTTGAATAGACTCAAGGACGTTCGCCTGAGCAGTAACCTTCTGCTCCAAGCTGGACAGGGTCTGATGGAGGGCCCTGTTGTCTTCCTTCAGAGAGAAAACGTCAGTGACGAGGTTGCTGACGTTGATCATGATCGCTGGTGTCCCAACGATGCGTTTGAAGATGAGTTCAGCGGACATCTGAAGGTTGTCCACCCTAGCCCTAGTGAGAGCACATTCCCTGACCAAATAGTAAACAGCAGAGAATGTAGGGTTGGGAAGGACAATTGGAGGAAGATCAGTGATGGGAGTTGGAAGCTTGGGAGCCGCCATCTCGGTCTTGAACTTTCTGAGCTTTGCAACACTGGGATGGCCCTGAGGAGACTTTCCCATGTCCTTGCTGATGGGAGGAGCACTGGTGGTGGCAATTGTCGCTGTCGCTGAGGAGAAGAGAGGAGCGACACCTGATGATGACATAGACAAAGTAGCCAAAAACACATCTGGATTAGATGATGGATGAAAAAATTTATTTTTCTCCTTGAGAGTGTCATGAGGATCACTCTCAGATACTACATTTGCAGAAGTAGTGTCTTGAGGATCACTTACCAGTGTCTTAGAGTATCTGAGAGAGACACTCTGAGGTCCTTTTAAATTGGCCTTCCAAAACTCAGATTGCCTAAACAATATTGAGGTTTGGACAGCGTGCATTTCAGCATTGTCAGGGATAGGGACAACTATCGGTGAGTCATGTGCTGAGGTGAGGACCAAAGAAGAGGAGATTGAAGAAGATAAGAAGGCTGTGAAAGTAGTACCTGATCCAGCTTCAGCAGAGCAGGCTATAACATCCTCAGTGACCGGAGTCCCTGAAGATGGAGGTAGTGCTGATGAAGCAACAACGGATGTAAAGACCGTTGAAGTGGTTGTGGTTGCAGTTGGTGTTGGTAGTACACCGAAATTAGAGAGGGTGGTCTTTTGAGAGACCAACTTCTTTGGCTTCATGGATGCAATGGTCTTTTTATGACCATCAGAAGGTTGTTTCTTCTTGGCAGCAGCAGCAGTGGTAGCAGTGTCTGGGATGCTCACTGTTGGGTTGGGCAGCGAGGTAGACACTGAGAGAGAGGCTCCAATCATGTAGGGCGTGAAAGGAGCATCACTTGGACGTTCCTCAATGTCCAGGGACTCCTTCCCCACTACGGAGAAGGAGTGATCGCCGACCTTTGGGTATTCTTCCCCGAAGGCAACCTCCATAATGGTTGCGAAGAAGCGAGGGTAGGGGATGACAGGGTGTCTGGTGGCAACGTTGATGCGACTGACCATATCGCTGAAGATATAGTCAGCGTAGTTGAGCTTATGGCCAGTGCAGAGAGAGTAAGTGAGGTCTTGAAAGTGCTTGATCGCCTGGTCATGCGAACCAATCTTTGACCCAAGGCATTGGATTACTTGGGTAAAGATATATTGCCAGCGAGCAGGCAATCTCTTCTTTTCAACTTTGGAACCCACCGTCTTCAGTGATGGATTTTCCCAGGCGTAACCGATTGAGTCCAAGAAGGTGTCTATCTACAGCTTGGTTGGCTCAGCGCCCCATTGTTCATTCTTGCCGCGGACAGGGAGACGAAGGGCTTTCCTCACGAACACAGCAGTGAAGGAGAAATAGCCAAGACCTGAAATCTTGAAGCCTATCGCAGAGAGCACATTGCCCTTCTCCATTGTGAGCGTGGTACAGTGAGCCGTGTACCAGAGAGCTTGGAGATGAGAGGAGATGCCCACTGGGTGTGGACGAAAGCGTACATCAGCGAGCACACTTTGATGAAGGTAGCTCCTTCAGCGAATTGAGGACGATCAGCTGAAATGTTTACCAATGCAATGTAATTGCAGGACTTAAAAACAGCTTTCTCCAAGGGGAAGTGGCAGGTTGGTGCAGCAACCAGGGTGTTGTCTTCAGCAGCAGAGGTGACAGCGGTCTTACTTGTAGAGGCCATTTCTGTAGGAAAAATAGGAACACCAAAGAGATAAATCATGGTTTTATACATGAATGTATAAACCAGAGTTTGGTATAAAGAGTACCAAATGAAAGATTCAAAGAAACAAGTATTTTGATGAACAAGATCAAAATGCTTGTTATAAAAGTAATAATAAAAAATAGAAGATTATAAAAAATGAGAAGATAAATAAAAATGGATAAAACTTTTAAGAATAAAGTCTTCTGTTCTAAGGAAAGAACTTAGAACAGGGTTTTGATAATAGAAAACTTTGTAAGTTTAATCCAGATTAGTTTTATTTTCTTTCTAAAGCAGTTTTTATATCATTTTAGAGGATTTAAGGAGAAGAAGATGTGAAACAATATGTTTAGATCAAACCTTAGTTGATTTCGAGAAGGAAAAACACACAAATGCGTGTTCTTGGTGTTCTTGAGAAAACTTGAAGATTCGAAGGTTCTTTTGCCTTTTTGGAGAGTTATGAAAGCGGAAGGAATCAAGTAAGGCAATTGAATTGGTTAGATACCAAGAGAGAGAAATGAAGTTAACATAAAGACAGATATTACCTGTACCTCTACGTGTTTTGATACCTGCATTGGGATCACCAATAATTTGATTTATTGAGTGATTTGCAGTCCATCGCTGAGCTGGAGGTTGAGGAGAGAGATCAAGATCAACAGCAGATTCAACGACTTTTTCTTCAGTTTCTGGAAAAGGACTTGTTGTTTCAACAACAGGTACTTCATTTAGAATCAATTCAGGGGTTTGATTTTCAGATATAGTTTGGTTGTTCACTGAGGAGTTTCCAGGAGAGGAGTCAGCAACATGAATCTGATTTAGAGGAGTAACATTCATCCCTGAAGATGGATGATTGTCACTTGAAGGATTTACAGGGATTTCATCATCACATTCTTCAGCAGGAGGTTGATTGTTGAAATATGTTTCAGGTTCCCCATAATGAGATCTCATCCAGGCATTCAATTCTTCATCATCATCATGAGTATGAGAAGTATGAATGGGACGAGATTCATCAAAGTAAACGTGCATGGATTCTTCAACATGTTGTCTTCTTTTGTTGAAGACTCTGAAGGACTTAGATACAGAGGAGTATCCAAGAAATATACCATCGTCAGCTTTTGGATCAAATTTACCCAAATGATCTCTGTCATTCAGAATGTAACATCTACATTCAAAAATGTGGAAATATTTCAGAGTAGGTCTTCTTCCATGAAATAATTCATAGGGGATCTTCTTAAATCGCTTAACTATCAGGGATCGATTTTGAGTGAAGCATGCTGTGTTGACTACTTCAGCTCAGAACTGAGTTGGTAGATGCGATTCGCTGAGCATTGAGCGAGCCGCTTCAATGATAGTTCGATTTCTTCTTTCAGCAACACCGTTTTGCTGAGGAGTTCTCACTGAGGAAAAGTTGTGAGAAATGCCTTTTTCTTCAAAGAAGTTTACCAGAGTACTGTTTTTGAATTCAGTACCATGATCACTTCTTATGGATCGAACAATTAGATTGTTCAAAACTTCCATCCTTTTGATAAAAGAAATTATCATTTCAGGGGTATCACTTTTGGATCGAAGGAAGAACACCCATGTGTATCTGGAATATTCATCAACAATCACTAAAGTATATTTATTTCCAGAAATAGATTGGACATTGACAGGTCCAAATAGATCCATATGGAGTAGCTGAAGAGGAGCGGTCAGTAAAGAAATTTGCTTCGACCTGAAGGAGGCTTTTGTCAGCTTTCCCTTTTCACACGCTGAACAAAGAGATTCCTTTGTAAAGGTATGATTTGGGAGGTCTCTGACTAGATCTTTTTGAGACAATTCATTTATTGTCTTAAAGTTGAGATGAGAGAGTCTTTTATGCCATAACCAGTTTATGTCAGTGGATGCTTTAGAGATAAAGCACATGTTCTCAGAGTGAGAACTATTCATATTTATGACATACACTCTTTTGCCTGTTAAGGCAAGCTTATCATTTCCGTCAGTGACAGCACATCTATTCTTTAAGAATAGAACTTTGAAGTCTTTGTCACATAACTGACTAATGCTCAAGAGATTGTGCTTTAGTCCCTCAACGTAGGCAACACGAAAAAACGATGTGGCTCCGTTCGATAGAATTCCATAACCTTTAGTGTATCCTTTGCCATTTCCACCAAAGGTCACTGATGGACCAGCTTCTTCTTTGTAATCAGAGAGCAGAGATTTTCTGCTAGTCATATGCCTTGAGCATCCGCTATCAAGATACCAGATATCTTTGGAACTCTACATACAACAAAAGATTAATTGTTTAAAGGTACCCATACTACTATGGGTCCTGCTTGGTTAGATAGAGGATTGGCGGAGGAGCTACTAGCTGAAGAACTCTCTTCAGTGGATATCTTCACCTTTGGTGGTTTTGCAACCTTGGTGGGTTTCATTCTTGCTGACTTGTCAGCTTGAGCTACTTTCTTTCCATGAGCTAGTTTATCAGCTCTAGTAGCGTTAGGATATTTGCTTGCAATGTGGGTAGTTTCACCACAGTGATATTTGCTTGCAATGTGGAACTCTACATTCAAAGAGAAAGAAGGAACCTTTTCAGGGACAGGACCAAGAATTCTCTTATCCATAGTCCTTGGAGGTATAACAACCTTTTCAAGGGTAGGAGTGAGATCGACTTTAATTCTGGGGGTTGGTCTCTGAGAAAAGTCAGATTTAGAAGTTTTCTCTGAGGATTTCTTGTTCCTGTTCTTAGCGATCTTATTCTTAGGAATTTGGTCAAGAAACTCGTTCTTGATCATCTTGATCACCTTCTTAGAATTTATCACATGCAACTTTCCTTTAGAAGAAGAGGAAGAAGTTGAAGAAGAAGGATCAGGGACGGAAGAGACAAACATTCCAAATTTGAGCATGGAACGATCATTCTTTGATTCTTCCTTTTCAGGGTTATAGCCTAACCCACTTCTAGTTTTCATAGGTATTTGGGCATTGATGATCTCATTGACTTTATTAGAGGCCTTACACCATCCTTCGATGGTTGCCTTTTCAGACTTGAGATCAGCGATAGCCTTTTCCCTATCAGCGATAGCTTGCTGCTTCTCAATGCTTATGGTTTGATTTGCAAAGACTTGGTCCTTAAGAGTTTCCTCTATTTTAGAAAGTTCTTTGATTCTTATATGGCAATTTTTTAATTGCCCAGACAGATCAGTGTTAATTTTCTCAGCCTTACTCTTTCCATTTAAAGCATTATAAAAATCAACAGCCATAGCAACAAGAGCTGACAAGTTATCACTTTCAGAAGGTAAAGAGATAGAAAAAGTTGTTACCTAAGTAGAAGGGGACTCAGAGGAAGAAGTTTCAGTTGCTTCTTCAGCGTCCTCTATTCTTGCCATTAGACAGAGGAAGGCAAGATCTTCTTCATCTGAACCAGACTCTTCAGAGGTCTTGGCCGAGTCATCATCAGCGTCCCAATCAACTTCTTCAGCGATAAGGCCTTTGCCTTTTTGCTGGTGTTTCTTCAGATCCTTGTAATTTTTTTTTCAATTTCAAATACTTCTCCTTTTTATCAGAGGTCTGGGAGGAGGTGGGAGCTGCAACTTTCTTTGACCTGCATTCACTAGCAAAGTGACCCTTTCGCTAACAGTTGAAGCATATCGTTGAGGCTTTCTCAGCGGGCGATGTTTTTTGCTTTTCAGAGTCAGAGAGGTTAGAAGGTTTTCGAAAGTTGCTCTTTCTAGCGAATCTTTTAAAATTATTAGTTAAGAGGGCTAGAGAGTTATCAAACTCAGAGATGTCAGCATCAGTGAGTTGATCTTCTGAATTAGTTTGACCTAATTCAGTGATGGAGGTGATAGTGGAAGAAGAAACATTTTTAGGAGGAGTTGGCTTTGAAATCACAAGTGCCAAAGAAGTACTTTTGGCACCTTTGAGTTCATTTATGAGGTTTTTCCTAAGAAGTTGAGATTGTTCCTCATTTAAGAGCATTCCATATAAAGCACTTAAAGACAAGGTTTCAAGATTTTTTGACAGCTTCAGACATGTAGTGTACACTGCCCATTGATCGGGTAGTGCCTCCATGAATTTGGTCAGAATTTCAACGTTTGAGTACACTCTGTTCACTGATTTGAGATCAATCAGCAAACAGTTGAACCGCTGGTGAATTTGAGTAAGAGATTCACCTTTATGATGCATAAAACTCTCGTATTGTCTTACAAGGTTTATGCACCTAGTGACTTGTACTTCAGAAGTTCCTTCATATTGGATACATAGAGTATCCCACATGGCTTTAGAAGTCCTCATTTTCATAACAGAATGATAGACTTCATCAGGTAGAGACATTGCTATTATAGATCTAGCTTTAGAGTCAATAGCAATTTCTTTCTTGTCTTCCTCAGTCCATCTGTTAGGAGTTTTAACAATACTCCTCTCAGGGATGGCTGGAGTAGTAGTGGTGGCAGGAACACCAGCTACAATAGTTGTAGGAACAAATGGTCCATATTCTAGATAGTAGGGGATCTTAGGGTCAGATCCTTCTAGAAATAGAGACATTCTTTCCTTCCATAATGGAAAGTTATCATGGCTAAATCTTGGAGGTTTAGCTAAAGATCCATTATCATTGTACTTCGTATTAGGGTTTGACATTTTAAAATAGTTTTAAGAAAAAATATTTTAAAGATTAAAGAAGCAAACACTGCTCTGATACCACTTGTTGGTCCCAATAAGGGTCTACAATAGTTCAATAAATAGTAAACAGTTTGTAGAAGGGGGGGGGGGTTGAATACAAACAAACAGATTTTGGTTTTTAAATGAGTTTATATAACATAAACAAATTTACAGTTACAAGCGGAATAAAAACAAGTTTAAAACCTATTCTATTGTAACTAAGAAACACTAAGTTTGATGCACAAGAAGAAGGAAGAAAGAAATCAAGAGGGTTTAGGATAGAAGGAAGCATGCATTGAGATGAAGAAGATATCTCCATCTTATTTATACCCGTTTGCATTTAATGCAAGACAAAAGATACATGCCACGTGTCAAGCTTAGATAGGAAGCTTGTCCTGGCAAATAAGATAGCCATGCTTTTGGCCGAATATGAATAGTACCGTATCAGATATGATAGGGACATAAGAGACAATTCGTACGTCCTTTTCTGACATGGTATTAGGTTTGACTTTTGTGCATCGTGGATAAGATCAATCTTTAATCTTGTAAGGGAAGCGTCATTTGATCGCTGATTCTGAATCTTCAAGGAGGAATCTTCAGTATCGCTGAGGCTTCACAAGACTTCACACTTTGATTAGATAATCGCTGCTATCGCTGAACTGCTTCAGTTCACTTAGCTGATTATCTCTTTCTTCAGCTAATGTGATAGCTGATCTTCAGGACTTCAGACTTTCGCTGATCTTCAGGATCTTCGACTTTCGCTGAATGGTCTTCTGGTGTGATAGTTGATCTTTAGGACTTCAGAGATCAGCGTATGCTATCGCTGAATATTAACAAAAGCTTATACAATGGAATTTCACTAAGTATACAAAAGGAATCATATTCAAATCATCGAGAGGAGTTATGATCAACAGCTGCCAAAAGCATGGTTGCTTTTGAACAAAGGACAAACTTCCTATAAGAGCTTGACACGTGGCATATACCTTTTGTCTTGCATTAATTGCAAACGGGTATAAATAGATGAAGATCTCTTTTTCATCTTTATGCATGCTACTTTCTATTTCTCAAACCTCTGCATCTTTTCTTTCTCATTTCCTTCTGCATCAGACTGTGTGATTTCTTTGTTACAGTAGAATAGTTTTAATTACTTGTTCTAATTCCGGTTGTAACTATAAATTTGTTTATTCAATATAAATTTATTTAAAAATTAAAAATCATTGAGTTTGTATTCAACCCCCCCCCCCCCTTCTACAAACGGTTTATATATCCTTGAACTTTTGTAGACTCTTTTGGGACCAACACTAATCTATATAGACAAGATTAATTCATACATGACTCAATGAAAAACCAACCAAACAGCACCTTAATATCTACGTCAGTGATGAAACTGCATAGTTTGCTTTAGGTTTTTAAATCAAAGCACTGAAGGTTGCAAAGAAACCAACAGTTACCACCAAATGCGTATTCTATGCAATGTGTTTTTGACTGCTCTATAGGTTCGTTGTGAGAAAAAACCTCATTAATTATGAACTATAAGTAAGTTAACACAGTAGAGATTTTGATGAAGTGTAGTGCATCAAGCATATACTTTGTTATTAAATATAACAACTAATATGTACTGATAGTGGCTTATTCAGTAAGCAATTAAGTGAGGCTGATAACCATCAGCCCCTGAAACAACATTTAGAAGATTACTTGTAGAGAGATTGCGATCCAGCGGGAGCTTTTTCATGGCAGCTGGTAGCTGATGATCAAAGACTCCATATATCCGATCTCCACTTGGTTGCCTGAAAAAAGAACCAGTTTTATGGTACTTTTTTCTCTGACAGGGACTGAAGTATATGAAGTCAAATAAAATCCAATAGAAGGGACATCAGTTTTTCTGAAGTCAATGCCTCATCATGCTATAGAAGTTACAAAGGCATCCTTAGAAAGCTTAGAATAGCATTTTTCTATTACTTGATAAAAATTTCTTTAATGGAATGAGAGCAATAAATTAAGAAGTAGAACAAATTTGAAAATATGCATTACCATCCATCAAGGTGCTCTTTGAACACACGGTCAAATGCACGACACAATTCCAAGATCGTATAAAGTTGTGTCTGTTCATAAGCGTACAGAAGAACTTGTAATAAGTCAAAAAGGAAAAATTATCCATCCTAGTATGTAAGATTTATGTTACTTCTGTAAAGTTCATTACACGTCCGTCTGCTCCAATTGGTCTGCCAATACGGTCCAACTCTGCATTGATGTCATCAATATTCTTATTAATCAAAACAATGATGCTTGGTATCTTCTGCCTTATAACTAGCTCTAAATGCAGAAGGGGGGGGGGGTACAAAGAAGAGAGAAATCAGAAACTTGTCAAGCCATATGAATCAAGAAAATTGTAAGCAAATATCCATGAAGACTATGAAGGAAACCAGTCTAAGCAACAACCAATTTAAAGTGTCAATATTTGGAGCAATGGCATTTGGAGAGGCTTCTAGTAGATGAACATAGATTGGAAGTGTCAATATTTGGAGAAACATTAGCAATGATACTATGCTTCATCAGAAAAAAAAATCTTACCATTCCCACTCATCGATTGAGATTGTTCTCCTGAACTTGAAATGAAGATGCCCATATAGAAAAGGAAAAGAAATTCATCAAAACAAGCGAATATATTCTTCAAGGTGGTAGTATTGAATGAACTTGAAAAGAAAATGCAGACAACAATGGATATTCAAGCACAGGCTTTCATAATCAAAGTCAAATCTCAGATGACCTTGATGGCATAGTGTTAAGTGCCACATTATAGAAATCAGTAACGCTCCATTCATTGCAGAAGTTGAAAAAGCCACAACCATCAATTTAGTGACTTTATATTTTGCAATTCGTTTATTGGCATATTGTACCTATACTTTAGCTTATTATTTGTATTTCTTATTTTAGCCTCTTAGAGCATATCCAACAGCATCTCTAAATTTTCTTTAAAATAAAGATTTTAAAGTCAAAATCTCTAAAACCATTATCTTCCAACTCCAACAACTTCTCTATTTTAGAGAATCCATTAAAAAATATATTATTAAAGTATTCAATAATTTTAATATTTTAACAAACTTTTAAACAATCCAACTAACTTTTAAATAAATTTTCAAATAATTAAATAAACTTTTCAACATATCTTGTATGAAACAGTAATTTCCAAAATAAATTCTAAAATGATAATTTTCATAAACATTATACAAAATGGCAATTTCCAATAATCTTTAAACAAATAATTTGTTATAAAAAATTAATATTAAACATTGATTTCCTCTAATATTAATATTAATATTAACTTTCTCTCTCCTCTATTTGGAGATATAGCGGTGGAAATTCTTTAAAATTATATTTCTGTCTTCTTTATTTGGAGATATAGAGAAATCTCTATATTTAGAGATTTTTACAAATATCTCTATTTTTGAGAATCAAATAAGAATGTCGTTGGAGAGGTTTAGAGCATCTCCAACAGCTTCTCTATAATTTCTCTATAATAAAGAACAAAAAGTAAAAATATCTAAAATGAATTACAATCAACTCCAACAGATTCTCTATTTTAAAGATTTTATCATTGATTATATTATTTAAATATTTTATAATTTTAGGATCCCAATACACTTTATAGAAAAATATAAATAAAATGATATTTATTTAATTCTAATTGGTGGAATGAATAAAAATTTCATTTCTCTCTCCTGTATTTGAAGATTTAGAAAAATCTCTATATTTGGATATTTTCCCATGAATCTCTATTTTAGATAATGAGATAGAGAAGCTGTTGAAGAGGTTTAGAGAATAAAAGTGTGTTTTTTTCTATTTTAGAGATGCTGTTGGAGATGCTCTTAGAGATTAAAATGGTGTTTTTCTTTAAAATAGAGAAGCTGTTGGAGATGCTCTTAGCATCTAGATAAGTATTAGCTTGTAAAGACCAAGTTAACTACACCTCCATCATAAGATGGGCTATTTATTTAATAAATAACTTACTGAAGGTAAGATTGGGTCATAAATATATGTTAAAAACACAATGAACATCCATTAATAGTTTCAAAAAGTGTAGAGCATTGTGAGAGGAAAACAAAGCAAGTTGTTCGGTTAGATGTGCTTCATACATGTGAACCTCAATAAGACGAAAACGACTATCAGCTCCAACAATACACAATACCAATGGATCGCTCTTATCAGTTCGGACAAGTAACCAATCAAGTTCCAGCACTAGGGGTGCGTTTAGTTAGCGAAAACTGTTTTCATTTTTCAAGAAAACGTTTTCATACACATACACACACACACACACTTTCACTTTCACACAGATATACACACACACTTTCACTTTCACACACACACACTTTCACTTTCATGCAGACATACACACTTTCACACAAACATACACATACACACACACACTTTCACTTTCACTGTCACACATACATACACACATTCACACACACACTTTCACTTTCACCCATACACACACACGCACATTCACACACGATTTCACTTTCACACATACATACACACACACTTTCGCGCACGCGCACACACACACACACATTTTCACTTTCACATAGACACACACACACAATTTCACTTTCACACAGACATACACACACACTTTCACTTTCACACACACACACACACATACTTTCACACGCACACATTCACACACACATGTTTTCACACACGCGCACACACACACACACTTTCACACACACACACACATTCTAATTTGAAACAAATGGAAAAATGAAAAATGAAAAGTGGTAGAAAATGCACAACCAAACGTGTTTTCTAATTTTTCTATAAATGAAAAATGAAAACTCCACCATTTCAGCTAAATGCGTTTTCTAAAATTTTCATAGAAAACTGAGAATAAATACTCAACTTCATTTTTTGAAAATGTTTTATAGTTAACTAAACGCACCTCGGAGTTTTCATTTTCCATTTTTAGAAAATTAAAAAACGTGTTTGGTTGTTGTAATGTCTCACATTAATTGGGGAGGAGAACAAACGTTGCCTTTTAAAACCGTGAGTCCAGGTGTGCGGACAAACCGGAAAATATCTGATACGGTTGGCATGTGTGTGTGAATGTGTGTGGGTGAAAGTGTATGTGTGCGTGTGAAAGTGAAAGTGTGTGTGTGTGTGTGTGTGTGAAAGTGAATGTGTATGTGTGTGTGAAAAAGTGTGTGTGTGTGAAAAAGTGTGTGTGTGTGAAAGTGTGAAAGTGAAAGTGTGTATGTGTGTGAAAGTGTGTGTGTGTGTGTGAAAGTGAAAGTATGTGTGTGCGTATGTGTGAAAAAGTGTGTGTGTGTGTGAAAGTGAGTGTGTGTGTGAAAGTGTGTGAAAGAGTGTGAAAGTGTGTGAAAGAGTGTGAAAGTGTGTGTGTGTGTGTGTGAAAGTGAGTGTGTATGTGTGAAAAAGTTAGTGTCTGTGTGTGAAGGTGAGTGTGTGTGTGTATGTGTGTGTGAAAGTGTGAGTGAAAGTGAAAGTGTGTGTATGTGTGTGTGTGTGTGTGAAACTGAGTGTGTGTGAAAGTGTGTGAAATTGTATATGAGCGTGAAAGTGAAAAAGTGTGTGAAAGTGTATGTGTGTGTGTGTGTGAAAGTGTGTGTGTGAAATAGTGTATGTGTATGTGTGTGAAAGTGAAAGTGTGTGTGCGTGAAAGTGTGTGAAATTGTGTATGAGTGTGAAAGTGAAAGTGTGTATTTGTGTGTGAAAGTGAAAGTGTGTGTGTGTGTGTGAAAGTGAAAGTGTATGTGTGTGTGTGTATTTGAAAGTGTGTGTGTGTGTGAAAGTGTGTATGTGCACGCGTGTAAAAGTGTAAGTGTGTGTGCATGTAGAAAATTATTTTGAAAATGAAAATTCTGAAAACTCAAAAAAGTTGTTTTCTAAATCTAATATAAATTTAGAAAATGAAAATGAATTTTTTTTTGGAAATTTTTTGAAAACTAAACGAACTAAACGCGTTTTTCAAATTTTCATTTTCATTGGAATTTTTTTCTAGAAAACAGAAAAATTTACATCAACTAAACGCAAAAAATGAGTCATTAATAGGGACGTAGCTAATGGATCTTGTGAATCCTGAAAAAAGAAAAGATTAAAGTTATATTCCTTCGCTTTTCTTTTGGAGGTACGCAAAATGAGAAGATGACATAAATGTCCATTTATGTAGACTGTAGTAAAAGGTAACATAAATGAGTATGAAACTTGTATATAAGTGGAAAATTACTATTGCGGACCAAGAAAAGAAGCAACTCATGGTACTTTTCTCACTTACAAGATCAAACACATAACACGTACGTATTGTCATTAAACGATACAGCAATACGTCCAAGGCTACAATCTCTAGGAACAACCGATTAGAATTTGATTCTTCTAATGCCTTCCCTGTGAGTGTTGAAAGAGGAAGATTGGCCAATTGTCACATCCCAGTAAGAGTTACCCGGTGAGGGAGAAGACTCTTACCAAGTTAACGCTTACCGGGTAAGAGATGTTGGAATGGAAATCAGTGATCTTACCCTGGAGTTTAGTGACTTGAGGTTAGCATTTAAATGGTTATGTATGAAAAGTTATTTCTTTTTATTGGTTGTCATTTTCTATTGCTCTACAGAAAAAATTACAACAATTTTATTTTGATTATAGGGGATTGTAAATATAGGAAATAAGTTATACGCGATTTAAATAACGGAAAATCCAATATTTTAAAATTATATCTAGAATGACCGGAATAATCCGATTTTAAAGTTAATTTGGATAGTGATAGAAAAAAACGCTACCAAATAGTAGAGAGATCTTAGGGGTTGATTTGGAGAATATATCTCCCATCTCTTGTGTATATATGCATTCCTGTGTATGAAAATGATTATCACAGTTACTTTCTAAAAACAAAGTGGAAGCCTTATTTTTTATCTTATTTTCAACAGCCATTTACTCGATCAAACGATTTTAGGTATATGGATTCTCAAATGCAAAATCATGCTCTGATATGTGGTGGCCTACTTTTACAAAGCGTCAGCACGTCTACTATTTTCATTTGTTTCATATTAGTGGTCATTTTGTTATTTACAACTTCATCAATGTATTAGACCTAATCAACTTCACTAACATCTTATTTTTGCAAAATGAGCTCGGATATAGAAGAGTTCAGAAAAGGAAGATATTAATTGGAGTTCAGAAAAGGAATATAAGAGCATCTCCAACAAATTCCTTAAAATTTCTTCAAAATGGAGAATAAAAACTCAAAATCTTCAAAAAAATTTACATCCATCTCCAACAAATTCCCATTTTGAAGAATTCATCATTGATTAAAATATTAAAATATTGAATTAACCTATTAATTTTTTTTTTCTCTACATTTGTTTTCAAAGTTTTTTATTGGTAGTCAAACTTAGTAATCATTTTTGGAGTGATCTCCATATATGGAGAAAAATCCTTTCTCTTTCCTACTATCTAGTTTTTAGAAAAAGTTTTGGGGAAGCTCTTGGAGCAAAGTGTTTGTCCAAAATCCCCATATTCCCCATTTTCTCCATTTTGGAGAAGCTCTTGGAGATGCTCTAAGCAAAACCAGCGCCACAAAAGGAACAAGATACCATCACTCAGATTTAAAAACAAATCAGAAACACAATTGCATTTGTAGAGCCTGCTAATAGACGAACATAGATTGAAATCAAATTCTAGATTTCAATTTCTGAAATTATGATGTAGATTTGGGAGGAATCCATCAACGATATTACAAGCAAAGTTGAAACAAATGCAAGAGATGAGAGTAATGGAGACATACCTGAGAGATTTGAACGTGGAGACGACAATGGAGGACGATGGCGTGAACGTGGAGACGACAATGGAGGACGATGCGTGAATTTGTGGAGACGACAATGGAGCAATAGAGACGATGGCCTATTCGTATAGGGTTTTGGGTTTTAGGGATGGGCCTGGGTTTTGGGTTTTGGGTTTTGGATAAGTGAAAGTGTATCGAGAATTTACCCATATTAATTAATTGGGTTCTAATTTGAAAAAATAATTAATCTTATAATTATATATTAGTATAAAAATAAATATTATAAACGTTGTTTAAAAATCTCACACCCTCGACCGTTGACTAAAACGTTCGACCAAATACTTTCCATGGCTCCTGAATACTAGCCAAAGATCCAGAAAGCAAGTGGTCGAACAAATCGCTCGATGACTGATACAAACGTTCGATCAACAATGCTTAACATCCGTCAAAACGTCGCGAACTAACCAAAGCTCCAAGCAAAATTCACGACACACGACCAACCTGCAAACGCTCGATGTAGGCCGTTACTTTAGGTTCATTATGAGCTAACCGTTGTCTTTCTTAGCAGAACCGTTGGACGGTTACGTTCAAACGCCATCAAAAGCATTTATGAAGGAAATCAATATCAATCAACCATTATGTTGTTGTGGCTACTATGTATACGATACGAAGATCACCGGAGAAGGGACATGAACTTTTCCCTCTGCACTCTCGAAGTTAAAGAACACAATAGCTCTCTAAATTATATATGCTAGTATAAGCATTTTTTTTACTTGTATTCGTACGACCACAATTCTAAAGGACGACGCCCCTGTGTGGCGTCATTTTCCATAGTGCATCGATGATACCATCCTATCGTCCACGGTTTTTTCCCTGGTCCAAAGGTTTTTCCGCGTCATCAAATCTCTTGCCTCTTGTTTACTTTTCGTTTATTTTACGTTCGTTGGGAGAATCCCTCCTTTAATCGATCAGGTCCACAAGTACCTTAAGTTGACTTTGTTAAGTTAATTTTGGCATCAACAGTTTGGCACCGTCTGTGGGACCTGATTAGAGAAATTCTCCAAACGAACCCCGTGTTACTAACGATTTTCTTCTGTTTTTTGTCAATGGCATACCACAGAGTTAACCCCACCGAAGCGAACCTAAGAGTTGGACCTAACACTGCAAACCTGCAGATTCAACGGCTGGAAGCTCGGGGATTTTCTCACAAAGAAACCATATCCAAGGGACATACACAAGAGCTCTCGTTTGAATCCGGCCCAGGTATGATCCCCAACCCCCGTCCCCGAACGCCACAAGAAGGTGAATTGTATTACAGGTGGAACGGACGTCTGCGGACTCACCCATTCAACCGCCGGTAGACAAGCGCCACATCGACCTGATGATCCTGTCACCTCCCAGATACGCAAATAGGGGGCGGCCACCGATTCAAGAAACGTTCGCTTCGTGTTCGACGCTCGCGACCTGGGTGACTTACGTCTGAAGCATCATGATGGACTAGTGATCCGGCTATCAATCGGGGTTGTTCGATGAAAAGGGTGCTCGTGGACGAAGGAAGCTTGGTCAACGTAATCTTTCTCAGCACCCTAAAAGCAATGGGAGTAAACGAAACCAAGGTCACACGGAGGACCGCGATCCTGGTGGGACTCAGCGGAAATGCTACCCACACCTTCGGAGAAATCGGCCTCACCGTCTATGCCAAGGGAGTCAGCAAACCGACCAGATTCGACGTCGTCGATTGCCCCTATGCATACAACGTTATCTTGGGGCGTCCGTGGATCCACGAAATGAAAGTTGTTCCTTCAACCTATCATCAAGTATTAAAATTCCCGACGCCGTAGGGGATGCAGGAATAAAAAGTGAGCCGAAAGTGGCACGAGAATGTTACAAAACAGACATGAAGCCCCGAAAACAGCACGTCAACCAACTTCAAGACCAAGAGGACTCGAGCGACGATCTACAACTGACAGAGATTGTACTCGACCTGAACTACCCTGGACGTAAGATCCACGTAGGGGCGTCACTTGGGTCTGATGTCAAGCAGAAGTTGGTCGACTTCCTTCAAACAAACGCCGATTGCTTCGCCTGGTCACACGAAGATAAGATTGAGATCGACTCGAAAATCATATTGCACCAATTTTCTTTGACCCGTCGTTCAAACCCGTAAAACAGAAGCGCCGGAAGTTCACCCCGGAAAAGAACAAAGTTATCAATGACGAGGTCGATAACCTACTGAGATCTGGCAAAATTCGGGAGGTAAAATACCCGGAATGGCTAGCGAACGTCATGGTCGTCAAAAAGAAAAATGGGAAATGACGAGTCTGCATAGACTTAACCGACCTCAATAAAGTCTGCCCCAAAGACCCGTTCTCGTTGCCCCACATCGATGCCATGATCGACGCGACTGCCGGTCATGAATTTTTGACCTTCATGGATGCATACTCAGGGTACAATCAGATCCTCATGCACCCGGACGATCAGGAGAAAACGACTTTCATGACCGACAGGGGGATCTACTGTTATAAAATAATGCCTTTTGGCCTTAAGAACGCAGGTTCCACCTACCAACTCGTCATTCGAATGTTCGAACCGCACTTGGGGGACACAATGGAGGTATACATCGACGACATGCTGGTCAAATCCAAGAATACGGTAGCCCACATAGAGCACTTGCGCCAGTCATTCGAAATACTGCGAAAATACGGGATGAAGCTGAATCCGGCAAAATGTTCATTTGGAGTACGTGCGGGAAATTTTCTAGGACATATGATGACCCAACGAGGGATCGAAGCCAGCCCTGATTAGATCAGGGCGATACGGGAAGTAAAATCACCTCGAAATTTCAAAGAGGTCCAAAAACTCACAGGTCGCGTAGCTGCGCTCAATAGATTCATTGCTCGATCGTCCGACAAGTGTCATCTATTTTACAATGTCCTCAAAAAAAACAAAGGCTTTGACTGGACGAGCGACCACGAAACAGCATTTCAGGCTCTGAAAGACTATATGGCGTCGCCACCCCTGTTGTCAAAACCCAAGGATAAGGAAGAGCTTCAGTTATACCTCGCCGTAAGCGAAAACTCAGTCACTGCCTTTCTGGTCCAAGAAGAAGAGAGACAACAATTTCCCAATTTACTATGTCAGTAAATCCTTACTTGACGTAGAAAAAAGATATACTTCAATGGAAAAATTTCTCCTGTCGTTAGTCACTGTGGCTAAAAAACTCCGACATTATTTCGAGACGCATGTTATCAATGTCGTCACCAACATCCCGCTAAAATACGTCCTAAGGAAACCAGAGATGACGGGACGGTTAGCGAAATGGAGCATCTACCTCAACAACTACGAAATAAACTTCAAACCCAAGACCGCATTCAAGTCGCAAGTCCTAGCCGACTTCATCGTAGACTTCAGTCCCGAACTGGAAAAGGTAGCAACCGACGAAATGAATGTTCTGGCGATCCAAGACGAACAACCCTGAATGTTGTACGTTGACGGGTCCTCCAACGCGCGAAGGTCGGGATTAGGCATTGTCTTGAAATCCTCACAAGGGGGCATGATGGTCTACTCCGTATCCTGCGATTTCAAAGCCACCAACAATGAAACGAAATACGAGGCCCTAGTCGTAGGCATGGATCTGGCGTACGACCTGGGAGCAAGAAATCTTCAAGTCATGAGCGACTCCCTCCTCGTCGTTAACCAAATAAGAGGAGAATTCGCAACAAAAGATCCAAGGATTGTAGCATATTGGCAAATCGCCCTGGGACGAATGAAGAAATTCAAAAAATTCAGCATTCAACAAATCCCCAGGGAACAAAACGCCCGAGCCGACACACTTGCCAATTTAGGATCCGCCTTGGCGAAATCAGCGTTCGACATGATACCCATAGTCCACTTATCAAGTCCATCGACGGAAGATAACCAATCCGATCAGATGTTGGTACTGGACGAGTCGAACGACTGGACAAAGGAAATCCGGGATTACCTGTCGAACGACCGCCTGCCGGAAGACAAAATAAAGGCTCGAAAAATCCGATTCAAGGCCTCCAGATATGTCATGATCGCAAGAAAACTCTTTAGGCGATCATCCACCAGGTTAAACTTACGCTGCCTCGTTCCTAGCGAGACCCAAAAAATACTACAAGAAATGCACGACGGAGAGTGTGGGAACCATTCCGGAGGACGAAGCCTAGCGAACAGGATCTCGCGACAAGGCTACTACTGGCCCACTCTACGACAGGACGTCATAGCATGCATACAAAAATGCGACGCTTGTCAGCGCCACTCAAATTTGTCGTACCCTCCGAGATTATGTGTGATAACAGGTCTCAATTCATAAGCGATAAGACCCGTAGATTCTGTGAAGAGCTGGGTATAAAACTCACGACTTCCACACCCCGGTACCCACAGTCCAACAGGCTCGCCGAGTCAAGTAACAAAACGATTATCAACTCGCTCAAAAAGAGACTTGGAGCTGCCAAAGGACGTTGGGTCGAGGAGTTACCGTTTTATGGGCTAATCGTACGACTCCTCGTATCTTGACAGGACAAAATTCGTTTTCGCTAGTCTACATATGCGAAGCCGTGCTACCGATCGAGACAAACCTGCCAACCGCGCGGCATAACTTCGTCGAGCAAAATCTGGTAGACCTCAGCTACGACGTGGATGCACTCGAAGAACTAAGAGACTCGACTTATATCCGATTGGCGTCCCAGCAACAGTCCGTCGCACGATATTTCAACAAAAACGTCAGGGTAAAGACCTTCAAGATAGGATATTACGTCTTAGGACGCGTCTTCCAAAACACCCAAGAGCGAAATGCGGGTAAGCTATCAATCAAATGGGAGGGGCCCTATCGAATCACTTCGGTCGTTGGAAAAGGCGCCTACCAGTTATAAGCCTTGGACGGACAGAACGTCTCACGTAGCTGGAACGCAATTCATCTGAAGAAGTATTTCTTTTAAAATTGTCACGCGCATGTTATGTCCTTTCTTTTTGCCTTACTGACTTAAACATCGAAGGGTCGTTGGTCAAACCAACGACCACCCCTAATAATTTTTGTCCTAGGAATGCACGACCAAAAATGTCGCTAAGACGTTCGAACTACTGACTAAGTGGTCTATCACCCGGAAGTGTCAGGCTCGATCTTTCGAGCCTCAAAACAAATCGTTTCAAACGACTCGATCGCCAGAAATAAAACCTCTTTTCTCACAGAATTCGTACTACATAGTTATGCTTATTTCATTTGTCCTTCGAACAAACAGTCAACAGTGACCAAATGAATCGTTTCATTAAAACTCGAGCAGATTACAAAACTTGGTACCCAGAATGTTGCCCTGATAATAAAAAAACTAGGGATACGGGAAACCGGGCGGCCCGGTTGTGCAGATGGCCCAGCGACCCCTTGTGCTCGATCCAACCGGATCCTCAAGTCGTCGACCTCCTTGGTCTTCTTAGACAGAGCCTCCCTGGCCACCTCCAGCTTAGCCTCTAGTTCCCCTATCTTCTCTAAGGCCTCCGCCTGACGGCGCTCGAGATCAGAACTGGTGATCCGTTCACGCGCAAGTTCATCCCGAACTTCCTCTAGCGAACGACGCAAAATTTCTCTGTTGTACGCACTACTCAACAAAATGGTGTGGTAGAAAGAAGATATCGTACACTAGTTGAAGCAGCAAGAACTATGCTTGCAGCTTCTGGTCTTCCTACACACTTCTGGGCTGAGGCTGTCTCTACAGCATGCTTTACTCAAAATAGATCTATCATTGTCAAGAGACATCTAAAAACCTCATATTAGCTTATTAATAATAGAAAACCTACAGTTAAATTTTTACATATTTTTGGCTGCAGGTGCTTTATTTTGAATGACTGTGAAAAGTTTGGAAAATCCGATAAGAAATCTAATGAAGCTAAATTTTTGGGCTACTCTCTGACCTCAAAAGCTTTCAGAGTATTCAATCTCAGAACCAAGACAGTCATGGAGAGCATCAATGTAGATTTGGATGAGCAAGCACATATGACTTCTAACTATTCTGATTCAGAACTCAAGCTTAACAATGTCACTTCTGACTATCTCTCCAGCCCCAGAGAATCTGAAATTGATGCAAACTTCAATAATTTTCTTGGGGAAGACATTGCATCTGAAAACATAGTCAGAAGTCCCCAAGTAAATATATCAGAAGTACTTCAAGCTTCTAGTATCATTGTCTCTGGTCCATCTGTTTCCACAAGTTCAAATGCAAGTCTAGAGGATTTTTCGTTCGCTCATAATACAGAAAGCTCTACTCAAAATTCAGTTTCCTCTGTGCCTTCATTTGAGGGGGAGAAATTAGGCTCATCTCCTGCGGTGAAACTTCAAATTCCAGAAGATATTCCACAGGAACCAGAAGTTGAAATTGAACCTCCATGAGACTCCCAAACCCGGATGAAAAGATGGACAAAAGCTCATCCTTCAAATCAAATCATTGGTGATCCCTCTACTGGTGTGTCAAAACCAGGCCTGTCACAGAAAATGAGGCTTTCTTTGTAAAAAATTTAATCATGGTGGAACCAAAGAAAGTCCATGAAGCTCTGCAAGACCCCAGCTGGATAGATGCAATGCAAGAAGAGCTACTTTAGTTTGATAGAAACAAAGTGTGGAAGCTTGTGTCATTACCCAAAGACAAAACAACAATAGGTACCAAGTGGGTCTTTAGAAATAAGAAAGATGAAGATGGAATTGTGGTCAGAAACAAAGCAAGGCTAGTAGCTAAGGGTTATTGTCAAGAAGAAGGTATCGATTATGATGAAACCTTTGCCTCAGTAGCAAGGTTGGAAGCAATTAGATTGTTTTTGGCCTTCTCTGCATACAAAGATTTCAAAGTATATCAAATGGATGTCAAATGTGCCTTTCTGAATGGCAAACTTAAAGAAGAAGTATACATCCAAGAACCCCTGGCTTTGAAAATGCAGCTGATCCAGAGCATGTTTATCTGGATAAGGCTCTATATGGTGTAAAGCAAGCTCCTAGAGCCTTGTATGAACGCTTATCAAAGTTTCTAATTGACAACAAATCTGAGAAAGGTAAAATCAATACTACTATGTTCATCAAAAGGTGCAAAGGTGAGTTGACAGTAGTTCAAACTTATGTGGATGACATTATTTTTGGTTCTACAAATCAAACAAAAGTTGAACTGTTTTCAAAACTAATGGAAATTGAATTTGAAACACTAGTTTTGAAAACACACACTTAATGATTTAAAACTCCAATTAATTAGTTTTTAACTTCCAAAGTACGGAATATTAATTTTTAAACCAACCTCGGAAATGTCCGTTTTAAATTTTTGTGTTAAACCTGTTTTTATCCCCAAAAAAATAAACTTTCCAGAAATTTAAACCAACCAACGAAAACTAAATGCAAACCAAAATTATAACTATTACAATAAGATCGGGGACATATCTACCCGTATACTATTATATATACGAAATATGCCAAAACATAACCACATACACCAAAAGTGTGATTCAACGTCTTGACCTTAACCCGAATCACATCAACTTGTTTTTCTCTTTATCAACGCCACCTAACTTTCCTGTAAAATGATAAATAATCCACGGGAAAATGATTGCTTAGTGAGCTAAATACATTAACATGGTTATATGGTGATTGTATATATATATATATATATTTATATATACTAGGATAACGGAATTTGAACCATTAATAAGAAACCAATATAAAGCAAAGAAAACCAAACAAGCATACCGAACCCGAGACATGTGAGATATCAAATAAACCGACCAAAAATCCAAGAACCAAACATTGATTGACTGAATATCAACATAGAGCAATAGCTAAATAAGTCAAGAGCATAATAAATGATTAATAAACAAGAATCATATATCTCGTACTAAGTGCGATGAACGTATCCATGGTAAACTTCCAAAATATCCATATCTCTTACAACTTACATAACCATATGAGAATAATCAAGATAAGAGTCAATGCACCAGCCCGCACTTCTTCTTCCGGGTACGTGCCAAATCATGTACTCATGCCCACCTCCTATCCACTCGGTAATGAGTACGACAAACCAGTATGTCCACCCGTACTCCGTCTCCTTAGGGCTGTCGAGATACACCGATCTTCCGGCAAACTACACAAAGTAGTACCCGTACTCACGGTATTCCAAGAGGCCAATAAAACATATACCAACGATTTATGGATCCGGAAAACGGCCGACATTGCGGAACACCACACGAAACAAGAACCGACACTGAAGGAACATTCAAATGCCAAACCAAGACCAAAGGATTTATATTCAGGTATAATACAAGGAAAACACACACATATATACAAGCACGTATATAAACAAGTAATATATTTAACTCACAGTGCTATCGGTAGTCAATCGGAAGTCAATTCGGAAGCTATGTCGCAATTTCGTTATCCCATATTGAGGTATCCTCCAAATACAAACAACAAGTTTCAAACGGTCCCCTGGAGTGAGTTCAACAAGTATCATGAGCTTTGGACAACAATTACTCAAGATAGTACCTTAACTAGTTAACTCCTTACTTGTATTTTCCATGACACCTCTTTGTTTCTTCCTTATTTTACCCCACTTAAACTCAAAACCATCTAATGACTTCTAAATATAAAATATAGTAGACTTTCAATTCTTTCATATGGAACTGACCTCATATGGAATTGACCTCATATTTTTAGCAGCTACATGCTGTCAAAATTCAGTTTGACAATACTGTACAAAATGCACTTTTTACCCATTTTAAAGTTGTAATTAGATCAAGACACCTGAAGATAAAATAAACTAGACATTCATACCTTTCAAATGCATCTGGACTCACCCTTATACGATTTTTCTATGATTTTATACTATATTTCTAAAACAGGGTAAAAACATTGACTTTCAAGTCTCAAAGTAGCCATTTGTATCATTCCAAGCTCAATTTCATACCATTTTTTACCAAATCCAAAAGTTTATCATAAAATAGCATAATCTTCATAAAATATTCGGAAATCTAAGTTCTTTTCAACAAAATCATCATTTTGACATCTTTGACTTTGAAAAGTCAAACATGCATACTTTCATCCAACAAATTCAACTAATTCTTGTAATTTTACCCATCCTTTTTACTAATTAACAACATATATATCTTAATCTACTCAAAATACCAATATATTAACAATTTCACATCAAACCCTAACCCTAATCTCCATCAAATGAAGCAATACATGAACAAGACAAAGATAAGAGTTTATACTTTCAATTTCTTGTTTGATTCACCATAAATGGTGTTAGATCATCTTCTATGTGTGTGAAATCACACCTCCATAACTCCAGAAGTTTATAGAAGTAAAATGGGATAAAAATGGTGTAAAAATAGAGTTTTCTTCACTTAAAGTCGTGATTACCCAGGTTGGGTCGGGTTTGACCCGACTGGGTTGACCCATTTGACCATTAAACACTAAAAACATCATAACAAGATAATCTATCACTTTCAAGAAAAATATTTAAGAAAAAAATCCACCAATAAATGCAGTTTTACATATTTGTAGGTGTTAGGCTTTCCTTTGGAATTTGTCGTTTTTGCATTTTGAGCTCGGAACCCCGTAAAAGTTTTCCGACACCTCCAACATCTCCTAATAGGTCCAAAACTTTGTTTCCAAAGCTTAACATTTTATCAAACACCTACCGGTTGAGTGTTGTGCGCGTACTTTACCAAAATAACAACGTATTTTGTAAATCTTGCATAAAATGAAATTTACGTGACTATTTCGACTTCCGTCACTTCTAAAAACTTATTCCAAGGTATTCCAACCTTTACATCACCATTTAGCCCATTCGTTCAAGTTTTGGGTAGATTTTTCCCATTTAGGCACTCCAGTTACCTACCCAATTTCCATTTAAACAATGTATTTTGTATTGTGAATATTCACATCGTCTAATTAGGTCATTTGTAAGGTGTTAACACCAATCTTACGTCTTACATCTAATTCCAACTATGAGTTCAACTTATAGCTCATTAGTACACTAAACATTTAGAAAGTTCTATTTTTTTATACACAATTAACACATAAAACATGCTTTAACATATAATACATATTTAGAATCACTAACTAAGAATATTTAGGAGGGTGGATGTTACAAATACCTCCTCCTTTTGAAGATTCCGTCCTCGGAATCATCATTGCTCGAACAGGGTCAGGTACTTCGCCATCATTTCTTCTTTATTCTCCCAAGTCCAATTTGGCCTACGGTGATGTTTCCACTTAACCAGCACCAGTTCCACATGTTGCGCAGATTCACCGTTCGTTCATTTAATATAGCCTCGGGTTCTTCAATGTATCTTAGTTTCTCGTCTACCTTGACTTCCATTATTGGAACCACCTCCTCGTGTTTACCTAGACATTTCCTTAGATAACCAACATGAAAAACATCATGGATACCTGCTAGTTCTTCCGGCAGCTCAAGCCGATATGCTTGCCTTCCAACACATTCCAATATCTTGAATGGGCCAATGAAGCGAGGGCTAAGTTTACCCTGCTTTCTGAATAGGAGTACACCACGCCATGGAGAAACCTTCAGCATTACTAGGACCCCTACTAAGAACTCGATTGGTCTTCGGCGGTGATCCGCTTAAGATTTATGTCGATCTTGAGAAGCTTTCATCCTTTCTCGTATAACTTGAATCTTGTCGTGGGTGATCTATACTAAATCAGGACCGGCAAACATCTTTTCTCCTGTTTCCCGCCAACATAAAGGCGTACGGCACTTATGTCCATACAAAGCCTCAAATGGTGCCATTCCAATCGTCGAATGATAGTTATTATTGTAAGAGAACTCCACAAGGAGTAAATGAGTATCCCAGCTCCCAACTCAAGATCATGAGTGGGGTAATTCTTTTCATACTCTTTCAGTTGTCGAGAGGCATACGCAATCACTTTGCCTCGCTGCATTAGTACACAGCCCAATCCCAGTTTGGATGCATCACTATACACAACCAAGTCTTCATTGCCTTCGGGAAAAGCAAGTATTGGAGCGTGAGTCAAATAATAAATCGAGTAAGAGAAGACTTGGTTATGTGGTGATTGTATATATATATATATATATATATACTAGGATAACGGAATTTGAACCATTAATAAGAAACCAATATAAAGCAAAGAAAACCAAACAAGCATACCGAACCCGAGACATGTGAGATATCAAATAAACCGACCAAAAATCCAAGAACCAAACATTGATTGACTGAATATCAACATATGAGCATAAGCCAAGTAAGTCAAGAGCATAATAAACGATTAATAAACAAGAATCATATATCTCGTACCAAGTGCGTTGAATGTATCCATGGTAAACTTTCAAAATATCCATATCTCTTACAACTTACATAACCATATGAGAATAATCAATATATTAAGAATCAATGCACCGACCCGCACTTCTCCTTCCGAGTACGTGCCAAATCATGTACTCATGCCACCTCATATCCACTCGGTAATGAGCACGACAAACCAATATGTCTCACCCATCCTCCGTCTTCTCGGGGCTGTCGACATACACCGATCTTCCGGCATACTACACAAAGTAGTACCCATACTCACAGTATTCCAAGAGGCCAATAAAACATATACAAATGATTTATGGATCCGGGAAACGACCGACATTGCGGAACACCACATGAAACAAGAACCGACACCGAAAAAACATTCAAATGCCAAACCAAGACCAAAGGATTTATATTCAGGTATAATACAAGGAAACACAGACATATATACAAGCACGTATATAAACAAGTAATATATTTAACTCACAGTGCTATCGGTAGTCAAGCGGAAGTCAATTAGGAAGCTATATCCCAATTTCGTTATCCCATATTGAGGTATCCTCCAAATACAACCAACAAGTTTCAAACGTTCCCTGGAGTGAGTTCAACAAGTATCATGAGCCTTGGACAACAATTACTCAAGATAGTACCTTAGCTAGTTAACTCCTTACTTGTATTTTCAATAACAGCTCTCTTTTTCTTCCTTATTTTACCCCACTTAAACTTAAAACCATCTAATGACTTCTGAATATGAAATATAGTATACTTTCAATTATGTCTTATGGAACTGACCTCATATATTTAGAATTTTGCTTTGATTTTATATGAATTTTGCAACACAGCAGCTACATGCTATCAAAATTCAGTTTGACAGTACTGTACAAAGTGCACTTTATACCCATCTTAAACTTGTAGTTAGATCATGATACCTGAAGATGAAATAAACTAGACATTCATACCTTTCATATGCCTCTAGACTCACCCTTATACGATTTTCTATGATTTTATACAATTTATCTAAAACAGGGTAAAAACATTGACTTTCAAGTCTCAAAGTAGCCATTTGTATCATTTCAAGCTCAATTCCATACCATTTTGTACCAAATCCAAAAGTTTATCATAAAATAGCATAATCTTCATAAAACATTCAGAAATCTAAGCTTTTTTTTATCAAAATCATCATTTTGACATTTTTGACTTTGAAAAGTCAAACATTCATACTTTCATCCAACAAGTTCAATTAATTCTTGTAATTTTACCCGTCCTTTTTACTAATTAACAACATATATATCTTAATCTACTCAAAATACCAATATATTAACAATTTCACATCAAACCCTAACCCTAATCTCCATCAAATGAAGCAATACATGAACAAGACAAAGATAAGAGTTTATACTTTCAATTTCTTGTTTGATTCACCATAAATGGTGTTAGATCATCTTCTATGTGTGTGAAATCACACCTCCATAACTCCAGAAGTTTATAGAAGTAAAATGGGATAAAAATGTTGTAAAAATAGAGTTTTCTTCACTTAAAGTCGTGATTACCCGGGTTGGGTCGGGTTTGACCCGACTGTGTTGACCCATTTGACCATTAAACACTAAAAACATCATAACTTTTCGCTCCGACCTCCGTTTTCGATGAGGTTTTCGTCTACGCGTTCGAAGATAATCTATTACTTTCAAGAAAAATATTTAAGAAAAAAATCCCTCGATAAATGCAGTTTTACATATTTGTAGGTGTTAAGCTTTCCTTTGCAATTTGTCGTTTTTGCATTTTGAGCTCGGAACCCCGTAAAACTTTTCCGACAGCCCCAACATCTCCTAATAGGTCAAAAACTTAGTTCCCAAAGCTTAACATTTCATCAAACACCTACCGGTTGAGTGTTATGCGCGTACTTTATCGAAATAACAACGTATTTTGTAAATCTTGCATAAAATGAAATTTACGCGACTATTTCGACTTCCGTCACTTCTAACACTTCATATTAACTTATTCCAAGGTATTCCAACCTTTACATCACTATTTAGCCCATCCGTTCAAGTTTTGGGTAGATTTTTCCCATTTAGGCACTCCAGTTACCTACCCAATTTCCATTTAAACATCTCATTCCAACTATGAGTTCAACTTATAGCTCATTAGTACACTAAACATTTAGCAAGTTCTATTTTTTTATACACAATTAACACATAAAACATGATTTAACATATAATACATATTTAGAATCACTAACTAAGAATATTTAGGAGGGTGGATGTTACACAATCTCACCAAATACAAAGTTTGACTCTGATCCCTCGGGGAAACAGTTTGATGTCAATAACTACAGAGGTATGATTGGATCACTTATGTTCTTAACAACAAGTAGACCAGATATAATGTTTGCCACATGTATTTGTGCTAGATATCAAGTCAATCCAAAAGAATCTCATCTGGCTGCTGCGAAAAGAATCTCTAGATACCTAAAAGGAACACCCTCTCTAGGCCTTTGGTATCTAAAGAATTCTGGTTTCGATTTAAGTGAAATTACTGACTCTGATCACGCAGGTTGTAAGTTAGACAGAAAGAGCACCTCTGGAAGCTGTCAACTTCTTGGGAATTGATTAATCAGTTGGACATCCAAGAAGCAAAACTGTGTGTCAACCTCTACATCAGAAGCAGAATATGTTGTTTCTGCTAGCTGTTGTTCACAAGTAATCTGGATGAAAACCCAACTTAGAGATTATGGTCTTGTATACGACAAAATTCCTATCCTCTGTGACTCATAAAGTGCAATAGCCATCACAGAAAATCCAGTTCAGCATTCAAAGACCAAACACATTGATGTCATGTATCATTTTATAAAGGATCATGTGGAAAAAGGCACGATTGAAATGTACTTTGTCTCCACTTAGACGAAAATCGATTCAATTTTCTAGTCAGCAAGTTGGGCATGCTTAATATGTGATGCAAATGCAGAAGCTATTCCTCAAATAGCCCTTCTGTACTCTTGTTTAAAGCATGTCCTTTATTCTTACTCTTTATCATCTTCTGAACTCATCTTTTCATCACAATCATATCAGAAGTCTCTGATTACATTAACTTTATCTCTACATCCTAAATTGTGTAATTTTCACGATTTTATGATCCAAGCACAGTTTAAGAGGGACTAAAGATACAGAGTTTGCACATGTCAAGGGGGAGAAAACAACAATGCATATCTCAAGGGAGAGAAATTCTAAATTTCTGAACGTCTTACAAATCCCAGAAAATAACCTTTCCAGAACCTCTGGTATTAACTCTTGTCGACAAGGTTAACCAGAAGTCTCTAACATGGATATCTTTCCTTCTGGCACTTCATTTTTCAAAAAGCACCTAATACATCCAAGACTTTTGCACCAAGATGTAACAATCTATATCTCAGAAGCCTCTGGTTTGCATTAGAAGCCTGCCGAACGCATTTCTCTGAAAATTTTTGCATATCATTCTCTTCTGGACTAACTCTTGCCGTCAAGGTTATATAGAAGCTTCTGATTTAATAAAATTTCCTCTGAAACATCACTCAAACAGGAACAAACTTTCTTTTGGTCCCAAAATATTATTCTTTGACCAATTGAATGATTTTTTAAATATTCTTCAAAACTTAGTGAATTACAGATAAAGGAAAACGGTTTTGAAGAGTAAAAGTAAAAGTAGTCATTCAGAACTTCTGTACTAGCTCTTGCCTCCAAGGTTATACAGAAGCCTCTGCTATGTCTACCAAACCTTCTGAAAGGACATTTATAATAAGATTTTAAGAAAAACCAATCTTTGAATCTCTCTTGCCATCAAGGTTATTAAAAGGATTGTTCTTCTCGACTTCTTTATTTTTTAATTGTTCCTTATTAAAACTTTCTAATGGTTCTCAAATGTATTCTTTTTAAAACCAATTAGATTGATTTTCAAACAAACTTTCTGAGATAACTGTTCGCATTCAATGGGTTAAAGGAAACGTTTGGGTTTTTCTGTACGCTACACATGCCTATACCAAACGGAACCTTTTCTGACAAAGACATGTGTCAAAGCCTTAAACGAACCAAATGTGAACCGTCATGACACACGTTAAATCCCTATGGTCCGCATGCGTTTTCACCAAATAGCCCACGTCAAAAAAACCGTTTCCTATCCTTTTACCACTCGAGTACACTCATCACTCTCAATATTTAAACTCGAATTACCGTCATTTAGTATTTTTTACCGTCTCCCTGCTCTCAATGTTCCTTGTTCATCAAGAATCCCCATTGCTAAAACCTTCAAGTTTACCAAAAACCCTCACTCCTAAATGGCTGCTTCGAATAAAATCCCTACTAATGTGCAAAATAATGAAGACCAAATGATCGATTGCACTGCTGAGAGTGCACAATTCGTGATTCTACCAAGCAAACCCAACAACTTTCAGGTACTACTTGATTCATCCTCCTTCCCTGAAGAATATCGAATAATTATAGAAGTCCTTCAACAACATCCACTTAACAGAGCCTTAACCATTGCCAACACAAACGTTCCTGGCATATTCATACAAGAACTTTGGCAAACCCTTTACATAAAAGATGAACTTACTCTCATTGGAAGCTTTGGTATGCCAAATGATGATGAACGTGGAGTAGAAGTTCCAATAACCAGGAGGAAGATTGCCAAACTTTTCCAACTTCCTGATTCACATATCTCGGTAAACAATGAACTTAACCCCTAATCCAGAGCTAGAACAGAACCCAGCTTCTGATGTATTGGTGGAATTTCTGGAATTCTTAGGGTATAACAAAAAGCTAACCAGACACTCATATTTCAAGAGATAATGCCTACCCCCCATGTAGAATGTTTTGGTTTCTATCCTAAACAAGAGCCTCACGTGCAAGATCGGCTCAATGGATCAAGCTAGCACAAACATCATCACGATGATGTATGGAATATTCTTTAATCGCCCACTGGATTTCACTGACCTTATTTTTCAAGAGATATATGGTGTTGTACACAACAAGGGCCTTCTTCTGAAGAGACACAAACCATTATCTGCACTAATGTTGCCACGGTTCTTGGCTCTGTTTATACAAGGAGCTATCACAAGATTTAAAATCTCTTGCGTGCAACCCTTTGGTAAAATTCACGTTATGAAGAATCATCATCCAACCATTCACAAGGACGGATACAGGAAACATTGTGAACTCTCCAGGTATATGCTTAATCTTATCCCCCAACCCCTTCTATTCTTTAATCTTATAGTTACTCTCTGGTGATCTCAGAACAGAAGTTACCTACCCCAGAGTTTATAGAAGCCAGAGTAGACAGTGAGGGGTTCAGTGAGAATGAGATTGAAAATAATCCGAGTGGCAACCTGAGTGATTCTACCCACGCCGAGCGTTTGTTAAGAGAAAGCACAGAAGATGTTCTTATGGACATAACTGATAGAATCCAACCGAGTCCAACCAGAGCTACCACATCTGCTAGGGT
This sequence comes from Silybum marianum, assembly GCA_036898165.1. Lineage (NCBI taxonomy): Eukaryota > Viridiplantae > Streptophyta > Magnoliopsida > Asterales > Asteraceae > Silybum > Silybum marianum. The sequence continues at coordinate 14,373,617 of CM072536.1, read as the reverse complement.
TGATACCAACAAATCTTCACGTATTGAAAAAGGACTTGAGCTCAGTCCAAACCCTAACCCAGAATCCAATCGAGTGGAAGGTGTTTCTTGTTCTTCCATTTCAAGCACATCCGGGGAAACCTCCTCGTCATCTTCCTCTCAAAAGGATAATGATGCAAGTATAAGTGTTCCATCACCCTAGAACTCACCACCTTCTACACATAACATCGATGTCTCTGTGACCGATGATGTAGACTGGATGGCAGTTGGCACGTCCATGCTAACTACCAATCCAGAAGCCAATGAATTCCTGTTAGAGGGGTTATGGCAACAGGGCACTAAACGTACCTCAATATTTTAATTATTTAAAGGTACTCACACTGTTATTGACTCTCCATCCTCTGATGATGGAAATCAAGTCAATACAGTCAGAACATCCGAAGTAGTGCCTCTTAGGCGCCCTCGAAGACAGGATGGAAGTCCCTCCACACTCAAAATCCAAACAGGTGTGAATGAGGGCCCCTCTGATCGCGAGGGACAAGAGTCTCCATGTGTTGGAGATGCATCGGTTACCCCCCCCCCCCTCCCCCATGCATTTGTCACAAATGTTGCGTTTCAAACATTTGCTGATCAAATAAAGGAATCTATGGTGGATCTAAAACAAGCCATTGAAAATTCTGAGTCTAACCTTCATGCAGAGCTAAAATAAGTGAACTCCTCACTTGGTGAAATTAAATCCACTCAGAAGACTCATTCAGATACATTGGATCAGATGAAGAATTTCTTAATCATTGCCCATGACACTCAACGGAATCTTTCAATTGAGCAGTTTCAGAAGTTGGAAAGCAGCCTAAAGTCCAATGCAGAAATCTTTTCCAAGATCCCCTCTGAATTTCCAACTCCACAAGCCACCATCTCTATAAAGGAATTTGGTTTATTTGATGTAGATATGAAGAAGTTGCTTAATTCTGTCATTCTCCCAGAATCTTCCTAATCTTCTCGATTCATCACCAAATCAGACTTAGCAAACTTCCAGACAACTTTGCTTGACAAATTTAATAATTTCAATGCAAAGTTTGTCTCTAAGATAAACACTGCCCCAACAGCTGAACTTACCCAGAAGGTATCTTCCTTAGATACTTCTGTGATTTCACTCACAACAGCTGTTAATTCCATATATGCACACCATGAAACAAGGAAGAAAGCTAAAGAACATAGAGCCTGTAAAAAGGCTGAACTTAAGAGAAAAAGATTTGAGGATCAGGATCCAGATCCTTCTGATCCTCAGAAGGGGGAGAAAAGGCAGAATTCAGGTCCATCTTCTGAACCAGCCAACGAACAACCATCTTCTGAACCAGTTAAAGATCCTCAACAACCCACAAAGAAACCAACGGAGCAAATGCTGCCACCAGAATCTAATCCTTTAGAATGTAATCCTTCTGTTCCAATAACTGCAACTCCTTTGGCAATGCGCCCCTTGCCAAGTAATCCATAAGATGCTAATTTTATTCTGGGTCTTGAAAGAACCAGAATTCAAATCCCTAGAAGACCAAGAAATACAACTAAAAACCAAGAGCTTCTAACCAACCATCAACCTCTACTTTTGAACCTAACATACAAACCAATCCTCTAGAAGCAAACGTCACAACTGCTCAAACCCCGGAAAATCCAAACTCTGAAATACCAACCTCTTCTACGATTCAAGAAAATAATCCGATCTCTGAAACTATCCCTCCAGAAGGTCCAAGTACTGTACTTCCAACCTCTACATATCTAGAATCAGATCAACCCCTAGTAAAGGAACCTATCACAGAAGATCAAACTAAAACAGTAGTACAAGACAAGACTCTTACTGAATCTGAGAAAATTTTAAGAAGGATTGTTGTTAAAAGAAATATGGATCAAGAGAAACTCCGAAGAATTACTCCATCTCAAACTTCTGCAGTAAGAGAAACGGTGTTTAGATGTATGTATGCCGAAAGAGAAGAAAGAGTTGCATTAATCTTGCCAAACTTTGCAGAGAATTACAGAGTAAATGATGAAATCAGATCAAAATTCTTAAAACATAGGCAAGACAGGAAATATGTCTTCTCTTCCTCACCTATTAGAAAAATTACTGGAGTTAAACATTTGAAGTTTGAAAACTCAGATATTTTCTACAATATCTATCAGTTGGAAAGAGAAAATTGACAAACTTGTTATTTTGTGACAATGATTTGCTTTCTCTAAATCCTTCTGATCTAATACCTCTGGGAAGGTTCATGAAGCAAAAGAAGGAATCAAGCTCAGATAACCAAAACAAAGTTGCATACTTCAGAATTCTGTCATGTATGGAAGCATTCGTTGAATATAGAAAGAAGGTTAACTTCCAGATCGGATCTGAACAAAATGTAAACATATTGAGTATCACTGCTCCAAATGAAGATAGGGAAGGTATTGAACATCTTAAAGCTGGGCATATCGTACTTGAACCAGAAGAAGGAGTGGTTTTCAGAAGACCAGGAAGAAGGAGATTTTTCAAAGTAAAGGAGGCATTCAAATATTCAGCTGGAATGTTATACATTATAAGAGGATTGGTAGTAGCAAAGAAAGAAGATACTGGTGTTGCAGTGAATATCAGAATAGCTGCAGAAAAGATAGAGAAACATATTAAAGGGGTCATCAAACTGAGGGAGATCACAAATCAATTTTATAAAGTGATCAGCGGGTACCATCAGGCTCCTTTTTAGATCTTATCCTCTGTATCTTTTGTAATTCAAATTCCTTGTAATGAAAAGAATTTTAATCTTTTCTCTTTGTAGTTCGTATGTTATGGTTCTAACTTCACACTTAGGGGGAGATTGTCAGAACTTACTTAAAACTGTGAATCAGAACTTGATTAGAAGAAACAAGATAAACTCTCCAGAAACAGGGAACTTCAGAAGATCAACACTTCAGATGTGTTAGTCCAGAAGCAATAACTTCAATCCAGAAGATTGGACATCTTCTGGATTTCACTTTATGGACTACACGTGCTTAAACCACGTGGCATGTCATGCTTTTTGTGCGTATAACTGATTCTGTTACTAGTACAACTGACCTGTCAACATGTAATAGGCTAGCTTGTTGACTTTTCCTATGTAGTAGTATAAATAGAGATAGCCTTCACTGTTGTATGTGTCGCTCAAATAGGAGACAATACGAGAGAGTAATTTGTACGCTGTAATCATCGATATGTTGAGTGATATACAAATTACTGTTGTTCTTAATATTTTTTTTTCATTTATCGTTTACAATTCTATATTATTGTTGATTAAACTGATTCCGCTTTCTACTCTTATTATTCGTGCATTAATCAACTGTATTTGAGTATTTGAGGGATCTAGGTTCCAACACAACCTCAATGTTCATTGCATTTCGCATGACCTGGTCACATGTTGCATCTTCATGTAAGCTTCATTCTGTAGTACTTTACAAATATTTATGCTCACATTATCATTTGGTTCAATTTCAGTTCAAGATTTTCAGAGCAACAACAAAGCGTTGTTATTAAATTTTGTTACTTGATATATTTTGTTGAAAAAAAAACTAATATGTAAGAAATTGGTACTAAAATAGGTATTTGAATATTTAAATTGATACACATTATTAATATTCTTTTTCGGTTAATAACTATTCAATTTTTCTATCTCATGACGATATTTAGATCAAACTATGGATTTTATTCTTGTGGTTTACGGATTTTTACGAAAATCATCCCTAGCCTTCACTTATTATAGTTTTGGTGCCTGTGGTATGTATTTTTTGTTGGAGTTGGTCCTTCAGCCTAACGACCGTTTACCATGCCCGTTAAAGTCAAGAGCATAAAGGTCTTTTTCCATGTTCCGTTGTTGAAAACGTTTTTTTACTTAACAATTTTCAAACCAAGGAGGAAAATGAATATATTACAACTTGGAGGGTCAAACACAAATAAATCATTTTGTTTCTTACCGTCGTCGTTAGTTCTCCCGTCGAACCTGCAAACTTTGATGACCTTCCGATGAATCTGCAAAACTCATATGTCTCCACATCCTCCAGCCATGTGACTCTCTCCTCCTTCACCGCTCGTCTTCAACAACAACTTTAGTCCCTGTGATGACCCTCTACAACCCTCCTCCACCATTGCTCCAATCAACGATCCCCATCTACCACTGCTCCCATCAACGATCCTCATCCATTACTGCTCGATGGGTTTGTAGAGGTGACCATAGAAGATGATAGGAGTAAACTTCGGGGAAGTTTGATGTGGGTGTTACTCCGGAGTAAAAGATGATGGGTGTGACTTGTGTGTTGCGATTGGAACAATGAGTTAGTGGGTTCACGGTGGTCTAAAGGTGAGGGAGAACGTTGTCGATGGTTTGACTGAGAGGGATGGTCGGTCGAACGACCGCTCGTGTGAGATGGGTTATCGTCCCTCTTGTCGTGTGTGTGTGTGTGTGTATATAAATATATATGTAACTTTCATTTACCCCATCAATAAAAAAATTAACTAAAATGTTTTAATAAATGAAGAAAATGGAAATGGACGCTTATGCCCTCGACTTTAATGTACTTGGTTGATGGTCATTCTAACGAAGGACCAAATCCAACAAAAAATGCGTACCAGGGACACCAAAACCATAATAAATGATGTCTATAAACAATTTTCATAAAAATTAGTAAACCACAGGGACCAAATCCATAATTTACTCTAATATTTATACTGTATTATTCGTAAAAGGTAAAGATTTCAGATTTAATTTTCAATCAATTAACAATTGTTAGAAAATATAATAAACATCGTGCAAGGTGTTATCTAAATTTTATTTATTTTGTCTTTGTTAAATGAAATATATATATATATATATATATGTGGGAGGGATCATACAAGAACACCCCATATTTAAAGGAATAAATGAACACTTTGTGGATCATATATGATGTGGGTCTCATACATTATAAAATCATATCTGATTCAATGGGGCCCAACATTGAATCAGATATGATTTTATAATGTGTGGGACCCACATCATATGTGATCCACAAGGTGTTCCTTTGTTCCTTTTAAATTTACAAAGTTCTCATTTGAACCTCTCTCTCTCTCTCTCTCTCTCTCTATATATATATATATATATATATATAGGGGAGGGTTCATATGAGGGCGGTACCAATTTACGAAATACGAGGACAATCATCAGCCAATCATTTTGTACATAAAAATTTTTATGTACAAAATCACATATGATTTCATGTACAAAATCATATGTGATTTTGTAAGCATAAAAAAGGACACGGGCGACTTTTCCCACGAGAAAGTCGCGGCTAATCATATATGATTTTGTACGTGAATCATATGTGATTTTGTACATGAATCATATGCGATTTTGTACATGAAAATTTTCATGTACAAAATGATTGGTCGACGATTGTTTACGCATTCTCGTAAATTGTTACCGTCCTCGCATGAACCTTCCTCTCTCTCTCTATATATATATATAATTTTTAGAGTAAACTACATTTTTGGTCCTTGTTGTTACCACCTAATATCAATAACAGTCTCTATTTCAAACTAATTACAATTTTGATCATTGTGGTAGCCATATGGTTTCAATTTTGGTCATTGTGGTTAGGGGTGCTCACGGGTTGGGTTGATCGGATTGAAAACATTTGATCAACCTAGCCCAATCTGAGCTTGTTTTGGTTTAGGGTTTAGGGTTTTGTTTTTGATTGTGGTTTAAGGTTTTTTATTTTACGTTTATCCAGTTTGGATTTTGAACCCTTTATCGTAAATCTGAAGATGATTGAGCTTGTATTTTTTTTCTTAGGTCTGATTTTGGATTTTTATTTCGCTTTTGATCTAGTCTTTCATTTTAGTTTTCATTTAGGATATGGTTTCGGGTTTGCTTCAAATCCAGTTTTTTATTTAACTTATGATTTATGATTTTCATTTATTTGGAATCTATGTTTTGTTTGGAATCAGGATTTATTATTTATTTTGTATGTTTTTCATCAATGTTCATTGTATTTCACAGAGCGTGTTGGTGATTTTAGTGTCACCGGTCCATTTATGTGATTGGAAATAACATGATGTCTATATGGGTTTTATACTGTGATCTAATTCAAGTTAGGTGGTGCGGAGTGCACGCTTGTTATAAGGCGAGTATGAAACCGGTAATGACTGAATACAACAAGGTTCGACTGGAACCCAGTCAAGCTCGACTGGTTCCATTCGAACTCTGTGGATTGGTGTTGGCGTCCTTTGGAATACTCGACTGGGCCAGTAGAGCCAGTCGAGTCTATTTTGATGTCCTCTGGAATACTCGACTAGGCCAGTCGAGCCGGTCGGGCTGTAATTGGATTTGGAGTATAAGTGGGAAATGGGTCCCTGATGGGTCCCTGAAACTTCTGAGGGGTCCCTGAAAGTCTGAAGGGTCCCTGAACCTGAAGGGTCCCTGAACTTCTGAAGGGTCCCTGAAGGGAGAGGTCCCTGAAACTTATGAAGTATCCCTGAAACGGTTATTGTGCATTAAAATGTGCAGTTTTGAGCAGTTACTAGATTTGTGTAACTGACCACTACTCCTAAATTTCAGCCATGCTTATTATTTCAATTACCTTATTTTGAGTATAAATAAGAATTTATACTCATGAGTTTAAAATGAACGCTAGACGGTTTTTAGACACGGTTTTTGAACAATACTCCCATATACTCTCCAGAAAATTGCTCTCGTTTTTGTGTCTAAGAACGAAAGTGTTTTGAGTCTTATCCTAGATTGAATTTCGTGAAACCCAGTCATACGGTCGAAATATCAATTCGGAAAGTGTCTCACACGATTCTCAATATAATCCGGTGATCGACTTACCCTTGTTTGCCTATGCGGTTCCAACAATCGTTTTGATAGTTGGGACTCTCCCCCAACAATCGAATTGCTATTTGGTGATGTCGATCATGGCTGAATCTGTGAAAGAGATGACTTCAAAGTTCGGAAAGCTGGAGAAGTTCGAAGGGGCTGACTTTAGACGTTGGCAGAAAAAGTTGCATTTTCTGTTAACGACTCTGAAAGTGGTGTACGTGCTGAGTACCCCCATTCCAGAAATCATGGAGAACGAGACGCTGGAGCATGCCCGGAGGAGAGGTAAGTGGGAGAACGATGACTATATCTGCAGAGGTCATATTCTAAACGGTATGTGTGATTCCCTCTTTGTTATCTACCAAAGTGCTGAAAGTGCGAAGGAGTTATGGGATTCCCTTGAGTCAAAATATATCGCTGAAGATGCTTCTAGTAAGAAGTTCTTGGTGAGCGATTTTAATAATTATAAAATGGTTGACTCAAGGCCCTTAATGGAACAGTATCATGAGATACTTCGTATTTTGGGTCAATTCACTTTACACAAAATGAACATGGATGAGTCCATTGCTGTGTCGAGTGTAATTGACAAACTTCCTCCTGCTTGGAAGGATTTCAAGCACAATTTAAAACATCAAAAGGAGGAACTGTCGTTGGTTCAACTTGGGAGTCAGTTGCGCATTGAAGAATCTCTTCGTGTGCAAGAAAATGACAAATCCAAATCCAAAGTTGAATCTGGACAGCCCTCGGTTAATATGGTTGAAGAGAAGAAAACCAACTCCAATAATCAAGGAAAAGGCAAGAAACGAAAGTTTGATGGACCCAATAAATCCTTCAAGAAGAAGAAGGATTTGGTATGTTGGAGATGCAACAAGGTGGGCCATATTAAACGTGATTGCCGGGTTAAGTTGAATAACAACGGTGCTGGAACAAGTGAAGCTGGGTCTAAGGACCAAGCGCAAGTGAAAGGAGGCCAGTTTTTTACTAACTTTGATAATAAATCTGAAAGTATTTATTATGTTTCACTTATTCCGGAGTCTTTCTATGTACAGGATGATGATTGTGCATGGTGGGTGGACTCGGGGGCGACATGCCATGTTTGTAAAGATCAACGCTGGTTCGAGAAATTGACACCGGTTGAAGATGGATCTGTACTAAATATAGGGAACGAGTCAACCGCACCGATTTGTAGATTTGGAGTAGTTAATTTAGAGTTTACTTCTGGAAATCATGTTAGATTATTTGATGTTTTGCTTGTTCCTAAAATTCGAAAGAATTTAGTTAGTGGAGGTAGATTGAATTGTTTAGGGTATAGACAAGTTTATGATTCGGATAGATATATTCTATCTCGATATGGTAAATTTGTTGGTTTTGGATATTATTTTAATAAAATGTTTCGTTTGAATGTTATATCCAAAGTTTTCAATTCTGAAAATTCTGCATTTATATTGTCATCTTCTTCGTCTAAAATCCACGACTCAATGGTTTGGCATGCTAGACTAGGTCACGTGAATTTTAGAAGAATGTATGAAATGTCAAAGGATGGTCTTATTCCAGCCTTTGATATTCATACAGAAACATGTAAAACATGTATGCTTACGAAAGTCACAAAACAGCCCTTTGCGACTGTCGAAAGAAAGTCGGCTGTTTTGGAACTTATGCATAGTGATTTATGTGACTTTCATTCTACTTTCGTTGGGTAATAAGAAGTATGTTGCCACATTTATTGATGATAACACTCGGTTTTGTTATGTGTACTTGTTACATGCCAAAGATGAAGCTTTAGAAAAATTCAAAATATACAAAACCGAGGTTGAACTACAATTGGGTGGTTCAGTTAAACGTATTCGAACTGATCGGGGAGGGGAATATATGGACCCTCAATACTTCCAATCAGTTGGTATAGTCCATGAGACTACGGCTCCGTACACACCTCAACAAAATGGGGTTTCCGAACGGAAAAATCGAGTTTTAAAAGAAATGGTAAACTCGATGCTCCATACTCGGGATTGAGTGAGGGATTTTGGGGAGAGGCTATGTTAACGGCCTGTTATGTTTTGAATAGAGTTCCTAACAAACAGAACAAAACAACCCCATATGAACTATGGTTTCAAGAAAACTCCAAGTTTGAATTATTTTCGAATTTTGGGTTGTCGGGCAGTTGTGAAACTACCCGAGCCCAAAAGAAAGACTTTGGGTGAACGTGGAATTGATTGTATATTCACGGGATACGCAGCAAATTCCAATGCATATAGGTTCTACGTAATAGAATCTAGTGATTCGGTATCGAAAAATACCGTTATCGAGTCGCGGGATGCGATTTTCGATGAGATGCGCTTTTCATCTATCCAAAGGCCTAAGGATCTGATTCCCAGCACTAATGAAGTTCAAAATCCACAAAGTCTGGATGGTGTTTCAACCCCAGAAACGCAGCAGGTCCGGAGAAGCAAGAGAGGCCGAATCGCCCAAAAATTTCGGTGATGATTTTCAACTTTATTTGTTTGAAGGTTCCAGAGATGAACTTGGGCTTCAATACTCTTATTGTTATAGTATTAAATATGACCCAAAGACCTTCCAAGAAGCAATGGAGTCTCGAGATGTCGCTTTTTGGAAAGAAGCAATTGATGACGAAATGTCATCAATTCTTGAGAATAACACTTGGGTGTTATCTGATTTGCCTCTAGGTTTTAAACCACTTGGATGCAAATGGATCTTCAAAAAGAAGATGAAAATTGATGGGACAATTGATAAATTCAAGGCCCGGTTAGTCATTCAAGGGTTTCGACAAAAACCCGGTATTGACTATTTCGATACGTATGCGTCGGTAACTCGTATTTCAACTATTAGGTTGTTGGTTGCCTTGGCTGCAATTCACAACCTGGTTATCCATCAAATGGATGTTAAAACAGCCTTCTTGAATGGTGATCTTCATGAAGAGGTTTACATGAAACAACAGGAAGGTTTCGTTATGCCCGGTAATGAGCATAAGGTATGTAAACTTGTGAAATCCTTGTAGGGGCTGAAACAAGCACCTAAACAGTGGCATCAAAAGTTTGATGAGGTTATCTTATCTTGTGGTTTTTCTCTACACCAAAGTGATAATGTGTTTATAGCAGATTTGATGCTAAAGGTGCGGGTGTTATCATCTGTTTGTATGTGGATGACATGCTGATTTTTGGAACTGATCAAAATCAGGTAGATGAAACTAAAAAGTTGTTATCATCTAATTTTTCCATGAAAGATATGGGGGAGGCTGATGTAATTCTTGGTATTAGAATTAAGCGGGTTAACAAAGGGATTGTTATGACACAGTCACACTATGTTGGGAAAATTCTCAAAAAGTTCAATTATAGTGATTGTTCTCCCGTGAGCACTCCTATGGATCCTAGTGTGAAATTAATGCCAAATACGGGCACTTCTATTTCACAACTAGAATACTCTAAGGGTGTGTTTGGTACAAAGAAAAGAATTGGGGAGAACTGGAAATGGAAATGAGGAGAAACAGAAATAGGGAGAAATGGAAATTGGATGGAGAATTGGAATTGATCCCTTGTTTGGTATCATCAAAGAAATGAAATAGAGAAATGGCGGACGGCAGAGTAGAGAAATGGCGGATGGCAAGGTAGAGATGGCCAAATGGGCCTCGCCCGGCCCAGGACCGCCGGAGGGCCGGGACTGGGACCGATAAAAGCCCGGCCCGACCCGACCCAGCCCGGGACCGGTAAGGACTGGTTATAGGACCGAAAACCGAGACCAGTTACATTTTTTGAGCGATTTGTAGGACCGGCCCGGCCCGGCCCAAGCCCGGTCATGGGACCGGTTATGGGACCGGCCCGATTTTTACAAAAAAATTGTATTTTTATATTTTTTTTATATGTATTTCTAATTTTATAAGTGTATTTGATTGAAAACTAATTACAATTTATAATAAAACGTATTTTTAAATGTATTTGACTAAAAACCAAATATAAAACTATAATAAACGTATTTTTTAAGTGTATTTGTTTGAAAACCAATTATAAAACTACAATAAAACATGTTTTAAGGTGTATTTGAGTGACACAATTGCATATATATAATGATTACCTATATAATATATTAAATTAATAAATAGAATTAACGTTTTTATAAAAAAATTATTTTTATTGAAGGCCCGGTTTGGGCCCCGCCGGGACCGGTTACGAAAACACACTAAACGGGCCGACTTGAAATCATTAGGACCGGGACTGGTCCCAAAAAGCCCGGTCCGAGTATTACTGTTGAGGCCCGGGACCGATTGAGGTCCGGCCCGGCCCAAGCCTGGTTTTTGGCCATCTCTATGGCAAGGTGTGGGGGGCAAGTTGAAAGGCGGGCGGCAACGGTGGATGTCAAGGTGAAGATCGGACGGCAAGGGCGGGTGGCAAGGATGGACCATTTCTCGGCATTTCTCCTCAAAATGGAGAGAAATGCATTTCTCTACTTTTACACTATAGACCAATTCCCAGGAATTCAATTCTCCGCCCAAAATTTAAGACCAATTCTCCCAAACAAGAGAATTTCATTTCTCTCCTCTCAATGCTCTCTACCAAACACCCCCTAAGGCTATTGGTAGCTTGATGTATGCCATGACAAGTACAAGGCCGGATATAGCTTATGCCGTGGGACGCTTGAGTCGGTATACTAGTAATCCGAACACTCAACATTGCAAGCGGTTCAAAGAGTATTTAAATATCTCAAGGGTACCATGGATTATGGTTTGAGTTATTTGGGGTATCCTTCGGTGTTAGAAGGATACTCGAATGCAAGTTGGATATCTAACATGGAGGATCACTCTTCTACGAGTGGTTGGGTATTTTTGCTTGGAGGTGGTGCTATTTCTTGGGCATCAAAGAAGCAAAGTTGTATTACAAACTCAACAATGGAATCTGAGTTTGTGGCTTTAGCTGCTGCCGGTAAAGAGGCAGAATGGTTAAAGAATCTTGTTTATGAGATCCCATTGTGGTCGAAGCCGATTGCACCTATTTCTATCCATTGTGATAGTGCAGCCACTTTGGCTAAGGCTTATAGCCAAGTGTACAATGGCAAGTCTAGACATTTGGGTGTTAGACACAGCATGATTAGAGAGTTAATCATGAATGGTGTAATCTCTATTGAGTTTGTTAGATCACAACAAAATTTGGCGGATCATCTGACCAAGGGTTTGGCAGGAGACTTAGTGCACAAGTCTGCCATTGGGATGGGATTAAAGTCCTTATAAATCTATAATGGTGAGACACCCAATTCCCCTCTAATATGACATTAGGGGCTGAATTCAATGAGGAAAGCTCACACTTATAAGATTGGAACACATGATAAATCATCCCAAGTATGTGTTCAGTACTACAGTAAGTAGGTTGAAGTTTATCTTCTTAATAATTCCTTTGAGAAAGTGTATTTGTAGGTATACGAAGTAAAGGAATTACCTACGTGATCGTGAAGTGTAGCCGCATTTCAGAAGGTTGGGGACTTGGCCTTTATACGATCATGAGAGGATTAGGACACTCGGCTTTATAATTGTGTCATATTTATTTTCTTGACGGGTAGGTGAAACTTTTATGTATTTTATCTTTAGGTATTCAAATGAGTTGATGGGTTCAATCCTTGGGACACCTTGATTCTCGAATATTTAAAATGTGTAAAATACTAAGATGGAAATTCAATCGTTTCGACATTTTCATTTATGTGCAAGTTTGGTATTGTTTATTATTAAGATGTTATTTCATGGGTCACGCTAAAATGGGGGAGGATTGTTGGTGATTTTAGTGTCACCGGTCCATTTATGTGATTGGAAATAACATGATGTCTATATGGGTTTTATACTGTGATCTAATTCAAGTTAGGTGGTGTGGAGTGCACGCTTGTTATAAGGCGAGTATGAAGCCGGTAACGACTGAATACAACAAGGTTCGACTGGAACCCAGTCAAGCTCGACTGGTTCCATTCGAACTCTGTGGATTGGTGTTGGCATCCTCTGGAATACTCGACTGGACCAGTAGAGCCAGTTGAGTCTATTTTGATGTCCTCTGGAATACTCGACTGGGCCAGTCGAGCGCCAGTCGAGCCGGTCGGGCTGTAATTGGATTTGGAGTATAAGTGGGAAATGGGTCCCTGAAGGGTCCCTGAAACTTCTGAGGGGTCCCTGAAAGTCTGAAGGGTCCCTGAATTTCTGAAGGGAGAGGTCCCTGAAACTTCTGAGGGGTCCATGAAAGTCTGAAGGGTCCCTGAAACTTATGAAGTATCCCTGAAACGGTTACTATGATTAAAATGTGCAGTTTTGAGCAGTTACTAGATTTGTGTAAGTGACCACTACTCCTAAATTTCAGTCATGCTTATTATTTCATTTACGTTATTTTGAGTATAAATAAGAATTTATACTCATGAGTTTAAAATGAACGCTAGACGGTTTTTAGACACGGTTTTTGAACAATACTCCCATATACTCTCCAGAAAATTGCTCTCGTTTTTGTGCCTAAGAACGAAAGTGTTTTGAGTCTTATCCTAGATTGAATTTCGTGAAACCCAGGCATACGGTCGAAATATCAATTCGGAAAGTGTTTCACACGATTCTCAATATAATCCGGTGATCGACTTACCCTTGTTTGCCTACGTGGTTCCAACAATCGTTTTGATAGTTGGGACTCTCACCCAACAGAGCGTCGGTCATTTGTTATATCATCATGGAAGCTTCATTTTTGTAGTACCTTACAAATATGTATGCTCTCATTACAAATATGTTTATATGTTCTCATTTTCTAGTTGGACCCAAAAGCATAACAATTCAATATAGTTTAACATTTGTATAAGCTTGTTGCAGAAACATGGATCTTAATCGAATGACTCATAAGTTGGCCTCTAAAGCATTAATATAATTGGAGTGTAGCGACTTAAAATTGTGTGATACATCTTGATTATTTGAAGCCAACAAGTCAAATCCTCGATTCTAATTCATGTTTTGTTTTATTTTTTGTTCCTCTCAACTTTATTTAATGTTTTTTGTGTGGTCTTAAGAACGAGAGTTATCGGCTTGTTATTAGTTTAATGAATTATTTTGGTGTATTAGTAGAACTCAAGTTTATCTCGTATTTGAACATGTTTATCGATTATTTATCAATTATTTTTATGAAGTCCAAAAATTGAACTATAAAACATAGTACAAATACAATATATAATAAGTCATAAATTTAAATTTTAACAATATATAATAAGTCATAAATTTTAATTTTAAAATAATTTAATAACCAGAAGTAACGTTCTTAAACAGATGCACAACTACTTTTTTTTATTGCACACTTTATATAATTTTTGTATTTTTGTTAAGTTATCATGAAAAATAAAATCTCAAATATAATTTTAAGATTTATAAAAGGAAAAAGTGTGAATGTGTTTGAACAAACATCCAACAAACTTTTTCTTTTTTGACTTTTAAGGGAAAAAATTAGTTAAACGAAAACTTGTTTACATGTTTGCTGATAATCTTTTATTTAAAAATACCAATATATTTTAATTGGGTGTTACAAAGTTTAGAATAATATAACGTGTTCTGCCAGTAATTCCAATTTTTATTCTATTTAAATACAAAATTTAAGTTATCATTTTGATGAAAAAATATATCAATTTACACTCTTAGTTTATAATAAAGTTTTGAGTAAATTACATATTTAGTCTATGTGATTATATTAAAATTATGGATTGGGAACTCCAAATAAGCTAATTAAATTGATAATCACTGTAGTTTCTCTTTGTTAAAGATTAGGTCCCTCAACCTAACAACGTTCATTTTAGTTCTGTTGCCTACAAATATTTTTGTCTTTTTATACATTACCTAAAACAATAAGATTGTCACCACCCACACCACTTATAAAACAAACCAAGGTTTTGGTTATCTTCTCCGGCGGAAAAACGGATCACAAAGATTTTCACCACCCACACCACTTATAAAACAAACCAAGTATCTGACATTCTTCTCCGGCGGAAACACCGTTCACAAAGATTTTCGCCACTTATAAAACAAAATGAGGTTTCGGTCGTCTTCTCTGCCGATAACTCACCACCGAAACACTAATTTTTCAGCAAATGAAAAATAATTAAAAGGTCATTAAAGTATTTTAATCACCTGATGAGCTGTTGAATGTTCACATTTAGTGGTAAACAAGAAAGAGCATGCTTTTCTTTCCATTTTGAGGGAAATATATACCAGTAAGTAACAGTATATAAGCTTAAGTTTACAGCTTGACAACACTAAAACTTTTAAGCTTTGACAATACAATAACTGGGTTTTCAGATCTGACAAAATTCCAATTTCTAGAAAATAAACAACACCAAAAAGAATGATATTACAAAACCAGAAAGCAAACCCCCATCTGAAGAGTGCAACGATGGCGTCCAGATCTGTACCCTGCAACTTGTATGGTTTTTGAAAAGGGTTGGTGGGGGATGAATAGGGATAGGCATGCTTATTACCAGCGATGGGGGGGGGGGCGAGACGATCGATACTAGTACACTGGTACATCATCGGAAGCCAAAAGGAACGATGGACATCTGAGTCGGTGAAGGTTGGGTGGAGGAGGATGACATCGGTGCTTTATATATTCTTTTTGTTTGAAATAAAAAAGTAAAACTACATTATTACCCCTTACTTAACCAATAATGGTTAGTGGAGAGTTAGAACAAAGGCATCCAATACACAATAAAATTAAATTATAATGATTATATTTGTAATTATTTTGTTTGAAGGACCCAAACCAAAATTTTCACCAACCATAGGGACAAAATTTTGTACTTTACTCTAAAATTTTGCATCAAACGTTTGTATTGTATGGATATATGTTTTTATCGTAACCTTTTTTTGTTTTTATTAAAATGTATGAAAAACCAAATTTAAATTTATTTGAAGATTTAGAAAAGGAAATAGTGTGAATACATGTAAATAAACTTCTAATAAATCATACACTTTATGAAATTTGAAAAAAAATTAAAGAAGGAAAAGGTTGGTCCCAAAATGTGTCATTTTCTCAATTTTGGTTCTTATTGACTCATAGGTGTCAATATGTCAGTTGTATGTGTAGGTTGATAATCTTTAATTTTAGAGTAAATTACGGATTTAATTTCTATGGTTCATACTTTCCAGTGTACCTAAAATCAAAATAAATAAATAAATACATATTTGGTACGTTTGGAATCCTTCATCTAACAAAGTCAGTTAACCCAATTAACTCAAAGGGGTATTTTGGTCATTTAATCACTGTTTTGTCTTTTCCTTAATAATTTTTTTTTAATCTTATATATAATTAATACATCGTCCCTTTTGGCCACTACTCCTCCGACCATCATCCCTTCATCTCCGGCAAACTGCACAACCACTACCTTGAGGGAGAATCGAGGGGTTGGTCACCGGACTTGTACTTTGCAGTGGGTCTCTTCCTTAGATGGATTGTGGATATCGAAGGGTGGTGTGGTGGGTCTCTAGATGGATTATGGATGTCTGAGTTCTTGAAAAATGAAAACCAAACCCATTATAGATGGATTGTGATGAAACTGTAATGAAGGGAAGCGATCCAAGGCAAGATATATATATATATAAAAGTTGCAGAGAAAAAAAAACACAAAAGCTACATATTATTGATAAGGAAGAAAGGCTATATATAGCCTTGAGAATCCAACGTGCAGAAGCATAAAAGTAGGGATGCATACCACTCTCTTAGGCTATGTTTGGCAAACTAGCTGATAAGCTAACTTATAACTGATAAGCTAGCGTATGACTTATAAGGTAGCTGATGACTTATAAGCTAATTGGAAAAAGTGTCAAAAATCTTCTCATAAGCTACTCCAATAGCTTATCGATAAACTAGCTTATAAACTGACTTATAAGTTAGCTTATAGGCATCCAAACGATTATTCAGAAAATAAGCTAGCTTATAAGTCAGCTTATAAGCTAGCTTATTTTTGCCAAACAATTCCTTAGTCATCCTAGAGACTTGGTACTACGTATGACCCACTCTCCTCACCATCCTAGAAAAAAGATAAAACTTAAATACCAAGTCTTACTAATAAAATATTAACTAAACATAACCAATAAAATATAAATAATTATTAATTTTAAATTTCCAGTAGCTCATGCATATAATTAGTGAACCCGGTAAATAAACGATTAACCCAACAGAGGAAGCAACAAGGGGGGTTGGGTGGCCGAAAGGAATTGCAGCTGGTTGGAGAAAGTTGCAGGTGGTGGTGGGCCGGAAAAAGGTGCAGGTTGTGGTGTTGTTGCCTGAAAAAGGAGGTGTCGTGTGGTATCATACGTATGAGAGTGTATATATGTATCATATATGTATGAGTGTAGGTATATACATGAATTATATATATAGAAGTTGCAGGTGGTGTGTAAATATATATATATATATATAATAGAAGTGTCCTGTGTATATAAATGTATGAACGTGTGTATATATATGTGTATCTATATATATATTAATAAATTTTTAAAGTTGTTTAATAGGATAAAGACAAAAAATAGATTAAATGACCAAAATGCCGTCATATTTAACGGAATTTTATTAATTTTGTTAGAAGAGGGACTCAATAAGTACGAAAATGCATTACAAAGGTACCAAATCTGTATTTATTTTGATTTTGGAACCACTGTGGTTGGAAAATGTGAACCACAGGGACCAAATCCGTAATTTACTCTTAATTTTACATTAGTATCAATATTTTTTTTTTGACTTTTACAAAGTTAAATAATAAGATAGTGTTCGACAACTAATCCTAATTTTTACATTATTCAAATATCACATTTTAAATTCTCTTTTTAATAAATAAAAATTGTAATAATTTTACACTCGCAATTTATAATAAAATTTATGTCTTGTTATATTGTGTGTGGATACACAACTAATTCATTTTATCATGCATACACTTTTATTTTATGTTTTCTTATTAAATTATATAAAACATAAAATATTTAATTTATTTAAATCTAAAAAATAAAAATAAGGGTGAATAAACATCAATCTACAACATATTTTCTGAAATTATAATCAAAATTCAAAGCCTTTAAAAAATAATTACATCCATCTTCAACATTTTCTCCATTTTAAATATTATAATATTAAGTATATTTTTAAAATATGTAATACAATTTATAAAATATTTAATTTTAATGATTCTCATCGATAATAATTAATATAAAAATCTTGCTAAGAGCTAGCATCGGTTATGAAATTTTGTTGTTCAAAAAAATTAATAAAAATCATTTTCTCATTTCTATGTAATCATTTTCAGAGGATTTTAATTTTTCTTAGCATCTCCAACAATACTAAAATGGAGAAAAGATGGTTTAAAAATTCTTTGTACTCCAACAACTATGTTATGTTTAGAGAAATCTCTAAATAGAAGTTAAATTATTATTTTAATATTTTCCACCAATAAGAGATATTGATAATAAATGTTTAGGAACTAGAAGCAACAATTTATTAAATATTTTGGATGTAATTTTTTATTTTTTTGAGATTTTGATTTTTGACTTATGATACTTTATTTTAGAGAAAATTTAGCATAGTTGTTCGAGATGCTCTTACATTTAGGTTAAGTTTGGCAAAAATAAGTTAGCTTATAAGTTGTCGTACTTACAGGGTACACGTTTGACAAACCATAAGCTAGTTTATAAACTAGCGTATTGAAACGCTATTTGGAGTAGTGTTTTAGAAGCTTATTGTCATTTTTTATAATTATAACCCTCATGAATATTAATTTTTATTTATTACTAATAATTATAAATATGCATTTTTTGACCATTTTACAGACTTATAAGCTAGTTTTTTGTCAAACGTGATTTTTTCACCAACTAGCTTATCCGCTACCAGTTAGCTTATCAACTACCTGCTAGTTTATCCGCTACCAGCTACCTTATTAGTCACCACTAGCTTATCAGCCATCCGATAGCTTATCCACTAGTTTGTCAAACATAGCCTTAAGCATTTCCAATAAATTCACTAAAATAGAGTTTTTAGAGTGGTTTTACTTCAAAGGATTTTCAAATTCTTCTCTAAAATGGAGAAAGTAGAATAGAAAAGTTGAAATTATATATTTAAATTTGGAAAACTACCCAATAATAATTACTTAGAAGAAGAAAATTATTGTATTGTTTCGTGAAAGTTTGAAATTAAGTATTTAGAATATATATATATATATGTATAGAAATAGGTTTATGCGAGAACGATAACAATTTACAAGAATCTAAGGGCAATCTTCAGTTAATCATTTTGTACATGAAACTTTTTATGTACAAAATTACATATGATTCATGTACAAAATCACATATGATTCACGTACAAAATCATATATGATTAGCTGCGACTTTTCCCGCGACTTGCCCATGGGAAAAGTCGCACGTGTCCTTTCTGATGCTTACAAAATCACATATAATTTTGTACATGAAATCATATATGATTTTGTACATGAAAAATTTTATGTACAAAATGAGTGGCCGAGAATTGTCCTCGTATTCTCGTAAATTGGTACCGTCCTCGTATGAACCCGCCTCTCTCTCTCTCTATATATATACAATGTTCTAAAAAGGCTCGCCACACAGCCGCCATGACACCAAGGCTTGTGTCTTACGCCACGTTAAGCCCGTGGCACGCCATGGCCTAATGCGCAATTTTTGTAATTCAATATTTGATTTTTCTTTACGTTTTTAATGTCATATCTACTAGTTTTTAATATATAACTTAATTTAACTTGCTTAGTACTATTAGCTCATTGAGTAACAGTACAAAACATATGTTTTTTTATATATAATATTGTATATCAATTTGAAATTTGACGCTGTAAGTCACTCCTTGAAAACGCTATGGCTTCATGGCTCCTAAGGCTTGAGGCTTGGTCTCGTCGCACACCACGTCTCACGCCATTTAGAATCACGTATATATATATTACTAATTTTATTAAATATTTTAATAATATAATTAAAATTTTAAACTTTAAAATGGATAAGTTGTTAGACAAAAGTATTTTTTTTTCATTTTTCAGTTTTCATTTTAAAGAATCAATTTAAGATACTCTAACAAATTTTTACCTTTTTAAAGTTTAAAAATCAGTTTACCTTTTTAAAATGGATATGTGATTTAATAATTTTTTTTAAAGACTTGGTAAGAAGATTTTGGAAGAAAATTTACTATAATTTCCTCTTTCTCACCTAAAAAACTTGTAAGAACACGACTTTTTTTTTACCTCCTCTCATTTCCTTCTCTTTATAGCATCTCCAATAACTTCTCTGTAACAAACAAAAAGAATAGAGATTTTGTTTTTTATTTTACTCCACCAAATTTCCTAAAATATTGTCTAAAATAGAGAAAACAAAAAAAAATCTTTTAACTTTAAAGAATTTTCTAAAATAACTCAATGGAAGGTGAGAGAAATTACTTTTTAATTTATTTCCAGCAATAAGATTAACCAATTATTACTTTAAATAAATTTTTGAAAAAAATATAAATATTAAGATAATAAAGCTATATAATATTTTAGTAATATAATTAAATGTTTGATATTATAAAATAGAAAATCTGTCAAAAATTGATCCCTAATTTAATATGAGGGTTAAAATATTGTATGCCTCCGACCCTCTATATAAACTCACTTCTCCCTTTCAATTCTACATCGATCTTAATTCATCCAACCAATATGGAATATGAGAGTGTGCACCCCTATCATTCAACGGTCATTCACCATCTACGTCTCAGTACCGTAAGCCATCTTAAAT
Source organism: Silybum marianum (assembly GCA_036898165.1). Lineage (NCBI taxonomy): Eukaryota > Viridiplantae > Streptophyta > Magnoliopsida > Asterales > Asteraceae > Silybum > Silybum marianum. The sequence goes on along the minus strand of CM072536.1, from coordinate 14,353,022 downwards.
TCATTGTTTGCATTTCATTCTTTAGTTCTATGATTAGATTTGGATTGCAAATGATTCATCCATTTCCTTTTCAAACATAGTTAGGATTCCATTGAATTTCTAAATCAAAACGTTTTTCTTTTGAAATTTTGGTACTATAGATTTCTAACTAATCCTTGTTGTGGTAAGTTTTCTGGGGTCTAATTATTGAAAATTTTAATCTGCTACATTCGCAAAATCCGAAAATCTAATGATCTTGTAAAATCATGTTGCTTATAATGTGGTCAAAAATTTCAATTTTCAACATGAGTTAAATTGTTCTTGCGCATCCATATTTGTATCGAATAGTTAATTTCAAGGGCTTTCTTGTTTTTGTTTGTTTAAACTTGTTCTAACATGTGGATTTCATATGCAGTTTAATACTTGTTACAACCTCAATGTTCATCGCATTTCACAGGAAGCTTGTTACTTGTCACAGATCATGATCATGTAAGCTTCATCATATAGTACTTTACAAATATATATATATATATATATTACCAAGTAGACATATATAAGTTTTAAAAATATTTCTGGTACTGATCTTTTCCTTGCCACATTGTGTTATAGGGTTTTCAAGTTTCTGGCAGTTGAGACAAATCTCCTTAGGTTTGATATGGAGATGATTCTCGAAGCAGACAGGGAAACAATTGGATTCAAGAACTTTCCCATTCGGTAATGAGGATCTGAAATTAACATTTTTGAGCATGTCTTCATTTATATCTATTTTACAATTAAACATAAAGATTTTGTTTCTAACTTATGTTTGTGGTGATTCTTGTTGTGGATCTGCAGGACACTTAGAAGATGTGATCAGACTGTACAAGCTAACATAGCCATCCATCACCTGTGCCCAAAGCTTAATGCATTGAAATCAAGAAGGTACATACAAAGTTTTACCCTTGTGCATTTCGCTCTAAGCATCCTAATATATTGTTTTATTAGACTTAATTTATATGAGCAAATAATAAAGTTCAAATAATAAAGTGTCTTATATCTAATCATATTCTAATAAGCTTACAGAATGTGTTTTTTTGGTGTTGTAACAAGTTTTTAAATCATCTTTTAAAAAGTAATGTGTTCATACGACACTTCTTAAAAGTGTTATATAAAATAACTAATACGATATATTTTATATTAAAAGTGTCTTAAAAATCTTGTTAAAATGACATTCTGCTTATACCTGTTTCAGAAAACACTACTGCTTGGGAACTGTTGAGGCCAAGTTTGGTGGAAAAACAAGTGGTGATGGTATGTCGAAAGGCTAAAAGTAGATGCTTATTAATTTAGAGCCATATATATACATACCGAATACATATAGGAATGAATTTAGTCATCAATTCACTTAGTTCAGTACTTCCTTCTCCTCTCAAATCCGTCTCCATTGAAGCGATTGTAGACTGCAGCTAACAGCTGTAAAATCAAGACTCACCAAATGACACAATATCTTCCAGTAACACACTCAGACACAGATCTGTTGGATTCAAATGTCAAAACACTTATATTAACTCATATTAATATTTTAGTTATTAAGTGTATGTAAAAATAAGAGGGTCATGGAACACCTCATCAAAACCGTTTAGGAAGATGCTAAAAGCGGTTTCTTGACAGTTTTGTGCCAACCGTTGTGTTGGTTAAAGGTACCCATTTGTAAATATATGCATGAGTCGGCTGCCATATTTGTAAATATATGTGTGTTTCTTTTAATTGAATTCTCCATTATCATCTACATATTTGTTTTTTCTTTTCATTGTCTGTGTGTGTATTGTCCTTTGTGAACCGATGGGTTCTAATGGTTCCAAGAGTTTCAATCATGGATTCCATGGTAATGATAGTTCGCAAACGAAATGTACAGAAGTCACAACAAGATCAGTCCCAAGATATAACTACAATCATATATATACATATGATACAAATAATTATATATGGCATAGAGATGAAACAATTTATTCCAAGGAGGGTATTTGATAACTTGAGTTCATGATCTGTTATACAAGGAAACGTTTAGATCGACATTCAACTTTGGATCAACTTTGTTGATTGATTAAAACCAATTAATATCAATCTAAATTTTATGAGATCGATATAAACAATGAACAGAAACAAGAACGGAAAAGCGATATCCATGGACAAAACCCTATCATACAAAATAATATTATAATTCATACATGCATATGATGCAAATAGAACATCTACATAAGATCATAGGCCATACGTTATGATGAAATATGACCTGAGTCGTCATTGTGAATCCCTCTTGTAGAAAATAAACCTTATCATACAATCCAATATCATGGGTAGCACAGAGGAAATTAGTTTGAACCGAGGGATTCAGATTATTGAATCCATGATCTATTCTGTACTAGGAAACCTTTAAATGGATCAACTGTGTTCAATAGCACAACAACAACTAACTTGGCTAAGTTGACAATGAGACACCGATCAAAGCGGGCGCCGCCCCTTCTTTGGATTAAACCCCAATTGTAACTTAAAAGAAACTAAACACAAAGAGGAGAGATGATATGCTCACTTATATCTCTCACATGCGGCGACGCGTCTGAAGAGAAGATTGATCGGTTCAGATTTAATCAGATCGCATGAAGCTAGCTTACCTTCAATGATTAAGCACAGAGATAAAATTGCTGACGAGTTCCGACAGAAGCTATAGTTTGTATCACAAAGATCAATGATGCACAGAAAGATCATTTGTTCGCGGCTTGCCTAAAATGACGTATCAACTGTGAATTATACATTTCCACGTTAATAAAAGTCGATCAAATTAAAAAAATTTCTCAATTAAAAAAAAATGTTTTCAAGTAATTCGAAAGTTCGAACGAAACCCATTCTTACCACAAGCTTTTAATAATATGGCCGTGGATCTGTGATTACGTGCGACTATCTCCACTATAGAAAGATCAAACTCGCTAGTAAATACTAAACAAATGGACTTAGCTACATATGCAGTAGCAAGTAGGGGGAAACAATTCTTAACTCTTGGCACTAAAAATAAAGAAGTTGATTCAGTAGCATAGGCTGCAATAAAGGCTCGGTGTCATTATGTTAATAAAAAATGGCTTCGTGGTATGTTAACGAAGAGTCCTGATAAATGATAATTGAGACGAGATTCTACATTTTTGAATCATGGTTTCGATTTCGGTTGTAGGTGTAACCAACCCGCTATTAAAGATATGGCAGAAATAAATAATAGAAAAAGAGCTCCGGTATAAACATGTTCATTAGTTCGTAAACCGATTGTATACCACCACTAATAAACTCCAGAATAAGCGAAATTTACTGAGCCAAGAGCACAAAATCTAATCCTTAATTTCTAATTTTGAACCGGTGCATATTTATCATTTCCTTTTACATATAATTAACAATATCAACAAACAACACATATGTCTCTATCAATACAAACCAAAAGTCATATAGTCCAATTGGACGCAAACTATTACAATTCTGTAATGGTTAGATTTTTAATAAATGAAGAAATAATTATTAGAATATCATAATTAATAAAATCCACATGATTAAATGCCACTATTAGGCAATGTTGTTTGTAAATGTACATTATTTAATTGAAGGTTGAAAATATGAATATCATAGTACTCAGTTATTATTTGGTATATAAATAAAATGTTTCAAACTTTAGATGCGATTTTGAAAACCTTCTAGCACATATTAGTGCTAGAGCCGTAAACGAACTCAACATTCAGCGGTACGGTGGGAAGTTTATTTTTGTTCGTTTATTTAATAAATGAATTTGAACACATTTCTCGTTCTTTTAATTAAATGAACAAACATGAAAAAAAAACTATAAACACATTTTAATTTTAAAAAAGACTAGAAGACGTACCCGCTATGACGACAGTGACATGGTGGTTATTTTGTCTAAAGAGTTGATCAAGTAAAAATATCACTCTATATTATTTTTTTGATAAATTTTTAAGATTACTTTAATTTTTATAATTGAGTCATTCAAATACATCTTAAAAATACGTTTTATTGTAGTTTTATAATTGATTTTTGATGTATTTTCAATTTATATCCGCAAGCGTACAAGGAGGTGACGGTCTAAACACTAACTATTTAATTATTATGGCCTAGTTATGTGAATCTGATGATTGCTTTGATTATTAAACTAATTTAACATAAAACAAACGAGATTAAGGGAAAGAGGAAGAGGAAGAAGAGAAGGAACTAAGAATAAAATGAAACAAAATAAATGAAAATTGTAACACCCCATTTCCGCAGCGGAAACGGGATCACCAAATAACATAATAAAGCTCTAATAAATCTTCCATTAAACCCAAAAATGACTTACATAAAATGCCTCAACAGATAAAAGCCAAAACCCTTCACAAAACCTCAAATCTATATGATTATTGTGATTTGGAACATATATTAAACATCTAAATATACAACTTCAAAATCATTCCCTCCTCACGAAAAACACAGCGTGAGCCAAATGTCCAGTACGGATTATGATTACAACATAACAAAGCATAACGAAATAAAAGAATAACCAATTTCAAAAGAGATGGGAGCAAAAGTCTCAACTTTTCTCTAGCACATAATTACCACCAAACTCCGGAGTAATCAAGAAATTTAGGCTAAAACGACGAGGGATTAATAATCAAGAGTGATATTTTTACTTGATCAACTCTTTAGACAAAAATTTCATGTACAAAACGATCGACTGAAGATTGTCCTTGCATTCTCGTAAATTATTACCATTCTCGCATGAACCCGCCTCTATCATTCGTTGCATACAGTTTATACATGAAAACTCATTAATTTCTATCAAATCTAATTAAGATACCTATTTTATGATTTGTTTTTACAGTTTTATTGATTTAAATTTTATTATCTTTTTATTTATTTATTTTTTATTTTTATGATATTTAAAATAAGGTAATTTTTTTTTCATTTAAAAGATTTATATTTATTGAATTAGTTTATTAATATTTAATATTTTTTTCACAATTTTCGTCAAAAATCACATCTGATATCTACAGGTAGTCAACGTTTATTTTTTTTTAAAAATGATCGCTAATTTTTGTCAAATGTCATATGTCATATTTATTACAGTAAATTTAAGTGGAATTATCTACAACATTAAATGTGTGTAGCTTAAACGGCACATTTAATTTTGTTTTAATTTTTTTGTAATGTTTAATTTGAATCGCTGCTTAATGTTTTAAATCACATGTGATTTTGACGAAAATTATAATTTTTAAAAAATATTGCGGTAAATAAAAATAAATTTTTAAATAAAATTTAAATACCCCTATTTTAAATGTAATAATTTTTTAATAATTAAACATTAAATCATATTAAAATCACAAATAAGATTAAAAGTGGAATCTTATTGATTTATTTTTGGAATTATGTAAATATAATCTTTTTCATATATATGTAATTTTACGTTATAAAACAAACACATGTGTAATAATATCTTAAATCATAACATTTGACGAAAAAAAATCATGAAAAAAAAATATATTTTTATATTGATTTGTACGAGTTTGTATAGTTTGTAGGATTGATTTGGTTTGTAAATGAACCAACATTTATATATATATATATATAGGAAGAGGTTCAAATGAGAACTTTGTAAATTTAAGAAAAAGGGACTCATTTGGAATCACATATGATGTGGGTCCCGTCAATAAAAAATAATATCTGATTCTCAATGGTGGGCCCCATTGAATCAGATATGATTTTTTATTGGTGGGACCCACATCATATATGGTCCCAAATGAGTCCCTTTGTTCCTTTAAATTGGGGTTGTTCTCATTTGAACACTCCCCTATATATATATGTATATATGTGTGTGTGTGTGTATGTGTATGTGTGAGAGAGACAAAGAGAGAGAGATTTTAAATACAAACCAAGTAATTTGAACAAATCGTATAAAGTCCATGGTTTCATTGTTTTTCTGAATAATTCTTCTTCACTAAAGTGTTTAATATGATGAAATTGTTTCAAATAATTCTTTTATTCATGAAATTTTTTAATATATTTTTTTCTTCCATATGAAAACAAAATTGTTTCATGTATTTCTCATTTTCATTAATCTTGTTTGATATATTCTTGATTAATCAACTCTCATGTGTTTTTAATGAATTTTTTTTACATATTATTAACTAATCAACCCTCATAATTAAGAAAAAAATAAAATAAAATTAAAATGATTGGTTGAATGGAGTTTGTAAGAATTGTTTGGTTTGTAATAGATATCTTCCCTATATATAGGTAGGGTTGATTTCCATTACAAACCACTTCAATTCGTACAAACCCTACAAACCGCATTCAACCAATCATTTATTTAACATTTTTTCACTTTTTTTAATTATAAGGATTGATTAGTTAATATATGAAAAAATTCCATCAAGAATACATAAAATACATGGAGGTTCATTAATCATGAATATGTGAAACACGTTTCATCAAAATGAGAATTTAATGAAACAATATTATTTTCATGTTGAAACAAAAATAATTTAATGAACAAAAGAATTATATGAAACAACTTCATCATATTAAACACTTTAATTAAACAACGAATCACACGGTTTGTATGAATTGACGTGGTTTTTATTTGGAATCTACCATATATAGTTGTGAACGTGATGAGAAATGAGAACACAACACGTGTCATATTCAGACTGAACAATCAAAGAAATATTCAGATTGAAAAAAACTGAATATAGTGCTTATTCAGACTGATAAACACTATATTCAGTATGGATATTTCTTTGATTATTCAGTCTAAATATCTACATTCAGACACGTGTTACGCTCTCATTTATCCTCACGTTCACAATCAAATTTGAGTTCACATTTGAACTTTCCTATATATATATATATATATAGAGGTTGGTTCATTTAGAAACTGGACGAAGGGTAGAATTTATATAAACCGATTCAAATCAATATAAAAAATAATTTTTTTCATAATTTTTTTCATCAAATGCTATGATTTAAGTTATTATTGCACATATGTTTTTTTCACCTTGTGAAAAAATTGCATGTGTAACTTTTACATTATGAAACAAATACATGTGAAACTTTTTCACAAAAAATATATGAGAAACTTTCATCTTATGAAAAACAAATACACGTGAAACTTTTACATTATGAAACAAACATATGTACAATAATATCTTAAATCATAGCATTTGATGAAAAGAAATCATGAAAAAATTATTTTTTTATTGATTTGAACCAGTTTCTATAGTTTCTACCATTCGTCCAATTTCTAAATGAACCAACATTATATATATATATATATATATAGAGAGAGAGAGAGAGAGAGATGGAGGTTCAAATGAGAACTTTATTGGTTTAAAGAAACAAAAGAACAATTTCCTAGCCACGTATATATTTTAAGGAATTAAAAAATTAGTTAATAATAATATAAATTACTTTAAAGGTATTATGATCCAGATATTACTTTAAGAATGCTATTATTCATGATTTCCATCAGATTGTATAATGTACAGTCCTGATTAATATTTAACAATTTAAATATTAAATCTATTAAAATAAAGAGTAAATTACGGTTTTAGTCCCGGTGGTTTGTTGAAAATTTCTGTTTTCGTCCTCATGGTTTTGAAATTACGATTTTCATCCTTATGGTTTATAATTCATAACTTTTTTCGTCCTAGTGATTTAAAATTTATTGCTTTTTTCGTCCTTATGGTTTACAATTCATTTCTATATTAGTCCTTTATGCTTAAAAGTAGTATTTTGAACTCAGGGACCAAAATAGAAATGAATTGTAAACCATAGGGATGAAAGTTGCAATTTCAAAACCATAGGGACGAAATCCGCAATTTTTATCAAACCACAGGGATGAAAAACGTAATTTACTCTAAAATAAATATAAGATCAAAATAAATATGAAATATCTTTAAATAAATATAAGATTAAGAAAAATATAAAAAACCAAACTCAGTATCATATATGATGTTAGAAAATATGACTTTATACAAATGTTAATGTAAAATCATATATGATTTCACATATGATTCTAGTATCATATATGATTTTGTACAAATGTTAATGTAAAATCATATGTGACTAGTTG